>OY744477.1:25415999-26077919 GCA_963556175.1 Tipula confusa | reverse complement strand
AAATGCAGCAGTTTATCGGTATAGTAAATTACCACTACCGGTGGTGTATACAGAAGCTGATGATTTTCGCACACTTGGCCACTCTGCTAAAGAAGACCAAAACAACCACACGTTTATTTTGGCCCGAAGAATGCCAAAAAGCATTCACACAACTCAAAAGTAAATTGGAAAATATAACGTTATTATTACACCCGCTGAACGACACTAAGTTGGGAAAAGAAAGTTGGGAATCACTTGGATTCTTTGCCAAAGAATTCACGAAAATACTCAGCATTTGACAGTGAATTACTTGCAATATTTCTGTCCATAAAACACTTCAGAAGATTGCACTTCACCATCTACACCGACCACAAATCTCTGACCAGAGCAATTCAGTTTAAAATTGAAAGTAATTCAAGACAAACTTTTTCAGACGTTCACATTTTCAAAAAAATTACAAACTAGAGCTTTTTAAACGGCCTGGTGTTCATTATACTGAGAGAAACATCAACTGGAATCAATCGTCCATTTATCGCAAAGTCGTTAGTTCATACAGTATTTGAAACTTTACACCGACCAATCAACTCGACCATCTAAAATCGCAAGAGACAAAATTCCCACTGGATTACAACCTCCGTCTGCTGTAAATATTCAAAGTAGTTTGCATTATGGTAATCTGTTCTCTTTCGCAAACAAAACCTTTCTATATATCTGAACTTATAAATTTACTGAGTACATGCGTCCAGTAACCGTTTTTGCGCTTTTTTGGCGAAATGTCAATTTTTAAATTTCTTGGTCAAATATATAAGCATTTTCATGTCCGTGATTTATTTTAAGCCATGGAGTTGGGGTAGAATCGTGTGTGACTGCAACATTGCCAGGAAAAAAATAGATATGGATAGGGCAAAGGGATTGCTTCGTTTGCAGGCAAGTGGCCTGTTGCCCCTTATATTATCTTCTCTAAAGAGACTCCATTTCACATTAAGCAACAAGTAAACAAACAAAATGACCGAGTTTATTTTCCAAAAAGGTCATACGAAGATGTACACCTCCGAATTGCCACCAGCAAGCAGGCATCAGTAATGGTGATGGTTTGGATCACCGCTATTGTCAGTGGGCGTGTGAACATAAACACAAATGTTTATCGCGAAACTATTTTAGAAGCTGTGCTTAACAATATACTGTAAGAATATCCGGGGGATTATAAAGAATTGGCTAAATTTCAATCCATTTAGCCCATATATCTTTATAGACGCAGGTAGGTTCTGGCGCCATTCACTTTTGGCATTTTTGCCGTCAAATCTTACATACCGTGGTATAGCATTTAATCTTTTCAGAAAGATAGTAACTTGAACGCCCATTACTATAAGACCTGTTGAAGAATTCCATAAGCTTTAAATTGACTCGTTAAATCTTCTTTTGATATTGGTTTCCATTCGGCCTGTTCACCAATTGTAAAAATATAGTCTGAAGATCTTGTAAAAGATCTCAGTAAACGGTCAACTTTAGCTTGTAATGCTGTTTTTTTTTATTCGACTTGGAATACTGACATTTTTTTTGCTTGTCATTTTTGTTATTTTAGACACAATGTTTGGTTCTAAATGTATAGGGAAGCTAGCCTTTATAACCGTGATTCTAGAAATTACAAAAAAATCCAATCACGCCCTAATGATTAGGTGGGATTATTTTCCAACGAATGATGTACGGTTATTTATTTATTTATTTTGTCATCAGAAAATTCATCGTCAGTAATAAACTCTGACAAATTATCTTCAACTTCTGAAGTATCATTCTCGTCATCATCATAGTTATGTATAAATGCTCGTCTAAATCACTATCCTTTTTCTAAGCAATCGACACGGTTCGTAGTAAATTATTGTTCTACTCACTATTGCAATTTACCACAGACTGAATTTTATAAAGAAAATAAAAATTATTTTCACAATTCATGATTGAACATGATTTTTGTGAAACAAATTTTGTGCAGATTTATCAGATTTTTGTAAAACAACGGATTGTTTGGATTAAACATGTTCCAACACATTACAAATAAATAAATAAATATGTATTGTATGTTTAATAGAAATGTTGGACTTATAACTTTAAGGAGTTGTATTAAATCAAAGTCGGGACATATTGATCTGAAAGATCATATGAGTAACAAACACATAATTAGACCAAACTTTGATAAATAATTTTTTTTAAGTCACTAAAAGTCTATCGTAAACGATTCTAAGAAAATATTTACAACTAGGTGTAAATTGAGAGGGAAATAATCGAGGGTTAAGGGCACAGATTTACTGATTTATTACATGCACAGATTTACTGATTTACTAATAAGGTGATAGAAAATAAATTGTATTAAAGTAAACGAGAAAGCGAGTTAATTTTTTTTTTTTATGTGCATGAAATAGAAATAATACAATATCTAATCTATTAAATATTTTATTAAGTGTGGCCAGATTAAAATTTAAAAGCCAATAATCGTTTAGCGATGATTAAGATACTTACTTACGACGTTTGTATATATCGATTAGACTTTTTTGAAATTAAAATAACATATTTTGTAAGTTTAACAGTTATTTCATTTAGTTTTGGTGTTAAATAATTTTTTTGTAACTGTAAATCATATACATTTTAGTATTTTGTGTATTGAGAGTGTTGTGACGTTTTTTGAAAGTGCTGGTAGGTCATTTTATTGTTATTTTTTTGAACTGTCAGGCGATTACTGAATTTAATTTATTACAGCTTATGCCTTGGAGATATTAATTACAAATAATTTAATTATGTTTAATTTATAGGATATTTTTAGATATCGACTTACATTGGAGCTTATTTAGACTAATCATTACTTTAATTAGAACTTCATTGTATATTGTATATGATATTTTTCAGATAGTTATAAGAAGTGTTGCTTAAATGATTTAATTTTTTCAGAATAGTATCATCTTGAATTTAGAATAAAGAGGTTGAAAGCCTGTTCCGCATCAATTGGTGGTAGTCTTAAGAGGCGGTAGTCTTTTGGAGTGTTTAATTTTTTAATTAAATCAGATATCAGATGGTTAAAGTACATAACCACAAATTATTACACTACACGAGAAAATATTTTACAGTTTTGCTCAAAACTAAAACTATTCAATCATATGTTGGTACCTAACGTAGTATTATAATACATATATCATACCATAAATTATATTACAACATTTTACATGGTTATTTTTAATTTTTTTTTGTTATGTACGCGAATATTAAATAACGAGATCACTTTCATACTCATTATACCGAAACTAGTGTACAACATAAAGTACATATATATTATGTTTCTGGACATAATGTGAATTTTTGTTAATTCAATATGAAAATTTACAATCCAATTAAAATATGAAAAAAAAAAGATCTAATTTTAAAAACGAAACCGAATGGAATTTTAATTAAATTATTTAAAAAAAAAAAATTGATTTAATTACATAAATTTAAATCAATATTTTATGTACTTATACATATACATATACCAGTAACATAATTTTACTAATCACAATAAGGAAGATCAACGAATTGAGCAATATACGTAATTATAAATTGATAATTGACAGAGATAACATAAATATGTATATATGTATGTTGTATTATATAATAAAAACTAATCAATAATCAATGTATGTATATATCTTAATTATATATTTTTTTTATTTTATTATTTCCTATTAAATGATTTATACTCGATATATCCTTTAACCCTTTTTTAATCATTTATCTATGCTATTTTTAGTTTAGGGATAGTATTGCTAAGTATATACAAATATTTACTACTGTATATTATGTTAAAACTATTCTCATTTTATTAACATTTTATATTATGAATTTTTTTAATTATATCAATGATATATTTCCTTGTTCTCGAAAAATATAAAAACTATATAAATTATATAGTTTTAGATTTAATTAATAAACACATTAAAAAAAAATTATTTGTATGGGAAATGTGAGGCCCTGTGAAAAATACTTTTTGGGCTGGCTGGACCCATTTAAGATAAGTAAGAGGCTCATGATAGAGAAACACAATAATCTCAACGGAGTCTCATTTCCTGATCTAAATGAGGACCAGGTAAAAGAAGGCAAAATAATTGAGTTCGAACATCCTAGTGTTTCGAAATTATCTGCAGATAAACTACCTGTTCGAATATGTGAAGGATAGGAAAATTGATTTCGTCCAGGACGAAATAAAAAGGAAGAATTGGTTAATTTAACTATCCTATAATGAAGTGAAAAAGGAGTTTAAAGAATTTAGAAAGACATTGGGAAATTCCGAGTCCTATAGACTGGTCAAAATGCGCGTACTCTGGACAAATCTGGCGCAAATCTTAGAACCAGAAACAAAACTGGAGAAAGAACCGGTAGGAGGTGAAATAGAATGACAAAAAGTAGCACGAAAAAAGCGGAAAAGAAATCGATAACGTTCAGCTAGACTGGATGCGCTTTTGATTAAAAAAAGGGGCTGTATCGTTTACTGAATTGCTAAGGAAATTGAAGTCGGAACTTACTGACCTTGGAGAAAAACTTATTCATATTCGCCAAACCGCGAAGAGAGCTTTTGCTAGAGTTGAAAATCACTGGGAATCAATCAATTGGATTAAAGTATCGGTTAGGCAGCTGATGTTAAAGCCTTGACACCTTGTAGAAATAAAGGACATTGATGTAGTGACTACACGGGATGAACTACTTTAGGGTCTTGAATCGCTGGTGGGAGAATTAAAGGTATTACCTATAAAAAAAACGCTAAAAGCTTCTTATTGAGTGACAGTTAGGCACAATTTAGAAAATACCAGAGGAGGACAGTTAAACTTTGCTTTAAACACTCCAAAACATGTTTGGTAAGTCAAAAACAGGAAAAAAGATTTTCATGAACTTTCGAAAGAATCTCGTCAATCCCATAAACTGTAGTCGTATCTGAGTTCTGTTCTTCGGCTGTAGAAAATTGACATCGGCATCTGTTTTTGATCTTCTTGGTCTAACTCGTGATCCTGACACTTCATGTCCTAAAAATTCTACCTTGCGTTTAAAAAAACGGCTATTTTCTAGGTTAAGCAACAAACCATGGCACATTTTTACATCTAACAACCGCTTTAGATAACCGTTTTCCTCATTAGCCTCGTCAACTAATCAATTCAAAATTTAACTCATAATGTCCATCATCAGTAACGAAGCAGTTACGGGTATTGAATCTGGAGTATT
This sequence comes from Tipula confusa, assembly GCA_963556175.1. NCBI lineage: Eukaryota > Metazoa > Arthropoda > Insecta > Diptera > Tipulidae > Tipula > Tipula confusa. The sequence continues at coordinate 26,072,708 of OY744477.1, read as the reverse complement.
CTTGACTCATTGCTACCTGGTAATATCCAGATAATAAATCTAAAACGGTGAAATAATTGAAAAAACTGTCGTTCTTTTCCAGTCCTTCACTTTGTTATTTACATTCCAGGGCCGCACGCTGCAAAATATGATATTTATTTTTCTGGTGGAGGACATTTTTGTGTTCGTGGAGAATGGAGGAAATTTCTTGCGAAAGGAGGACTGTCCTCCACAAAGGACAGTGACCACTAGGGACAGTGGACACAAATTGCTCTGGTTAGCCTTCCAAGCTAAATAGCAGAGAATATTATATCTTAATGCAAAATAAGGATTGGTTGGGTGATTTACTGAATAGAGAAATTAACGAGACTTTAAAATGTCTTAAATACTTCGATTTTGGTATTCAAGCTCAACAATATAGGAGTTCGAAAGACAGGTCTAGGCTGTATAAGAATAGGGTCATATTGCAAAGGACTACAACAATGATCCGAAATCCATGCATTGTAGTGATAAAGCCTAGACTTGGTACTTGCCTAGAAGACCTACACATCTGGTAGAGGAGTAAGTTGGAAAGGAAGTGATCTATACAAACACAACGATCATCACGCCATTATATGCGCCTTGCATGATGAAAAACCACTAAGGGATATTTTATAAAAAAAGGAAATGGATGACTAACGAAACCCTGATTATTTGATATTCCGCTGGTAGCTTACAATGACCCAGATGTCTCAAAATCAGATGTCTCAAATGAGAGATTGCATTACAATAGCTTGGAGATGCAGCAATGTCACGGAGATCAATAGATAGCTGGAAGATTTCAGTATACTGGTGGACCATGAAAATAGCTGTGCTGGCTATTCTCGCTCAGTATTTAAGTATTTCATCAAAGCAAGCCAACAGCGATGCTTTCTAGATTTTTTGTGAAGAGATAGACCGGTACCTTGGCGCAAGCCATATAGAATAATTATGACAAGGTTCAATGGGCAATATACAATTCAAGCCCGTTGTGCCCAGAAATTTAGGAAAATCTAGTCTCTACGTTACTTCTCCAACAGCCAATACCTCCTCCCTAAATATTATGTAAGAATCATCGAAACAGGGGACGAGAAAAAATTAATTCCACCAGTGTCAATTGAACAGGTTTTTAGAGCATGTGGCAAAACGAAAAACAACATGGCTTCCAGCCCTAATAAAATCCCCAATATTACGTTACTATTGCGGCCCGCACATATCCTGAGCTTTTGTTAGCTTGTATTATACTTGCCTAGAGGAAGAATTATCCTATGCAGTAAAAAGTGCAATGGTTCGTACTTCTGTCGAAAGGAACGAAAGCATTATTAAATTTATCTTCATACCACCGTATCTGCTTGCTGGATATAACAGGTAAAATATTAGAGAGGAACATGTGCGAAAGATTGCAGAAGTCCATTAAAAACAAAGGGACAATTTTCTATCTGAAAATCAATATGGAATCCGTGAGGCGCGCTTTACCATTGACAAGGTTAAGCTCGTGACAGATATGAACCAAGGGCCATTGCAGATGTCAGATGGACGGGAGGTTCTAAAAAATATTGTGCGGTGGACACATTGGATGTTAAAAATGCCTTTATGTCGGCTAGGTGGGAGTGCATCTTAGACGCTCTACTACTGGTTAAGTGGGTGGACAACAGAGTGTATCTAAACTTTTTATTAAGTACCTGGGAGTGATAAATTAACATATCTAAAACTATTTAGGACTTAGCTTTCTACAATCATTGCTATTATTTGATTCATAGAGCATACGAGGAAAATTATGATACATAACTGGTATTTTGAGTTTGCTATCATCGTGTTCCGGTTATATTGTTCATTTTTATACACACTTGGCTGACGAACCCAACCAATAATTATGATTCATTTAAACAGTTTATGCGATAAGATGGACGATAGATAATCGTTTTTTTTTTGTTGGCATATTATAGGGCGTCCACGATTAACATATAAAAATGTAGTCAGCAAAGCAGTTAATATATCATAAGTATATTAAATCACAATATGTGAATGCATCACACACACACATAGCATGATTAACATTTCGCCAAATATGATTTTTTTTTTATAAATTCCATCACTTCAAACTAAATAACAAATTTGCACACGTTTTTTTATGTGCGATAGCGCGATATAATCATAAATACTTGTATGTACATATTACTACCATATAGGTAAGTTTACACACATGAAATTCTACTGTATTTGATGAATGGGTTAATATACATAAGTGGTGTATAGTTTATTATTATAGTATTATTATTTTTTTGGTTTGATAAAGTCGTGTAATTATTAAAAGATTTTATGCGCGATAAGGTGTGATGATATATAATATAGTTCATATGCCGCGATCTCTACATATGCATGTAAATTTAATTGTTTTATGCACGATGTAAAATAGTATCGGTAGAAGTTGATATATGGTTAGGCTATTTGAAGGTACATATGCTCATTTACACATGACTTGTAAAGTTAAAGCAAAAAAAAACTATAGATGGCTCTCCTTATAGCATCATTGATGCAGGATGAAATACTCCTTCCAAGTGTCCAGCACTACATCGTTACCTCGGAGGTTTCCATCCTGGTTTTGAATGGCAATATGCCTAGGGCTAAAGGTATGATGACTCTTTTATTTATTTATTCAACATCAGCGGGATGAAAATCCTTTTTTGATTACAACTATAATTTACAACTTACAATTTAGCTTTGACAAGCTTTTTAAAAGTATCAGTAATGAATGTTGAAGCAGCACATCTACGTCTTACCAGTAATGAATCCAAATCGGCAATTCTACAGCGTTCACCGTAGGATGGTAAATTCTTTTTATTCAGCCACATTGGAAGGTTCGATCAAATGGCCAAATCTGTTTATGAAGGTAGTAAATAATAAATTTCTTCTGGATCCGTTCTATCAATATGAATATTGTAAGCAAATCTAGATCACTCTTCATTTCAATACATTATTGCTCGCTACATACACCTTTTGATATTTTCAAGTCGTCTGCATATAATTCACAGTCACAGTACTGGAACAGAGAAGCAATTTCATTAATTAATATATTAAACAATACAGGACCTAGGTGAGATCCGTGAGGGACTCCAGAATGAACTTCAATCATCTTAGAAGTAAACCCGTTAATTTTAACTACCTGCTTCCGATCACGCAGGTACGATTCAATCCATTCCAAAAATACTATGCTCATTCCAAATTTATCAAGTTTGGCCAGAAGTATAGCTTAAACTGAGGTGAGTCAAATGCCTTCTCAAAACCAGTGGAAACCACATCTAGCTCAATCGAAGGCGCTGAACGCTTTTGATGTTAAACTTACCAGATTTGTAGTTGTAGAACGATGCCTGACGAATCCATGTTGTTGACGTGTTAATGAAGATTTAACATTGAAATACAAACAATCAGAAATAATAAGCTCAAATTAGGAATCGATGATAACATTGACATACCACGATAATTTTTGATGTTACACCGTTTTCCTGATTAAAAAATGGGAATTATAATTGCCATCTTCTATATCAACGGAAATACACCACTCTCCAGAGACGCATTAAATATCCGAGATAGAGGTAATGATAACGAGCTATTAAGGTCTTTAAGAACTATTGCGGGTATATTATCAAAGCCACATCCCGATTTTAGTTTAGATATACCAAGGCTAACATCTTTTTAAGAAATATGAGGTATTCCAATTAAATTTTGATGATGCGTAGTACGATGTCCTAAGGAAACATCATTAACCTTATCATTGTATTTCTTATATTCTGATTGGCAAAATTCAGCAAATAAATTCCTTATCAAATGCTCGGCGAAGTTGTTAGAAAGAATTAAGACAATCTACGTTATCATCAAAAACTTTGGCAAATGTATGTACCTTATTCTTTTTGTTTCTCAAATTGACCAAATTGTTGTCAAACCATGTAGAATGGTTATTCTCACGCTTATAGTATTTAGGTACATGTTTGTCAAAAGCCTCATGTAAAACCACGTAAAATGAGTCAACTAACGCATTAACGTTACTCGACAAAAAATTAAAAATTTCATCCCAGTCCACCTTATCAAGAAACATCTGCAATTTACCTTTGGTTGAGTATTTTTGATGAATTTTCAAAACAGATCTTGGCAGTCAAACTTGATTTCCAATCCACTGTGCTGCAATCTATCGGGAACAAAAGGTTTTAACGCCTTAGTCACTAATCCACAATTAGGATCATTTAGTAAAACTAGATCCAGAATTCTACCATTCAGGTTAGCGACTTTGCAAATTTGATTTAAATTACAAGACAACATGGTATCAATAAAAATTTGTTCCACATCAAATCGTAACATTGGATGGGAAAACAGAAGTAGATTGAAATCACCCAAAACACATATGATGTCATGTATGCTACGCTCAGATACAAAATAATAAAAATTTGCACAATGTAAGCTATAAACCTCAGCAGAGCTTAGACGTGGGACATATGCAGAATATAAATATAATAATTTTCCATTCCAAGATAATTTCACAGCAACATATTCCACAGTATTATTGGGACATACAACATCACATCTTATAATTGAATTAAGTACAGCAACAAGAACTCCACCACCATCAGATTTATCACTAGTTTGGCTGAGACGGTCACATCTATACGTTACATAATTATCATCAGAACATTCAGAGCTTAAAACTCCTGATTTTAACCTTGTCTTAGATAAAACATATCGGGTAATAAGACGATGATAGAATATCATTAATTATAAATTTTTTGATTAATACAGAAGGAGGCCACGATGATGAGTCCAACAGCAGGTTGAATTTATTATAAGGAACTCCAATTTTGAACGATATATAATCGCGATCATCATTACGTCGCATCCGAACCAAAATAGGTTTATCAATCTCAAATTTAGTTTTAATATACAGTAACATATCTCATCATCACTGACATCTTTGTACAGACGCAAAACAAAAATCCACTTTACCGGTTCAACGGCGCGTAGAGTAGGGACAACATCGCCACTGCCAATAACAATTTTGGTAGAATTAAAGAAGTTTCGTTCTTTTAAAGAAGTTACGTGAACTGTGGCAATTGCTGAGTTGTTGTACTCTTAAGACTTCAGCCTTCCACCATTCTCGCTTTATCCGTCTATAAATTTGCTTGGCGGTTTTTTTTAGCAAGGTTTGTTTTTCTGTGAGATTGTAAAACCAATCATTTTTGGGTTTAATTTTTACCATACATAGAGTCGCATGGACAGCACAGACAATCAAAGTTTTCAATATCTTCGATAGAGCATTTACATCATCAAAACAGAACGGTGGTTGATTTCCATAATGCTGCTAACAAGATTCTTATATTGTACTTTCTCATCTTTTATCGTTTATCGGACCATCACATAGTTGAAAAGTAAGTTATAAGGTGTACGCATTAAATATTGGAATTTGATACTAGATGTCATTACTTGTTTATGGGTTATAGTACATCATGGACATATATGTCATTTGAAAGCCCTATTCAATACCTGTCAAAATCAGCTAAAATTTTTTGTTTTGATTGTGCAGATCCAACCGATTTCAGCGATGGAAAATTTTTCAAATTTGCGAAAAAACAGCATTTGCGGGAAGTTTTGTTAAGTCACTTTTTCGCAAACAAAACTGCAGCTGAAAGTCATCGTTTGCTCGTGGATTTGTATGGTGAGCATGTTCTTGTAAAAGCACAGTCCTTCGAGTGGTTTAGTCGATTCAAAAGTGGTGATTTTGACATCAAGGACAAAGAGCGTCCCGGTCAGCCGAAAAAGTTTGAGATTGAAGAATTGGAGGTATTACTCGATCAAGATTCATGTCAAACGCAAGAAGAACTAGCAGAATTATTGGGAGTTGAGCAAGTAACAATTTCCAGACTTTTAAAAGCCTTTGGATTCATCCAAAAGATGGGAAATTGGGTGCCATACGAGTTGAAGCCAAGAGACGTGAAAAGACTGAAATGCTGCTCGAGCGCCACAAAAAGAAGACGTTTTTGCATCGTATTGTCACTGGTGATGAAAAATGGATCCATTACGATAATCCCAAGCGCAAAAAAGCGTATGTCAAGAAAGGCGAGGCCAGCCCATCGACACCAAAGCCGAATATTCACGGGCCAAGATCATGCTGTGCATTTGGCTGTGCCAGCTAGGTGTGATCCTATGAGCTGTTGACAAGTGGCCAAACCATCAATGCCCAACTCTTTCGTCAACAATTGATCCGATTGAAGCAGAACATCGAGGCAGAGCGGCCAACATATGCGACCTGACACGAGTTAATCATTTTCCACCACGATAACGCTTGGCCATATATTGCGGCGCCGGACAAAAATTACCTGGAGAATAACGGATGGGAAATTCTGCCACATCCACCTTATAGCCCAGACCTTGCTCCTTCCGACTACCACCTATTTCGATCCATGTAGAATGCCCTATCAGGAATACGCTTCACTTCAGTTAAAGGTATCGAAAATTGGCCCGATTCGTTTTTGGCCGCCAAGCCGGCGCAGTATTTCTGGGATGGAATCCATAAATTGCCAGAAAGATGGGAAAAGAAGTGGGTAGCGATGGGCAATACTTTGAATTTTTTCACAATAAAGGCTCAAATTTCATAAAAAAATTCCGGTTTTTTTAGCATACACCCAATACGTTTTCCTGCAATCAATGACTTGATTGATTGATGAGACTGTGAGACCAAGCGTTTGACAAGTATTCCGGTTAATGCCGGTCCTATTCCCACAGCCTTTTTACACTTCACAAACGGTAGTATGAGAGGGATTTTCATATATTTATAGTTATATAAATTTATTTTCAAATATATATATATATATATATATATATATATATATATATATATATATATATATATATATATATATATATATATATATATATATTTACTGTCTTAAAATATATTTTATAAATATGTTTTAAGACAACCACAATTTTATTGAACTGCTCTGAATACTGTCATCAGTTACGAGCAACTCCAGTGTGCCACAATTCAACTGTAATTTGCAAACAAAATTGCCTAAACAAAATACGTATATTAATGGGCTAACTTCCCCAAACGGTAGACTGTAATAAATTGGATTAATTTTTGCCTGAAATTTACAATTAATTAATTTATTACATCATTAAAAATATAAAATTATAAAATTATAAAAATTATAATATAAATTATATTTTGAAAAAATTGATTAAACAACAAATCAATTGAATTAACCGTTTTATGATCAATACGGTTTGCGTTATGTAGTACAGATGGCATGATTTTCAATTATATAAATGATAATAGATATCATCAATGTAGGTAAGTATTTTTAAACCACGTGTCTGCGAGTCTGGTTAAATTTTGGCGGTATCATCATTTTAACCTCCCGCTTAACCACTTCTTCCGATAAGCCAAAGATGATGTGGGTGAATTCTAAGAGCAATATGCCGGTTCATATGTCTTTTACGAAGCCATTAAATCCATTTAACATCTAAGCACTTTTATAGGTAAATAAATCAAGTATTGAAACCGATAAAGCCGTATTTTGATTATACTACAGACCAGTAAAAACCTATAAAACTTAGATTTTAAAGTTTGTTGACATTATAGTTAGCCCGTTACATGTATATGTAAATATTTAAGATGCAACATTTTAATTAAGAAATAAAAAAACAAATTCCTAAATCCAAAAACCATCGCATATCATCTGCGTGTTCAAATCGTTTTACGAAAAAATGTATGCTAATATCGTTTATAAATATGCGGTATGTGGTTTAAAAAAAAAAAAAAAAAAAAAAAAAAAAAAATTTAACATACATAACCGAATCACATACCAAAATAATATTAACATAAATTTCTTGTATTTAATACACTCTACATAGCGTCGATAGTAAGACACGAAGAAGAAATATTTTAAGAAATAGAAAGAAAAACAACCAAACGCTAAAAAATTAACGCTAAATTAAACATTGAAAATTGATTGATAATGAAAACGGAAATGAGCTGTTATAAGTAAATAAATATATAAATTTTTCATTAATGAAAATTTATAATATATAAAACCATAGAAATTGTATTAAGTATGCATTTATTTTATAAAATTATAAGACGATTCTATAGTATTTTGCCAAATGGAAAACTTGGAAAAACAGTTGCAATTTCCTTACTATTATTTTTATAAATGAAATTTGTAATTTCAAAGTTAACGCTTCTGTTTGTCATAACAATTTAAGGCTGCGAACAAAATTGATGTTGTTTAACAGCTGAATTACCTCAATGGTCATATATTGATGGAGTTTTCCTTTACATCTTCTTGCACTATATCTAACGTACCATGGGGTATAGACAAAGTAATTTGTACTCTTTTCTGATGTTTTATGAAATTTAGTTTTGGCTTACCCATCTAAGTTTGTGACCATCGCCAAACTTAAAATAGTCATCAACCGAAGACTCCACCTCTTCATTGTTGGCAAATCTTTTACCATCGAGCCATTTTTTTTTGAGTTTTTTTTTAACAGATAATAATCCGAGGGGAACAAACTAGATGCTTATTGGGCCATCAATTATCTTTACTGCCTACGGCGATGGTTAAGGTCAAGGATTACAGTGGCACACAACACGTTTTTAGAGCTTTATTGGATTCGGATTCCGAATCAAATTTTATAACTGAAAAGTGTCTAAATAAATTGAATTTAACAACAATAAATGATTCATTTGGAATAAGAGGTCTCGGTTACTCTAATATTGGTCGTACACATGGATCAACTCAAATGGATCTTTCAATGTTTAACGAAACATTTTCGATGAAAGTTTGATCTTCTGTAGTACCAAAAATATGTACTATCTCATCAAGGAATGCATCTGAATTCGACACAGAGATGATTAAGCAATCAGAGGTAGCTGATCCAAACGTATTTAAAACTAGCGAAATCGACATTCTGCTGGGAGTTAATGTGTTTTTTGAGGTTCTAGAATGTGACGAAAAAATACAATCGGAAACTTTTCTAGCACATTAAACAAAGTTTGGTTGGATAATCGGGTGTCGACAAATTGGCCACAAAAATTCAGAATTTAATATGCTAAATACTTATATCAACCCAAATTAGAACTCAACGAAACATTAAATAAATTTTGGCATCTTGAAAACATTCCAATAGCTCCTGACCTGCAGAAATTGATTGTGAAGCCCTGTACGCAACGACTACCACCAGAACAAGTGAGGGAGACCGTCTTCCGTTCAAAGATTCGCCTAAACAACTAGGTTCATCATTTAACATAGCTTTCAGTAGACTACAAGACATGGAACGTCGATTTCAGAACAATGAAAATTTTAAAGTAATGTATAGTGCATTTATGGATGAATATTTGTTATTTGGTCACATGACTCTAATTGGCAATGCCAAATTCATACATTCTTCCTCATCACGGAGTAATAAAGCAAAGCTCCACTACTAAGCTGAGAATGCACAAATAATATCTCACTAAATAATATACTGAAAGTTGGTCCTACAGCACAGTCATCTCTTGCATGAATTTTGCTGCGTTTTCGTCAATACCAATACGTACTAACCGGGGACATTGAAAAGATAAACCGCATGATTTGTATCCATCCAGATGATGCTCAATATCAAACCATATTATGGCGATCAGCTCCACATTCCTAGATGGCTAAAAAATAAACAATTCTGTGATATTGCATATATGCAGTAGCCCACTTCAAAGACGTCACTGTATCAAGATTAGTCATAGCAAAATTAAAAGTTGCTTCCGTCAGTCAAACTAGTTTGCCGAGGTTAGAACTTCTAACTAATGCGCTGGGTTGAATCTACATTGACAGTTAATATTGAGCAGGTTATCCTATGGACAGACTCAACCATTGTCCTCGATTGGGTGTCTTCTCATCCAAGAAGATGGCAAATTTTTGTTAGAAATCACAACACACAAATCCTAGATACCTACAAATATAGCCGAGAACAATGGAACCACGTAAAGACAGAAGATAATCCAGCGGATTGTGCCTCCAGGGGCATTTATTTCGATGAATTAGTGCAACACGAAACCTGGTGGTCTGGACCAGCCTGGTTAAGCTTAGATAAAAACCAATCGAAGTCAACTCCTGAACTAGTCATATCCTCACAAGAGCAGGCACCAATCATTTTAAATTGTAAAGTTACACAAACATTTTTGGAACTTCTAGTTAAAAGACATGTCAGCTTTTATACTGCGTGTCTCGCTTTAGCTAAGACCAAAAAATATATTCAAATCTTAAGATACAAGGTGCGACCCGAATTGGATCATGAATTTAATCCAGTTGTTCGTCTAGCGAACATACGTTATCTGTTCAGCTAGACGTATATGATATACGTCTAGCTGAACAGATAATGTGCAATCATGTCCAACAAACTATGTTTGCAAAGGAATGTGCTGCATTATCGAGAAATGATGGCTTACTACGAGTTGGAGGCCGAATTGATAAATCAACATCAAGCTTTTCTGTAAAGCATCCAATAGTTTTGCCGAACTGTAATTTATCAAAACTCATTGTATATGACTACCATCTATCATTTCAGCATGCTGGCATTGCGTAAAGCTTAGCCATGGTACGAAGAAAATTTTGGATTATTCGCTGCAAAAACATTATACGTTCGATTATTTACAAGTGCATAAAATGCATCAGAGCAAATCCGAAATTGGAACAACAACTGATGGGAGATCTTCCGTCAGTAAGACTAAATTTTGAATATGCTTTTGCCAATATCGGTGTTGATTACTGCGGCCCATTTAATGCTCATATTGTTCGAAAGAGAGATGCAACACCGATTAAAATTTACGTATGTTTATTTTTTTTGTATGGCTATACAAAAGCTATACATATAGAAGTGGTTGAAAATCTGACAACCGAAAATTTCATGGCTGCTTTGTACAGGTTAATTAGTCGTGGTATCTGTCGTTCTTTTTTTAGCGACAACGGTACCAATTTTGTTGGTGCTTGCAATCAATTACACCAAGCATACGAGTTTTTGAGTCAAAATAATAATGAAATTCATTCTCTTCTCTTAAAAAAAAAAAAAAAACAAATTAGCTGGCATTTTATACCTGCAGGTGTACCACATATGGGAGGTCTTTGGGAGGCATCCATCAAACTTCTCAAAACAAATTTAAGAAAGGTTGTGGGCAACCACATATTAACTTTAGAAGAATTTTAAACATTGACAACTCGCATAGAAGCTGATATCAACTCCAGACCGATTTGCATAGACGAGCAGGAAGAAGTCGACGCATTAACTCCAGCGCACTTTGCCATTGGTAGATCGTTGGTTAACATCCCTGAACCAATACAAATTGGAAACTCATCACGATGGCATATAATTCAGCAAATCTACTATATCATAGCTTTACAAAATAGATACAAATGGCATGACACTAAAAATAACTTAAAAGTAGGAGATGTTGTATTAATAGCCGACGACTGATCCCCATCACTGCATTGGCCATTAGCAAGAGTGGTTGCTATTCATACCGGAGAGGATTGCTTAGAGCTAGTAGTAAGCCTTAAAGTACACATACTAATACCATAATCCAGAGACCGATTAAAATTTACTATAAAAATTCCGAGTCGGTGACGACAACTTCAAGAGCGTTAATTCCAATTTTTGGTCGTAATTATCTTACCAGTAGACAAGCAATTCATAGTCTAGTGAAAAGTCTAAATATTTGCTGCTGGATGTTCCCGTGCCAGTGAGGCAACGGATTAGTCGACGTGCCAAGAATATTGCTGCCGTTTGAGCTTCGTCACAAACGAAATAATCAATTTCTCAAAAAATCGTTCTCAAGAATTGGGCATTGCTGAGACTACACTTTGACGAATTTTGCGAAACGATCTTGGTTTGCCCCCTTATACGATCAAGTTAACACAATAACAGAAGCCAGTCGATCATATGATCCCAGAATTACCACTTCATCCATAAAAAATAACGGTATGGTGTGGTTTTCATGCTGGTGGTGTGATCGCTACAGAGACATGTTGCAACCTTATTTCTTTGGTCAATTGCATGAGCTAGACATTAATGATATGTGGTTTCAACAAGACGGTACGATATGGTACACAGCGGGTCTAACAATCGACGAATTGAAATCTAAATTCGATGAACGTGTAATATCTAAAAATGGTCCTGTAGATTGGCCTCCTAGATCGTGTGATTTAACACCTCTGGGTTTTTTTGTGGGGCTACGTTAAATCATTGGTCTATGCGAGAGACATCAGAATGCAGAACAGTTCAGTAAAATTGTGATTGTCTTGTGCTAATAATAGTTAAACTTTGCCACCGGGAAACAGGACCAATTGTGTCATTACTAATTTACCTTTCCTTTCCCTACACCACAAAAAATATCTAATTATCGATCGCTTAGGTGTCAGTAACCGCGTCAAGTCTGTCATAACTAACATTACTTCCACTTCTTCGGTTTTGTTATACTTATGTAACACGGATGTACGGTGGTTCCCGGCATTCCAGCAGGTCCTTGGCCATACATTTTAATCAATCAATCGAATCAATTAATTTGTGAAATGCTTCTCTTAGCTGACTATGAGCACTAATAGTTCATGCCTTTGTCATCATGCATTGCTTGACAAACTCTTCTTCGCAGCAAAAAATCATTTAACAGCACGTAAAAATACTTCACTTGTCATGTTTTCGAAAAGCTCTAAGGGGATAGCTTTGGTACTAAGGCATATGAAGAGACATATGTATGATTTATAAATTTAAAGGCCACGTCTCTTTTGCATGTGTGCGGAAATGGGATCGGCGTAATCAACACCAACTTTTAGATTTGTCAAACCAAAATCGACCGTACATTACGAGTTGCGATTTCGGATGTGACCCAAGAAAGAGAGTGAGCAATAAAAATCCGGACGATCTGCTGGTCGTCCTTTCCTCTTGTGGAGCCAGGAGCTTGAATTCCGTAATCCATTGATCGATAATTTGGCACTGTCTCTTGCCAATCTTAATCATTGCCATTAATTTGTAATCTAAAAAATTTGACAGCCCATTTTCAACATCACCATTATGATAACTTTTCACCGAATGCTGAGGCTTTTATACAAGTGGAACGTACAAAGGCATTACCTTTTCTCAATTTTGGCAAAACTAAATATGAAAACCTTTTAATATACTTTATGCCCGATACTTTTTCTAGGTTGACGAAAATAGCGAGTAGATAGAGGCGTTTGGTGAATTTCCGATTGATAAAATGACGTAATTGACTCCCATCAAATACTTTGCGGTAAAATAATAAAGTAAGATTGAGCATGCTTTCCTTAGAATTCGGCCATTATATCCTTTGATAGTCATAGGTGACGTCAAAAAGGTTTGATCGCTGGATTTGATAATTGGAAAAGGTTGGATCGCTAGAGCCGCAAAATGTAATTGGAAAACTTTCATGGAAACTCGATTTATGATTGGCATGTGAAACGTGAGGTCACTATAAAAATCTAACCTTGTTTGACGGTGTTATATATCCAAGCAAATCAATGGTAAAAAAGTAGAGAGTATGCGGCGATATTAGAATTGGAATCCTTCGAGAACCCCAATTAAAAAAGGCATTTCTGAATTTCAAGCAGCCGATAATCGAATTTGTAAGCTTTTTTTACTCCATGTGACTACCGAACCTGTTGTATGTTAGCCGATGCAAATCATTGGGGAATTAAAAGCGGAAAAAAATGTAGGACGTTAAGGCAGAACTGAGAGTGTGCTTTGTCACAGGAACAGTAAACCTAATATATGCTTTTCACAATTAATTTAATTATAATAAAAAATACTTATGTTTAGATTTGACCGCTAAGAAAAAATAGCAAAAATGTTTTGTTACAGATAAATATTACACTTAAGTCCCACTTTTTTAAAAAATTTAACTCTTTCGAACTATACATGAAAATATGCGTTTTACGAAATAATTGCCACTTAGTTTAAATTGGAAGTACAGATCCTATTTATCTATATTTGATTAACCATTTAATAAATTGTTTTTCGGCTTACAAATAAAAATGTTAATACTCATAGAGCAAATTAAAATTTCGAAAGGAAATACATTTTAAAAATTCAATTTATCCACAAATAATATTGTAATAAATACTATAGTAAATAAAAACGAAGTTCTTTTCGTGCACGTTCGACTTGAACTGCAAATCAGTTAGACAAGGTCAACAATAGATAAATTTAACAGTAAACATAAGTTGAACATGCGTTCCACAACGTAATTCATTCAATTAATAATATAAGTTAGATTTCGATAGATTTAAGTTCTACATCTTTGCATTGTATCTATTAGTATGCGATTTTTGCAGGATTTAAGTAGAGATTATAAACAATAGATAGATTTGACAGTAAACAAATAAGTTAAACATGCGTTCCACAACACATATTCAATTAATATAATATATTAACATGCGTTCCACAGCGGATTCTGTATATTAGATCAATACGAATGACCTACAGGCTCTAAAACAGGTTCATAAATAAAAATATGTGTGTAGATTTAAACACTACGAACATGTTCCACATTCAAATAAGAGTCGATAGAAAAAACATACTCTCACGGCTATATTAAAGACTTAAATTCCACATACTAAAAACATGATAATTAATTTATGATTTAGCAGAATTCATGGACAAAAAAATGCTGTCGTAGATGTAATCCACGAATAATCGATTATCGTTTTGAACAATCGAAATTTTTCACTTTTATTCTTTCATTTAGATTCGATCGGTTGACACTGCGAATTAGCACTAGACATTAGATAATAAATAAATAAATAGAAATAGCGTAATTTCAACATAACTTACGGTCCAAAAATATCGTAACATCATATTCTGAAAATAATTTCCATAAAAAAAAAAATTGGCAGACAGTACCTCCCGTTTACGCGCGCAAATAGTTTAAATTTAAAAATACAAACGTCATGTTTCCAAAATAAAAAAAAAAAACAAGTCGAGCAATTTTCACGCCGCAAATTTCTAATCTGACACATAAATCATCTCTCGCAGCAGCAGCCAATTTAAACCAAATTATGATATTCATATGTCATGTAGATATCCGATTTAAAAATGTAATAATTCGATGGCACGTTCTTTGAACTTTAAATTTTATTTATGTAAGTATACACGGTGCGAATGAAACGTAAGACATTTCTAAGCAATTTTCCAAGAAGCGTATCCTTTATTCATATCATATATCGTTCATATAGATATACATATATAAATAAATTATTTTTGTTTATTTATTTATTTATTTTTTATGAATAAAATTAATGCCAAAAAAAAAACATTCGCGATTTTCTGTTTTTATTTATTTTTGATATACTTATTCGGCGACGATGCCGCACAGCCGCGTTTTCTTGTTTGGTGATGTATGTTTTGTATACAAACGCAAAAAAATAAATTTGTAGGTTGATTTGTATATTTATACATGTTTATTAACTCGTATATTATACGTGTTATATACAGTTATAAGAATAAAAAAAACAAAAATTTTATAGTTATTTAACTTCCTTAACTCTTTTCTTAAATAACTTCTTATTATTATATAAGTAATTTTTAATTTATTTGTATAAGAGTATGGCAGCCACTAGATCTAGTGATTCGCGATATGTAATCTACACGAGTTAAGAGGCAAATGAACTTGTGTTTAAAATTTAACACAATTTCCGAGAAGATCACTATACTATAAAAACGCTAAAAACTATAAATAAACAATCCACTTTTGTACAAAAGTAGAAAAAAAAACTAAATTTTTGCTTTGAAGTTTTTCAACCATGTTTTTTTTGGCAGTATATTTCGAAAACTTTAAATGGAAAATTACCGTCTATATGTCTGCTGGTTAAAATCATTAAGAATTGAAAAGATTATTGTTAAAATAAACTAAGAGTTTTGGCGATCGCCACTTTATAACTGTGGAACTATACTATCACACTATATGATCACTAAATTAATAATGGCAACATACTTACTTATTTCACGTTCGTTGAAATTTTACGGAAAATTTGATAACGTATCATCTAAACCTGATGTTAAAATCATAACTGTTAAATGGCATCATTTATACTCAATAGTTTTTTGCCACTATTCTAACGTTGGGACAAATTTGTCATAAAACGGTAAATTCATTCAATTGATTTGTAATGTTTAACCAATTTTGTTAAAATCTAATTTGTATTAATTTTGTGTCAAATAAAATGTATATAAATTAGATTTTCGTCAATTACGGATATCGAACGTAATGACTTGTTCACCAAATTAATTAAGTCACCAGCTGAACGCCTTCCGCGAAAACTATACTGACGATCAGAAATTAGATGGTTACCTTCCAAATATTTTATCAGCTGTCAATTGATTATGGTCTCAAGTACTTTGGAAAGATAATATGAAGGGATGGTTTACTGACTTTTTTTGGCACAGGATGTATGTTAGCAGTTTTTCAGATGGAAGGGAAAATGCCAGAAGGCATAGATCGGTGGAACAAACATGATAATAGGTTTGACAGGGATTTACAACAACATTTGAGAATAATTGGAGGAATACCATCCGGACCGGCTGATTTGTTTGTGTTAATGTTTACAAGGACTTTGACGATAACTCTAGATCTGAATCTAATGTGGCGCATCGACGAGCTAGCAAGAGATAATCGCGGGTGTTACAAAGGACCAAAAACTCCGATTGCTGTAGCCCTGCTTTAGGACCTGCCGCAACTCTTCTCGAACTTTTTTTTGTAATTCTTTTTTGTAATTATTTTAAGCTTGTCACACCGATCGCGTTGCCAGGCTTCTAGCCGCCTTTATTTCAGCTAAATTTTCATTTGACCGGTACTTAACAAATTTGCGGTAAGACGCTTCTTTATTGGCTTCTTTTATTCGCTGTTCTGCAGTCGTGATTATGCCAAGGATTGCCTGATTTTTTTGGCTTAGAGAGACTGAAAGGAATAAACTGTTCCATTTCCATTAGAATGACATTTAAAACCAAAACCGCTGCTATCAAAATTACCGAAAGAAAAACAAGAGTGCCATTCGAACTCTTGAAAAACTTGTTCATTCCTCCCCAATCCCCATTTTTACAGTGCCATAATTGACGTTTAGACGGAACATTCACTTGGCATGACCACGATATTGAAAATTCTGCTGCAATAAGCCGATGGTCAGAGTTTCCTAAAGGAGAACTGACGAAGACACTTATTACAAGATGTTGTAGAGTGTTTTTCAAGACATTTTCAAAGCGCGGTTCTTTGTATCAGTAAGTTTGGGTATGCCTATACGATTGTCACTTTACATTTTGGAATAAGTTTAGATTTTCACAGAGGTTGTAAGTATATAAACTTTGCAGCCTATTATGTTTTTTATTTGGCATCCATTTCATGGTAGCATTTAGTTTGTTGTTTCCTTGTCTAGATTCGGTTACAGCTATGAGTTGTTCCTTAATTTGAGGAGTTTTAATATTTTCTTGAGACGTCTTCCTCGTGAACAACTATTAACATTTGTCTTACGTAAAGTTTTGATAAACAAAGATAAGTAACCACCTAAATCATTTTAGTATTGTGAAAACTTCCGTTGTTAGTGCCGCTTAGGTAGTAGCTCTAGGTATGGTGAAAATAAAGCTAACAAATTATTGGTTCAAAGAGAAGTGCCATCTTCTGATGCGAGAACCGTTAATTGAATTTGTAGTCGGAAAAATCATGAATGATAGCGGGTTGAATTCTAATGAGTATAATATCTTAGCAATAATCACAGATCATTAAATTTCCAAAAACTCTTAACTCAAATAAACCAACTGATCTTGATCGAGGACCGTCAATAGTCCTAAAAACTTCCGTTTATCTCTAGATAAAGAGCTTAGCAAGTTGTTTCAAATATCAATAAAACCTGGAATTTTTACTCGATTCGCAAAACGGATAATATAAAAAAGGCTCTTAAAAGAAGTGATAAAACTTCTAATTACCACCCAATTGATCTGTTTTCGACCTTATCTAACGTAATTGAATCTATGATGAATTTTCACCTAGAGAATCATTCTAATAGCAGAGGAAGTTGTAGGCAACTACCAAAGAGGATTTCATCCGAATGACACATTGGTCCTTTATTTTATTTTGTATTTAATTTTTTTTATTTTGTAATGCTGAATCATTGCACTTAGTACGTGCATGGCCCGGGCTAGAAGTGCTGATGTAACAATAGCTAACCATTGCTAATTACCTAATTCACCGGAATCCATCGTAGTAATCATGAAAACTGTGATCAAATGCAGTCACTACACCGGCAACAATGGAACAGCCATAACGATCACCAACCCAACCAAAAATTATAAAATTATGCGAATTGCTTGAATTAATGGCCGTTAACAAAATATTTTACATTAAAATTAGATATACATTAGATTTTGTTTTCCAAAATTACAAACTTGTTAACCCAACCAGGGGTTAATGTTTATATTTCATCATTGAAAATATGTGGCCAAGATGCGGCTATAACTAATATTCGATCTTCAAACCCAATTGACTAACAAAATAATTTCGATCGTTATTTTATTTGCGAACGATCGATTATTTCTTTTTTCTATTTTGGTATTTTTGCCGGCAAAATATCGAAACTTTTGACCAGGGCAAAATTTTACGAAAATATAAACGATCTCTATTTTTTTTTAAAATGTTCTATCAAATTTTCGATTGAATGCATTGTCAAATGTTTTGCGATCATCATTAGTTTTTAAATATGGGTAATCGATATTTTCAATTTTGAAAATTTCCAATTTTGGCGTTCGATAGTGATCGTAGTCAAGATTAAATGGATGTTCCATTTTTTTAATGCGATCGATGATAATTAAAATTATATAAATTTAAAATTTAGTAGCGATCTTAATCGATCAAACCGATCCAAAATTTGAAGATCAGGAAAAAGTATAGAAAATGAAAAGGTATTAAATTATTTAAAAATTAGTGATCTCGATATATTGCCGGCCAAAGTTACCAGGAACTAACCTAAATCTTTAAAAGATCGTCGCTAAAATACTGAAAATCTATAGACACTCGATTTAAGTTATTATCTAAATATCATAATCAAAATTGCTAATTTAATTATCGTCTAAGGTTGTACAAATTATTAGTTCTTTGAAAAATAAAAACGATCACGAGATCAAATCGAAATTTTATCAAATTAAATAAATAATCGATTTAAAAATATTTGATACTTATAGCAAAATAATGAAACTGAGCAACTATAGCAAAATAATGTAAATATATTAAAAACTATTAGTACATCATTAACTACTTAAATTGATCACTTGGAAGCCACGTTGGTAAACGTTGATCTTCAATAATTTACTTCCAATCAAAATTCTTATTCTACGATCGCTTAACGCTAATTATTGTTTTAAAAAAAAATTGAATGAATTTTAATTATTTTTCAAAATGCTTAGATCATGGTGACAAATCGGAAGATTATATCATTTGAAGATCGTTTATTGTAAAATTACAATATTTTCGTATCTAATCTATTTTGATACTATATTTACTATTTTTAGGACAGGAAGTTCGCAATAATGAATTTGACAGAAGTAAATACTTGAAGCATAATTACAAAATTAAAGACGATTACAGACTTAGAGTGATGAGAATTTCTAGAATCACTTTTCTGCTCAAAGTCAAGATTTATTTCTAAGACCACTTAGAAAATTATACAAATTATAAATCTGATGGAGATTTGTGATTTGGTATACTTATGAAAGAAAAATATGCTTAGGTTACATTTAGTCTAGAACAAATGATAGAATTCACTTTTCACTATCTGAAATTTCACTGAGGTTGGTTTGTTCACTGTCTAATGGTGGTAGAGGCGATCCCAACTTCAGTAGTTAGATTGAAAGATAACTTATTAAGAAAACCACTACAAGCGGGACTAATAGATATATAACAGAACTGATATCAAATAATCAAACGTAAACAACATGTTATAGGTGCGATCATCGAAGATCATAATAATTTTAGATTTAATATCTGTAAATAACTAAAATAGTTAAAAACGTTAGTTAAATTTTTTGAAATTAAATTAAATTAAAGGAAACGTTTTGCGATAAAAGTAATTAAATGTCATATAAAACATATATACATATATTATCGATCGAGTAACCATATGGCAAAGAAATGTTGATAAAAAAATCTATATCTACACCAACACTTTACATAGTGCAAATAAAGTCTTCTGTTCTATATGTAAATAAGTCAATATTCATGTCTATAAAAATTGCATAATTAATAATGTACACATAAATTATAAAAACAAATTAAAAATAAAAATTTATCGCTTCCGCTAAATGACTTGCTATTTAATGCGCGGATAGAAACCATAAATTTTATGTGTAGTAAAAATAAATCAGTTGAGAAATGCCGAAATTACTTGATAAGAATTATTTATGTAAAATGTATGGGAAGTTTTACTATTCATTGGAGGTGTGAAATTTTAATGAAATAATAAAATGATCGCAAGTGATCACAAAGCTTGGATAGATTACTATCTTATTTTAAAGGTAAGATAATGATCGAGATATTTTTTAAACATCGAACCGCTTACATGTGCTCCTATAACGAACGCAGCAGCTTAATATGAAGAGCTATCTGAAGATCACAACGAATGAAGCCGGTAATACGGTATGAGCCAATAATGAACTTGGAATTCGAACACGAATTAGATTTTCTTGTAATTTCAATAAAGTATTTTTTTTAGTTTAACGGTTATTTCATTTGGTTTTGGTGTTAAATGACTTTTTTTGGAATTTGGCGTGTATCGAGTGTTGTGACGTGTTTTGAGAGTGTTGATGGTTCATTTAACGTCTTAAGTCACATACAATGTTTTAATCTTATGTATATTTTAGGATGATAGGTTAAATATAAATATATATTAATGATTTGTATAATTTATTAATTGATAATTGAAATTTTTGTGAAATATCCTGATTACTCTTAGAAAGTGGCAGTTGCAAGTAGTTTAGAATTGTGTTGTCTTGTGCCATACGATCGTCGTGGTGTCGGTGTATTCATATTCATAAATCTTCGTGTTTATGTGTATATGTGCGTGTTGGGGTGTATGAATATATTTCCCTTGCTTACTTATTGTTTTATGTAAAACTACTGTAGAAATAAGCCCTGCGTTATTCGGGAGATGGGCCTAGAGTATGGTCTTACAATCCAATCAAATTTATTATCAAAATTGTCAAATTTATAACGAAAGTAATGAAAAGTGAGGATCTAGAATGAATTGTTGTGTTCTTGGCAGAAGAAACACATTGTTGACTGCCTCATGAGGTGCCAAGTCAAAAAGTGTGCGTGCTATATTATCGTATAAAATAGCAATTGCCGGAGCTACAACAACAAAAAAAGAACTGGGAATGAGTAGATGACACTTTTTTGATTCGGTTGATGCCTTCCTTTTCATATTTAGCAATTGAAAATTTAATTTATAGTTTTCGTGAGACTGATAAACTTATTCTTATTCCTGATCTTTCAAATCAGGAGACTAGATTGGAATTAATAAGGGATAGTGCCACTTGGAGGAGCTAAGAGGAACGTATCAAATCTGATTGTACTGCGAGGTTTGAATGTGGCCTTAAAACCGGATAAGTATTCGCTAAATATACAAAATATTCAGCAAAATCAATGCTTCTGACGGCGTTTTTTCATGGATTTGAAATAAATGACGTTTAACGCTCAATGTGACTTATTTAGAGTGATTTTTTTATAAACAGCCCTGAAGACAGCACCAGGATTATTAGCAGACTTTTCGACCCATTGAAATGTAACCAAAAGTACAGGTTTCAGACTAAGCACGAGCAGTCTTCATTAGGAAGAGAATTTGAAAGTTGTACAACTTAAAATTTCAATAAAACATTAGCCCTTTGCACTTCGACAAGACCGTGCTCTGGTAGACATTTGATTATAATAAGACACAGCGAAGTAGCATGGTTTCGGTACATGTCTTGTATGAGCAGGACACCACTGGTATCCTAATAAACCAGTTTAAATTAAACATAAAGGATGGGCCGGAAAAAAGTACATCAAAATAATGTAAAGAACGATAAATACTGTACAGTATACGCAGAACTGACACGAATAGTTACAAAAGCTTCTTCCTACATATAATTGACCACAAAAATTGTTAATAAATACCATAACCAAACCACAAACCAAATAAGGTCTACGGAGTGATACAAATTATACAACAGCATAAGTAACAGAAGCAAGGACCTCATTTTGCAGCAACCAAACCCACATTTACTATAGCAGAAGCCAAAACAGGCAACGAGTATTTTGTAAGATACCAAGATTAATTAGTAGACCGCGTGTCCTATACTGGAACTCATTTCCATTGATTGTGGCTATTAGATATGAGGTATGAGATTTTAATCAGTGATAATGATCTCACTATGTTAGAGAACCGAATTACCGAGTAAAAGTTGGGATACATTTTACACCATACTCGGAGGTAACACCAAAACAACAAGTGATAACACCCGAAATCTCATCGCGGAGAGAAACTAAAAATAATTTTTGAAAGTGGATGAGAAGGGAACCTTAATAAAAATGCAGAAATATAAACAGATTTAACATCGACCTGCGAGAATCTTACGATATATTTAAAAGGAAGCTCTAACGTCTAGATTCTAGATAACTCAACGAATTAAATTAGCAAACGTGATCACAGAGGTTATTAGTGAACAAACTAACTTACAGTAAAATAGTCCTTAACAATAATTATTTAACCATTTTGGATGGGCGACGATCGTGTGTTATCTAGATTTTAGGAATTTTCGTATTATGGCATATTCTGAATTTTGCAAATTT
The DNA here is from genome assembly GCA_963556175.1 of Tipula confusa. Taxonomy (NCBI): domain Eukaryota; kingdom Metazoa; phylum Arthropoda; class Insecta; order Diptera; family Tipulidae; genus Tipula; species Tipula confusa. The sequence goes on along the minus strand of OY744477.1, from coordinate 26,049,817 downwards.
TCAAATTTTGGTATAAACATTTGGATGAACAACTATCTTGTGTTGTTTGAATTTTGGAAATTTCCTTTTTGTGCCATAAATTTAATGAATTTTCAACTGTTGGCATAGTTTTCTCATTTTTGATGGGCTTACTATCGTGTGTTGAGTGGATTATGGAAATTTTTGTTTTGTGGCATAAATTTCATGATTTGAATGGGCTAACAAGGGTTTCTCGTTAAGGATTCTTATCCGATGAGTTTAGTCACTCTACGAGGGTATTAGAGTTTAACGAGTTTTTTTCCCTCGTAGTTTAACGGTTACGTTCAAAAAATCATCACCTTGTTAAAACCACTGAATTGACGAAACTTAAAGTTTCTGACCAATTAATGTTTTGGCAAATTCTTGACCCACGAATTGACCATTTCAACTGATAATAAGACGATCGAAGAACACGAGATTTAAGCTGACTGATTCACCATCAAAAATGTGACAAACTTTTATTAACTGAAAAATTTGCGCAATTTTTAATCACTTGATTTCGATTAGTGATGACTGTTTAAATCCACAATTCATGGGACAAACCTTTTTTCACGTCATTTCTATCCTGAAACACACTGGACCTTTGCAAAGTACAGATGAATAATAAAAAGAAGCCTGTAGTTACGCGTCTTAGATCAATTGTGTAAAGTAAACCATTTAATTCATGGTTATAAGCAATCATCACCAAGGGCACACAACATTGGTCCTAATTACAATGAACCTTCCAGTTTACAAATCAAACTATGTCCCGATATGAGTGAGCCGCATCGAATATACGAAAATCAATAAATTCATCCAGCTTGACTCTAAGATCAAGAGAGAAAAGATTATCAATATGGAACATTGGAGTCAGATCAGATTTTTAAACATATTGGTCCACTTACGATTCAGAGAGTGTCGGATTGCTGAGAATGCTGACATCGAAAATATGTACAGACAAATTTTGATTCAACCTCGCTCAATAAACTATCTGCGAATTCTCTAGAAACTTTTAAGGAAGAACCAATACAAGAATATGAACTTAAGACATTGACTTATGGTACATCACCTGCATCATTTTTAGCTAAGCGAGCCCTTCAGCAAGCCGCTTAAAAAATAATCAAGCGGAATTCTCAAAGACAGCACAAGTAATTAAGGAAAATTTCTATGTAGATGATGTGCTCATAGGAGAAAAAACTGAAATTGAAGTAAAGATCTAAGAAAAACAAGGATATTACAAAAAACAAAGATTTCCTCTAAGGAAATGGAAATCGAACGTTCTAGGATTAGGAGATCACTACCAACAAACGCCAATTTCTTTCGAAACAGAAGTATCACAAGTACTAGAGCTACTTTGGGATCCAATTCAACATGTCTTCTAATTTAAAGTCACTTTTCCAACTGTGGTTGGCTAAAATTACTTGGAATGAACGATTGCCTGATAAGTTACAAAGGCAGTGGTTAGCTATAAGGTTACAATTCGATTCAATAAGGCTAATAAAAATTCCAAGGTGTGATCCAATGAAAAGGACCAATCTTCTGGCCAGCAAATCAAAAGTCGCACCAACCCAACCAATAAGTTTAACGCATCTAGAGCTGAGTTGTGGTCACTTCCTAGCTCTGCTTACCATTAACATATGTGACGCACTCGATCTGTCAGGTATTCCCACCCACATATGGACCGATTCATTAAGAAGTGGGGACAATCCAGCAGATTTGGCCACCAGAGAGATTAAATCCAATCGAATGAGTTATAGAGGATGGGACCAAAATGGTTACACAATCGCGACAAGCTTATAATGACAAAGCTAGTAACAATCTACCTTCCAAATGATCACTACTCTCGTTATAACCATTCATCGATTAACATGGCATGCTTAGAGTATGCAGACCAGAACTGTTCTCGTTTAAACGGGTAGTATTCAAGGTAGTGTTATTACCAATTGAAGATAAAGAATATCAATAGATTAGTTGAACCTTCCAGCTTTAACGAAGAGGAACACATATGTTTAAAATTCATACTTCGTTTAACATAAACAGTTCGACTAAACAGCTTTTAAGTATGTAAAATTACATAAAAATTTTCATGTTCATATTTTAAGTATAAATAAAGACGATGGCAAAGAACGCCTAAGCTCTTGGGTTATCCACTACAACACGAACGGCAATCTCGGGATCGAAACCGACGTTGATACGATATGAACCAGCAATGGCCTGAAAAAGCCGATTACTGTTATCAAAAAACTAAGCAATTCTTTACATTTCTAACCATTTAAATTTGCTTCAATAAAATAATTAAGTTGCATAATAAAGAATCAATCCTTTGTGCAATTGCACAATACACAACACCTAAGAGCAAAATGACAAAATCAATTTTTCCAATTTCGTTTGCATTATTGACCTAAATACTATTGTACTGTGCAAAATCGAAATGAAAGAAAAAGAAAATTGATAAATTTCATGAAAACCATACAACATCTTAATCAAATATTCTAATTGGAAATTATCCGAATATCGCGAGATACGAAAAATAAAAACTGGGGCACCAGACTCTAATTGCAAATTTTCTGCAAAATGCAATCAGCTGTCAAATTTTTTTTTTTTTTAATTGTGCACGCGACTTAAAGATAATAAAACTTATATGCAAATAAAGTAACCGTGAATGTATGTAAGATTATGTGTTTCATAGTTTTCACATCATGATTCGATTTATCTGTATATTATTGAAAAATTTATTCAATCAATTTTCAATTACAAATCCGCCATATTTCGATTCATTACACTATAATACACTCACACAAAAACAACAACACAAAAACGTAATATAAGAGCGAGGAGAGCTAAAGACACAAGATTTGTTCTGTATGAAATTCCGGAAGAATTGAAAATTTGTAAAATTTCGAAACATTTAATAGATAAGACTTACAATTTTATAGTATTTTTGTTATATCCAAAAGTTTTTTTGTATTTGTCTGCTTGGCAGTTTTGATTATCCAAAATATTTACCGACCACAAAATTATAATTACGATATGTGTGTTGTTAATCCAAAGGAGGAAAATGAAAATAATTTTCTCGGTTTTTTGCTTTTTTTTTTGTTATGGGCGGTGAACGAATTGTCTTCGAATTTTGTTTTCTTTACACCAATTTAAGAACACAAACACGCTCACACTTGCACAGAGACACAAATAAAATGATAAATTTTCTAATTTAATTTATATAAATTATTTCACACTTAAGATATTTAAGAAACAGAAAAAATAAAACTTTAAAAAAAGACCGTAACTTTTTCTAAATTTCCTCTCTTCGACCAAATATTATTGTGGGATTTTTCTAACGCATATTTCGTTTTCTTCGCGACACAAACCAAAAAAAAAAAAATTTAATTTTTTTTGATGCAAAATTAACTAACACACTTTAGACACACATAGTTAAGGTTTATTGTGAATGATACAATTGATTATAAATTTTAACAAAACTAAAATTTTATTATGATTTTAATTAAATTTTTTATTTTTTACCGTCCCGAACCAAATAAAATATAGGAACATCAAAATACGAATTCTGACGCTTGACTTGCTATGTTTGAAGATTTTTTTTTTTTGATTCGTTTTGTTATTTTTTTCGTTCGAAATGCGAAAAAAAAATTATGGGGTGTGTTCGTTTTTCGAAATTGATGTAGAAATTATAGTTTAAATATTCGATCATAGATAGTACTAAAAATAGTTTCAAATTGGAACATTTTCAATATTTTAATTAAATTATGGTCTAGTTTTTTGCAACAAATAAAATAATCAATTTTTTTTTATTTACATAGTTTAATGAGCCGCTCCGGTCACAGCTTTTAATACACTCAAAACCAACACTATTGTATATTATACAAGCCATGAAGCTTGGCTAAGTAAAACATATTATGACTACTATTTGGTGTATGTGTTAGTGAATTTGACTACAGTAAAAATCGAAACAAAAAATTATATTTCGCACTGTCCATACTCCTCTAAATTCAAAGTACATAACATTTCTACAAAAAAAACGAAACAAAAATTATATTTTGGTACTGTCCACTCTGCTCTAAATTATTAGTATATAGTATAGTATATAATGAAGTAAAAAATAATAACAATACTTCTCTCTCTCGTTAAATAATAAATTTGTTTTTTGCTTTGTCTTAAAGAGCGCAACATACTGTTGTCCCATCATTCGTATTCATTTTTTATTTACATCAAAGCATATAATAAAAGTATATACAAATTATACTACGTCACAACACTAATACTTAGGTATAGTAGTCACTTTTTGGCATGAGTATCGCAACTTCATGGCTTGTATATACATTTGTGTTGGTTTTGATACACTACATAATTTCTATGTTTTAAGTGCCATCTATTTAAAATAGTGATGATTTAACATTTAGTCGAGACGTAAGCCTAATAAAATTGACGACAAATTGGGCATGAATTTATTGCGACACGATTTTACTATATTTCGCCGTTGATACTAGTTGGCTCGTAGTATCTCCAGGTTAGGTTAGAGTAGCTACTACCGCATATGTCTATGTTTTCTTTATGACAATGCCGAACATGTCCATAGGAAGTGAAGCGGTGTCAACTTCTTAATCACTTTTGCGTAGTAAGATTAGTTTCCTGGACCGTTCCAAGTCTCTGAAATGTGAAAATGTTAGACCGCCTCTCAAATGCCATGGTCTACATGCAACAGTCATATTTGCCTTCATTTGGAGAATCGGACATAGTCCAGCAAGTTTGTCTGCCCTGCAGTTTCCCTTCTTGTCCGCTGATTGACCAGGTCATCTCCTTATAGTGGATTTCCTGACCTTTGAGTTTAATGCCCTGCTTACGAGCATAAAACTAATCAACTTGATTATGGGATAATCCACCTCCTGGAATGACCTCCTTCTCTAAATCTTCGTAATCTCTGAGACCTCTTCCATTTTTATCACAGAAGAGGCTCATTAACTTCTTTGAGCCCTCCTCAATTCCTTTTTGTTTATTTAATTCTCACGTCTTCCTTATACGAGTCTCCAATAAGTTGACTGCAGTTATATCACCATTGGTATATTGAGAAAGAAGAAAAGGATTTAAGCTACCGAGAAAGCAGGATCTGATCTTCCCAGTCTTGAATTTAAAATATTATTTCCTTTTATTAAAAGGCCGAAGATCCTGTTATTATCAGCCTAAGGTTCCTGGACTAGAACAACACCCTCCGCCGCACTTTCCACAGCTCTTACAGTTGTAATCGCCTCCTCCTTCTCCTCCGATAGGCTTGAAAAGTCACCTTAATCAGAGCCCATGTTAAATAGCCCATCCTCACAGCCTGTTCGGCCGAGCCCTTTAGAGTTTGGGAGCTGGTTCGTTGGTTGTCCTTGTTCGCCGCCTTCTCATCTTTTTTATAAATTGGTTAACGAGCCAAAGTCAACGGAATCCTTTGATTTTGCTAGAAGAGCAAAGGACTCCTTGTTGAATATCATTATTGATAGTCTAAAGCCTCCTGTTGCCTTCTTTTGCTTAACAATCTTCGCCAGTGATTCAACTAAATGATCTTATCGGTCTTATCCGGATACTTCGACTCGGTTGGTCCTTAGAAGCGTTCACTTGGCCCACTAGGAATTTCTTCCCGGCTAACAGTTGCAAGTCTCGCGCCTGGTTCAACTTGTCTACTTATAGCTATTGATATCGCTTCCACAGATCTCTTATCTATGCACGTCTTTAATTTTACATACCCCTGAAATTTTCCTGCATCTCTGCAGGACGATTAAGGTCTCGGATTTTCTCTAAGAACTTTCAAAATTTAAAGGGAATTAAACACTTTTACTCATGTCTGTGATATGATGCTCCTATCTTTCTGACTATCATCAGGTTTCCCGACGAATTTGTGTGGCTCCTATGCCTTTGTTTAGGAAGAGGAATTGTTTTCGCTGCTTGCAACTAGTAGGGGGCTATTACACTAATCTTTAACTCTTAATTCTCACGTTTACAGTATAACTCATCTGAACTCACATCATGTCGCTTACATACAAAAATTACATGTATATCGAATATTATAGTTCTAGTATGTCATTCTTTTTTCGAGATGTCACTAGTCTATTCGATATTCAATTTTTACTAGTACTAATACTACTTCATAGATGTCTCTAGGTTTAATTCTAGAGAATTCGTACAAATATGTTCTTCATACTAGGGTGGCTGATAAATCTGAATTCTCCAAATCATTCTACAATTAATTCCATTGGCTGCTCACTCGACATCTTAGCTCTTTTGCACATAGAAAATTTTTTATAGCGCGTTGTCTTGTTGTTGATTTGAGTTGATGAGAATTTTCGAACATGATTTCAACATGCTCAAAATCATTCATTTTCAAACAAGTTAATTCGTTTCACGCCAACTACTCTTGTAATCTCAGCAAACTGAATTAAGATTCGATAAAAAATAAAAATAATAAAAAAATCCGTTACTCTCCTAAATTTTTTACGATATCTATAGCTGAGCATAGAAACCATTTAAACGAATTGAAACACACTTCACGTTAATTTACATATTTAAGTTCAGTGCATTCCTAGTTGTCAAATTTCTTTTCCACACAACATGTGCTGTAGAATCAAAACATTGTGAAAATTTGTGACAAATACACGACGAATTAAATTATCGATACATAAATAAACCGTAAATATGGCATTAACACAAAAGGGTCACCGTACCGGTACCTTAAAACAGACAAATAAGTCTCATAAAACTGGTCGGCACCGGTCAAAAGGTTCGATCGACAATGCGATGAAGGGTAAGGTTTCGGTCAAGGCAATATCGAAAAGACACCGTAACCTAATGAAAAAAGATCAACGTCGCCATCAAGCCACCCAGATCCGTAAACAAAAACGTGATGATGTATTTTCGAAAAAACGTTTACTCGGCGGAACCGATTCGTCACCATTTTTGATTGGTATTGTACCACTAAATTTGTCCGTTGATCCTAATTCGGCCATTGTCATCCTTGAAACGTGTGATCCTGAAGCGATCGTTAATAAAACAGCAGCTGGCGTAACACATATATCGTAGGTATAAATTAATCTATCGATAAATCATTTTCTAATCGAATTTCTACATTTCATAGACTCCCACGGTTTAAGCAACGATTTGCTTTCGTTGTTCCACCAGTCGGTCGGGGTAAAGAAGTCAATGTACTCGACTATTTAAAAGTATGCGATACAACTATACTTTTGGTAACGGCCACAAGCGCAGATGATGGTCTCGTTGATCGGTGGGGACAAAAGATTTTTAGTATGGCCACAGCACAAGGACTTCCCACTCCAATGTTTACGGTAATGGATTTAGAATCGATTAATCCCAAAAAACGTATTCAATTCAAAGCCGACGCAACAAAAATAATTCAAAAATTAATTCCCGATGAAAAACCAATTTTTCTCGATACGGCTAGCGATGGACTAACTTTGTTACGGCGTATTGGCGGCCAAAAGAAGAACGTCATCTACAACAAAGCTAATCGGCCACATTTATTCGGTGAAAATGTTGAATTTTTAACCGATGATAGCACTGAAATGGGTGTACTTCGCGTTTCGGGTTATTTGAGAGGACAAAAGTTGGACGTGAACCAGTTAGTACACATTCCTGGTTTGGGTGACTTCCAAATGTCTCAGATCGATTTGAGTCCCGATCCAAATAAGAATTTTGATGTAAATACGGAAGCCGGTCAACCTCGTGTGCTTGATCGTGCCGATCCCGCCAAACAAACTCAAATCATTCGGGAAAATGTGCCAGACGAGATGGATGGTGAACAAAATTTCCCAACCGAAGAAGAAATCGCGCAATCGAAAAAAGAGAACAAGAAAATGGTGAAACGTATTCCGAAAGGGATGAGTGAGTATCAAGCTGCTTGGATACCTGAAATCGAAGTCGATAACGATGATGACGAGACCGATGATGATGATAGTGACGCTGACGAAAAGGATGAAGATTTTATGTCGTGTGATTCGGACGGAAGTATGGAAGATGCGCACGATGAAGAAGAATTCGATACGGTGACTGTGTCCGAAGCTCCGGTTAACGAAGAAAAATACGATCAAGGAATGGATTTGAACGAGGAGCAGGAAACTTTACAAAAACTTAAAGATGCCCGTAGCGATGCTCAATGGCCTGATCAAGTCGATACACCAACCGATATGACGGTGCGTGATCGTTTCCAGAAATATCGAGGGTTAGAATCGTTCCGCACATCACCATGGGATGTTAAAGAAAATCTTCCCCTGGATTATGCTCGTATTTTTCAATTCAAGAATTTCGATCGCACAAAGCGTCGTGTCTTAAAAGAGTCAACATTTAAAGATGGTGCCCAACCCGGATGGTACATCACAATCCATATTAAAGATGTCCGAATCGACTTGTGGAATTTATATAAACAACAGAATGGGGGTGAAACGCTAGTCGTGTATGGAATGTTGCCGCACGAACATCAAATGTCGGTGATGAACGTAGTCATACGTCGAACGCCAGACTCGAGTATTCCGATAAAATCGAAAGAGCGACTTATATTCCAATGTGGATATCGTCGATTTGCCGTTAATCCAATATTTAGCGCGCACACAAATGGCAACAAACATAAATACGAGCGATATTTCCAGGAAAATTCGATTGTAGTGGCAACATTTTACGCCCCAATTCAATTTCCACCCTCTCCAATTTTATGTTTCCGTGAAAATCTCGATTCAAGTTTAGCGCTCGTCGGTACCGGATCTTTATTGTCGTGTACACCCGATCGAATCATACTAAAACGATCACTTCTTAGCGGGCATCCTTTTAAAATAAATCGACGCAGTGCTACCGTCCGGTATATGTTCTTCAACAAGGAGGATGTCGACTATTTCAAACCGATTAGGCTACGTACACGTGCGGGTCGTGTGGGACATATTATTGAATCGTTAGGTACGCACGGGCATATAAAATGTCGTTTTGATCAGCAGCTTAAATCGTTCGATACCGTTTTCATGTATTTGTATAAGCGAGTATTCCCGAAATGGAACTATGAGGAATGCCTTGTGGTTGGAAAAAGGGATCAGGATCCAACGAAATCTGAAGTGGCGGCAATGGAAGAGTAGAGATTCAAACATTTAGTATTTATATAAACAGTTGATTGTTTTTAATTCTTACGAGAATTTATTCAAATAAAACTATTTTCTGGATAAAATTGTTTTTTTTAAACTGCCATCTATTGATGGGTTATTGATTTAGAAACTATACAAATGAAATTTTGTTGTACCCGCTTGTTTCAAAAGTTTGACAGTTATTCAGTTGTTTAATTTAAGTTCGAGAAGAATACTGCGTGCGCGTGGTGCGTGTCAAGAAATATTGCTGCAGTTTTTTGGAAGGGACTGGACTCGATTTTTGATTTGCTAGTGATGACGATGAACACAGCTATGGTCCCCTGTTCGAATGCAGAAACTAAGGGTCGTACCGTCGTCAATATCAGTACAGGATGGCTGGATCAATGCAATGTGTAGATGGATATTAAAAGCGAAACCTGTATTCGTGCTTCCTCGATTTGGGTGGCGCCAGTGTAAAGTAGGACGTACAACACTAAACCAAAGAGTTGGAAGAGCTCCGTCCTCAGAAAAGATTGCATGGGTTATAACAAAAACAAATAACTATATTCTAGATAAGGAATGCTATGTTAGTTATAAATTAATAAATCCGCGTCACTAAAGTAGGCTGACCAGATATTTTCGAACGCAAAAGAACAATCTCTAAATAGATTGAAGTTTATCCGCGGAAAAAATTTTCTTAACCCAGATATTTTATAATATTTAAGAGTTGCCATTTTAGGTCGATGATATTATCAAACTTGCAGAAATTTTTGTGCGGAACATTAGAAAATAGTGTGCGACTAGAAAATAGTGCCCTTTAATAATTCATGGCGTGGGTTGTGGAGGCCAACGAAGGAAAGAAAGGATCCCAAGAAATTATTATCGATTAGCAAAGAACCTCAGAGGAGAATAAGGGACAGGGGTGTAAAATCTTTAATATCAAGAAAACGGGAACTACCTCATTACACTCTCAATCACATGGGATGGTAGAACGTTTTAATCGAACACTGGAGAAAAATCTGCGTAAAGAAGCTAATGCCAACCAGGATAACTGGGACCGTTGTATACCACTGTTTATTATGGGATATCGTATCGTATACCACTGTTTATTATGGGATATCGTGGTATTTGGCACTCCAGAGATTGAATCCACCACAAAACACTACGTACCCGATCTAAGACAAAAAACATCGCAAACAGCAGTGATATAATGAAGAAGCGATACGATCTGCGAGCGAGCAAATAGTGAAGGATTTTAGGAAGTCCTTCAATGACTTCGAGAATAACTGTGCTACCAGAATCAAAACCACTTGGCAAATCATGGGTGAAAATAAAAGCAGTCCAATAGAGTAAGATGGTTCAGCCTAGTAGTGTAGATGTTCTATGCTCCTAAATTGGAGATGAAGGACTGGAGCAGGGTAAACGTTTAAATTGAAATGGCGTATCGTTGAAATGGCGCAATTTTCAGTCTGACCAATTATTTTAAAAGGTTGATTTACTCACCACAGATAACTATATTAGAAGAACATCTTGTATGGCTTGAATTAACATAAGTAATATCATACTGCGTAAATTAATGCAACCGAAATCTAACCAAACGAAAAGTAGAAGTACATATAAAAATGCACATTTCCATTATTTTCTTTTTTATTTTGTGCACGACTACTTTACCATGAATTCCGGAAGAGGCAGCACATTTAAAATATTTTAATTATTGGTAATTGCCGCTAGTAAAACAAAAATGTTAATTTTTTTCGTATATGAATGCAAGTCGAAAGAGATGAGTAAATTTATGAATTCGATAAAAAACCATTTCCAACTTTAATTTTGTTTTATTTTTCTATACAATAAAATAGTAGTATGCAAAATAAAAAAGAAAAGGATGGAAATATGCATTTTTTATGTACATTGAATCTACGTTTAGTTAGTTTGCGTTTGCATTTGTTAAAATTTTGCATGTGTAAATTTTAGCCATATAAGATGTTCATCTAGCATAATTATCTGTGGTTGAAACAAAATAAGAGGTGAAGCTTAAAAACTACAACAATTTCTTAAGGAGTATACATTTTTAGAAAGCATATATTAACTGATAGATAGTTACAAGATGGCAGCACCCTGAACTAGATATTCGATAAAAGGTAGGGTTGAGGTTTGGATGTTCCAGAGACTGAAGAGTCTCTACTTTTTAATTAAAACATTTACTTATTGAGAATATATTTCTCCCTCTCTCTTTTTACTTAAATATATATATATATATATATATATATATATATATATATATATATATATATATATATATATATATATATATATATATATATATATATATATATATATATATATATATATATATATATATATATATATATATATATGTACATATATATATATATATATATATATATATATATATATATATATATATATATATATATATATATATATATATATATATTTATTTATAATTTTTATTATTTACTTATGTATAATATATAATTTACAATAATACAATATATTATGTTCAATATTTTATTTGACAAATATGTTTCTGTTTTGTTGCTGGCCAACAAATTTAAATTTTTTTTCTATTTCTATTTAAAATATATATATATATTTTTTTTATAAAAATTATTATGAATTTTATATAATTTATACTACAAATTGATTTAAATAATTTATATTTAATAACATGAAATCTAAATAATTTTTTTTTGTTGTTTTAATAATTTATTATAAATAATTTTAATATTCGTTTTATCAAAAATTTATTTTTAATTTTTTTGACATTTTATTTATTATATTGTTTGTGTTATTTATTCGTTTATATGAAACGTTTATTATGTATTTATGTAATATATATGTTTTTAATTGTTTATTTTATTTATACAGATAGATATACTAAACATGATTCTGGAGGGTTTTATCTAAAAGGATTATCGTTTAGTATAGAGAGTGTCTCAAAGTGGAGGATCAAACTAATGGTGATAGGGGAGGTACCTAGTTACTTATTAAATTTTTTTATTAAATCTCTTATTATATTATACTATATGTTTTTGTCAACTTTCTATAATACATTTTTTACCGTTAGTCTCATAAAAGCTATATAACATCGATCATTGAAAAATTGCCTCCCCTTTCACTTCCTTCGTTTAATCCTGGACTTTTTTAACATTCTACAATATTATTGGTTTATGTGGCGACCAATGAACTACTTACGTTTTTAAGTACAAGGAAAATAAATATGCGATCTCGGCAGATGGGGGCTAATACACTCACTCTTTGGGAGGAAACCTCTTGGAAACCCAAGCTATATGCAATTCTTAATGTACAATTCCAAACTAGACGATAAAGTCGGAGCCGGAGCTTTCTATGGTACATTGAATATTAATATTTATGTGTTTGTCTCCCTGACTACTGCAGCTTGTGCTGAAGTGATAGCGTCTGTGGAAGTCTTGACTTGGTTAAGGCATAATGTGATATCCACCAATGATATTTCAATATATAAATGAACAGTCAGGTGGCAAACAGGTCACTGGAAGAAGTTTCTCTTGCCAAAGGGACTTACAGGGTAGACGAACTTGCCAGGCAAGGTAAGATTTACACTCATATGTGAGAAAGCAAGACAAGAGTGGCAAAGGATGTACTTGAACCGCTCTAGGATAATAATCTCTATATACGCTGAAGTGGGTTAAGTTCAGTCATAGGGTTACTCACAGGACTATCTTTTCGATGATCATGCAAGAACAGGTATGGAAAATAATGAATTCTATATATAGAAGCTGATGGACGAGATGGAGTAGGAGACACTGGTTTGCTTCCTATTCTCATGTCCAGTTTTGGCACAAGGGAAACATAGTCATGGGTAAATTAGTAATGAGCAACCTATAAGATCTTGCAAATATCAAGATGCGGGAAATTTTACACTTCATCATTAGAGAGTATGGGCGAAATCCTGGTTTACCCTTTTCTCAATGCATGCTTAAGAGCAAGTTGAAATAATCCGTGATTTGTCGAGCTTTATTTTCAGTGAGTGGTAACGAGTAGAACAAGACACCTATTTTTGAACCACTCGACATCCCTTTCAATTTATTCTTGTACTCAATGGCGTAAGTGAGGTAACGATACCGCTTTCGACTTAATGGATCTATTGTTTAATGCTTTGAGTAAGTTCTAAATATACATATCTTGTTAAACACTTATTTAATTTAATTTTAATTTGATTAATTTATAAAATACAATAATTTGGGCTTTTGAGAAGCTTCCATGCTTTCAATAACATCATGTGTGTAAAGTAAAAAAATATAAAAATACAAATTCGGTTAGAGACTGTCAAATAAAGTTGTGCGTATCTTAAAATTTTGAAATGTTTATTATTCTAACAGAAATTGCATCGAAACCTTTTTTTCGGGGCGAAATGGAATAAGAATTTCTAAAAGTAAATTTAACTTAAACTTGAATTAAACCTATCCTCCTTCTAGACTAACATTCGTTTTATCAAAGTTAATTATATGGACTGGAAAGAAAATAATACTGCAAAGGAAAATAATGTCCTGCAAGAAAATCTGAGATAAACTGTTCTAGCAAAAAAAGAACTTGACAAATCATGAGTGGAAATAAAGCAGTAGCCCTAACAGAGTAATGTGATTACTCTTATTAGACGCTCTTTGATCCTAAATGGAATATTTAACAACTAGGAAAACAAATTCGATAAGACCGTGAGAATGTAAACTGTTACTAATTTAGAAAAGTCAGAAGAACTGTATAGAAAAATTTAATTTTTGAAATTGTTGTTGTAATGGGCTCCATATTTAAATTCACTATAATATTATGTTTGAGTGTAGTTTAACATTAAATTTTGCACCATAGCACTGATAATTTTATTAACATGTAAAATTCCTCTTTTAGTGTCTTCCGGAATTTAATTGTTGCGCAGTACTATTATATATGTGTCTCTGAACCATTAATATTTAAACCTAATTTATACATGGGAGCTTTCAATTGTCTTCCTTATTTAAAGTCGATGACATTTCTTCTGAATTAACTTTCTACTTAATTATACCGATCCAAGTCAAACCTAAGATGTGCGAATACATAATCACTTTCATTTATAATGGCCTAGAGACATTTTTAATGCCATTGAAACTGTCAAAGTTATTTCAAGGTTTTTCTATGAAAAATACGGCTACAAAAAAACTAAACCCGGTTTTATATATTAGATAGTAGAGGGCGGTTATAAAAATATATCATTTCAAAGTAAGACATCGTTAGATGTATCGGGTTGTACTAAAAATAAAAATTGACCTTGATGTAACCTTGACTGATTATTTCAAAATCGTAATAAATAATTTTCGTATGTCCGCCCACCATAAATTACCATAAGGTTATTATTTATATTATAATTATTATACTAAATATTAATTTTACATTTTTTTGTTTTTAAGTATATACTTTAATTATTTTTCATATTAAATTTAATTAAAATATATTAATAATATGAATCTTGTTTATTTTATTTATTGTAATATATAATTTTGTTTGCATAATTTTATATAAATTAAATTTCTGGTCCATTATTAATTTTTATTTGGTTTTTTTATAAATATATAATTATGTATATATTAATCAGTAATTAATTTTGATAAATATATTTTCTATTTAATTAATTTTTTTTGAGTATTTTTTTTTAGAAAAAAAGGATTTTGGGAAAATATAACCTTTTCAAATTTAAACTTAATTTTTTAAAACTGTCAATACGAAATTAGATGTGTGTCTCTACTGTAGTGCATTTTGAGTGGTATATGTTCAGTAAGTAGAATCTGAATTATAACAGTTTTAACTCAAAATTGTTGTAAACGTGATAATACTTTTAACAGAAATGTCAACTAATCACAGACATTTTAATAATTCCTCAGACTTTCTTTAATTTTAAAAATTTCACTTAACTGTAATCATCCTATAATCGGATCGAAGTTTCTCTCAGATAATACTAGCAACATATAAAAATTAACACTGTATACAGTTTCACTCAAAATGTTTAATTATATTTTAAATTTATTTTGTACGTTTTTCAGGAGTGTAACTACAGTTGTTAAAAGTTTCATTCAATTTTAAGAATTTCAACATAGTTGTAAAAAAAATTCACTCAAAATTGCCACTCATTCGTCCTAAATATTATACATACATACAAAATTTTAGTTAAATTAATAAAACTAGAACATTAATAGAATTAATTTCAACATAGTTGTAAAAAAATTTCACTCAAAATTTCCACTTTCACTCAAAATTGCCACTCATTCGTCCTAAAAGTTGTATATACATACAACATTTTAGTTAAATTTATAAAAATAAACATTCACAGAACTGAGATGATTAATAGAATTTCACTCAACATTTAAATTAACTTATTTTAATTATTTTGAGCATTTTAAAACAGTCAATTAAATGTAGCTTTCATCTCAATCCCAATTTGACATAAATTTGTTTTGAATTTAAATGTCACATAAAAACAACTAAAACTATTTTGTAATTTTGAGTGAAATTGCCATATACAGAGTTGTAATACAAAAGTTTGAAGAAGTTAGTTTTGAATTCATCTTTTTAAATATTAAAAAATTGTTTAACAGCAAATCCAACTTGGATACTACACCAAGCCCCACATCAATAATATTTCGGTTGAGTTATAATTTTGTTCAAAAATTCCCATACCAGTAATGTAACTGTGAGTAAAATTTCTCACTTTCACTCAAAATAGTCTAATATTAAATACAACTATGTATACTTAAAACCACTGGATCAACCTGATCTGAATGGACACTTATGTTTAATTCACTCGAAAATAATAAATATATGACACAACTTTGAGTGAAATTGGTTTTGAAAAATCTTTAACTTTTAACATTTTCCAACGTTTGTATTTTAACGAGTAAAATAATAATTTCACTCAAAATGTTAAGTAATTTGTCAAAATTTGCTACTAATGACAAATGGAACTGAATTAACAAATTTCACTCAACATTTCAACTAACCTATTAATTTTTTACAGGTCATTTTTTAACAGCTAATTAAATTTTGTAGTAATGTAACTGTGAGTAAAATTTCTTACATTCACTCAAAATAGTATTAATATTTATGACAACTATGTATATTCAAAACTACCAGACATACCTGATCTGAATGGACCTTAATGAACACTTATGATAAATCCACTCGAAAATAATAAATATATTGTGCAACTTTGAGTGAAATCGATTTTGAAATTTAAGATATTTTCTAACGATTGCATTTTAATGAGTAGATAATAAAAACAATTTCACTCCAAATGCTAACTAAACTGTCAAAATTTATTACTAATGAAAAATAGAACTCAATTAATCAAACATAGAATTTCACTCAAAATTTGAACCAACCTATTCGTTTTATGCAGGTTGTTTTAAACAGCTAATTGAACTTTTAAGTAATATAACTTTAAATTAAAATTATTTAAATATTTGGTTCGAATAGATTAAGAAAATATACCCAAACTAGAAAATAAAAAACTTCACTCAAAATATTAAGCAACTTGTTTGAGCTATTTTGAACGTTTTTAAACTGGTAATTTTGTAAAATTTTAAACTGAATTAAACACAAGTAATCATCTATAGCGTTACTAAATAATTTTTAAATGTGTTTTCAAACCTTTATATTTTAACATTTAAATAGTGAGAAATTTCACTCAAAAAAATCGAATTAACTTTTATATCGTATACTTTAGGTTTTTGAACAGCCAATAAAACTTTCTACACCAAATTTTAATAATATTTTCGGTTAAACATCAATCCATACATGTGGATTTTTCTCAAGGTAGCACTCCTGGTTACTTTGAGTGAAATCGAATTGTTCTAGGCCTTTTAAATTGCATCGATATTCAACTCAATTAGCACTCAATTTGTAAAAATTTAACTTAATAAGTGTTTCAACATTTTACTTTCTTTACTAAACACGATTATAACTATATTGAATTTGAATTCAAATTTCACTCAACAATCTTTTATTGGATTTTTAAATTTCTACAGTAAGATTTTCCAATTATATCGCTCAACTTCAAGGATTTTAACATACAAAGATGCAAACTCTAAGAAAAATTCACTCAAAATTGTCAGTTAATCATATCACTCAAATGTTACCTCTACTTTCAACATAGCCCTAAAATCGAAACATTTTAGTTAAAACTATCACTACTTATTTTCTAATAAAGTTTTTAAATAGTGAACTCAGCTAAAAATTTGCATTTAAAAATTAATGCATTTGAAAATGGCATTCAAATTTTCACTCAAAAAGGTTATAAACGTGATCCTAAATAAATTCAAAAATCACTCAATTTTATTAAAATACATTCAAACCTAGAGTGTAACTGCCAGTGATATCATTTTGTAGCAGATCATCACAATTTTATATGATTTTATAGTTTCACGCAATTTAAGGTATTATATTTTCAAGACTACAGAAAACTTCACTCAAAATGATTATATCTAAATGTGATACTATATGAAACTCAAATACCTCATTAACTAAAATTTCACTTAAACTTAATTATTTTAACGTAATTCTAAAACCCTGGCAACTTTCACTCAAGCTAAAAAATCACTCATTTAATGTTAAAAAAGTCACATTTCACTCAAACTTTTCCGAGTAAATATTTATAATATCCTTAAACTTTTTTGTATGATCAAGTGATATTTTAAAATGTCATAAACTTTTAAAAATTACTTTGAGTGAAATCAAATTTTCCCTCTTAAATTGCATTGATATTCAACTCAATTATCACTCAATTTGTGAAAATTTAACTTAATAAGTGTTTTAACATTTTATTTTCTCTACCAAACACAATTTTAACTATATTGAGTTTGAATTCAATTTCACTCAACAATCTTGTATTGGATTTTCAAAATTCTACAATAGGATTTTCCAATTATATCGCACACCTTCAAGGATTTTAACATACATAGATGCGAACTCTAAGAACTCTAAGAAATTCAATCAAAATTGTCAGTTAATTATATCACTCAAATTTCACCTCTACGGCTATGTTGAACCCCTAAAATCGAAACATTTTTGTTACAACTGCCACTAGTTCTTTTCTAATAAAGTTTTTGAACAGCTAATTTAATTTTGTTTCTACACCATACTCCATTTGTTAAATTTTTCTGTTGAACTCAAATTTCACTAAAAAGTTTATATCAGGGATTGCACTTTGCGTGCACATGAACTCAGCTATACATCGGCATTTAAAAATTAATGCATTTGAAAATGGTATTTAAATTTTCACTCAAAATAGTTATAAAAGTGATCCTATAATAAATTTAAAAATCGCTCAGTTTTATTAATATACATTCAAACCTGGAGTGTATCATTTTGTAGCAGATCAGCACAATTTTATAAGATTTTGTAGTTTCCCTCAATTTAAGGCATTATAATGTATTTTCAAGACTACAGAAAACTTCACTCAAAATGATTATACCTAAATGTGATACTATATGAAACTCAAATACCTCATAAACTAAAATTTCACTTAAACTTAATCATTTTAACGTAACTCTAAAATCATGGCAACTTTCACTCAACTTAAAAAATCACTCATTTAGTGTTAAAAAAGCCAAATTTCACTCAAACTTTTCCGAGTAAATATTTATAAAATCCTTAAATTTTTTTATATGATTAAGTGATATTTTAAAATGTCATAAACTTCATGTCATAAGAAATTATTGGTTTGAGTGAAAATGGTATAAAGATATAGGAGTCTCAACTTAGCAGATTAAGTTGGACATTTTATATGGCTTTGCAACTAGGTGCCAGTAATTTTAATAATTTAGTATCGTGCCAAAATACTACAATTAAATTTGAATAGGTTATTAAAGTTATAAAATTATTAAGGAAATCACCAAAAATCGGGGTATCTCAAAGCTCTACGTGATATGTAAAATAATACGAATAGTTTGAAAAAAAAAACTTTACAATTCCAAAGATTTAATTCACGCAGTCCATTTGTTGAGAAGCCCATGTCAAATCTTTGGAAGTGGTAACTGATTTATGATTTTTTTACTTGGGTAAATTTGATAAATTGAACTCGTTCGAAGAATTTAATTTGGTTACAGCTTCCGATAATTAATTAATTTAATTTTTTTTTAAATTATAATCATCAATTTATCATCTATTTATTGTTATAGGTTTCTCAATTATTTAATCATTTATTTTTTATATAATTAATAATAATAATTAATAATTATTGATTATGTCACAGTCTTAGCTGTGAAGAGCTTGTTTGTTTATATAATTATTAATGATGAAAATGTTGATCAAATCAAAATTATTTCATCATACGTCATTTTCATATAATATACTAAATAAAAAAAAAAAATAAAATAAAAATAAAAAAATTTTCATTAATATACAAAAGAATATAATTTAATTGATTGATTATAGTGAAACGAAAATCTAAAATAGATAAATCGTTAATTAAAAATATTTTCCAATTTTTTTTTATCATAAACTAATAATTTTAAAAAATAAATAATTAATAAAAAAAAATTAATTAAAACCAATTTAAAATTAAAAACGTTCGTTAAAATTTCATCTAATGTTGTGGGTGAACGATGAAATCGTTTCCGCTATTCACATACTGCATGGCGGACATGTCGGTTTTCTTGTGTGTTCGCGCACATAATCCTGTACGTTAAATTTGGCATCGTCGGCCGAATCAGATTTTTTACTTTTCAATTGGCGTGCCACAGCCAAAAATGCTAGCTCCACATTAAGCCCGGTTTTTGCCGATGTTTCCATAAATGCTACATTATATTCACGTGCTAGTCGTTCACCATCTTCCCGCTTGACTTGTCGATCTGAACCACAGTCGGCTTTGTTGCCTGAAATTGGATAATAAAATTGTTAAAATTTTTTTTTGTTGAATTTTGTATTAAAATGTTAGAATTATTTTTTAAATATTGAGCCTGGATAGCTTCCAGGGTAGCTAAAATTAAACTAGAGCATAAAAGGAAATATTACATCAGAGCTATATATCTACGCTGTATCGGAGCTCGAGTAGAAATTAGAAAAAATGTAGGAAGCAAGTCAAAAGTCGGGAGTAGGCGAGCAAAGGCCTATTCAAGGAACCTTCTGCCGCCAATAAGGACCAAGGTTCCTACCATCATAAGAAAAAAACAGTTTACTCATTGATGTTCCAGATGTCGGGTCGATAGAATAACGTCAAAATTTAGTACAAATATATGACATTTAGGCGATTATACATATAAAAATATTTTGATTATTTTAAAACGATACCAGTAGCGACATCTAGCTCGTCAATGGGCTAACATACCATGGTAGTACTATGTGGCATATTATGCAGTGTGTCAAATTAGAATAGATGATCATATGCCTGGGCTCCAAAACACCGTATTAGGCTGGGTCATTTCAGAAAAGATGTCCTCTTTAATAAAGTCAGATTCGAAGAGGGGTAAGCCTTTACAGATTTTCGAAAATTAATGAATAGCCAATAACATACGTAATAGTGGTCCGATTTTAATGACTGACACCTTAATCGAAAGCTCTCGACATCAGTATTAATACTGCTATAAAATATTCATACATTTTCAAAAACGCAGAGTTACTGTTGGATATAGCAAGGACTGCTGCTCTCATATTTAAGTATTTCTTGCATCGGCGTGGGCGTTCAAGGTCCCAAACATGTCTCGCCTGTGAACATACCAACATTGAAGAAAAGCAGTTTCCTGACGGGGGGCGAAGTCTTAGATTCATACCTCCTTGCGGTGCTCCCTGCGTCACGCTGAATAAATCAGGTGGTGTAGTGGAGACGAGCAGGGGAAATTCTGTTTAAAGTCATGGACACTACATATCAGGGCGAGTCTTTGGCGCTTCAAAACCAATACCAAATCAGCGTCTGTTCTCCAGGTTAGATGCGGCTGAAGCGGCCGTCTGTCCTGAATCAAGTGGCTCGCTATATAAATGTGAGTCAAGGTAGGACTAGATGCATTAAGATTCTCCCCAGTACGTGGCCCACACTTATAACAAGCGGGTTGAGCAGCAGGCCAACAACTTGCTCTCATTAAAACAATTAAAGTTATGAACCCTAATCAAAGGCCTCGGATTACCATATCGGATTCATCACAAAATCGACCTCGGAAATTGTACACGAACAACGTTTTAAAAATGGGAACATGGAACGTGCTTAGCCTCTTAGACCTGGAGATCTCCAGATCCTTTAGAACCAAGCAAAGAGTTACTTAGTAGACGTGCTTGCACTTCAAGAGCTTAGATGGTCACACTTTTCATTACAGCGGCCATCAGAATGGAGGAGAATTTGGACTTGGCTTCCTTATCCATCAGTGCGCGACGCATCATAACATCCGCCCTATCAACATGCGGATATGCACGGTCAGGCTCCGCACTAAGAAATTCAACATCACGATCGTTAATGTACATGCACCCACCGAAGATAAATCTGATGACATCAAAGATCTCTTCTTTGTCGAGCTGGATTAGGTCATCAATAACTTACCGCACCACGAGTGCAGAAAATACATCGTACATCGGTTCTAACAGCCTCCTCAAGTATAAATGCAAACTGTCATCTACGTTCAACAGATAAGCACAAAAGACCGTTCGATGGAATATCGATGCTTTAAAAGACCAAGCGTCACTGCAGAGTTATCAATCAGCTGTCACTAATTATTTAGACCGGCCCAATAACAACGAAGAAGCTCCTCATAATATCCAGAAGCAGTGGCACACTATACAGTCGGCCGCAACCACCGCGGCGCAATTTTCATCGTCGAAAATAAACGAAAGCTTCATGAAAAATGGTTGGCTCGCAACACTAGAAGCACTAGCAGAATGTCTCCGTGCTAGGAAAGATACGACTAAATACCTTCGACAAAAGAAGCGCGATCATATGAGATCTTGCATAGAAAACATCAGCTCACAAGCGGAAATAGGAAACTCAAGAGACTGTTTTGCTAACGCCAGAAAAAGACTTCCATCCAAGAAGTACAGCCATCAAAAACGGAAATGGAGAGCTAAGAACCAACGTGGCTGATGTTCTCTCAGTATGGTAAACCTACTTTCAAAATCTGCTAAATCGGAACGACAAAGTGACCCCCATTAGAGCAATAGCTCCTCCAGGTGAATATGTCCGCTGCACAAAAAACGAGACCGTCTTAAATGTGGAAACTATCGTGATATCGCTCTGTTGAGCACTGTTTACAAAGTGTTGGCTAATGTTGTACTTGCCAGATTCATCCCTCTCGCCGAAAACACCATTGGTGACTATCAAAAGCCCTAACCGATCGACCACTGACCAATGTTTTACCATGAGGATGATCTTGGAAAAATATTGGGAGTACAACATAACCATACACCAACTATATATAGACTTCAGACAGGCATAAGACAGTATAAACCGCGAAAAATTATGGGCCGCGCCCATATGCCTAGGAATTCCAGAAAAACTCGTTTCTCTATGCAAATTAACAACCTCTGGGTTTGTATGTAGAATCGTAATTGAGGGAACTGTGTCAGACCCCTTTGAAATAACATCTGGTATTCGTCAGGGAGATGCAATTGCGCCTGTGCTGTTCAACTTGGCGCTTGAGTACGTAGTGAGAAAAAGCAACATTGAAACTTCGCGCTGTATATTTAATAATTCAAGCCAAATTCTTGGATATGCAGATGATATCGTGCTTCTTGGCCGAAGACCTAGCGATATCAAGGACAGTTTCATATTTTTCAACCGCTGCGCAAGTAGACTTGGTTTGGAGGTGAACAGCAGCAAAACAAAATTGTTATCAACACCCAGGAAGATCTCCATGGTAAATCTCGGAATTGGCGACCATAACTTTGATAGCGTCGAAACTTTAAATACCTCCGGTCAGTTATAACATCGTCGAATGATATGCAGACAGAAATAAAAGCCCAAATCGCTGCCGGACAACGAGTTTTCTACGCCCAATCGAAATTATTGCGATCTAAACATATGTCGCAGTCGTCCAAGCTCGCACTTTATAAATCACTCATAAGGCCTGAGCTGGCTTTCGGAAGTGAGAGCTGGACCATGACCTCTAACGATTGTAGATTGTTATCCACCTTCGAAAGGAAGGTCATGCGCTCGATCTCTGATCCAATCAAAGTAGCGGACAACGAATATCGGATTCGTATGAACCACGAATGACCAATAAAGCGTTCCATCAACAACCAGCCGGTGTTCGTCATAGAGGAAGACTCCGATTGCACTGGCGTGACGACGTCGAACAAGATCTACATGCATTAGAATGTCGAAACTGGAGAACGAGAGCGATGGACCGAGATGGATGGATGACTTTAGTGCGGCTGAAGAAATTTCTTCATGGGTTATGGAAGCCAGAGAGAGATAGAGAGAGTTTCCTGACGAAGTTAAAGGAGCCTATAACTCGTTTTATGAGCAGTTTTGTGGTGTGTCCTTTATATTCTGTTTCTTCCGCTAAGCCATAGCTGCGTGCGAATGGTGCAAACTAACTTCTTGATTGTTGACCACTCATCTTGTTTTCATGTAACATTTAATTGTTTTGAATCTTAAGTTGCCTGATCAGAGTCGTAAACTGAAGATCAGAATCAGAACCAACTAACCTTTAATCTGATAACTTTCCATCGTTATTTGTAAGTGATCTATCTTTTGCCTCAGTTTAGGTTTCGATGTAAGCAGATGATGTGGCTTTTTGACGAAAAGCTTGAAAATAATCCCGTATTTACCGAAAATTATTAATATTTGTTGCTTCTGAATACAAACATTGGTATCTGAATTAGTTTACAAAGGCAGGGTTGATCTCCAGTACTTTCTGTGCTTGATTTTCCCTAAATGTTATATATTTTGGTTTGCACTAAAGAAGACGTACAAAATTTATTTTTGCCGTCTATGTTACATCGTCGAGTGGTACAAGTTATGTGTACAGTAGTTTTTGAGTAGTTTTATACTAAGCTCTTCAAAATAAGTCAAACAGTTTAAAAAATGATTAAATTTTTGTTTGTAAATTTTTTTAATTTAAATTTTATTTTATAAACTAATTAATTTATTAGTTTTGTTCTGTATATGTTACGAGGAGCACATATAGAAAAAACTTATGTTGGCTACAGTATATATTTATGTACTTTAGTTGGGCACTCGTAAATAAACTTTTAATTTATTTTCTATTTTCAGAACTAGAATTTATTATAAAAATGTATATTAATAGAAGTTTCCAAGCCAGTGCTAGCCCTTACTACGTCAACAATCTGGTTCCTTGCGATTCGTACTACTTGCATATCGTGTAATTTTCATGAAAATTTAATTAGATAGAAAATTGAATATCACGTACGAAGAAGGCACATCTCCTAATTTTATACATTTTTTTTTATAAAAATTTCACTGTCAAAATATTTTATCTACTCGTAGAATATATATGTTAAACATCTTTCACTTTTCGTTTTAATGTCGTGACGTGATATGAAACGATAATCTTACGATAAAATCATAACATAAATAGTATATAGTTGTCGGTTGCAGACAATGTTTACAAATTAGATTGTCGTATGATTTGTGACGTAAAGTTTTTTTTTTTTTGGTTTTGGTTTGAATTCCTGCGATATGGCATAAAAATGTTTGTGCTGGCAAATTTAAAGTATGTAGGGGCTGTAGCTTTTTGGGATGACATAATAAAGTTGGTATATGTTTAGTGTAGGTATGGTAATGAAAATATTGTCGTAAACAATTAAATTTTATGGTGGGAACATACGTTTTGATTTTGGTATGGTGATCACGTGCATGATTTTAAACCATAATGTATGATGGTTATTCTTATTTTTATGTTCTTATAAGACTCATTATGATACACACATGCATTTGTTTGAAGAAGAGTATCCTATAGTTTCGAAATCTTTATTGAAATATTTGAGATATACAGGAATAACTCGCACTAATATTTATGTGGAAAATCTATAGATGATTGCCCAAAGTATTCTAAACCGGATTCATCATGCAAGGTTGGTAATTCTAAATTTAGGATCAAAATATTAATATTGTCGAGCTTATTTTAAAGCTAAACATTATGGGAAGATTACTTAACTCTGTAAAATTAGTTAAAGTATTGCTTTTAATTTAAAAGTAGCTCCTACATGATCTAAATCATGATCATATAAACTAAGCTTTTAAAGTCAATGCAAAAATTACATAAATAATCTTAAAACATGAGCAAACATTTTTTATGTACATGATGCAGTTTTTACTAGGTTATATCAAAATAACGATTCATCTTGTTCAGTGTAACAACTAACCTCAAATTAGTTTAGAAATACTAATACTGATTATTAAAAATTATTATAAAGCTCTTCTGTACATAGTTTACCAACTAATCAACTTTATTTTTATCATTCCCTTGTTTAAATTATTATTACAAAATGCTTGTTTAGTTAATTATTAAAATAAGCTTAATTAGAAAATAAGATGAGCTTTTAATAAGCTCGTACAATAACGCTTGTAAATTGGTCAACTTAAAAACTTTCTGTCAAGTTCACTAGTCAGGTTTAATGGATAAGTTACTAAAAGCTTGATTTCACTTAGCAAGATCCAAGTTAAGGAAATGTCATATTTAAGAATATATTAAAAAATATGTAAAGCTTATCTATACTTTTTAAATAAAAGTTAAAATTTTTTAAAATAGTTCCTGTGATAAGTCAAACTTTTTGAAAAATTTAACGGTAATCAAACAGTTATGAGCTTTCAAATATTAAAACTCTACGTTTACCAAATTAAAAGCTAAAATATATATAAAATAAATTCGCTTCAGATCCCAGCATATATTTTAAAAATAACTCAAAGTATTAAAAAAAAGCTTCGGCTGGATTCAAATAAAAAGAACAAATAAAAAAGATTGACCTTAGTTTTAAAAACTTAAATTGTTATTTATTTACTTAAAGCTTTAGAGAATTAAATCAAATTAGACTTAAATTATTTGTGAGCTTTCCATGAGCTTTTCACTAAAATTTTGATATAAAATATAATCTTAAATTAAACATCTTAGAATATTGTTTATCCTTTTAAATTAATAAAGTTGTATGATGAGCTTTCTCTTTGATAGCCACCTTTGAAATTAATTAAGCTTTACAACTTATAAAGCTTTTACATTAGGTATATAAAACATAAATAAAATGTTGTATGGGACTAAACTTTAAAATTATGAAAAAAAGCTGTTAAACCAGTTTAACAATAACTGTCGTAATGTTTAAATAATGACAGATAACAAAATGTTTACTTACATTCTAGGCAACCGTAGCCCAGTTTACATTTATATTTCATTCAAAAAGCTTAACTTTCCTATAAAGTCTAGTTATTCCAAAAAGCTTGTTTAGTTTGATTTACATTAAGCTTTTAAGGAAAAAGTATTACCACTTTTTAAAGCCCAATTTAAACAATTTAAAGCTCCAATAAATTTTTCAAAACCTGAAAAGATTTTTTAAATAAGTTGTTTTAAAAGCTCTGAATATACTTAAAGCTCCATTATTGTTATGTTTAAAATTACTTTAATTTTAAAACTAGCCTCATATTAAATTTAAAATAATAAAACAAATGCTTTCTAAGCTTTCTATAGATGAGTTTATTTCATAAATATCTCATATTTGTAAAGACTTTACAATTAAAAAATATCATTACAATCTAATTTAGACAGTAGTCAATTAAAAATATTTATCATTTTTGAGAAATAGTTGTTGCAATAAATCAAAAGCTCTAATTTGTACTTATCTGTTAAACAAAGCTTAATTAGATATTTATGGCTATTAACGATTTTAAAGAACTTCAACTACCATGAGGGTTATTGTCACCTAAAAGGTAAATAAACTAGAAAAAGCTCAAAATTTTACCTTAAAGCTTATTTAAATCTTTTGCAGAAAAACTTTAACAACAAAGCATTAAATTAAACAAAATATTAAATTACCAACATATAAACATTAAATTACCAACTATGCCTTACCATAGCACAAAAACATGTCAAGAGCTTTTACATGCACTTAAACTATTATAATATATTTTTAAATTAAAGTTGTTAAAAGCTTACTAAAATTGTTTTTTAATTTAATATTAAGTTAAAGTTTTTAGTAAGTAATTAAATTTATTAAAAGCTTATGCAGAGCTTTAAAAGTTAAAGTTATAAAGTTTTTTTTATTCTAGAACAATTTAATTTACATGAAGCTTGCTTAATTTGTATCTAAACTTTAAGTGAATTTACAAAACAAAACGCTTATTTATAGTGAATATAAATGTCAGAAAATAAATATAAATTTGATCTAAAACACAATCTTATAATCAGCATCTTAGAAGATTAGTAATTTTTGATGAGCTTTTTTAAGTTATAAATACCTCTTGAAATTAATTAAGCCTACAGTGAATTAATCATAGGAAAAACTAGTTAAGCTTTAAAAAAGTGAATTGTTTCAAATTTATTAAAGCTCATTAACGAAAAGCTTATTAAATTCACTTTAAATTGTGAACTGCTCCATATAACCTAACAAACGTTGAATGCGACTTAATTTTTGATAGCTTTATGTAAGCTTTTAACAAATTTAATTACTCACTAAAAACTTTAACTTAATATTATAATAAAAATCAATTTTAGTAAGCTTTTAACAACTTTAATCAAAAAATGTATTATAATACTTAAAAATGCAAATAAAAGCTCTTGACATGCTTTTGAGTTACGGCAAGGCATTAAACGCAAGTAAACATAACTCATTTGAGGCTTTTTAAATGTTAATGCTCTTAGTAATATGTTGGTTATTTATTATTTTGTTGTTATAGTTTGACTGCAAAAGCTTTAATTTATTGAGCTTTTGATTTATTGCAATTTCTAAAAAAAGAATAATATTTTTAATCGACTGCTGTCTAAATTAGCTTGTAATGCATTTTTTCAATTATAAAATCTTTACAAATATGGGATATTTATGAAATAAACTCATCTATAGAAAGCTTTAAAAGCATTTGTTTTATAATTTGAAGTATTTAAAATTTAATTAATTATAAATATAACGGTAAAAGAACTTTAAGTATGGTCTTGACAGATCCATCCAAATCAGAACACTATTACTTATATAATTGAACCATTTAGGCGCATTTATATGTTTATGATGTATTGAATATTTGTGCCTTATTAAATATTTATGAAAAAAAATTCTTTAAATGTACAAATATGTATTTGGTTGCAAAATTCGATCTGAATTTAAAAGGTACAAATTATCTAAATCACACCATTAGTACCATAGCGAATTTTATTAAAACATTCAGGCGCTTTTATAAATTTGTGATTTATTATCTTATCGAATTTATATTCTTAAGATATTTTGATAAGAATAAACCATTTAGGCGCATTTGTGATGCATAACCTTATCGAATATTAATTAAAAACAATTAAAGTTAAAATGTTCATATATTTTGTTGCAATAGTGACTTGAGTTCGTAAGATACAAATAATCTAAATCGGACCACTATTGCGTAAATATTAAAACATTAAGGCGTATTTACAAATTCGCGATTTAAAGCCCTATCGGATTTTTATGCAAAAAATATTAAAATTTACAGAGATTTGATGCAATATTTGTCTACTGCTTGAGAGATATCGATTAGAAATATCAATGAGCTAAATCACTACTATTGTTTATGTTATTGAAACATTCAGGCGCAATCTTAAAATTGCGATGTATAGCCGTAACAAATATTTATGTTGCATTCTTAATATTGATTAAGATATCAATCTACCAAATCAAACCACTACTGCATATTTAATTGAAACATTTAGGCGCTACAATTGTTAAAATTTACAAATATTTTAAGGCAATATTTTCACTTATCTTGAGAGATTTAAACTAAGACAATAACCATTTTATTAGGACCACATTGTGTATTTTGGTAAACATTCAGGCGCTTCCTAAAATTTGTAATGGCCTAATCAAATTTTAATGCAATTAAAAATTTTGTTAAAATTTACAAACAATTTTGTTCCAACGTTTGCCCTGACCTTAAAGATTTTGATTGGGATAATTCAAGTAGGACCAATATTGCATTTTTAATTAAAATATTCGGGCGCATTCATAAATTTGTGGTACATTGTTTTATTGATGTTGGTTAGAATATTTGGTTGGAATATTCGTCCTAGCCTTGAGAGACTTCAATTAAGAAACCAAACATGCAAATCGGACCACAAGTGCGTATTTTATAAAACATTCAGGCGCTTTAATACATTTTTGTTGTAAAGCCTTATAGTATATTTATGTAAATATAATTACTATTATAATGTTAAGGTATTTTGTTGTAATAGCTGTCCTGTGTTTGAGAGATATCAATTAAGATTTCAATGATCCAAATCATACATTTAGGCGAACTCATAAAATTGCGATGTTTAGCCTTATCAACTATTTATGCATAACATATTTTCATTAAAATAACCAGATATTTAGTTGCAATATTTACCTTGAAAAGGTTTGATTAAGATATCAACATTCTAATCTGAACATTCAGAACATTAATTGAAACATTCAGGGGCATTCATAAGGTTGTGATGTATTGGTGTTAACATGTACATATATTTTAAAGCAATATTTTTGAGGATCTTGAGAGATTTTTGATTCTTGAGTAAATTAACACAGCATTCGACATTACCATTAGGCCCTGATATATGGCAACTTGCCACACATTGGATTACATTTTTTTGTGGGGTTATGCTAAGAGACGAGTCTGGCATAATCAGCCTAAATGATGTTTACACCAACTTCCGATAAGAGAAAGCCTTTGAAAAAACATTAGAAAAGAACCTAGAAAAGAATGGTTTTTGCAGAAAGCTCGATGGTGAAAATTTATTTAAAAAAGATCATTAACACTAGTTGAATCACCCTTTATATTATAAACGTTTATTCACATGGAATTTATATTTGAAATTCAAATAATTGTGACTGTCATACATATTACCATATCATTCTGATTAAATCATTTCATCGAAATAATTTATTTTATTTCCACAGCTTCCACAGATTCCACATAATCCTTATACGATGAAATTTCTTAGAATTTGATAAAATTTAATATATACATACCTAAAAGCATTATAACAACATCTTCTTGAGCATATTCTCGTATTTCTCCCAACCATGCGCGTATATTGTCGAAACTCACTTTATTCGTTACATCGTACAGGAGCAGGAGTGCTGAAAGAAAATTCAAAAAAAAAAAAAATTGGTTATCGTTAATCGTATTAAATTACAGTGGAATGCATCTGAAATAAAAAATCGTCAATCTCATATCGCTTAGAAATATGTTCCTGGTATAGACTACTTTTCAAAAAAAAAAAAAAAAAAAAAAAAAGCAAAATTTACCCATCAACAATGAGGTTTAGTAGAGAATAAAAACTAGAGCGGAAAAGAAAACGAAAAGGGTTCCTTAAAAAGATGGGAAATGTCACGTTCGCTTACCAATTACGGAAAGAGGTACTTATTAGATAATACTGGGGATGCAATACAGACACTATAGCTTCTAGCAAGCTGAGAGATATTGTTGAAGGTCCTACTTCCTACAATAAATTCAAGAAGCAAAGATCAACTTTGGTAAAGTTAGAATATATTTCTATACTGGAAAGACACTAAAACCATCTTATCAATTTTCATTATCAGTAGTGGTTATGTGTTAGCAAAAAGCTCGATGCTATCTATATATGCTATCTATAGCCAATGTGTTAAAAACTATAAATCACGTGAGAAAAGCTTGTGATGCAACAATACAATGGGGGCCGAGTGCTACGCCTAAAACAGAGAATGATTCAAGGCAACACATACGTTTAAATAAAATGGGCATTGCTTTGATTCGCATCATCAATAAATAACATTAAATCGTACCGAGTACTAAAGATATCCGAACAAATAAGGCAAAACAACAAAAAATATATATTTTCCACTTTTCAATTCCAGACATTATTCTACCTAAATAAAAAATGAAAAACAGTTACATCGTAAAAAAAGGAAAACGAACACAGCTTCTCTCATGTCTATCTATATACATATATAGTAAACCGCGTAAGTTAAAAGCTTTTCAATCGTTCGACAAATGTAATACATTTTGTTCGTTTTTTTTGTATTGCCTAAAAGCGTTGCTGTAAATATACTGTACACATGACAACAAACATAAATCAATTATTTATTTTGATTATTCTTTTTAACGAGAAAATTCTATAAAAAGCTCAACATGTTTCCAATAAACGATACAGAATTTGATTGTCGAATGACATAAAAATTCTTTGAATTCGATTTGAAATTTTTTTTTATTGCTTTGCATTAGTCTGATTAATTTGATTGTAAAGTGAGATAAAGTTAACGTTTAATGATTAGAAATGTAGACTAAAGCTAAGTGTAAGCTTTTACGATGAACAAGCTTCAGTAGTGTTTTAATAAATTTTTAAACCCAGTTAATAAATTTGAGCTTAAAAAATCGTCTTTTACACACCATAAAGACTATTAATAGAACGATTTTCAATTTTGAGCTTTTTGGTTAAGCTCCGATATATTAGGTTAAAAAATGACATTTTTAAAGAAAAGTGAAAATAAGAAATTTTTAAGTGAAACAATTAAAATTCAATTTCGTATACTAGAGCTTTAACCTACAATTTTTCATAAAGCCCTAGAAAATGGTATGAGACGTAGAACAGCGATGTGTTCACATCAATGATCGGTAGAACGATCAGCTGCACTGTGTGTACGAAACTCACCGATCATATGATGCATTTCAATATCTCATCATATTTTGGCAATGTAAAGACGGTTGTCATTCCTCGATTAAAATTTAATTGATTGAACCAAATAAAACTCTTTTCTGAAGGATTGAAGCAGGTGAAACCTAAGATTAAACAATTCATATTTTGTTCCAATGTATTATTTGTGCCTATCTTGTTTACATTTTGTTGTCATGATCATTGTGTTGTAAAATTATTTGACAGATATTTTATGATTATAAACAGTAGTTCTACCTTATTAAACATATTGTCACGGTACCACCTAGCGTGCGATAGCACAAGTCTAAATATATGAAGATTTCTCTAGGCTTAACCCTAGAGACATCTATTAGGTATCGATAGTACTGGTAGTACTAAAAATTGAGCAAATTAAATGTAGTAGTGACATCTTGATAGAAGTAGAAAGTTCGAGATATTTTAATTTGTGTATATAAGCGAATCGATGTTGTATGCGAGAAATAGTTGTACTTGAACTACGAAAGCGATAACAAGCGGTTAAAATAAAAAATGATAGAAAGTGATAGTAAGTGATTTTAGTTAAGTGATTTTTTGTGAAATAAAGAATTGGTAAAAGTATTAAGTTGTGAATAATTGTGTTTTATTGAGGCAATTATTGTCTGCGAAAGTGAACAGTGTTTAAAGTAGGACTTGTGTAGTTTTGTGAAATTTGTTAGTGAACAGTGGTGTTCGGGTAGTTATTCACAATCCAGAGATACGAACCTTAAGTGACAAGGCAAGAACGTAGCAATTATTATAAACAGTAGCTCTACCTAGTTAAACATATTGTAAAACCGATAAGCTATTTGTTCATAGATGGCATTACTAGTAGTTAAGGGAAAACATATTAGTAGTTCATTATCGTATGAAGAGTATAAACGATAATTACAGGGTTACGACAACATTATGCAGTTCACTAGAATAGTATAGATATTTTTTTTGGGTCATTGCTCAATTTGTTCTCAAGATAAAAGCATCTATTATTAAAAAAGTGCATTTTTGTAATTAAAATAAACTTGTCAAATTTATATGGTTTTGATTTGGCAATTGTTTTAATTTTATGTGCGAACACCCATATATTCACTTTTGATATGTCATAAATTCTGACGGAAACGTACAGAATGTTGGCCGAACGACTTTTTTCGTAGTGGGTTTGTTGGATGGATTTTTTTGGTTAATTAAAACATGGTATATATGGCATTGGTATAGCAGAAACCACTACCGGAAATGCCGGTTATCCACTGTATATTCTCCGAAGGACTGCGGATAATAGAGGGTCAACAATTATCAAAGAGAATTAATGAGACATTGAAATTTGAAATTGATAATCGTTTGACATCAACGTAGAATTTTGCCATTCCATAAAATACATCGGAAAGTATGTGACCAAAGGTAGTGACATGGCTGGGATTGAATTTGGGGCGAATAATTCCAACGATAAAATCAAAGAGCCAAAGAGTATACTTTATTGAGGAAAATGAAATCAATCGTTAAAAAAACTTCAACGAAGGAAACAGGGAAATCCAGTTATAGGTTACCCACATGTATTTTCCATTGATGCATTAGTTCGCATTTATGCAGTCCATCCAACCAACGACGATCATCATTCTAACATCTACGCACTGTTAATGGTGAATTGTGTAGCACATTCGATAATTATCTCAACATGCTTCCCGTCGAAACCATTTTGTGGACAAAATTCAAAGATGACAGGTCTGATGATATTTTTCATGGAAAGTAACGACAAGGCATGGTTATTAAATGAGAACATGTGCTTGATGATATCGAATAAGGTATTACCTTAATTAGGCATGACAGTGCCCAATTGTTGAATCGCGAACAAAAATATGCTTGCAACACTTTCATAAAACATGTAAAGGATAGAACTAGAGGGGTTATCGTCTTGGACGCTTTTGGTGGAATTGGTAAAACTTTGTAAGTTTGCTTTCGTTTTGGCAACGGTTCGATCGAAAAATGAAATTACACTACCACTTGCTTCATCTTGCATCTACGTTGTTTAAAGGTGGAACAGCTCATTCAACACTAAAGTCGCTGTTAAATATGCAAACCAATGAAATTCCAACGTGCAACCTTTCGATGAAATGTGCGATGATCAATGTGGTAGCTATGCAGATTGATCGTTTGGGATAAACACACGATGCCGTATAAACAATCGATGTTTAACTGCAATTATTGCACTCCATCGGTAAATGGTCAACGCGAGATACTCAGTAGATGATTTTGTCGGGTAACGTAACCTTAAAATTCATTTGACAACTGTTGTATTGTTATTATTCATTAAAACCATTGACTCATTATTTATAATTATATATTTATTGTTATAACCTTTGTAATATACAACTGTTTCAATTCCCCAAAACCAAATGTCTTTTCCTGTCATTCTCTCCCATCCCCTAGCAAACTTTTTATCCATGGGTGTTTTCCAGCGGTATGCAATACCTCCCCTTTTTTTAGAAAAGGACATAGTCTTTAAGATGAGATGGTAGAACTCGATGTCGATGTGCCCTTGGAGGTAGTTGATGTTGATGGTGATGTGTCCGACATTAAGGGGTGATGTAAGATCTCCTTTTGATGTTGTTGTTTTGTTTTGTGAACCCAAATAGGTCTTTAATAGCACATCTAATGGCAATGATATTGGTTCACAAGATGTATCTGGAGGTGCTAACCTTTTCCGTAGTTTATTTATAAGTACTCGGGTGAGATGGTTATTATTGTCAACTAGAATGTTATACACGACCCTAACGACCCAATACGTCCGATGACTTTGGCGCTATGCCGTTGGAAATGATGTTTTGAATAAACCTTAGCTGATATTTTGTCGCCTGGTTCAAAACTCCGCTTGCGCGTAGAATGTTTTTTGTTGAATTGTTCCGACTGATTTTTTTTTTGAACTTCTAAATTTGCTGGGACTTGTACGATATCCAAGTTGTTTGGTAGCATAAGATGTATTTTTATTCTCATTTTTCTACCAAGCATTATTTCAGCTGGAGACTTTTCATTTGGTGAGTTCTTGTTCGACGTTGATCTGTAAGTCTGTAAGAATACTTGTAATGCTTAATCCAGTTTCCCCCCATATCATTAATTTTTTTGAGAGCTATTTGAACGTATCGACAAAACGTTTCGCCTGGCTATTTGACTCCGGGTGGTATGGTGCTGAACGAATGTGCTGAATTTCATTTGTTTGGCAATATTCCCGGAACAGTGATGAAACAAAATGAGTTCCATTATCGGAAACAATTAGTTCTGGTAGTCCGAATTGAGCAAAAACTTTGTCAAGTATATTAATGGTTGCTGATGCAGTTGTCGAATTTGTATGGTATATTTCTGGCCATTTCGAATAAACATCTATTATAACCAGAAAACTATGACCATCTTGAGGCCACGATTCGAGGTCTGATTTTAGAACATGATTTGACTGTATTTTGTATGTCATCGTCAATATTTGGCCAATACACGTAACTACGCTCAATAGTCTTCATTCTTTCCATACTTTGGTGACCATGGTGAAGCTGATTGAGCACTTTTTTTTTTGAAAAACTGATGGTATGGTATCTCAATTCTTTCTCCAAATATTACACAATCTTTTACAATTGTTCGACCATTTTTCCTGCGATAAAACTTTTTAACTTGTTCATCAGAAATATCCTTACGTACTTGATGCCAGCCAGTGTTGATATACTGCGTGTCTTTTTGTAAAGAATCAAATTCCTTAGATGCATCACGAATCATGCCAAATGTTAAAGAAATATTACCAATTAAATCGTTCAAAATGTAAGACAATTCTTCCTTCAAATGAACCGATGCTATCACATAATCCTCATCTGGCTTTATTTGACTATCAATTAATCTTGATAAAATATAGACATACCCGAATGTTGTGTTGAAATATATTCGATATGAAAATCATACAAAAGTAAGGTCCAAAGCCCATCTCTGCAAACGATTGGCTGTATAGACTGGAATGCCTTTTTTTGAACCGAAAATAGCTAGTAGTGGTTTTTTAGAGTTCTGCTTTTGTTAGAGTTCTGGGAGCATGATAAACATTGATTGATCAGGACCTCAATTCGCTTCAAAACTTTATATAAATTTTGCTGGTGATCTGGTTCAGTTGCCCCGAATACTATAATATCATCGAGATAAGTGCTACTCCATCCAGGTCACCCACCATTGTACTCATAATTTGTTGGAAAACTCCTGGGGTTGATTGGATACCTGGAGGAAGTCTGTTAAAACGGAACAGTCCTCTATGCGTGTTGATCGTGAGTAATTCACTAGACTCTTTGGCAACTCCCACTTGTAAAAATGCATCGGACAAGTCGGGTTGGCTGAATATTGACCCATTCGAAATTTTTGAGATAACATCCTCTGGTAGTGTGGAAATCGATGTGGTTCAAGAACCTCATTTAAACCGGTTGAATAGTCCGCACAAATTCGTATACAGAACCGTTGCTTTTTTTACTACTGTATACTATGGGTGCTGCCCAATTCGAAAAATCAACTTAGAGTTGTTAGAGTCGTTGAAGTTCTTCATCGATTTTTTCAAGAGAAGCGTATGCTACTACACGCTTAGCTCTAAATACTGGTTTAAGCAAAGACCCCGATTTCCAGACCGATGACTCTAATTTCGTAGAAGATGGCACAAATACGTGGAAGTAAACACCATTTCTGAAGGGAAACTCTTCAAGTACAGTGCAACCAAAAAACTACATCGCCATCAAAAAGCAGTCTTGTACTGCTTTTAGAGGTTATCTATACATTCAATACTTCCGCAATGATAATCTTAAGCTTCAATTCCAGGAAACTTACACTATGCTTTATTGTGGAATCACACATATAAAATGAGTGGGTTTAAGATTGTTTTGATCGCTTACGAATTTTTATCGATTACGATTGACATTTTCGATTAAGCTTTGACTTTCATATGAGAATTACTATATTTACTCCTGTAAAAAGCCTGGGTTTACATCTAAGAATGTTGTATTATTTACCAACAAACACTATAAAATTTAATAACCAAACAATCCTAAAGAGTTTGCAAACCATTTTTCGTCGATATTATTTTAGGGATGGATATACTTTAAAAAAATGTAAATCCATTTTAATGGGAATTATGAACTTTTTACATTACATACTTTCATACTTATACTGACTCTTACAATTTGTGTTTATGTATTAGAAATAATAATTTTTAATGGAATAAATTCACTTGAATCAATAATAGAATCAAAAAATATGTAAAGTTGAGCGTCCGTTATATATGTATACAGAATAATAAAATCACCGTGTATACAAAGATTCCGCAGATGTGATATAGAAAAGTTTTGATTATTTTAATTTTTATATGTATTCGGGAATAAAAGTTTTGCATATCAAATTTATTTAATTAAAACATTTAGTATGTAAATTTCATTTTCATTGTTCATACACATAGTTTGATATCGTATAGTACCCCTCGCGCGTCGTACACTTATTGAATAAAGCTTATAGTGCATATCGCGCATATTTATCGTGCATATTTATTAGACGCTTAAAAGTAAATGACTTTTAAATAACCGTGAACGATTAAAAACATCCGAAGCTATAAAAAAAAACTAACATTAACAATCAATTGACAACAACAACGATCGAAGTAAAGTTGACAACAACAACATTTCATCAATCAACATTTAGGGGATTTTAATTGTTTTTTACATAGCCGAATATTTCTGTTAACATTGAATAAGTTTAGAAAACTTACATAAGTAGTCCTAGTCGAATGTTGATAATTAAATTAGGATTGGAATATTTCTGACAGTGTAGATGTCAAAAATAGCTAAAAGAGCCATATTGTGTTGAGTGAATACATTAAAAAAAAAAATAAAATGATGAAGTTTTAAATTGAACAAGAACGGTTGAGCTTTCCATCGTAATTCATAAATTCAATGACACCAACATCCATAAAATAGTGCTTTGCTATCCCAAAGATTGAATTAAATATAGCGATAAGGTCTTTATCAGAAACATAATATACAAAGAAGTCTTTTAAACAGATTTTTAAATTTGGATTTGTTGGTAGATGGAGCCAATTGAGGCATAAAAACGCGACGTTTATCAAAGCGATGGTGGGCGAAGGCTTTAATAGGCTAACTATATTTATATACGTGCAACTAGATTGTCCTCAAACTGTTTCTAGCCGTTTCTATTTAGGGTAACTTTTTTAGTTTTACTATATCCCGTAAAGTTCATTTCACGTCATGACGAAATCAATCTAATTTTGTTGTGTTATTTTTCATTTTTAAATTTTTATTTAACTAAAATAAAATTAAAATAAAAATAATTTTGTTTATTTTAAATAAAAATTATATATATATTTTTTTTTAATTATAAAACTTTCTAAACAAATATTACTTTTCACGTCAATAAAATTTTCTTAAAAATGTAAAAAAGTTTTTTTTTTATTATACCATGTTGTTGTTGTCTTTTAAGATTAGTTCGTACGAATATAGTAAAAATTGATGGGGGTGGTTATTAGTGTAGGAAAAACTTACCGTGGGCATCGCGATAATAAGCGTGCGTTACACTACGAAAACGTTCCTGGCCAGCAGTATCCCATATTTGTAATTTTACTCGGGTCTGATCAACGGCCACAATTTTATTCTGAAAAATAACAAAAGAAAAGGGTTTAGTAGATATAAAAGCTTTTAACTTTCAAAAGTTGTGATTACAAATAAAATTGTTAATAATGTTTAATTTATAGCTTGTTGGTTTTATGCAGAATTAGCATTCATCACGATACAAATTTAAGAAGCATCTTACGGAAGAATAAAAGGTTTTATCAATGTGAGACTTCAAAACTAATTGTGTAATACAGCAAACTTTACCACATATTTTTAAAAGCTTTAGCTTTTAATTTGTTTATGTTTTACAAGCCCATGTCCTCTAATCTTGGACGGATCGTTTCATAGCTTCCCTTGAAATGATAAGTACATCCGGAATCTTTCAAAAGCTTAAATTTACTAAAAATAAAATAAAGCTTTTATGATAGAGATTTATATTAAAATGAGCTTTTTATCAACCATATTATACTGTTTATTATTAAAACCGAGTAGTAAATAATTTTAATGGCTATTTTTAATAAAATATGTAAGCAATTTGCAAGTATTTTAAAGCTTATGTTTATAAATCCAATAAAAATCTATTTAAAAGCTGATTATTTATAAAACTGTGAGGCAATTTTAAATCAGAACCAACCACGTAAAGCTTCCAGCGGTAGAAGATCAAAAGGTGTCCAAATCAATTATTGCAATAAATATAATGCCTATAAGCTTTTATTTCAAACTTAAATTAATTTTTTTCTTCAAACAATTTATTTCCATTGTCTGCAATATTAAAATATCAATAAGTTTCAAAAAGCTTTAGGGTAAGTTCAGTTAAATTTCTCCTTTAGCAACTATTAAAATAGTTTAAAGACCAAAAGTTTCTTAATTTTGGGAAAATTAAACCAGGAAAATTAAGATCTAACTTTTGTTCTAAAGATTTGTGATCATTATGAAAGTTTTTAAAGAAAGCTTAAACGTATCAAACTCTATATTTAAACATACAACCTACAATCGTTGCTATATAAAATAATCCAACCGTTTGCAAATCAGCCTTCCTTACTAAAACGATAATAGCTTAGTCCCATATGAATTTTAACAAAGCTTCATAATTTTAAAGCTTTTGAAAGTATGTTTTTAATTTGCAAAACATGTTAAAGCTTCTATAACGCTTTATTAACGTAAATTTACATAAGCTTATTTGTTACTATTTGCTAAAACAAATTCAATTTTCATGAGCTTTTTATCACATTTGATCTTCGTGGCTTAATATTTATATAGAAACTAATATGATAAGTGCAGCCAAAATCTTATAAAAAGTTTAAAATTCCTAAACTATAAAGCTTTCTTATTTAACAGTCATTACGCATTTCATACTAAGTCAATTTTAATGAATACAGCTTTTTTGGTAATGTAAAAGAATAAGCTTTAAAAGTCTGTTCAAATTTCAAATTGGGAAAAACATGGATCTGTGAAGCAATAAAGGAAAAATTAAAATTTCAAAAGTTTCAGACGTCTGCGTAAAACCCAATCTACCGAAAGTTAATAATTTAGCATAAGCTCCCATTCAGAGCTATTCTAACTGAACTAATTTCTGTACATTTTTTGTGATGTTAATAAAGGAGCTTCTGAACCTTTTCCTAGACCGAAGAATCTGTAAAAAACTTTTAGGAGTTTGAAAGCTCATTTAATTGCAATTATAGAAGCTCTATGAAAATTAGCATTTCAAGAAGCAGTTGAAAAACACTATATTCGATTTAAAGTTTTGGAAGCTTTTATTAATAATGTTTATATGTCTCATACACTATGAAGCTCAAATGAGACGTTTGTTGAAGATTTAAATACAAAGTTTTGATTACTAAGCCAATAACTTATTACACAGTGTCTACGATACATAAAGTTTTCCAATTTAGCTTTAATAAACTTTAAGGTTAATTCAGTTAAATTTCTGCTTTTAAAAAAAGTTTAAAGAACAAAAGTTTTAACACCACAAGAAATAAAGTTCTAGCTTTCGTTCTTAGCTTTTGTGATGGTCACGAACGTTTTTTCCAAGAAAGTTTATATTATATTTAGACTGTTTATAATTTGTGAGTTGGTTAACTAAATGTATTAAAAGCTTCATTTAAAGAAGCTTATAAATAAAATTGACTAATACATGAACCTTAGAAACTTAGTCAAACTGCACTCCTTGTTATATAAACTAATCCAACTTTACAATAGTAACTTATTTATAACTATTTGTAAAAGCTAATTTAGTTTGCATGAGCTTTCATGAATGAAAGTTTTCATATTTTACTTAGCCTTTTTAATGCATTTATTGCTCAGTCAGCTCTAATGAATATAAATTTTATCGATACTTTTAAAGAATAAGCTTTGCAAGTCTTTACAATCAAATTAGGAAAAAAATTGGAATTAGGAAAGCTTTGGAGTGAATATGTTTATATAAAAACTATAAGTTTAAAATTGGTAGATTTATTTTATTTTATTTTAATTTTAACTTTGACCAAAAAGTGCTTTATCAACTGTGATAGTTTATAGAAACAAAAGTTTGGTTAGCTTATGACAAGAGTATTAAGTTCTAGTATTTTTGTTCTAAGCTTTTGTTTTTAGTTGTTTTGATTAGTACTGATTAAATCAACAAGCGTCACAGATATAACTATGACCAATTGCTGGTAACTTTAAAACATTTCAAAGTTATTTTAAAGTCTTATTCAATTTAAAAACGAATTTATAATAAATCAGTACTAATTTATTATAATAAATTTTGGGTTTGTAATTTTTTTTAAAAATAATAAAAAAGCTCCATTTTGAAACTATATAGTAAAGCTTAGCTTTAAAAGCTTTAAATTTTTAAATCTAAAGAAATAATATTGTTCTTTTAATTTTGCTTTATTTTAAATTTGAGCTTTTACAGAACCAGTTTTTTTGGAGACGTTCAAAGCTTCTTTATCATTGTCAGTAAATATTAACTGCCGAAAAGTTCATCGTTCTGAATGAACTTTACATTATAAAACTTTAAAATATTCATATTTTAAAAGAGTTGGAAAAGCTCTAAGAAAAGATAAAGATTTAAACATGACAAGCTTTAATACCGGTATAAAAGGAGTATTATAATCATACATCAAGTAACACTTGGGGTCAACTACTCATTCTCTTCAGAAATAAATTAAAATGGTAATGCATGACAATTGGCTTTAAAAGCTCA
This sequence comes from Tipula confusa, assembly GCA_963556175.1. Classification (NCBI taxonomy): domain Eukaryota; kingdom Metazoa; phylum Arthropoda; class Insecta; order Diptera; family Tipulidae; genus Tipula; species Tipula confusa. The sequence goes on along the minus strand of OY744477.1, from coordinate 26,008,095 downwards.
CAGAAAAAATAAACTTTCTTACAGTAATTAAAGCCACATCTCAATATATTAACTCTTCCAGACGAGCTTTTAGTACTTTTCTTGACGAATATATTTTACACTCTATATATTGCAATTTAGGAGATGGAAATAAACATTTAGGAGCTGGAAATGATTGTTTTTATTTACTATAGTTTATAAACAAATATAAGCTTTACAAAAGCTTTCTGTTAAATTTAAAAGTATTGAATATTATTATTATCTGAATTTGAATGGCTTGTAATTTTGGTCGACAACAAGATTTCAAAAAGTTGCCAAAAGCTTTTATTGTCATTGATTCATCCTTTTTAAAGCTTTCAATGCTGTTTGTAAAGCTTTTATGTTTTTAAGGAGTTTTAAAATTGTCATTTAAGTTAAAATAAAACTGAACACCTTGAAATATTTAAGCTTAATCCCAAAAAAAACTATTCTCAAAGCTTGTAAAACTATGAGCTTTTATTTTTTAAAGTTATTTTAAAGCAAATAAAATCCAAAATTAGTTTAGTTTACCACATACACAAATTAACTGTAACTGAATTAATTTATATATGAGCTTTTATAGTAAATTTACTGAAAAAGGGTTTTCTCCAAAACATTTTAAAATAAACGAACATTTGATTGACTTTTTAAAGGCACAATAAAAATGGTAAATATATTTTTTATTCTGTAGTACTCTTTATAACGGCAAAAAAGGTCTTGTACAGTACTTAATTAATGTCCAACCATTTTAAAAATTTACTCAATCTAAATATCAACAAATTCCTTTGAACTTTTCGCCATAAAAAAAACAGGAAAATTATATCCTTGATATAAATAAAATTTTTGTCTAGACATGAAATTTACTATATATCTACAAGTACTCATATAAATAGACTATAGTTGCCCGGGTAGTACGAGATAAAAATTTAATTTAAATTTTTTTTTTATGTTTCTCGACAAAATTTACTTAAAAAAAAAAAATAAACAAAAAAATTAAATAAAAATCAGGGAAAAGATACAGCCAAGTGGAATATAGAAAATGAAACAAACAAAAATTTATGATTCATGCTGAAGTGGATACTAAAAATGATGATGATTTTATTGGTACTCTAACGACGTACAATTGAAGTTTTTAAATCTTAAATAAGTTTTATTGGTTTTCAATTTTATTTTATCATTTGAAAAATGTAAGATTCGCGTCAATATATAAAGCAGCGCTTTTCTTTTATACGGTTTCGAGCATGTTGAATTTTGTTGAGTGTAAGCAAATTTGTTTAGCTGTTATGATTATTTTGCGGGAAGAGTCAGTGTTTGTGCATTAACGGTAGTCTACGATATTTTTTTGCCCTTTTGACAGAGTGAGTATAGAGCGGGCAACTTGTCTATGGCCTGATATTTAGAAATGAAAAAAAATGTCTGACACCACTACCACATAACCACCACTATTTGTTGATGAGCACAAAATTGTTAGGCATCTACTGTCATAGTAGAAATATCATCGAACAATTTTTAGAAACTTTAAAGATATTCTATTGTTATAGCCAGTTATAAATGTATTTGTGGAGAAATATGAGTTGGCCGCAATTGTATCTAGCTTAAAAACCGATTAAGTATTTGGCTCAGTGCATGTGGTCAGACCAACAAGTATAGAACAAGTTACATCTACTTTCAAAAATTACTTCCAGTTTACCAAGCAAAGCAATCGATGGTTTAAAATTCAATTATTTTACTAATCTTCCGCTGGCTGATCCACAATTCTACAAATCAGCTGAAACAAATGACTTGATTGGTGCCAATCATTTCCTCATTTTACTGAGACTTGGGCAGTTTAAAATAAAGACGAATGAACCAGTAATGCAAAAATTTATTTTAGGTTGATAAAACACTCCGGACCTTCTGGAAAATAGAATGAGGTTCCAAACCCTAAAACCAGCTTGTTGCCGCGCAACAAACCAGCTGAACCAATTCATCACTTTTGCCTTACTAGTCCTTAAATCCCATCTTTGATAACCTTGGTACTATATTCGTGTCGGTGGACGTCTGGAAAATTCCAATGCCTCCTTTTTCATCAAACATCCAATAATTTTACCCCTCAATAATTTTACCCCTTTTTCAGGTCCTTTAACAATACATCTATACAAAAAGGCCGAGGTTAAAAATCTTATAAGGCATAAATATGTCTGTCCATATGCCTGGGCAATAAGGCAGTTCACTTGGAAGTAATCAATGACATGACCACTGTTATAATTGTTATTTATGCTTGAGTTCATTTGTGATTCTAACATATACCGCACAGGCTGCATAGGCTTGTTGCGATGCGTCTGCAAATTCATATGTAACCCTACTTTTAGTAACTTTCCCTAAATCGTCTAGTTCGGTCATATACTTGTTCCATTTCTGCCCTTTTGTTTCATTATCTCATTGTACATTAGCTCGCCATGTTTCCTGGCATAAGCAATTTTGGTGTTTTTGTTATTAAAGCGTCTATCAGCCGATGTCAAAAATCAAAAATCAAGAATCGGATAGTAATAAATGTAGGTAGTACTACCAGAGCCTTATCAAGTTACCTGACTTAATATTTACTCTTGCATTCCGAATATCCATACAAATATTAAATTGTTGTATCGTAAAGATTCCTCAGATTTGCGGCAAATCCCAACCTTATATTTGTTTGGTCTAACAACGTCTAAGTAAATTGATATCAGAGGCCCTATCATGATTTTCACCGCGAAATAATTTTTACATGCTAACGAAAAATTTTGTGCGCTTGTGAGTAGGGGGTAAACTCATGCCTCGTAAAAGACTTAAAAATATCCTTGGATTATCGTAGCAGATGACCAAACAAAGGTTGGATCGCTCAACGACTACCATTATCTTTAAAAAAAATTCACTGTGAACAAGATCAACAAACGGAAATAAGAATACCGCCAAAATTTAACCCGACCTTCGCTTATGCACCATAGTATAAATACACAAAGTACTACCATGATATTGACGTGTTAGATGTCGCTACTGGTATCGTTTTAAAATAATCAAAACATTTTATATTTATAATCGCCTAAATGTCATATATTTATAAAACTCTTAATATGGTCACGTTATAATTCTTTATTTCCACTCCATTACTACATGCCTAACTTCTCGTCATGTTAATTCTGTTAAGTTTGAGTAATTTGAAAACAAGTGAGATTAGTACTTTTTACTTTTTACGTCCACGCTCAATTTCGCAAAGTCTAAATATCGTTCGCATAATCTTATCCGCATTTTATTTTTTTTTCGTCATGATTATGAGAATTTTTGTTAAACCTTAAATCTTGCTGTAAATTCCTCCTCCACGTTTTAAATTTGTTTAATCCACTGAATACAAACAAAACGATCTAATATTTCATTCATTTTGCATTTCGAATTATATAAATAATAAAACATAATCATTAAATAAATATAAATAATAATATTAATTTAAATTTTAAAATTTCCATTTAGCCGCCCTATCCACTTCCATATTTTCACATACGTAAAAATGTTAATCTCCTTTCATTCCAGTGAAACGAAAGAACCGAAATGAAATTCGGTATGAACACAAGCGAAATACGAGAGTTGGGATTTTTAAAATGTTTATTTATTAAGAATTAATTAGAAAATTTCGGAAAAAAAAGAAAAACAAAGAAAATTGTTTTCTATTTGCCATATATAAAGATTATGCCAACATTTACGCGTGGATATTCTTAACATTTTTGTGCGACAAAAGTCAAACGGATCAATAATTTATATTATTCATAAAACTACTGTAGTTGCAAGTTCCCTAAAACTGTTGAACATTAACAACTAACTTTTCGATTCAACAACGTACAAACAAATATTTTTTGTGCTTTCTTTAAAATTTTTGTTGTTGCTGGTGTTATTTTATCAAAATTTTCCCTACGGATATTTTATGTAATACTTGTAATGCGGGCCATCAAAACATGGGTAAAACATTAAAAGTCGTTGGTTTTTAATTTTTGTATGTCTTCAAATATTATGTTAAATTATAGGTATCGTGTAAAATTAATTTGTCGTTAAATTTCATAACCCACATACATGACACGGTAAGGTTAGCTATGTTTAGGTTTTGAATATATTATGTCTTTTTATTTATGAAAATGTTTGATTATTTTGTTGGAGTTTTTACACTGTTTAGTATCGAGGACTTTTGACTAAATTTTCAAACATCAAGGTCGGATCACTGTTATGTGTTTTATTGTCCTTTTTGAGCATATTCATAATTTTATGGCCCTTGTCGACTTATAATATTTAAAAATGTATCAATATTGCACAAAAGCTCATTACAGTAAAATAAGTATATTAGAAATCAATTTAACGATTGATTTTAATTTAAAGTGTATAAGCTCACAAAAAAGCTCAATTAATTAAAATGATTTATTTAAGTTCCGTTAAAAAGTGTGTGTTACTTTTATTGGGTTGAAGTAATATTTTTACTAAAAATGAAATTTTAAAGCTACATTTAAAGCTTAAAGCTGGATCAAAAGTTTATGTTTTCTTCTTTATTTATTGTTAGACTGATCTTTTTAATTTTTGAAATAAAACACAATTTTGAACACCAATTCAAATTTGAGCTTTCTAGAGAGCTTTTGAATTTAAAATAAATTTGGTTCTAATTTACAATATTTTCGAAACTTTTTAGACCCAAACAAAATGTAAATTTTCAAATTATTGAGGACATTTAAATTGAATCGTGTATTGAAATGAAAGTAATGTTCTAAAAAAGCTCTTTATAAAATGTTCATATGTTTAGAAAGATTTAAATTTAAAAAAAATATATTACATTCTATAGATTTAAATTTTTGTTCTTGATATAAATTCAAATTTCAATTTGAACTAAACGGTTTTTAGTCAGAGTAAATGCAATAAGCTTATTATTTTAAACTGATTAAAACAGCTCTACTGACTTGACTGACAATTTGATCTGCAAAATGTTTAGTTTTTTGAACGAATGTTAGGTTATATGGAGCTCAAAATAAGTTAACTTATTGTACTTTTCAATTTGTTATTGTATTATTTAAAAAGCTCTCAAATAATCACAAAAATTTACTTAGATGCAATTTCAAATTTAAAAAGCTTTTTGCTTAAACTTATTTCTAAACTTTTTGTTTTACACGTAATTAAAAAGTCGTATGCTACTAGATTAGCTGAACACTTAATCTAAAAAGTTTAGGTTTTTTGAACGAATGCTCAAAGCTCATAGAGTGTTTTGGATTTCACTTACTAAAAAAAGTATAAAGCTTAACACTAAATGTTTCTTGAATAACTGTTAGTTGATTTTTAATTTAATAGAATATATTAAGCTTGTTCTAAATTTAAACTTAAAGCAGGACTGAAAGTTGACTATTTCATCGTTTATTGTACAACTTTTCCGTTTCTAAAGTGTTCATAAATTATAATTATGTATACCAATTTCGATTTGAGCTTCAAATAGGAAGCTTTTTTTTATAGTATTCAAATGCCAACTTTTTCCATTAAACCGTAATATAACAACGGGTTTTTAACAATACTTGCTTAAAATTCAAAAGCTTTATTTACCATAAATTACTTTTAGTTATAGCTTAGGCTTCAAGTTTTAAGGCTTTGAATTTAGTTAAATGCAGTTTTATTGTGCATTTTTTGACATTTTAATTAAATTTTTGACATTATAACCGACTCTTAAAGAAACAACCTGTGTTGTTACGCTATAAAATTTTCATTCATCAATAATTAAAATTTATGGAACTAAAAGCTTTTTTATCAAATTACATTCAACCGGTATATTGTCAGTCAAGAAGCTTATAGAACTCACATTTATTAGAGCTTTTTAGAACTTTTAACTTTTAATTTACTTTTATTAATTTATGTAAGCTTTAAGAGATTTTCATTACATCGTTCTAGTTCGATGATTATAAAAAGTTTTTGAAGTGTTTAATTTGTTAGGTTAAAGCAATCAAGCTTTTTAGTAAGTCTTATCATCTTTCTAGTTTAAATCAAATATTTATTTGTTGAGCTTTACGATAAAGTTTTACCTTTTATGTTCCTTGATTACAATTTAGTTTTATGTTCCTTGATTTCACTTTTATGTTTACAATTTAGTTAACTTTAATTTGACTTTGAGCATACTAAAAGCTTTCTTCCAATTAAAAATAAATGAATTATAGTCCTTAAAATTTCGGTAGTTTTTTTCGTATTTAACAAACAAGATCTTAAATCAAACATAAACAAGACTATCAATTTAAGTTTGAACTTTTTGATAAAATGACATGGAGTGACATCGAATTAAAAGTTTAGCTTAAAAATGTATGTTATTTTCAGTTAACAGTCAACATTTCTGTTTTCAATTGACAAGATTAAAATTTAAAATATTCCAAAATAAGCTTACTTCTGAACTCCTAATTTTATGAAACTTTACTGATTGAAAAGTAAAAGCTTTAGTTGTTTAAACATTTTTTCTGAATTTTAAATTTTCTGAATGAATATTAGAAACTCTACTTTAAAATAAGCTAAATGTTTAATTATTCATAAAGCTCGACTAAAAATTTAAATAAAATAGAATTATAATAATTAATTTCTGTTTGAGCTTAATTCAGAGGTTTTCATTTCTCAACAGATAAGCACCTAAAGTTCTCTATATTCGAAAACTTTTTTTAAATACAATTTTTTTTACATAACCTACATAAAATTGGAATAAAAGCTTTTAAATCTAGTTTGAAATTTATTTCCAAGCTTTTATTGCTGACCAATTAAAAAATCGAAAGTTTTATAAAATTAACTAAAACATCCTATATTTTTATTAAAATAACACATTTTTAGCTTTGTTTGAGCTTTTTGTAAATTTTAGAATTTTTGATTTTATTTAACGGATGATTAAAAAACGCTGAAAAGTTTTTTAAGTTAAGATTTTTAATTTTTGCATATTATATTTAAAATAAGGTAGTAGAGTCCACTTACAATTATAAATTCACTTTTATCGAACGTTTATGACAGCTTTTCACTAAAACAGTGTGCTTTAAGTCAAGCTTTGCAAAATAATTTCTGTAATGTTCCATGTTAGTTACTATCACTGGGTTGAAAAGCTTTCCACAAAGTTAAATTTGTTTTAACAGTCTAATCATATTCAATGTAAGGTTAGTACAATTTAGGTTAAAAGGAATTAAGCCCTAAATCTTTTATCATTTGTTTTTAGTAAAGCATATTGTTATTGGATTTCATCAATAAGCTTTACCTTACTCAAATATAATTTTTAATCTGACCTTATAAAAAACTTAGCTTTAAAGTGTATGTTTATTTCAACTAACCGTCAACTTTTTTGTTTTAAATTAACACGATTATAAAAAAATGATAAGCTTATTTCTGAGCTTTTAATTTTATAACTAATTGAAAAGTGAAAAGCTTCTACTTGATTAAAAACTTTATTTAAATTTTAAATTTTTTGAATAAACTTTAGATTACATATCGGGCAGTTAGTCATATTTAAAATAAGCTAACGCGTTGTGCTTTTGCCATATTCGAATTCAAGCTATTATCGTTAAACTCAAAGATTGGGTTTTTCAAAACAATTAATATTTTTTAACTGAGCTTTTTATGTAATTTAAGTAAATTTAGTATAAAAGCTTGGTAATAAAATTGATTAAAAATATTGTTTGTCTAAAATTAATTTTAAAATTTATTTCCAAACTTCTATTTCTGACCAATAGAAAAGTCGAAAGATTTTTTAAAAATTAACTAAAATAAGCTATATTTTATTAAAGAATAAGCTTAGTTTGAGCATTTTATAAATTTAAGTTTTTTGTTTAAAATAAATTTAATGTAACTTTGAACTTTTTTAACAATTTATTTAAAGCTTTAAGGTTGCTTTAATTTTAATAAAAAAAATGTAATAAAAGCTCTATTTCGTATTTGGTAAATGTTTTAATAGATTTTCTAATGTAGTAATGACTTTTAAAGGTAGAATCATTAGTTGATGCAAGTTGAAAGTAAAAACAAAAGAAACCTCTCCACTAAAACAAATATATTCAATTTAAAAAAAAATGAGCTTTTATAGTTTGGCAGATTAGATTATTTTAAGTTATGGCTTCTGAGGTTTAAGTGTAGTTTTACTATTTCTCATTAGTAAAAAGTTTGAGGTAAAACAAAAGCTTTATATCAATTCAAGTTCAAACGGTATTTTATCTATCAAGTAACTAACGTAAGTGTCTAATTTACAAGAAATAGCAATGGAAGTAGTAACAGGAAATTCCTGAGCAACGAATTTTTTTGTGACAGACATTAAAAAAAACGAAAGCTTGTTAATTGTAGAAGTTCATGAACATGTGCAGAAGCTTTTTTTTTTAATTTGTAGCAGCTGGATTACAAATATAGATTAAAAAAGTGTAAGAGTAGTAACTTTTAATAAGTTCTCTTCTCCAATTTTCCAATGCAGTATTTTAAAAGATCATTAGAAGGAGATGTAGTCAACTTGGTAAGACGATAATCCATTCATTGCTCGAATACCAAATATAGTTAGGTTAAAATTACACATTTCTTTACGTTAAAATACCAGAGCTTGAAAATATTACCAAAAGCGACGCTTTTAAAATAACGGAAACTTACTGATTCTAATTTTTGCTCAAAATTTTTAAAAAATTAAAATAAAAAACATTAGGCTTAGCCCATTAAAATTGAAGAATTTAGGCTTTAAATTTAAAAATCCCAAAATTCAGGCAAAATGTGATGGTTAGCTCATTAACAAATTATTCCGTTTTAAGGGAAGCAGCACAACTAAACACTCGTGCTCTAAATATGTAATAAGACATCGATATTGATAGTACATTGAAGCATTTTTTGAGCAAGAAGAAATGCCCAGTGTTCCTATTTAAAATTCGGAGGAGGTTGAGTATAAAGAACTATATTGAACGATCGATATATAAAAGCAATTCCGTTTAGGAGAGATTCGGCCTAGCTCGGGAATTCGATGAATGCAGATATAACTAAATAACTAAATCTATTTTGAATCTCTTGCTGTTTTTATTCGCACCATCACTGTGTGAGCTAAAGAAATCTAATGAAATAACAAAATTGCGATTAGTATTTGATGGTTTGGTCAATATATCAAGTGGAATTTTGCTGTTAACCTTGTGGGCAATTTTGATGAGATTCCGAAATCTCAAAAAAATATTAGTTGGTGACGTAGGGAAAATGTAAAAAACAATTCCAGTGAATTCTGTGGCGAAGAGAACTTTCTGATGAGTTGCAGCATCAAGCTAAATACGGCCCCTTTTAAATTAGCCAGCATAATTTTTAGCGATTAGCACGTTGCAACAGATTACTTATATGATTATCATTATCATTCAAATATTCTTTAATGTAGAAGTCTAATTCATCGAATTGATTGTGAAAAGGCGGATAGTGCTATGTTATTTTGCAAAATATTAATGACACTGATAGGGCAGGTCTTATTGCCAAGACTAAATCTGTGAGGAGGGCAATTATTAACAAAACTTCAAAAGCACATCTAGTGAACTTTTATCGGTGGACCAACTCTACTATTGTGCTGAAGTGGCTATATAGTCAACCAGCCAGATGGAAAACGTTTGTGTCAAATAGAAATTTTAACTCAAATATCGCACAGAGCGCAAACGTTTTTTAAGAGTTGGAGGTAGGCTTAAACATTAGGATTGCTATTATGTTTTTAAGCCGAATTGTAAGATTTTAAACGTACATGAAGTAAACTTACAACCTGGTTTAACACTAACATTCCATTTGACGAGAAAGAAAATCTGGATAATTGGTGGCAGAAGCAAATTCAGAAAAATTGTAAATAAATGCATAATATGCATAATAGGAATGACGAAAACAGATCCAAATATATTTGTATGGTAACGAAGGCTACTCAGGTAACATGTAAATTAACAACGTTTTGAATTTAATTGGATCTAGTAGAAAGTTGAATGAGGTCAAAATTTGTCAAAAAACTCACATTAACAAATTTACATCCAACACTCATGTATTGTTAGAAGACATGGGAACTTACGGCTATGTCAGGTTGAGTCAATCTTAAATTCAAAACCACTAAATGCAACGACTAATGGTAATGCAGATTGCCAGTGAGAGTTATAGCAACAGTAACTTCTGGAAGTCAAGCAACCATATGCCAGGTTTTCTAAAAGTAGGTGACCGATTGGGAACACCACGGAAAACTATAACCAGGGCTTGGTTTTGGGAATGTTTTGTTAATTAAATTGTCGCGTTCCATTGGTAAAACGACAATCAAGTTTTATTTGGTGTGTGGTTGGAGGAGGATAAACTTGATGATGGAGTTTAAAAATCAAATTAAAGCGAAACATACCATCTGCTAAAGCTCAAAAAGAGATTAAACTTGATAAGTCTTATCTTTGACATTCACAACACAATTTATTTCTTAGCATAATGCCAAAAGTAATCTTCAGTTTTACTAGCAATTCATAATAAAATATTTCACGATGCAATGTATTTACAAAGTACACACCACAGTGTATAGTTTTAACATACAACAACAAACAGTTAATTTTTTTTATAACAAATAACACTGTAAACTGCTATTAAAGCGCTAACAAACAATAAAAGCTTCATCTTCGTATATCTGCATTAATTTTATTACGTAGACAAAGCATATGAAAACATTAAATTATATACATACACAGCACTATGTTGTAAATTATGTAGTTGAACAATTTCATCACGATGTAAAATTTTCTTAAAACTTTAAATACTTTTGAAAAGCTTCGAGTCTGGAAATTTTATCGTTGTTTTTCCACGTAAATATTTTGTTGCAAATCCCCAAACAAATGTAAAAGCACCAAATTAATGAAATATTTTACACAACAATTCTGGGTGTGTGTGTGTGGAATTTTTTTTTAAGGATCAAACCAAAATCTTTAATCTCCTTTCGATTTCGACTTCCTATATATACTCACCGACACCTGAACGTTTTGTTAAATTAATTTACGTTTTTATTATGCGATTACGATTTCGGAAATAAAAACAAATCGGATGAATGTTATATATCTCTCGTCATCCCATTCCGATTTTTTTTTATTCGAAACCGATTTATTTTAATTTGCACGATTAAATCGTTACCCAAATATTTTTGATTCGGAATTTGGGTACAGCTGTGAATTACCTGTAGTATATAGTAAAATGTAATGTTGGTAAAATTATAACATGCAAATTAAATCCAAAAAAAAAAAGCTCCATGTTTTCCCACTCATTTACATGACAACGTAGATTGATTTTTATTTCGAATGGATTGCGTGGGTGATTGAATTTTATGCTTGTCTTAAAGGAAATTTAAATTTAAATTTTTTTTTATACGGAAATGGGATAATCTTCGGGTATGGTGGAGTATCTCAATGATTAAAAAATTATTTTTGAACGATGCCTATCGCACTAACACCTTTTTGTATTAATGAGAGTAATTAACGTCAGATATTTTGACGGTTACCAGGTGAAGTGTGAATTTTAACACTCTAGGCAGATTTAGTGTTTGAATGCTTTTCGGTATGTTCGATTAAAGGGAACTAATCCTTATTAGGAGAGTCTGCCACTTTATTGAAAATTAAGTCTTTGAACGTTTGGACTTGTTTTAGGGAATAGCTTTGATTTTTTAAATTTACAAATTAAAAAAGTTCATAAAATGACTGCTACACTGTGAACTCTCCCGAGAGATGTGATATGCTAATTTTTCGTCAATTTAGCTCCCAGAAACGACTTTCTCTTCAAATTTTCTCACTAAGAAAATGTTTTTGTTTTTTGCTTCCATGTTTTGTTGGCAATCAGAAGTATTCCAGACATCAGTTGAGAAAGTATTCCTTAAAATAACAGTATTTCATGACCTTGCTCCCGAGTGGATTTTGGATATTTTTAATGTATAGTTATATAGTCCTAATTCTTAAGTAATTTCTGGATTTTTGAAATATTGAATTTATGCACAGCTGGATGGACTTGCTGTTTTGTATTTTTAGAATTTGTGGCCTAAATTTAACGGTTTTAATGGACTTATTATCATGTTTTTTGAATCTTTGAAAAATTTTATAGTTTCAATGGAGTAGTCTTTATGTATTTAAAGGATTTTGAACATTTTTCAGGAATTGCTAAAATTTTACTGTTTCAAATGGACTTAACCTTCATGCATTTTCTCGATTTGGGAAACTTTGAATTTATGGTTAAAATTTTTTAGGTTTTTTTTACATCGAATTTTGGAAATTTTAAGGTTATAGCCCATATTTTTATGGTTTATGCAAACATCATGTATATCCTGAATTTTGTAAAATTTTGATTTTTGGCCAAAACTTCACAGTTTATTGGAAAACTATCATGGAATTTGGAAATTTTAAATTTTAGATTCAAAATTTTGCAGTTTTAATGGACTTACACTCAGAATTCAGAAAATTTCGGTAATTTTTATTTAATGGCCAAAATGTTACTGTTTTGATGAACTTACAACCATCACACATTTTCTGAAGTATAGAAATATTGAATAAGTCAACATTTGACAGCAATTTTTGAGTGAAGAATTAGAACTGTAATTTGCCTTCGACTTTGATGGTCGGTTTTTGGTAGTGCTTCCAGGTTATGTTATTTTAAGGTGAAAAAATGTGTGGTCTTCGTCAAGACATATTTAATACTCCAAGTAATGAATGGAGTATCCTCTTGCAAATTCGATATTTTAAAATGCTACTGGAAATCGGAAACATTGGCCGAAATCACCATCGATACCTCAGGAGCTTTCATAAGCGCGACACTTAAAGCCCCATATTTCATTTTGCCTTGACGGACTCGTTAAGTGCATCTCTTGCATCGACAGAGCACACGTATTGTGTCCTGAACATCTTGTGGAGATTTGGATGTAATGTATATAACCTAATTGCTAGTGTCAACCCCAACGCATTGATGGACAATAAAGCGCAGCTGTCAAGGTTCTACCTGAAGAAAAGCTGTAGTTAGGGTAGAAAAAAATTTTAGACCATATCTCTAAACGAAACAAGGTTAGCGTTTGACATAGAAGGTCCTCTCTCAATAACTCACAATCGCAAAAAAACAGTCCCACAAATATTCACGAAATTTGGATTATATCCGTTTTATAGTAAACGAGCCTTCATTTTCATCTCGCTGAGGGAATACGTAAATAGAACCTCGGGAACATGAATAAAATAAAAACTAAAATCTGTATTTATATTTCACTGCATTTTACATTATGAAGTCAGCCAAAAGTTCGACAATTAATTTTCAGTGCAGTGCATTATAAATTAAAAATCAAAGTAACATTTTCAAAATGTGTTGTGTTAGTTTTGTTTTTTACTAACAGTAAAATTTTTATATTGTGCGCGTCAACATTGCATATTTTGTATGTTGTGTTTAGTGTAAATTTATTTTTAAGTACTGGAAAATATTTCAAATATCACCAAAAAATCACATTGCAAGTTTAACCAGAATGTGCTGTCGCAATTGGCAGCCAGTAGTACCCAAAGAAAATCCACAATTTTTGCAAATATATTTTGTTGGTAATATGGAGGAAGAAATTAATTGACGATATAGTTATTCACCGAGTCACCAGGCATAAGGATATCGCACATAAACAGCGCAGATGCTTCTTTCAAGCGGAATCCTAGAAGTTGCTGTTTCAAAAGATTACAAAAGATTCTAGTTTTCGTTGCTAAAGTCCCGCACTTTAAAAAAAATTAAAAATTGTTGATTTATTTTGTGACAAGCTATTTCTAGACACTCCGGATCTTTGCGGAATGTCAGTAGTAGGAGGGTAACTGAACCAGTTCTGTATACTCTAAAATATCTAAAGCAGACGTATAATGATGTCAAATTTAACGGGTCACTGAAATCTTTTACAGTTAAAGGAAACCCAGTAAAATGTATTGCCAGCATAATGTATGGTCAACGTTTTTATTGTACAGTTGATTTTGGTGAAAATTAGATGAGTGGAGACGGTGAAAAGACAGAATCTTATGTTTGCTCACGTATAAGACCATTCTATTGTAATTCAGCCATTTGACTGTTAGACACACAAGAGGCTTAGGCGACAATTTTAATATTATCCGTAAAGTGTAGGCCGTTGGTAAACTTAAAGCATTTGACTGTATCAAATATAAATAATGAAAATAAGCCTGGGGCATGGTAGACGGGACATGAAAATAATTGAAAGAATGATTCCAAGATCCTAGGGGTTGCCAGCGATTGGAGAAGTAACACCACACCCAGTATAAGGGTTTACAATGACAATCAAAACAAAAACTGTAGCAAAAACTACGTAAAGCTGCTGTCCAGAAAAAAATGGATGGCTGTTAAACTATGAAATTTGAAACTGTGAAATTTTAGTCATAAAACAAACAAAATCGAGCAAACATATGATGGTTAGCCAATAAAAACCAGGAAATGTTTGCCATAGGCCAGACTATACAACATTTTTCCCAAGCAAATAGCCTAAAGTCACCAACCTTCAATAAATCTGTCTAAAGCATAACAAAAGATTGAAACAAAACAAAAGCTTTAACTTAAGTTTTATAAAAAAAAATAACTTAAATTTTTCAAAAATTAGCTTTCCATTAAACTTGTAATAATCGCGTCCCAGACAACCATAAAATATGATGAAATCTTACTAAGAAACAATTGAGTCGTTATCACCCGTTTAAGTTAAACTGAAATTATTCCATATACATAATACACGCACACACACACATACATAATACAAAAGAGATAACATCATCGTAGAGCTTTCTTATTTGTGACTCCCTATTATAATAATGATTATAACTTTTATTTTTTTTTGTCAGCTTTCTTTTATTCAATCATTTTGATAACAACATCATCATCTACGTCGTGCTCGTCGTCATTGTTGTCGTCGTCGTTTCGTAGTCATCGAATCTACAATATCATCAAATCAAGATACAAAACTGTATATATTCGAAAGATGGTGAGGTGATTAAAGATTGTTGAGTTTCGAATGGAAATGGCAACAACAAAAGACTTATCTCTATATTTAGACGTGAGTTTGATTTTTCTATGCGAAACCCAACAAAATACAAACGAGATATAGATGAAAGAAAAAATTAAGAGTATTAAAAGGATTATTTGGTCCAGTTATATTTTCCGACGTAAATACAGTACAGTGTAATGAAAACGGGACAGTTGTAAACTTTGCGTGTGTTTGGTTACAAACTTTATATCGTAGTTGGTATCGGAAAAAGGGATAGATATCATTAATTGCCATCGACTTATAAATCAAAAGAGGGTCGAGGGATAAGTGAAATTATTGTTTGGTGACTGGTTTAATTTCTACTAAATAACCTTAAAACCACCATCATCAATAGTTTTGTACTTCGTACTATCTCTCTATCTCTCTATCTCTCTATCTCCCTATCTTTCTATCTCTCTATCTCTCTATCTCTCTATCTCTCTATCTCTCTATCTCTCTATCTCTCTATCTCTCTATCTCTCTATCTATCTATCTCTCTATCTCTCTATTTTTCTATCTCTCTATCTCTCTATCTCTCTATCTCTCTTTCTCTCTATCCCTCTATCCCTCTATCTCTCTATCTCTCTATCTCTCTATCTATGTTTCTTATTTCTCGTCTATATTAGACTAATATTTAGCAATTTTTGCTATCTGGATTTCAATACACAGTAGTGTACTTTCTAAAATTCTGATAGGAGTTTGGGAAATAGTTAATCGGATTTTTTTTAAATGTCTACCCTATACGTGAATGTATTTGACTTTTTTGTGATATTTTATCGGAATTTTCACCCTTTCAATGACACCAGAAAACATATTTTAAACCATAGCAAATAAATACACAGATGGAAGACACTGACCGATAAATAAAAACGATAACGCACCTTTTTGTTTGATAAATGTGAAGAACTTTTTTTCTCACTAAAATCATTTTAACAAAATTAAGCTGAACATTTCGTCTGTAGCATTCTTAATAAAGACTCCTTATAGTTCAATAAAATTAACCATTTCTTAAGAAAACGAAAATAGTCATCCCCTGGCTATTATGGTGGATATGAATGTAATTTGTATCCACATTCAAAGAAGTTTTACATAGTAATGACCCATGTATACAATAAAGCCATAACATTGTATTCGTGGAATTGAATTTTTATATTTTTTCAATGTGAACGTTTTATCTTAACAACGTCGAAACGGTTTAATTATACTTGGAATTGATGGGTTTTCTCTTTTTAAAGTAATCAATGTGCATGCATCCAAAAAAAAAAAAAACTCCGTTATCTATTATTACCTCGAAAAATAATTTGCTAACATTTTTTTTATCCAGTGTACCGTAGTCAAACAACAATTATGTTCCAAGGTCGCAATCACTTATAATTATATTTCAACATGGCTAAATGTTTTGCTCGTATCCAACCAAATAATTTTTAGCTTCACAAATCTCACGATGTTTAAGCCTATTGGTTACTTTAACTGGATTTTTGCAATCAACTTAATGTTTGTACGACCACATTTAAATTCAGATGTCTGTTAATTCATTGTTGCAAACAAGGTGTAGAGTTCCCATAAACAACAACTTGTTTAAAAAACAAAGCAGCTGGATTACCGAAACACGTGGTAAAGAAATTTGTAATTAACTCAGACCACAGACGGAGAGATTTTTAATTAGCAGTGAAAATATATTTATATCAAATTTTTTTTCGCAATTTCACTCATTGATACGCAGCTCTACGTGCAGTAAAAATGTAAAATATAGTTTATCGGATTGTATAATAGATGTCACTACTATAAAGTCTCCAATATTTCGTTTATTTGCACGTTACATTATTGAATGCGACGTTTTGACATTTCAATAACATTTTTTTTTCGCGTACATGTGTTGATCTTTTATTTTAAACACGAGAATATATTAAAGCTACGTCGAAACTCGAAATACACGATTTCGGCTTACAACATGAAAGTGAAGAAGATAATAAACAACCAAAGCCATTTTACGTAACGTAAAACAAGCGAAAAAAACCAAAGCAACAAAATGTAAAATAAAAATCTACAAAATTTGAAAACAAAACACAATCGAACCCGTAAGACACGACATTAAACAAATTAGACATGTCAAAATTTATCTCTACACATTTTTTTGTAACCCGATATTTATCTATACATTTGTGGAGATAGCGTTAAAATTTAGATTATAATATAAAATTAGAACATAATTTCGAGTGAAATTACTTGTATCTTTTATTTTATAATCTAGCCCACCATTTTCACTCACATAATTTTAGAAATATTTTTTTCATTTTGAGTGAAATTGTTTGTAATCTATTTCAATAGTAAATTGAAATTTAACTTATCTATATTATATAGTCTTAGATTGTTAGCTAGTTTCACTCAAAATAATTATAATCAGTTGCTTTTATTAAGTTTGAACACCATTCAGTTTACAATTTGGAATAAATAGAAATTTTGAGTGAGATTTCATTGTAAACTGCCAACATTAAGAAATTTTTTTAATCTTATTGTTTTACAGCATATTCTTCAAGTCACTCAATTTAAACTTTAACAATTTCAGTGGAAAAAATTCTACTCAAAATAATTATAATAAATTTTTTTACTGAGTTCAAACTTCACTCAGTTGCAACATTTGTTTAAATGAGAGTTTTAAGTGAAATTGACTTATAAACTATCACAATTTCTTTAACTAATTAATTTTATATTTCATAAATTTTTGAGTGGAATAGTCTCTAACTGTAACAAAACCTCAAGCACGAAAGAACCCAACTTCAGAGCGTAATGTTGATTGTGCGATTCTACTTATACTGTATCAAAATTTTTTTACTTAGATTTTTACTTAAAAGTCTAAAGATCCAGCAATAATGACAATAACAGAATTTACAGGTAACAAAGCTTTTTGTAATAAATAAATTTGATTTTTTTCTCACTAAAATTATTTTACAATATGACCTTCAAAATAAAATTGAACGTTTCCTCTGAAGCATTCTAAATTTATATATGGACTCCTTATACCTTAATAAACTTAGTCATTTATTAAAAAAAAAGAAAAAAAAAAGTAATTCGTATCCAAATTCTTAGAAGTTTTCTATTGTTATGACCCATGTATACAACCGTTCATTATATTCGTGGAAGAGAAATTTTATATTTTTTAAAACGGTTTCGTTACTTGGAATTAACGGGTTTTATATTATGTAAGGTAATCAATGTGAATGCATCTGTAAAAAATCTATATAATTTACCACAACAAATAATTTGCTAACAGTTTTTAACTCCAGTGTACTGTAATTATACGACAGTTATGGTTCAAGTTCACAAAAGACTCATTTGATTGGCATTTTCTCAAATATCTTGCGGTTTAGGTCACAGTTCAATCGGCTCTTTATACTGATGTTATACTTATACGTATTATTGCAAAAAAAGTTCAGGGTCCCCATAAACTTTACCTTGTTTTACAAAAATTAGGCAGCTGTGGTTTTGTATAAAGAAATTTGTAAATAACTCAGACCACAGAAGCAGAAATTTTTGATTAGCAGTGTAAATATTTATATATCCAAATGGAGGTATCTTGATTTTATTCTATGCTTTGCATTATTTCAATAATCTAAGCTTATAAATGAAAACTATTGAAATAGTTTCGCTTATATCAATGAGGGGAACCCCACTAAGTTCTATGTGACTTCCTTATGATGTTTTTTCAGTTTTGCTTGCAAACGTTTCAAGTTATAATTTAAAACTTTCGGAAAATTGCTTAATAAATTCGTTGTGGCAATTTAACATATTTGAGTATTTTTTTGGAAAATCAAAACAAAAAAATTTTAATTAAAATTTGCTTTTATAATTTGTGATAAAAGTTTTTAATTTCTAATTAAATGTGACTTCCTCCAACAGTAATCGAAAATTAGAGCGTAATATTGCGTGAAAGTATTTCTACCTTTTAAAACTAGCCTTTTATACTTTAGCTTAAAAATTTCACTCAAATAAAATTTTTGAGTGGAATTGTTTGTAAACTAACAAAATTAAATTTTTAGGTAATTTCACTCAAAATGATTACAATCAGTTACCTTGACTAAGTTTTAACTCCATTTAGTTTTAAATTTGGTTTAAATAGACATTTTGAGTGAGATTTCATTGTAAACTGTTAACATTTCTTTAACTTATTGATTTAATATATTTTTTGAATGGAACCATATTTCACTCAAAATAATTATAAAAATTTCCTTTAATTAATTCAAAAACTTTTGATTAACACAATATATTTAACTGAACTATAACCTCAAATTTTGTTTTTTTAGGCCAACACGAGAGCATCCAATTTTAGAGCTTAATTTTTAATGAAATTCTGGTAACATTTCTTTAACTTAGGTAACTTACTGACAGGATTGTTGCCAATTTCACTAAAGAAAATTATAAAGTGGCTTCCCGGAGTTTGAACTTTTGTTTTAATATGAGATTTGAGTGAAATTTCGTATGAACCGTCGTCAATAATTTAATCATGCAAATCAATTTATTTTTAGTATCAAAGTCAATTTAACTACAAATTTCAATTTAATTAATAATTAATTATCAACTATCATTTTAATAAAAGCATTTTGAGTGAAATTGGCTTGTTAATTGTTAAATATTTTCTGCCACTATATAGGTACCCAAATTAAGAGCCTAATGGTGAGTGAACTTGATTTGTAAACATTTATTAAACTTGTTAATCTAAGATACTACTGCTATAATAGCACTTTCACTCAAAATAATTTTAAATTAGTTTAAGTAAAAATATTTTGAGTGAATTTTCAAGTATTTTCTAGTATTCCTTATCAAATTACCATATTTCTAGCATTTAATTAGCTTTACTCAAAATAATTATAAATATAGTTCAAATAGGAATTTTGAGTGATATTTCTTTGTGAACTGTCAATTTTATGAATTCTAGGATTCTCGATAATTTTACATTAAAATTAACTTTATAAGTCAATGATCTATATTTAGAGCAGAACTTCAACTTCGAGAGGAATTAAATAAAATATTATAGTTATACATATTTTTTCCGTTAGTCATATTCTCTTGCCTTGGGCCTCTCAACAATTTTCAAGACCATGTCTAAACACCAACTTAATGTATATTTTAGTGTAGTTGATTACAATACAAAATTTCAAATTAAAATATAAAACATAAAATTGCACTACATAAAATTAAATTTACAATTGATTCCACTCAAGGGTGTTGGATTAAACATGTTAAGAAATAATAATTTAACTGATTCCGAGTGGTTTTGCCAGATCTAAAATGGTTACGCCTCGTTGCTACATTAAAAGTCACTTTGGGAAACGGGGTATTATAGCAGTTTTCTCGATACCGTTTTCCTCTATTGGTATTTGACGCTTTGGGAAGATTGATAGTTGGAAAGATCATTGTATTATGTAAACTGTGTTCTAAATTATGTATATTTGGGATCAGGTAGCGATCAAACACAGATAAATATCCATAATTTCTACAAGATCACCATTCACCATTTTCATTTTTTACTAAGTGAAGAGGACTTGCACGCGAATGATATATAAATACTTTTTCCCAACAAAAGCTCCTATCATCAGAATAAATACTGCTGTAAAATATTCATTCATTACCACAAGAAAATTGTAGGCAAAAAAATTAGCAAAGAGGTAAGCCTTTACAAATGTACAAAAAAAGTCGGGAAGGTTATTTACATTCGCGTAAAAAATAGCTATGCCATTAAATCGGTGTCCTTGAGAGATGAATGAGAGGCAATTCACCTATGTGCCCCCTTATTTCATCGTGTATGTTATCGTTTAAGGAATAGTTAGTTGCAATTAAAAATGCAGCACCATAGATTTAAAATAAAATTCTGTTAATTTTAATGTATCACATAAACCATAAAGCAACATATAAAACATCACATAAACCATACTTTAAAAGTCAATATCTATTAATTTAACCTCTTGTTTTAAAAAAAGTTCATTAATAACCACCCTGTATGTCCTAAAAAACATTCTTTAAAATAATGCTTGCCTTCTATATAATAATTTTTTCTTGAAAAAAAAACAACTCCTTATCTTATCGTAAATAATTACAACAATTATTTTTCGCAATCGAATATTACCCTAAACCACCACAACATACATGTCTCAAATAATCAACGGCAATGAACCCAATTAAAACTACAAAACAAAAAGTTAATCGAAAAATTGTACGATACAATAAAAAAAAAATCATGCAAATGACAAATTAATACTATATACATTTAAAGTGAACGAATAAATTAAATCGGTAAAGTCCTTCGAGCAAGGATGATTTGTGCAAAAAAAAAATGTTTTTCCCATCCAAAATAATTCCCATCATATTGTTGTGATTCCGTTTGTGTAGAATGCCAAAAACAATCAAATTTCATTTTTATGCTTTGAAGCATTAAATTATTCTAAAAAAAATATAATTTATTAATCGTAAAAATTTAGAAATTGTGAATATCCTCAAACGAAAAAAATTAAAAAAAAAAACCAAAAGAAAATGGTATAATCCTCCATGAAAAATCATTGAAAATTTACTACGAAATATTCAATTATTTATACCGTTGAACGAATAACTTTCGTTGAATTCATCAATCCTATTTGTTTGTTGCAGATTCGATGGTGATGCCATCTTTATGTAATCGTTGTATTTTTTGTTGTTGTTTATCGAAATTTGCTCAATTTATTAATTTGCGGTTAGCTGAGTAAACCGTTTATTGTTTTATCAACATACCAACGAAAAAGTTCTAAAACAAAAACTAAATATTCGGTTGATTGGGTTCCTCAAATTTATTAGCCGGTCAATGCTATTTGATGTGTAAACTTTATTTTGAACTTTTATTAAGCTTACAAACTTTTTGTTTATTATCGGAGTTTACAAACTATATCTTTACATTTTTGTTTATATTCGATAAAATTGATTTATAGCAAGCATTCCTGTTGTAGTTTAGCACAATAAACAAAGAAAATTGTTACAAATTCTTTTAAATGGAAAAAATAAATTAAAGGTTAGGGAGAATTTATAAAAGTTACAAAGAATTAATCGATTCGACCAAACAATTAAAATACAGATTTTTTTTTATAATTAAATTGTTTTATTTTAGAAATAGTTGTGGTAGTATATAAAATTAAAGAAACCTCGACAAAACCAAATAATTTTGAGCAACTAGCTGTTACTATATAGTTGTACACTCAGTACTTAATTGTATGCTTAATACATTGTTTAATCAGTGCTTTTATATGTGCAACATACATTTTGTGTCATTTGTACAATTGTTTTATGAATCGCAAAAATTGAGCAACTTTTGCAATACTACCATATTTAATTTTGCTATGATAATTGGTGCAAGTAAATTAAACTACTATTATATTGCACTCTATATAAAATAAATATAACTCAATACATTGATAGTCGACTAAGCAAATTTGAGCAAAAAAAAAATCAAATTGAGGATTTATTATTTTTAGTATTTACGATCGAACCATTTTTGGATATTGAAGTTTTACTAAAGAATCAGTAAATTTTCACATAAAACGAGGGCAAACAGACAAACAAAAGGGGAGATTATACTAAACAATATTAGCTTATTTCAACGCATGTGTAAAATGTTCAATATAGAGCAACTTATTACTAAGGTAAGTATTGGGTATATACCAATTTGCTCGTTAATAGACTTAATAGACTAACTGAATAGACTAATGTAAACCGACTGTTCGATTCGCACCTCTTCACTTCAGTTTAAAAATTGAGCTACTGAATTATCTGATTGTATTTTTTGGTTTTGTAGTAAATCCAGATAGTTTGCTTTAGTTGTTTTTATTAATGTTTTATTAATTTTGAGCAATTCGTACTGCGTATATATTATTTATGTTCGTAGTTGACTCAAATTCTGCAGAAATATTGAGCAACTATGTTTATGAGCTTTTGATATAAAATATTTTATAAAATAATCATATAATTATAATCATAATTAATTATAATTATTGATGAGACCTGGTTTGTGGAAATTGCAACAGTAAGATTATTGACATGGGATCTTTAATGTTCGTTTATGACATATTACTTGCGCGTATATACTGCGGTAAGTTGCTGGCTTGTCTTAAAATTGTAGCTTCCGAACGTTCTTGCGACGACGGGACGGGTTTCGTATTGAGTATATCACATCTAGTATCGAGTATGTCACATTTAGGTCTTTGACTAGGTCTTTAACTTTAACATTTCAAAAGATTCGGTCAGAGAAGCACTACAAACATTTTTTCCTCGGTTTAATTATAGATATCGAAAAAATTTTTTTTAGTGGCTTTAACAACCTTCAAGTATTCCGATGTAGGCCTTTCAGTTGAAATATGGTGCCACCAAAATCATTCGAAATTTATTTTATGTTGCTTGCCAGGAAAACGAAAGGGTTTTTGCATCATATAGTCACTGGTGATGTAAAATGGATCCACTATACGTTCACTCAAAGAAGAAGAAATCATGAGGACCACCTGGCCATGCTTCAACATTGACAGCCAAGTCGAATATAACTCATCTTGAATATTTGGTAGGAGCGGTTTCATGTCGTGTGCTATGAGTTGCTCAATCTGAACGAAATCATTACTGGGTATCTCTACCAAATAAAATTGACGAGATTGAGCGATCTACTCAAAGACATATCTACTCTAGTCAAGGCAAAATTGTTCTCCTGTATGATAATGCTCGTCTACATGTTTCCAGTCAAAACCTATTTGGAACCACTTAATTAGAAAGTTTTACTCCACCCACCAAATTTATCAAGCTTTCTTCCAACGTGGTATTCGTATGCTATCGCCTGTCAGAAAGATGAAAAAAAGTACTGGCAAGCGATGTACAATACTTTTAATAAAAGATAAGCTACCGTTCTGGGACTTATTTGTTTGCCTAATATTTATGAAATTATTTGAAGCACAAATTGGCGCTCTTTTTAACGAACGCCTTCTTGATGTATTATCAATATTTCAAGTGTCTGGCTAAGTTTTAAATGTATAATTTAGGGTTTCACTTAAACTTATATCAACGAAAAATGAGCTACATACAAATTGTGTTAAAAATCACTTGCTTAATGAAGTTTAAATATTGAGCAAATTAAAAACTAGACTACCGCTTAAAAATGTGTATTATATAGTGAAAAACGATTGAAAATTCTTGATGCTTAAAGGGTATAATTTGAGCATCAAATATGTGTTAAGCGAAATCGATAGTGTTTTCTTGATATTCTAAAAATTGAGCAACTTTCTCAACGCAAGTTGAGAGGTGCCAGTAAAATTCTGAGGTGGTTGTTAAAGAAGAAGAATAACAAATTCGCTATAGCATGTTATTTTTGTGCAAATTGACCTTATATGGATGGTGAATTATTCTGTGAGAAGACAAGCAACCTTTTGGAATGTGCAGAGGTCTCTCTTGTCTTTTTTTGTTACCTAGAACCATAGAGACACGTTCCTAAAAAACTTCATCTTACATGAAAATTAAGATATATGCTAGTTAAATGACGCATTGAAATACTGGGTGTAGGTAGTAAAATAATTTTCAAAATAAATTTTCCGTCGATAATTTTAATTACCATAATTAGTCAATTATATAAGCTCGTATGTTTTGTCATGTATATATTTAACTTAGTCTACGATACCCAACAAATCATCTTATATGTACGACTCATAAAGATATTGAATGCTACATTTGAAACAAAATAATTTTTTTTTTACTTTTTAAAAAGCTTCCATGTACACAAAGTAAAACTTTTACTATTCATCTTTTTAATCCGATTTGCTATATTCGTATATAAAATTTTAAAATTTTTATTTTTATTTTTTTAAGTTTTCTTTTAACAAAATTTATAATAATACGGCAAGTTGGTTTTCGTTATTTTCTTTATGAAGATGGGGCTTAATCTTGCGTTCTATTTAAATTGGGGTGGATTGAGTGGTATATAGAGCAGTTGTACGTCAGAAACTTGATTATTTATTTTTGGAATTTGTTTTAATACTAAGTGTTATTGCTGATGCGAGATAATGTTCTATTGATAATGTTCTATTATAAAGTTTTTTTGCAAAATAATTTACATTTATTAAATATTGGCCAATCGAGAATACGCAGCAGACAGCAATTTAGTATTTAAGAAGATAAGATTTCTATCATGTATATATATATATATATATATATATATATATATATATATATATATATATATATATATATATATATATATATATATATATATATATATAATCAAAATTGATTATATATCAAAATCAGCCAAAATACAAAACTTTATAACTACCGAGAAGCGTGACTGGAACAAACTAGATTAAAAATAAAATAAAAGAAGACGAAATAGAATACCACATACACGCACGTTGATGACAGGAAACTGGTTTATGACATGCTGGGTGCACATTATTCTCTGGATCCCAGAAGAGATAACTTAGTCTACAAGAGATTTATCACATCGATGGTAAGGTCTCACAGATGACCTTCAAGAGAAAACAAAGGGGAAAAATTACCAACGTCGCAATACCACTATTTCAATTAGTCATCAACAAGGCAATGTCTACCGCCAATCAACCATTAAAGAGTCACCTGGGAGACTCAATGCCGAAATTGTCAAAGATTTAGCCACTTATCATTAAATTGCGCTGCACAAAATGCAAGAAAACCCATTAAAGAGGAAACTGCAAAAACACCACTGAAAATCAGCAACTCTCAATTTGTGTGAGCTGCGACGAATAACTCACAGCAAACTACAACCAGTGTCAGGTGAGAAAAAGATTTTTATCTAATATTTCTCCACCTAAACCACATCCTACCTGGGCTCGGCTCACGTAAACTCAATCAACCACCTCCTCGAATAATTTTTCTCGCTTGATTTAAGGCTGCGAAGATTTATTTGGAACCAATTTCGGTGACCTCAAAACTAGATGTGCTAGAACAACTTCTATATATATATATATGTCTCTGAATGTCAATTGTCTAGCTTCACTAGACTGGCGACAACTTGAAAAATGCTGTTCCGCCATAAACCTCAATTTGGCGGCACTGTCATCTTAATCCAGAATGCTACTTCTCGCTTACTATTGCTAAATAATAGGGTAATAATACCGAAACTTTATATTTTTAAAGACTGCACAAATGCATGATTGTTTTAATTGCGAAACCGTAAATGACTTCGAATCTGGGCTTTAGCTCTAAGCTCATGACATGTTTTACCAATACTTCTAATATACATATTTTACATATGAGTCAGTTTATGCTCAAATTGATGAGTTTTCGAACAATCGGTTTGAATATCACGCTGGTGCTTATTGAGCATTTAACCAAGAAACTGAATAAATACAAAATATATATGATGCTCACTCAAGTCACATTAAAAATAAAATTGAAGTTTTTACTCTCATTTACATTTATTGACACTCATTTGTTTCTAGCTGTCTCATGAAGGCGAATATATATATATATATATATATATATATATATATATATATATATATATATATATATATATATATATATATATATATATATATCAGGGATGTGCGTCAACACGTCAACAATTATTGTCGACGTTGACGCGGCAACAATGCGTCAACATTACGTCGACGTCAATTTCATGTCGACAATGACGTAATGTCAAGAAAAAAATTATTTCGATAATTTCTTTTGTTTTTGTTTCGTTGTTTTGTTTTTTCTCTCTATTCTATCCGAATTTTGCGTTAATTTTTTATTTTGTTTTACTTTACAAGAGTAAGATGCCATAATTTTTTAATTAATGCGCCAACCAGTGACTGAGCAACAACTTTAAGTAAGAATACGTCAGATTGAGTCCACATGTTACTGACCAGTGAAGTGTTAAGAACTGAACGAAAATGTTTCGTTTAAATCAATTGTTATTTAACAAAGTAAAGAGAGCGAAATTTAAGGAACAAACTGTAGGAAATATTAAATAATTTTATACTCAACCTCAAACCAAGAGAATTTGTTGAACCGAACCAGAAAAAGTAACATTCGTCAATTTCCACAATGTTAGACTATAAGACGGATCCGAAAAACGTGATATTGTCGGTTTCATCTTTTATTTTAAGAAATAACGGGTTTTCCAATAAGAGGTTTCATTTTGATATTAAAAAAAAACGAGTATTTTTTAAGAGAAATCAATGAATGTTTATTTCATTGTCAAGGGAAAGGTATGCCATTAACATTTGAAAACGATATCAGCAGTTCTCGATAACTTCACGAATTCCATCTTGAATCGATTGTGGGGCATTGGCATCTTCCACGTGGTCAAAAGAAAAAAAGTCTAAAGGTATTAAATCACACGATCTCGGTGGCCAATTGTGATCATCTATGCAAGAAATAACACGGTCAGGAAACATTTCTTGCAAAATTGCGATTGTTTCATTGCTTGTTTGGCATGTAGCGCCGTCTTGCTGAAAATAAACGTCACTCACATCAATATCTTCCAATTCCGGCCATAACAAATCATTAATCAAAGATCGACGAATAATCGACATACCTGGTTTTTTTAAACACTACAATATCGAGCTACAGCAGCAATATTCTCAGTTGTTCTTGAGCGCCGCACACGGTTTTGATTCTTCATATTACTAACTTTCCCCAACAGCTCAAATTCTTCCACCAGTTTCAATATTGCCGGCCGAGAAGGTCCTTTACGATGACCAAAAAGTGTTTTAGTTTTGTGAACTATCACAGCAAAATTTTCACCATTTTTAGTGAATTTTAACATTTTCAATGCGTTGTTGAAGCGTGTAGTAATGGCGTAGTTTTTACTTGTCAAATGTTAAAAAATGACAGCTTAAAAATTGACAGCTGCCCCAGTAGCAGGCTATTCAAAATGAAATTTCTTATTGGGCAACCCTTTAATTTTAAATATTTAAAATAGAAAAATATTAAAGACCCAAATGTTTTTTGGAATTCGGCGTACAAAAAAGGTTTTTAAGACTTCTAGTTTGGCCAGAAAATGTTTAAAAATTCCAGTTCCAGACAACTTGAAAAAAAAAATTCAAATAGGTCCGATTGGCGAGATATAACAACATTTAAAACCCTAGAGTTAGATGACCATCGCGTTGGCACTGAACTTGGAATTTTGCGCTTAATTACGTCATGTATAGCAATTAATCTCTTATTTGAGTGAGCAAAAAAGCGTGAAATGCTGGACATAGTAGAAAAAAATAATCTACCTATAGGAGCTAATACTTTCGCAAAATGTGAAAGAACTAAATTCAGTCTAAGTGCGGTACAATGAATAAATCGCACATTAGGATAAACCTACTCATGTTTGAGTTCCATTTATTTCGCCATTACTGCAGCTCCATCGTAACCCTGAGCTACTATAGTTTTGGGCCAAATCTATAAGATGTATTCATTTCTAGCAGATGTTTCGAAATTCCTTCAGCTGATCTGTTTCCACTCAAGTCTGTGAAGTGTAAGAAACGCTCCTGTATTGTACCTGTATCGTCAACCAATCGAATAATTGTAGACATTGGGGATACTGAAAAGATATCCGAGGTTTTATCTAGAAGTATGGATACATATGGCTTATTGAACTGATAAGATTGTATTTAATATCTGGGGAAACACATTTGAAAGAGCTTCGTCATAATTCGAAATATAATGCAATAACTCAATATAATTCCTCCGATTATTTGATCTAGAACTTTCATTGTGACCTTGAAATGGCAATTCTTGAGTGCCTACGAAACAATCTTATCACGTTATAACGGGTTTTAGTAATACATTCGTTAATACGATTTAGCGATACTTGTTTTTGTTTGTCCAATAACCAATCGATCCCCACGTTGCGAAACAATTGATACGAAAGCATGCAATTAATATGTGCAATTCTTTTTTCATGTTTTTGTATTGCCATACTCAAATCGTAAAGATCACAAAAACCGCCTTCCGACCAAATGGTTTTATATTTATCGATACTAATAATCAAACATCCCCAACAAAATAATTTATTTAAATGCTCACAACCAGTTATCCACCCCTTTTTATTATAAATCGACGATGGAAAACGACGCACGATATTCGTATTTCCCATGTTTACTGTTTGTGTAAAATTTTTCACCTTGTTACACTTGCACCACATATAAGTATTATTTTCCATATAAATAATACTATTTAATAAAATTAATAAATTTAATATTATTATTAAAAAAAAATTTCTGTTTACAATTTACTATGTACAGGGGTGGGATGTTGTAACATCACTATCGATACTATCGAAAGTGATGATCACATCACTAGTGATGAAAGTCGGTATGTTGTATCATTTTCGACAGATAATCGATAATTGTATAATGCAACACTTTTTTTACTTGAAATGACAGCTGTTTTTGAGACATTTTAATATTATTATTCTTATTAAATAAATAAATGAACATTTTTTTCATAAATAGTATGATAAATAATTGAAGCAATATTGGTGAAGTTATTTTGTTATTTTTATTGTTAATAAAAAGTTCCGTCATCATCAAAACCTCAAAATACATTTCTAGAGTGTCGTATGCTAAGGGACAAATATTTATGACACCTAATACCCTATATATGATATACAAAATTCATATCAGGATTTTACTTTGTTTTATAATAATATTATATGTTTTTATAATATTATAAATTAATAAACAAGCTTATTTTTAATTTTTGAAAATTATTATTAATAAATTTTAATTAAATTGTATGAATATTTGTTTTCCTTGAAGTCTAAACATATGTATCACTCAGATTTTTGATGAGTGATGAAACATCGAAGTTTTCGCTTGTCGAAAGTGGTACAACATACCAAAAGTGATAATTTATCGAATATCGAAAATTGTGATGTTACAACATCCCACCCCAGAATACAAAATACAATTTGACATTTGATATTTTAATACCAAAAAAAAGACGAAAAGAGAGGTTTTGCCAAAGCCTCCTATATATACAAAGCCGCAATGATCAAAATCGAACTTAAAATAGAGGTGGTAAAAAGACAAAAAAACTATATTTTTCATACAAATCATATGAAAAAATGAGTTTTTTTTAAACGTGTTGTCTACTTGAAAATGACCATAAAAATTAATTTTATACGCACATACATTTAAAGGTATACTTAGTTTATGAATGATTAAAAAACTAATCAATAAATTTCGTTTTATATATCTATAATTAATATTTTAATATAAGGGTTTTAAAATACCTCTATTTACAAACATAACTATACTCCGTGACGTGCTAAACAAGAAATTATAAAACAAAACGAAAGAGACGGAAATTATAAAAAAATCTCTTTGTTTATGATCGACAACATATCATACGTCGTCGATCTTTTACAATTTGGTTTTCTATTGCATTTATTACTATATTTTACATATACATATGTAGAATAAGATTATAAAAATGAAATCCATGTCATTTTAATTTAAAAATTATATATAGCTACTGAATATAATTAATTGACATTTAATTATGATATATTAGAAGATTTAGTCTAAATATTGATATAAAAATAATATAGGATATGAATTTCTTTCATTCCGAAAATGTGAATCAAAAAACCATATGTTACATGTATTTTCATGTTATATCGTAAAGCTCTTATATTAAGCTCAGTTAAAAATTTGACCGATCATTGCGGCTTTGTATATATAGGAAGCTTTGGTTTTGCTCACTCTACACAAAAATCAAATAAATAAAACGAAACGACAGAGAGATAGAGAATGAAAATAAAATATGCATATAACCACATAAAACATATTTTATAAGGAATGCAACAACAAAACTATAGAAAAAAATAAATTCGAGAAAGATTTGGTTTTACATATACAGATACGATTATCATTTTGTCTCTTTACAACGAATTCATATGAACAAGATTTTCGTTTGTTCTTATGAAAAGTTGAACTGCGTGAACAAAAGAACGAAAATCAAACACAATCCTTTGTTTTCTGTTCGCACAGTTTAAATTTTTATATGAACAAGGCATATAAATACGTCTTAGAGGGGAAATATAATTATTAATTTAACATTTAACCAGCGTCAATAGCTGTTGTCCTAATTTGGTTAACATTTCTTTGATTGGTGTTTTAGCTGGTTTCATTTATTTTTTTTTGACTGAATATTTTAGCTGGATTCCTAATTTTTAGTTGGATTATTTCCAGTCAAAACTGACTGGTTTCCAATTTCTCGGATGGCAACACTGTGTTTAATTATTATAGTTGGGTGTTCTGTGAACAACTTGAACACTTTGACGGTACGCCACTGATATATATATATATATATATATATATATATATATATATATATATATATATATATATATATATATATAACCATTTAAATTAACAAACAATTGAGGTACTAACTCTCTTTTAAGGCTATATGGAACTTGGCTTTCCTGCATCAAAATAAACATAAGATATAATATAAGCAATCAATCAAAACATCGAACAAATCAATAACATCTAAAAATCTAAAATATAACGAAAATTTGCGGTTTAATCCCATTAAACAAATTTAACCCTTTATTGCGTGCGTTGATACCGTCTTTACCAAAATTAAACAAAAACACCACCAAACCATAACTTCTTATATATTATTATGTTATAACATCATTGGATTATGTTGTAATTAAAGTCTGCTTTACTCTCCAACATATTAAATTTCCTTTTTATGGTATTTATAGCGAGCGGAAAGTGATGAGGGAGCCCAATGTTAAAGACGATAATGATTATACGCAGACAAACAATTTTATTTCTTATAAATACTCGTATTTTCTTGTATCATAATGGCATTCGGTTAGTAGGGAGATAAAAGAAAATTGTATACCTTTTCATTTGGTTTTGTTGTTATTTTCGTGAATAACCTTATATGGTCCAGTGAATAAGTAAATTTTTCTTGTCTTATTTTCAACTTATATAATTATAAGAAAATTATTATTTTTTACTTTTATCATATCATCAATTCTGCGCGACTCAAAGAAAAAATGGAGACCGGTTCATTGATTCATCTTAATTTTCGCTTACATGCAAAATGAAAAAAATAGAATTTAATTACAGTTTAAATTGCCCGGCAACTTTTTATACGCTTATCAGAACCGTTTGACTAGATAGAGCAAATAGCTTTTGTTGGTGAAAGTAAATTCGTCTGGATGAAAGCGTTTTAATTTAGAAATATGTTGGCAAATGTAGAGATTGTTTTCTGATTTTTTTAACAACGATGTATCTTGAATTGACCTTGAAAGTACTAGTCAAGGTCATTTGGATACTTGACATTGTGACAACCATTTTTTTTAAACGTATATAGCTCTAGGCAAAATATTATTAGACAAAAACCAATTTCAAGAGAACTTCCTTTATATTTTAGGTAGCTACTGGACTACAAAATGGAAACATACCTATAACTTTAAATAAAAACTTAGCAGGCTTTACTTTTCACTTAGTTAACTTGTGTAGAAAAACGACCATGAATACATGCTCAACTCGTTAAAATTATGTGAAAACTACTTTCTCTTCTAAACAGCTCTCGACATCAGTACTAATACTACTATAAAAGATTTATACATTTTCATTGATCATTTTTAAGCTTAAAAATTTTTCAAATTACTAATAATTTTTCTGAGAGAGCTTTAAATCTTTTCCGAAACTTAATGTGAGCTAAAAGAACACAAAATGAAAGAATCTCACAGTGATTTCTTAAACAAAACTACACGAACGCTTTCATAGATGTTTTGGAAAGCTTTTGTACAAACTCCTTTATATTTAAACTCTTGTTAATATGAGCCTTCCATTACTGTTGGTAAATCTGTAAGGTAAATAATTTGATAAAATTTGAAAGTTAAGTACTTTGGAAAAAAGATTTTAATAGTTTTAAAACAACTTGGACTGGATCTAGAAAAAGCTTAAAGGTTTCGAATTAACATTTCTAGCTATATTATTCAAGGAATAAAAAAAATTAAACTTTTCAACGATAAAGATTAATGTTTTTAACGGTATTAAATTGAAACTTTGATAAGGAAGCTCTTATCTAAAAAGCTTTTTTAAGAATGATATTAAAATTTCTATAAAATTTTGTCGTTCACCAATATTTTTTTAAAACTTTTATGTCCTTAAGTATTTATCCCGAAAGCTTTTAATACTACTTCGTAAAAGCTTTCTTCCATTAAAGAGATAAGCTTTAGCTAAGTATGGAAGTTTTCAGACATTGTTTAAAAAGCTTTATGATTTATGTTTTACTGGATTATATTAGAGCTTTTAAAAGCTTACAATTTTACTGGTAGTTTCTGAATGCGTAATGAGAGCTAAATTAGAACACAAAAGGAAAGAATATCATAGTTGACATGAACGCTCCTTGTGCGTTCTAAGAGAATTTATTAAACCAAAGCTTTTGTTAAAAGCTTTTTTTATATTTAAATTTTCTTGGTAATATGACCCTAAAATTAAGGATTTTCAGTAAAAAATCGATTAAGTACATAACTGTTTAAAATTTATAAGTTTGGTTCTTCAGAAAAAAGCTTTAAATATTTTGAAAAAACTTGCGCAGGACATTGCAATTATTTTTAGGTTTAAAGTTGCAATTTTTTAGCTAACCTATATAAGTAATATTTAGTATTTTAAGTTTGGTTTTGAAAAAATCTTTCGTTTTTAAGTAAAGTCAAATTTTTAATTCTTGACGTTTTAAGTACAAAATTTTTTATAAAAAAGCTTTATCCAATATTTTTATGGAGCTACCAACTGAAAAAGCTTTCAAATAATATTTCAAATTTTTGAAACAAAGCTTAAAAACATTAGAAAAGTTTAAATGGAAATTTAAGCTTTTAAGTTTTAAAAAATGATTCGCTTAAGAGAAAACTTGACTTTATTTAGATCATTTTTAAGCTTTTGTAATTCACAGCACAACAATTAGCTCTAGAGTACAATTTAATGGTTGAGCTTAAACGATTTATTAAAAGAGCTTTAGTTATAATTTGAAAGTAAAAACTTCATTTATATTAATAATAAAAACTTTCTTAAAAATGGTTTATGAGGATCCTGTTTTTGTTCATTACTAAACCAACTTTTTCAATGAGGTTTTGAAAAGCTTTTAATAATTTTTTTTAATTGATGATATTAATTTGTGAACCCGGTTTTTTTTAATAGCTTTTAGTATTTATAGCATAACTTTTCAAGAAGGCTAAAATCGTTGGAAGATTTCCATTTGATTTAAAAATAAATAACATAATTAAAAACATTAAGCACTTTATTACTAAATATATGATAAAGCTTTTAAATTTTTAGGTTACGTTGAAGATTTTATAAATCCTATTACCAGATTTAGGTCTATGAAAATTAGTTCTTTTTCTAACTTAGATACATTTTTTGAAAGCTCAATAAAAGAATTAAAATAAAATGATAGAAGAATCTCGCAGTCCACGATCATAAACTAATATCAAACCTTACAAATATTCTAATGATTAAGGAAAAGGTCTTTCCAAAGTGCATGCCATATCGAGAATATCGAAATTTTCAGTTTTGAGTATTATACTATTGAATATTGAAATTTAAACTCGATTAATTCAAGCTTTTATAAAATATATCTATATAGTTAAGTTAATAAAGTATAGTTAATTATGAAAGCTCGCTCTTTAAAAGCTTTTCAAGTAATAAAAATAATAACTTACTCAATAGTTATTACAGAGCATTCTGCTTTTAAAAATGTGCTCAAACATATTTTAAAAGCTTTTGAAAAGATTTTAATACAAAAATCTTTGTTAAATTGTTTCAATATGAAGCTTATCTTTACAGTGTTACCTGTTAAAAGACAATCAATTGTTAATTTGTAAGTCTGGTTCTTCGGAAAAAAGCTTTTAATTTTTATGATATAACTTCCAAAGGGAGGATGACATTTTTGGAAGGTTTTATAGGAATTTTTCCAAAATACATTTTTTTTAAAAGCTAAATGAAAGAATTTAAAATAAGTTATCTTATATTAAGGAATTAAATTAAGTTATCTGATAAAAGGATCCGGTTTTATTAAAAAGATACATCTTTTATGAAATATTATTTTTTTAAAAATCCAAATCTAACAAATATTTGAAAGGTTTAGTTCAATTTCCTTGGCACATTTAATTTAATAGCAAAAATTGAAGCTTTTAAGATATTTTATTCACAATTTAGTTATAAAAAATCGGTATAGACAAAAACGTAACAATTGGTGATGGCGGTGGGATTGTGGATAGGAAAAGAAAGATGAATCTCTATCAATTAAAATTATAAAAATAAAAATTAAACTAGAGCGACAAGCTTTACTAACTAACGGTAATAAAAATACGTTGGTACGACATCAGGCTACGAAGAAACAGTGGTTAAACCTGGAAAAATATATGCTCGAAATATAACATATAAAAATATAAAGTGGAAGTTCTTTGACATAGTTCTTTTTCGCTATTACCGAAAATTTTAGATTTTCAAGAGGTTTAAACAAAATTTGCTTGCAAAAAATTTTGCTCTTTTTAACTAGGTTATTTTTAAGCCATAGACTACAATTAGCCTTATAAAGAACCATTTAATAATTATGCTTAGATGTTTTGTCAATAAAACAAGATGTTTTAAAAGCTCAATAAAAGCATACTTAAAAATAACAGAAAGATTTTTTCACAAATTAGCTTTTTTTTAAAGTTCAATGAAAAGTTAATATAAAATAATCCGTATCCGTAAATTGATATGGAAACTTTCTATTTTTTAAAAAGTTATATTATCTATGAAAGCTTTTATACAATTTTTGAAATACTTTTGATACAAATATTTCAGAATTCATCGTTCATTAAAAGCTTTAAATTTTTAATACAACGATTACAAATAGTCGAACGGTTAAGTGCAATTTTTTATGTAATAATGACAATTAAAGCTTTTTAGCAATACTGAATAATATTTAATCTTTTATAAACCATGTCATAACATATAGCTTTGACGTTTTTTTGACAGAGCTTTGTTTATGTTTGAAAGCTCAATAAAAGCTTTTTAAAATTTAAATAATTACTTAATAAATAATTATCTAAGAGCATGTCTTTTTTCTAAAATATATGGACTAACAGGCTTTAAAACTCTTTTGAAAGCGTTTTAGAAAGCTTTTTAATAATTTTTTTTAAATATTAATCTGTGATTTTAATATGTATGCCACTGCTTTTGCAAAAGGTTAAATTGATAAATAATTTTCATTTGTATTAGAAAATTTTTAAAAGAAGCTTTTTTTAATTTTTGATATAGATTACGATAAAGTTTTTATAAATATTCTTACTATTAAAATACTTAATTTTCCAACTTGCGATTTTTTTAAAGCTCAATAAAAAATTAAATTCAAATTATTTAAAATTACAGACATGTTCTGTTTTCTTGAAAAGCTGTATTATGCATGGAAGCTTTCAATAGTTTTTAAAAATGCTTTTGTTATATATATTTTAGGATTTATTGATGATTTAAAGCCCTAACTTTTTTTGCAAGGCTTACAAACATTTCAATTGTATAGTTCAAACTCCATAAAATAGTGAACATTTTAGCTTTTGAGTACTTTTTGTGTGTCGCATACGTGAAAGCTTGAAATTTTTTAACTGGATTACCATATAACTACAATCAAAGTTTACGAAGATGTTTTGAATAACTTGTAATAAAAAATATTTTTTTTATGAAGTACCAGATTAGCAGGGAATTGTTAATCTGTGAGTCTGATTCTTATAGTAAAGCTTTTAATATTTATGATAGATTTTTTGAAGGCGTTTACATCTTTGAATGGTTTTCCTGGAATTTTTCCAATTTTTTAAATTTTTTGAAAGCTCAATAAGAGTATTAAAATCAAAGAACCCTAGTTTTGGAAGCATCCTGCTTTTTTATATTATATATAACTTATGACAGCTTTCAAGCAATTATTGAAATACTTTTATCCATAATAAAAAGCTGTTAAGACAAGCTCAATAGAATGTTCAATCACGGTTCAACATGTTTATATGTACATTAATATGTTACTCAACAGATTTTTAATCGCGATTCAGCATTTTTGTCCCTCATTCTAAAAAATGGTCGTATAGTATAAAATTAAGTAGAATATACGTTTTGTCATGTTGGCAACAATTTTATCTTAATCTATTTATAGTATTTATTTTTTGCTATGTCAGCAGTAATTTTTATATATAAACTGTTATTTATGATGAATAAAAGCAGAATCAATTTAACTATCAAACTAATACCTAGCTTGGCCCCACCAGTGGTAACTAAGTTTTTTATAAACACCTAATTCCAATCGTTTATTGAAATTGTTCAGAATGCTTAAGTTCAAGTTGCTTGTAATAGCGAATATTAAAGCTTTTCCAGTAATAAACATAAATTGTTAACGCAAAAGTTTGTGAAGCTTTTATAATCTATAACACAACAAATAGCTTTTTACAGTTTATTACAGTTTAATGATTATACTTAGATGTTTTGTTAATAGAGCAACATTTATTTGTTGAAAGCCCAATAAAAGCTTACGCAATAACAACATAAAAAAATTCTTACTAACTTACATTCGTAATGTTGTTTAAGGGGATCCTTTTTTTAAAAAACTTTTAAAACATTTTTGGATGGATTACATTTAAGCTTTTATAAACCTTTCACTACATTTAGATTTATGTCTATAAAAATAAATTATTTTTCCAACTTAATAGTTTTTTTAAAAGCTCAATCGAAGCTTACTACTCAAATAACAAATAATGAAAGAATCTGTTACGTTCCCAAATTTATTTAAGAGCATCCTGTCCTTTCACAAATATAAGCTTAAACTACCTGTGAAAGCTTTTTTACAAATACCTCTACAGTATTGAAAAAAGACAATTTTTTTTAAGAAGCCTACCTGTACAGGATTATCAGTAGAAAATCCATCAAGTAAATAATTTTTTGATGAACACAATCGAAATCAATCGGCAAATCCGGTTTTTCGAGTACATTTATATATCATCGAATCCTAAATCAATACACAAATCTGTATACAAAACCAAAAACTACACGACAGTAGAAGTAACAGCAACAAAAAATGTTGATAAGGGATCGGATATAAATATCCTGTTAAAAAGAAAGGAGAAACCAATTTAATTTTATTTTTGTTGTTGTAAATTTTCAATGAAATTCAAACCTATTGAGATGTTTATTTGGTCGGTCCATAAATAAATTTACTTATTTATTTATTTAGATTTTTAAAAATTTAAAAATTAA
This sequence comes from Tipula confusa, assembly GCA_963556175.1. Taxonomy (NCBI): domain Eukaryota; kingdom Metazoa; phylum Arthropoda; class Insecta; order Diptera; family Tipulidae; genus Tipula; species Tipula confusa. The sequence goes on along the minus strand of OY744477.1, from coordinate 25,969,836 downwards.
TAAAATATTTACTTAGATACATATATGTAGTTGGATGTGTGCCATGTTTATGTGTGTTTGCAATATATACGATCCTGATGGGGAAAGTTAAAAGGAAATTAAATCCTTTTTTCTCTTTATTTTTGCGTTCATCGTCTATTTTATGGTCTAATCAATTTTCTGATTTGCGGATGGGATTGGTTTGATCTTGGGGTGTGTATTGCAAAATTTATTTATTTTGTATTTTTTTATTTTTTTGTTGAACCATTTTGGCTTTATGTCGGTTGAATAAATTGAATTCAGGATATTTAAACAATATGAAGACATTGGAATGGGGTATATACAATGGGATGGGGCATCGGTTGGTATATTGAAAAAATTATGATATAAGTTCAATTTCTCGTTCATTAGTTAAAGCTTGATGTTTTATTAAAAAGAGTAAAGCTTCTTTGTTAGCTAGCTTTGAAATTTTTGCATCCGGTAAACTCAATTTTGGTTAGGACCGCTACAGAAAGCACAACAACAAAATTTAACAGCGTTAAACTCAAATGGTAAGTTACTATTAGCCAATTTAACTATTAGCCTATTTAAGAAAAAAATAGAAATTTTTTTGGGCCAGACCACTATTTCTTTTTTGTGTTCGGCAACAGGCAACATAATATACAGGATTTGGTATAGCTTAAGAAACTTTTTTTTGGATGTGTTATATCCCAAAAACCAAATAATACAGTTAATGTTAACATATATAACCTTACAACAATTTCATGTTACCTTCTCACCCTTGAGTTAAATTCGCAGCTAAACACTTAAGATAAACTTCTTTCTAGTCTGTGGTGGTTTTAATCTGAAACATTGTTCAAATGAACCATAAGAGACATGAACAAAAGCAGTAAACTGTACTCATTACATCCGTTTTTGGACAAACACCACATCATTCGAGTAGGCGGACGGTTAGACAATTCTCTGTTATCATACGAAGAGCGGCACCCCATGGTCTTACCATTCAAGGGACAATTTACGAACTTAGTCTTAGATTGGGGCCATCGAGAAACATTACATGGAAGTCAGGCGTTGACACTGGCGTATATCTGCAAGAAATACTGGTTCATCAAAGGAGAGCAAGCGGTAAAACATCATAACTCCCAGTGCATCCGCTGTCACCGATTTAAACTCAAATTAGCCGAGCAGCTGATGGTAAGTCTCTCGAAACCTCGTGTAACCGTATCACGACCATTCACCCATACAGGAGTTTATTATGCAGGGCCCATAAACATACGGATGAGTAAAGGCCGAGGAAACAAGTCATCTAAAGGATATATATGCATCTTCATTTGTGTAACCACTAAGGCGATTCACATAGAGGTAGCATCCGATCTATCAAGTGAAGGATTTATAAGCGCATTTCGAAGATTCACGGCACGGAGGGGTACTGTTGCCCATATGTACAGTGACAACGGAACCAATTTCGTGGAGGCCCATAAATTGCTGCCACCCATAAATTGGCATTTCATTCCACCGACGTCACCACACTTTGATGGACTTTGGGAAGCCGGCGTAAAATCCACCAAAACACACTTGAAAAAGTGTATAGGTGATACCAAGCTAACGTATGAGGAGATGACAACGCTATTAAACCAGTTAAAAGTTTATTAAGTAAAGACCCGGAATCTTTGGATGTGTTAACACCAGGACATTTCCTGACTGGCAACGCGCTGTTAGCTCCACCGGAGATAGAACAACTAACGTTTTCAACAAATCTATTGTCACGATGGAAAGTGATTCAAAACATGCGATCCCACTTTTGGAAGAAGTGGCGGGCAGAATATTTACATCGCCTGCAACAATGCTCCAAATGGAAAAAAGAAACACCAAACATCATTAAGGGAGACATCGTGTTAATCCAAGACGATCTGCAACGAAATGGAAACTAGGGAGAGTTACAGAATTACATCCCAGAAAGAATGGCCTTGTCCGTGTCGTTACCCTAAGGACTGCTGATAACCCCAAGAGGCCAATCACCAAACTGTTCCATTACCCATCCAAAGGAGATCATCTGATAACCGTGATGATGAGATAGTGACAACGGCATCGCTGCCGCTGCTAAGGCAACAGCCAAGCCGCAAAGTAAAGCAAGTACCAAGCAATGTAACAATCAACACTCGAATGTTGTTGCATACCTGCTTGGTCCTATGTATGGTCAGTCTAGCCCATATTAAACCCGTGGTCGGTAATCCTATCCAAAACCAAGAGGGCGTGACCATCAAAGCAAAGACAAACTCAGGCATGTATTTCAACAAAATCACCAAGGTCGAATTGTTAGCAACAAAAGTTTATTATTCGATACGACCTGACCAACTATTGGAAGGAGATCAACAGTGTAGACGCTGGATTAACGTTACTGGAAAAGACCTGCCCTCACGTAAAAGCCATTACATGTGACCTCCTAATACAACAACTGTGTTGGTAGTTTAACAACATCAAACAAGACAACGATTTCTTGATCCACAATGATCGGAACCATCCAAGATTCAAACGTGGACTGGGCAACACCATCGGGCTCCTGGCCGGGGATATGTTTGGGATACTCTCCCAAAGAGAAGCAGCAGAATACGAACACCAATTCGAGCAACTCCATTTGGATGAGAAATACACCAGGAAATTGCTAAAAAATCAGACGTCCATCATTGATAACACACTACGGTTATTCAAACACAGCAGTGCAATCACTGCCGAACAATTAAGGCAACTCTCAGAGACAAATCGACAACTCGAATTAAAATTGACTAAGCTCAATGAATATCAAAGGCAGCAAGATGAATCCATGACATTACTACTCCTGTCCTTCCAGTTAGGGCTACTGCTCAAACATGCAGAGGACATTTAGATGGGTCTGCTACAAGTACTAACCGGAGCCAAAAATCATATAATCCACCCAGCATTATTACCCCCAAAACAACTAGAGCATGAACTCTCCATTATCTTAAAACAAATTCCAAAAGAAATCATAATGCCAGGGCATGGACAACTAGAGTTACACCACGTCTATCAATTAATGAAGGTGAAGACCAGAATGACCTACTCCAACGCAATCATCGCGTTAGAAATACCATTAGTACATTCATGGAACTATCAAATGTATGAAGTCATAGCTATTCCAGTAATTCATAATAACACTCAACTAGGGTTCCACCCATCAACCAAGTACATCCTGGTGGATCAATTTCGAGAACACTTTGCTGCCATTTCCTCAGAAGAAAAGATGACATGCAGAGAAGTACTTAGTGATCTGCTTCTGTGTGACATTCCCACACTGCATACTCAGCAAAGCTGCGCTCTCGAAACAAAAGTGGCGAAAAATTATTTCATCAAGTTACCTTATCTGTAATGCAATCACATATTCATGCATGTTAGAAGATAACGGTCTCATCACATTACAACCAGGTTGTACGCTTAGGGGCAACCAAGTCCATTTGCATGCCTTCCGCAACTGGGTCAGTCAACGAGACGAAGCGTTCATCCCAGCATTTAATCTCTCATTAGAAACCATGTCACCAGAACTTACCTCAGCACCTTATCTCAGTTTCGATATCACTACTCCGAATATCACGGCTCTAGACACCGAACTAAGGGACCTGCAATCGGATGAGGACGTAGCCATGAGCACTCACCACATCCATCATTACGTGGTAACACAATTCCTGCTCTGGAGCATCATCGGCATGGGGGTCACGTTGGCAGTACCACATCTGTACCGAAGGCATCGCACCAAGACGGAAGCCCCGAACATCGAGTCTCCACTATCACGCCCACGACCATCTTCTCGTCACCTCCCAGAATGTTCAAATGAACCATAAGAGACATGGTTTGTCACCAGACAACCCATGTACTCAATAACCCGCCTGCACCCTATAAAAATATGTGGTACATCCGGTGGCGCAACAAAAATATATAACCTATAAGTTTACAATATATAAGTTTGTATTAAAACGTTTATTGCTTGCATAATAGTAAATAGTATAATAAATAGTATATAAGAACATACATTTAGAGAATAAAGTGTGTACAATTTTATCATCGTAGTATCATAGTTTCGATATTTCGTTTTACAAAATCGAAAAGATATTGCTTTTTACAAACATAATGCTAGAAACACATGAGCAGAGCAGACAATTTAGAACATACACTTGTTTATATGGTATAGGAACCATATGTATTCTGTTTTCCAAGCAAAATTCTGATTTGTGTTTCTATTTCTAATTTCGCTGCTATGTCGTAGGCTGCGATAAATAAAAGGAATCAAATATTGGAATCCATGTGATTACTTTTCAGTATTTTTATTATTTCTGTCATAATTGAATTTCATTAAAACGTACACAAAACCAATTAAAAACAATAAATTTTTGCTGCTTATCAACAAATGCTGCTTATAAATAAAAAAAAAAAAATCATATATTTAGTTCACGTGTGCTTTTGCTGACAGCGCTGTTCATGTGTACAAGTAGGTATACAATAATTTTTGTTTTTCAGTTTTTATTAGTTTTTTTCTACTCGAAATTTCCTCTTTATGGTTGGCGCCTTGGATAATTATTTTAAACAAAGGGTGCGTTTTTTTTATATCGGAGAAATCGGAGAGATAAATTTACTGTCAAATTTTCAGATATATGTTTTTTTTTAATATCCGAGAAAAAAATTACCTCTCTGTGTCTCTCTGTTTTTTTACGCTCCGATAATTATCGGATACGATTTTTTACTCTGAAAAAATGTACAGATTATTGTTTGACAGCAGTATGTTGTATTTTATATTTTTTAGTAATTTTTTTTCTAAAATGGCGACTCCGGTTAATGTTGAGCTATCAGATGACAAATAAAACTTTAATTTAGGGAGTTTAATACTGAAATTCATAAAATAATTTGTTATTTCTGATACTAAAAAAAAACAGAAAAATGTTTTTTCGATCTGACAGATAAAAATCGGAGAAAAAAATTATCAGATATATCCGATAAATAATCTCTCTGAGCTCTACGATTTCTCCGGTATCAAAAAAAAAAAAAAAAAAAAAAAAGAAACACAGCCAAGACTGTGTTTTTTTGATATCGGAGAAATCGGAGAGATCAGAGAGATTATTTATCAGATATATCCGATAATTTTTTTCTCCGATTTTTATCTGTTAGAACGATTATTATTATTTTTTTTTGTTTTTTTTAGTATCCGAAATAATTAATTATTTAATAAATTTCAGTATTAAACTCCCTAAATTGAAGTTTTATCTCGCCGTACACCAGAGCTAATTGCAAAAATTTTTGATAGATTGTAGACTGCATTACTACAATGTTACATAACCCCACATGTTTGTCAGGTGTTTGATGACAACAAAGGCTTTTCAGGGTAGAGAACAACTTTCTTTATTTTGGTTGTCTACACAAATATGGAAATCATGTGAAGGATCATAACAGATTTATCGAGATTTTTGATTCAGCACAGGCCAACAAAAGCCTGAAAAAACAATTGATTTCATAAGAAAAATCGAATAAAAATTTAGTAATCGTAAAACAAAGAATGGTCAAAAAGCTAAGGAAAATTAATTTGCCAATCTTCCTTAATTTAAAAATAATAGTTTTCTTAATAGAGACGAACGACTACAAAAAATTTAGTTTTTCATTTATTTATTGTCAAAGATATTTTACAGCACAACATGTTGCCACACAACCACAAACGAAAATAAAATTTTAATTAAGACGAAAAAGGAAAATTTATTTCCTTATTTTATTAAAAAAAAAAAAAAAAAAAAAACATCACAAAATAAATTTAAAGAAAATTATGACCCATTACACTGTTTACACGGTAACTAACCCGATTGAATCAAATATTCCAAGAAGTTTGTATAGTATATACCCAAAATATTTAATATCTACAAAAATATGTCTTTTGGCAGATTACTTAAAATTAAGACGGCCTTCAAAAAATACTAACATTTTCGAGAGTATTAAAATGTTACATTTTTTTTCAAAAATTTTCCATTGTTTCCTTCTATATCCTTACTCATTCTCGGTTATTGAAAATTTTTTTTTTGTTGATAATACGATTTATTGAAAATTAAATACTTCTAGGAAAATATGATATTTTCATTTTCTTCGAAAAAATTTCTTGCAATATTAAATATTGATAGATAAATACGGTTAAAGAGTATTCTTTGTCTGTCTGTAATATTGATTTTGCTTCCTATTTTTACGTTACGTTTCAACCTCTTAGATTTCTGCATTGTGGCGAATTTTCTCCGAAATGTATTTTTACTCAAATTAAATACATCACAGTGTACATATTTTACTTTTAACACTGTTAAATTTTATGTGGCCATAATTCATTTTGAAATTACACTGTTAATTCACAATTTTAAAAGTTTCCCTCTATCGGAAATAAAATAAAGTTTAGCTTCAGAATTATATATAGACTATATGTTCTATTAGTAGAAATATGTTATATATATTTCTTATATCTTTCATATATATATAAATATATATATATATATATATATATATATATATATATATATATATATATATATATATATATATATATATATATATATACATTGTTTTTCCGCCAGAGTCAAAATTTTGAGAAACAAAAAGGGTTTTCAAAACCATTGTTTTAATTTGACAGAAGGTAATTAAGTTTATAAAATGACTTTATTGGAAAGGCACACTCTTTAAAATCGTATTAAAAAAGATAAACAAAAAAACGGTTGTTTTTTTTTTTTTTGTAAATTCATTTTTTAGTCAATGTGATTTCACCAAAAAATACTAAAAGTGGAATAACTTTTGAACCATCAACAATTCGATAAAACTTCATTTGACTATTTTGGATGGAAATAATTTTCACTATCACCTTGTTTCATTTATACTGCCATCACACGGAGGAAATAGCTGAAAAACATTCCAATAGCTAATCAGAAAAGATATTACCTTCCTTACCATGCCGTAGTGAAAACTAGTTGCACTACAACTAAGGTTCGCGTGGTATTCGATTGATTGTCAAAAGTTCTGACATTGAAAAAATATATCGTCAGTAACATTACATATTTTAACATATTTTAAGGCAAAGATATTTTAAGGCAAAGATTCTGGATTAACAAAGGCAGAAATACAGTGAAGTTACATAAAATAACATTATGTGGCACTGCACAGCACGACTTGCACTGCATTTCGCCGCATTTGGAAATCGGGGTAAAGTCAGTTATTATTTCTAAAACTTTTTATTGTAACTCAATAATTTGAATTGATCAGATCATAAAGCTCAACTCTAAATATCAGCTATTAATTGTGAGATGTCACTACAATACAAATTTAATGTCAATATTATTTTCAAAGATGGCACTACTGAATTCAGTTTAGTTTAGTTTTTAGTTTTGCCAAGTAGTTGGCGCGAGTGAAAAATAATAAAAATGATGACGATTTTTTATGATTTGGAAAAGATAAAAAGCAAGCGTCCAAGCGAAAACTAATTAACAATATTGTACAGGATTGTATTCTAATTAAACTTAATTAAAATTGGATTCATTATAATTGGTTATAATTTATGACATATTTTAAAAAATTGGTCGCATTAACCAAGAGTTGAAGCTTTAAAAATATTGAAAACTTACCACACAAATATTCTGATGTAGGGAATTTTATGAAACCACATAACAAATATTGTCTTACTCCGACATAGACAAAGAAATAAAAGAAAAAATGAAACACAGGACTACAAAACATAAAACACCAAGTATTCTTATTAAGACGTTGAAAATAAAAATTTTTGTCCGGAGGACATTTCTGTAGTCTATTCTTCTTCAAAAAAGGCAATTTGAAAAAATCTTAATAATCATAAAAGCTTTATGTCATTTCTAAAATACGGTATATTGATAATTAGTCCAAGTAGATGTTAAAAATATCAAAGAGATTTGTGCATATCATTTTCATGAAAGCAATAAATTTCATTCAAATCATGCCTATTTATTCAGGCACACATTTTATAACAAATTTAATCCTTTCAATTAGGAAAGGATATAAGGAATAATTTAATAATATAAAAAAAACAAAAGACGAGTAAAATTATATAGAGTGAGTCCGTTTATTGTTTTCCTTCAAAATTTGTATCCTATTGTTTCTCTGCATTGGATTACCCTTCTAATTAGTACATTTTTGGAATGGGGCGTATAAAGGAGAATATATATAGAAGGATACACAAAATATTTCGACGGGTTAAATAAAATATAAAAATATGAAATTCACAGGAATTTGACTAATTATGTTCACAAGTGGGAATTTATTTTTGAGAAGATTGCTGTGTAAAGTAGGGTTGTAATTTTTTGGGTGGAATTTTCATATTTTTTTCATAAAAATTAAGTTTTTGTGTTTAATATCCAGCCGCGTGTTTAAGAAATAAAGTACGAAAATTAATTTAACAGGATTTGTACCGTAAAAGGTCGTGATGGATTAATCGTTCGTATAATTAAAGCGTTTTAACACTTTTATTTTTGCATCTGGTGTTGAAATATTTAAATAACAACAACAATGGGTTAAACCGGACGTGACTATTTCCATTGGAACCAACTTCAGATTTGTACGTTTATTTGAAGAAAAGAAAAAATGGTTGAATAAACTTGAATGAACTTTGATTATGACATAGTTTTAAATTCATTTAAAATGAACTGGGCAGTTACGTCAGTAAGTGAAATGGTCGAAATTTAGGTGATAAAAATCCAAAATTGATTGATTCAAGTTTTACATGCCGAAAAATGTTTATTTGATGTGAAATTTGGTCGAAATCTTCCACCAACCGAAGATCAACTTTTGCCGAGATTGCCGAGAACATATGAAATACTTCTATCATCCAGTGAAACTGGACCAAAGATGCAAATAAAACAAATTGCAAGAAGAGAAAATTTTATATTTTAACGCCACAATTGAATGTGGGCCATTGGAATGTGTTTTATTGCATACTGTATGCATTATCGTAATTTTGTGGGCTAACCCCTTGCTTGATTTGAATGGACCAAAATGATTTTTGAAAATCTATATTTATTTCAATGCGGTATTTATGCTGATACCAAGAGCTTTAAATTAAAGTATCACTCATCAAAATCGGACTATTAATATGTGTTTTATTGCATACTGTATGCATATCGTAATTTTGTGGGCTAACCCCTTACTTGATTTGAATGGACCAAAATGATTTTTGAAAATCTATATTTATTTCAATGCGGTATTTATGCTGATATCAAAAGCTTTAAATTAAAGTATCACTCGTCAAAATCGGACCACAGGTATGTGTTTTATTGCATACTGTATGCATATTCGTAATTTTGTGAGCTAACCCCTTGCTTGATTTGAATGAACCAAAATGATTTTTGAAAATCTATGTTTATTTCAATGCGGCATTTATGCTGATACCGAAAGCTTTAAATTAAAGTATCACTCATCAAAATCGGACCATTGGAATGTGTTTTATTGCATACTGTATGCATATTCGTAATTTTGTGAGCTAACCCCTTGCTTGATTTTAATGGACCAAAATGATTTTTGAAAAGCTATGTTTATTTCAATGCGGTATTTATGCTGATATCAAGAGCTTTAAATTAAAGTATGACTCATCAAAATCGGACCATTGGAATGTGTTTTATTGCATAGTGTATGCATTATCGTAATTTTGTGAGCTAACCCCTTGCTTGATTTGAATGGACCAAAATGATTTTTGAAAATCTATATTTATTTCAATGCAGTATTTATGTTGATACCAAGAGCTTTAAATTAAAGTATCACTCATCAAAATCGGATCATTGGTATGTGTTTTATTGCAAACTGTCTGCATTATCGTAATTTTGTGGGGTAACCACTTACCTGATTTTTATGGCTTGATAAATTTTAATTTATTATTTTATTGAAAATAAAGCATCTTGATTTGAAAGTTAATAAAGTTTGAAAGATAATGAAATTATAATATGCTAATTAATAATCTTATTTGAATCGCTAGAACTTATTCAAAAGTGCGTTAAATCGTTAAGTTGGTATTATATTATAGTTTGTATTAAAATTGAACGAAATTTGATCTAGTTTGAAACCAAGTACACAAAAATCATCTATAAAATTATAATTTGTAATAAAATCACAAGATGGTATGCAAAGAACTCTTGGGAAATTATGGCAAAGTGTTAGAAAAATTAAACCAAACAAAAAAATTAACTGTTTGATTGATTGTAAAGTTGAGTTTGATAACAAAATGAATAAAATCAGTTTGAATATTGTGTAGAGGATTGAGTCATAGCAGTTCAGTTGTCTTTGATTCATGTTCCAGTAAATTTGAGTTTGAAAACAAATTTACAAAGAAATTGTGTTGCGTCGATATAAAAGATCAACTGAAACCCAGAAATTATTTAATACAAAATTTGATTAGGAGCTTATAGTTGAGTTGGAAAACAAAAGTAAAAAATACTATATTTGTTAAATATTCGGTTAAAACGATTAAATGTTATCTTATTTAGTTTGAATCAAGTTTGAATGAAGTTTGAATGAAGTTTGAATGAAGTTTGAATGCAGTTTGAATGAAGTTTGAATTAGTTTGAAAACAAAAAACTAATAAAAATATAGTCTCAAAAACTGTATCAGTTTAATTTCACATAGGCACAAACAAAACCAATCATTCAAATGCGAAAACATCGTTATAGCTTTGCCCTATTTAATATTTTCCAATGAATTTGCGACAGAAATTTTACGGATATCAATTTTCCTAAATATTTACTTTCTGTATAACACATAAGTATACACACACATAACATATATTACATAAAAGAGGTAAATAAACATCAAACATATATTCTAACTAAAACACATATATATTTGATTTTGTCTTAAAGTCTCACCCTAAAATCGATTCCAACGGTTGATATAAAATTTCCCGACAAAAATGTTCCATCTCGAAACCGTACGAGTAGACAAGTTTTTCCAACACCCGAGTCACCGAGTAGCATTACCTGTAAGTTTTCGAGAGAAAAAAATGAAAAATAAAATAAAAAGCACAATAAGTTTTTTTTTAAAGTTTTGAACACTTTGCGAAATACTCGCTTACCTTACAAAATAAGTCGTACAATTCAACTTCACGTTTTGAATTTTGTATTTTATTTGCATTCGCTAAACTATTACCATTCGAATTACTATTACTACTTATAAGCTCTTTACCCATTACCGTCTTACTTAGTCCGTTACCAATTTGTGATATGGCGGCCGGTGATACTTGTCCCGGCGACACATTTGGCCATGTCGGTTTTACTAAAGATTCACGTCGCGCATACTCATAGTGTTGTGCCTGAGGTTGTTGTGATTGTATCGATGTCGAAGCGATGGGTTGTATATCACGTGGCGTCGTCGCCGTCGTTTGCTGGGTCATCACAAGCGGATTTGTTGTTTGGCTTATATTATATTTTTGATTAGTAGACGAATACATTTCGGTTTGGTCCTTCGTTCGTAATGTATTGTGCACATATGCGTATCGGTTCGAACGCGGATTCGATCTGAAACTAAATTTTTGTTGTTGGATTTTTTTGTTTTTTCGTTTTGGTTACAAATTTTCATGAAAATTATACAAAGTATTTACAGTTTCTGATTAACATGAATATAAAGCGGCCGCGGGAGTTATAAAACAACAAGTTTCGTTTTATCCATTCTATGACATTTTTAATCAATTCCGCGATGTTGTTGTTAGTTTTATAGGTTTTACTGTGTATCGCCATAAAATGTGTCAATTCGCTTGAATACGTGTATAGTAAAGATAACATGTATAGTGCGTAGTCACTAGCAACACAAAATATTAAGGCCAATTTGGATTTTTAATTTTTTGTTAAATTTTTAGCTTGATTATAAATCGATTTAGCATTTATGGATGGAAAAATCTATTAAATTTCCGAGTTTTTTTTTTGTGTCGATAGTGTTTGATGGATTTATAATACTGTCGCGTGTATTTTAGGGATTTACATAGTATATATCCTAAATATAGGATAAATACATGTATTTTATCCATGACAAAAATTCATTCCTAAAACGTAAAAAATTTCTTTAGATATTCATAAATAGTCTCTAATCCTAATTAATGCGAGAGATTTAATTGTGTGCGGTGCGTTATGACTAATAATCCCCTAAGAAATATTTTGTTACGATGACGAATTTCTAGATTTTCAAGATTTAATTTAATTTTGACAACAACAATACAGACATTATTTTGGTATGAACGAAATATGTTTTTATTTTTTATCTCCTTAAGGGTGGGTCGGTTGTACTCTTAGAGCTGAATTGTGGGTAGCATCAAAAGAATAACCACTCTTCGAAGAAAAATATTCCAAAATGAGATTTTATGATATCTTTCGCATTGACGATGTATTTAGAAAGATTCAAAAAGTGTAGGATAAAATAAAAAAGTTTTAAGTTGTACAGAAGAAGGTGTACTCGCCCACATATGGAACTGCTCAACAGAGCTTTGTTAAAACTACTGGAAACGGATTAGTTGCACAAGGACACAAAGGAATTCTGAAAACTCATCATTTGATGGACCAACATAATGGATGTACTGCACAGGAAGAGCATAATGCTTTGATCCTAGCCCTACGAGAATCCCTTCAACTCCATAAGAGATGACTAGATATAACGTAATATAGCGTAGAGACACGTAATATAGCGTAGAGACCAATATTAATGCCACAGTCACAAAACCAGCTTAAGGCTTTCAGGAAATAACGCCAAAGCTCCAATTCTCAGTCAAAATATTTTACATACAAAAATCTTGTTCTTTTTATCACGCATTGTAAAGAACTAGGAACCAGTTTAACTATAAAGCTACCAGAAAACCGAGTCAATGAGGTCCTGCCGAAAATACAAAATAGTAAATCTGAGCAATTCAACGATATTATGGGGAAAACCATAGAGCAACAATATTTTTTAATATTTAAACATTTAAATATTCCATTTGGAGGCGATAAAAAATTCCAAGGCTTTAGGATCTATTCATTGACAATAAGACATATACCGAAGCAGAGATTGTTCAATATTTGAGAACCTTAAAGATAAACTAGTAAAGCTTATTTAACATTTTAATACTTTCGAAACAAATTACCGCTGCATGGTTAAAAATCGGCCTTCGATTCACAATATAATTGAGAAAAGTCAGTAACGTACATCACTTCATAGAAATACGAAAATTTTTTTTCCGATCAAGTAGGCATGCATTTATACAAAAAAACTTATGAAATAAAAGAATAAAAATAAAAGAAGACTACATCGTTGTTGAAAATCGAACTCGAAACATTCTCCGACGTGATAGTTTTGTCATCATTAAAATTTGTAATTATAAGTTTTTCTTGCAATTAATACTTCTATATTGTAGTCAAAAATAGGTTTTTAACCTCAAACCAGCCTTGCTAGTTTTATACAACTACAACTAGGGTTGCCACCTTTGGAAAATGCCAGAGGAGGATAGTTAAACTTTTGTTTTAAACATTGCTAGCGACAAAAACCTTTTACCATTTTGTAAGTTTAAAACATCGACACATCCATTTTGGCAAATATTCACTAATGAAATGTATTGGTAAAGCTGGTGAAATAATTATAGTTCTATCTATAGCAGGCAATAAAGACAACTATCTCGTCGATATATGCCGAGGAATTTCTTTAAATTCAATTTTCGAGTAGTTATAAAGTTCAATTTATTTTGGTCGACGTTAAAAACGTCGTAGTGGAGTTAAAAGCGTCGTAGCGGGGTTAAAAACGTTTCATAAAAATATTCTTTCATTAAAAATCTAGCCTCGGTCCCTCGTGATAGTTCCTTAGTTTCTGGTGTTTACTGTCGAATGTCTCTTTATTGTTAACCGCAGCTCGATAAATTCACTTAATCCATTTCTTTCGTTGTGGTTGCTTCACAATAGCTTCGGAACAACTTACACTATTTGTATCTTATTAATCGGATGTAATTCCCCTTCCTTTTGTCCTGATAGTGCTTTTGTAAATCCCCACTCGCAAGCTGCTATAAATTATCATTCTTGGAAACAAAAAATTTCTCTGGAGCATCTTTAATGCCTTCTAAACTCTACATATCCCATTTAGGCGAATCTCCACTTGATAATTCTAGGAACGACTCATTTATGCGTTCTGCGTCATTATTACAAACAAGTGAACTGACCGGATGCATCAGTTCTTCCGCACCGTTTGTATTCCGACTCAGCACCACCACATGCTTCATTTGAACTCTTGGTCGATATTCCATGACAAAATTGTAATCTGCTAATTTTAGCCATCATATTGAAATTCTTGGTATTACATTTATTTTGTTGAACAAGTTTGTATTGACGAACAATCGGTTATCATCGTGACGAAGGCTAAAGGTGGAACCATAGATGAATTAAAACTTTAATTTTTCTTAAGTTTTGACAAAAATTTCCTTAAGTTTTTTTAATTTTTAAATTAAATTTTAAGATTGAATGGTTATATTATATGTTTATTTCATAATTTACTTGTAAACCATTGAGAAAGTGTTAAGACCCAAGTAAATTAAAGTTTTAAATGATCTATGGTTCCACCTTAAGGCCTTTAATTCGCATGGATGATACTTATGTTCACATTGGGTGGTCTGTCTGTTTAAATAGGCCATAGGTCAACTTTTTTAATACTGATTGACTTGCAACAAAATTCTACCGAACCGTTTCGATCAAGCATCGGTAACCACTTCATGTTCTAAATTAGGGTCTTATATTGCTAATGTTTTTCGATTCCCTAATTTAGAATATAAACGCGATACCGCTTCCAAAATTTTGCTACAATAATAAAGTTGTTCATGAACTTTCGAAAGTATCCCGCCAATTTCATAAACGGTAGTCGTATCTGAGTTCTATTCTTCGGCCGTAGAAAACTTATATCGGTATCTGTTTTTGATTTTCTGGGTGTAACTCGTGGTCCTGACACTTCGTGTTCTAAAAATTCCACCTTGCGGTTGAAGAAATGGCAATTTTCCAGGCTAAGAAACAGATTATGGCACTTTATTACATCTAACAACCGCCCTATTTTCCCATATCATCTAGATATACCACTATTTCCCCATTAGTCACGTCAGCTACTTAATTCATAATTTACTGGAAAATAGCTGGGAATTGGCCTACCCAAATGACATCCTTATAAACTTATAATGTCTATCAGTAGTAAGAAAAGCGGTTATGGGTATTGAATCTTGTAGTATTCTAGACTCATCGCTACTTGGTAATATCCTGATGACAAATTCAAAACGGCGAATTTATTAGCTCCGAATAAACATTGAAGTAGATCTTCCATAATCGCTAAAGGAGATCGGTCTTTCACCATTATAGCGTTTACTTGTTGATAACCTACTCACATGCTTTCCTCTCCTTATTTTTATTATTATTAATTTCCTTTTAACATAACCATTCGACCATCTTTACTCGTTCACATTCACCATCGTACTGTCGTTCTTTTAGTCCTTCTCTTTGTTATTTACATTCCAGGGTCGCACTCTACAAAATATGATATTTATTTTTCTGGTGGAGGACTTTTTTATGTTTGTGGAGGATGGAGGCAATTTCTTACGAAAGGAAGATGTCCTCCACAAAGGAGGACAGGTGGCAATCCTAACTACAACAACAACAGGCCAACAGGTATTTGGTGTCAATTAAATTAATTTATGGTTACATGTCAATTCAATATTCTCTATTGAAGAAAAGTAAGTGAAGTAAATTCATTAAAAATGCCTTCTCTGCTTTAGGGGTTATAAACAGTCGAAATAGAAGCAGTAATGGCCCATCAACATAGATCTATAAAGAGGAAAAGTGAAACTTCAAGAATCAAACATCGGTTAGAAAATATGACATAGTTTCTAGAAAACCGAAGATCGATAAGCATAAGGCCCACATTAGGAAAACAGATGCCTTTGTAAATTTAAGGAAAAGTCGAGCAAGTGTTCGACACCACCCAATCCCAAATTTGCCTTCAATAAATGTATATGAGTTTACAATTACGGTGAAAATCATACATATACTAAATCATACATTACGGTGAAAATTTGACTGTGAAAATCTCAACATACATATGCTAAATCTGTGGATAAAAACAAATTATTCAAAAATGAGAAGCCGTCAGATGAGATGTATACAGTTTATTGTTCCTCATGAGTCTAATGAACCATGAACAGTCCGGTAATTTCATGAAATATTTTCGATTATCTAATAGTTTATTGGCTTTTTAAAAATAGGGGCAAATATTAACCAATCTCCAGGGTATGAACCGTACTGTTGTAGAAAGGAACTTTGTACCCAGATAATAAAGAACCAAGGAAGTTTGCCTAATTCTACATACGGAACCTCTAATTGGCAAGTTAAAAAATCATTTCGATAGGCTATATTAAGAACAATTCCATATTCATCACCAAGTATAGAGAGGAAGAATACTTCATGCACATCTTAAAAGCTCTAAATAAATTGTGATAAAGCTTAGCAATTGTGCTGAAATGGATCCTCCCGGCTGTCTGATATGAAAAAACGATTCTGGAGGATTCCACTGCAATTTAAGAAAGAGGCTCAAAAACTCGGCAATACATATAGTGTAGCAAAATGAGGGCTTAAATATGCGTACGGCGTGAAATAAGACTATGCTCAAAAAGAAGTCGGTTTCTCCACAACGATATGTGGAAGCTCACGAGTGACACCTCAAAGTTAAAATTAACTTACGACGGATCATGATCATCTTCCCAAGGTGTACCACTAAACAACATCTTCCCAAGGTGTACCACAACACGGAGACGTTCATATCAACATTAAAAAGTTTTTTATATCAGAGGAGTTGGGGACAAAGCTTTGGTCGATAATATTTTTCAAATAACATAGATACATCACATACAGTTTTCAAGCAGAGAAAAGCTTTTGAAAGAACTTGCAATATTTAATTTTTTAAATTTTGTTTTTATAATTAATGATATTTATGCATAACAACAGTATGAGAGTGAGGAGTTCTTCGTCTTCCACATAAGTAATTCTAATTACAAATTTTTTTTTATGGTTTCTAACAATTCAACAATATTTTTATAATAAAATTCTGGGAAATATTTTTTAACGGTTGAGTTCACCATCAAATAAAATTGAATCTGACAAAATGAAATTGTCTGTAAAAAAAATACTTGTCGACAAAATTAAAAAATAATAATATTTTAAGTATTCTAGGAACTAAAGATATTGGTAAGAAAACAAAATTTTCTCGGTATTTATGCGTCTAATGCTTTTTTTATTACATTAATCACTATATTGCAACTGTAAATCGTTTCTGGTAGTACTATAAAAACATACTATAAAATATTAATGATTCCCACTTTTGCTGGCAATTTTTCATGCTTTGTAAAAATTGAGCAACATACTAAACAAATATTTTGAAGCACCAACTAGGTGAAAAGTAACTATTTACAAAATATTGTGCTACTTTTAATAAGAACAAAAGCAAATTATTCAAACAATTTTAATCTTTACAATACTGAGCAACTAAAATACATATTAATTTTTTGAAACTCTTTGTAAAAACTTGGTATAACATTATTTTGGTAGAACCACAATTTTTGTCTTAAAACCAGCTATTATTGGTTTTGTTGTGTTATTAAACGCTCGTTATTCCCTTATAGTAATAAACATCTGATAATTCTTAAAACATCTAAGCTGCTAGCCAAGTGTTTATAAAAATTTAAATGTTTTCCCACGCTCAATTATAAAATGACTCTATTATCGTGACTCAATTATACAATATTGAGCAACTAGATGTTTACTTTATGTTTACTTCTGGAATATTAGCTAAAGTTTAAATAAATCACTTTTATACTATTAAAATAAAATAAAAATGCATCTACTGAAATTTAAGTCATAAAATAAATCATTGTCATTGTTAAATATTGAGCAAGTACATTTATTTAATTTGTTGATGACTTTCGCATAACTTTCTATTAACGAAACCTTTTATAGTAGTGTTATTATATTACATGAGATTGTTACATTCTGTTGAGCAACAAAATTGCATTGACGAGCTTTCGGAAGCAAAACTAACATATCTTTAAAATTTAAAAAGACTAAAGCTCTTGTTGTTTGACAAACACTAAATTTTTATAAAATATTGAGCTATTTTTGATTAAAATTGTAATCAATTTTAACAATTTCTAAAGTTTGTTGATAAATTTGGTAAATTTTACCAAAATATGGTTAGCCAAACATTGAGCACCTATAGTTTTTACTGTATTGAGCAACTAAAAAGTAAACATTTTAAAATCTTTTTATGTGTTAATATATTAATAACAAATTATTAGAAAAAAAAGTTTTTAAACCAGTATCTTAGAATACAATTAAAATATATTGAGCAACTCCAATATCCTTAAATATCAGCTGAAATATTTATAAACAAATATCAAATTCTTATCAAACAGGTATTCTCATAAAAGTTTCCAAATCTTTAACAAACAATTGAGCAATTTGTTAATATATAATATTTTTTTAATTAAACTTTATATAAAATAATTTTTTATGTTTATCGGTTGGAACAGGAAACGACTTTCATTCTTTTATATATTTTGCATACCGTACTTCAAATATTGAGCAAATTTAAATTTATTAAATTTTATTTCATTTGAAACCAGAAAATGTTTTAGGACTTAGTATTTCATCGTTTAAGTTAATAAGATGATCATTTGTTACAAAGTGGTTTAACTAATTCTCCTCATTATGTATGCGACAATAAATCATAATTACTGTACTTGAGCTAGACACATTACCAACAACAACAATATTACGACATTATTAAACTGTTTATAACATTAAAAGAGTATAATAATTACACTTCTACTCTTCTTGTTTCTTATAATAAATATTAATTTATTATCCAACATTAAAATAAAAAAAAAAAATTTATTATTAAATTTAATTTAAAAAAAAAAATTAATTAAATTCTTTATTTTATGGTTTTTTGTTGTTTTTTGTGTTTGCTCTGTGCGTTGTTATAGTATAGTAATAAAAAATACTAAAGATGAACTAACCAAAGATGCTTAAATTTCGAAATGATTACATTGTTGGCATAAAAGTTGGGGGAAGTAAAATGTTGTGAAAATACCTCCTACAAATCCCATCAGCCAAAACAACAAAAAAAATGTAATTAAAACAAATGATTTTATGATCGTAATGATAAAATATTTTTTTTTTATTAAGCACGAGCATAACAATTACTTGGTTGTTATAACTCTACGCGATTAATTTATTTTTGAAATTTGTACGGCCAGAATCATGTGTAGAAAAATTTTCACTAAAGCTGGATAACAAAAGCTTACTAGATTTACAAAAGCTTTTCTTGCACTTTTCATTACTTTTCGATCTCTAGCTTTAATTTACATTTATTTATTTATTTCAAAAATTTAATAACTTAAACTATAACTACAGCTAAAGATATACAGATATGGAAGTTTCATGGTCATTAATTAAAACTCATTAAAACTCAGATCTAGCCAGTTTTGAAAAGGTCAATATAATATAATTAATATATTGTTTATCTCTTCTATTTTACGTTTACGATTTACACGCAATTAATCATATCGGTTTTGTTTGCTTGTGGCAACGAAAGTTAGAAGACGGCTTGTAATACAGAGGGTTTTGATATATTGTTTATTAATAGAAGAGATAAACAATATATTAATTATATTAAATTGTCCTTTTTGAAACTGGCTAGATTGAAGTTTAAAGTTATTTCAATAGCTGAATATTCTCATGTAATTGATGGCCATGAAACTTCAATATCTGTATATCTTTATCTGTGGTATAACTTCATATACAAAATTAAATTTATTATTAAATTCTTTCCTAATTTCTTTTAAATTGAATGAAATTGTATGGCAAGTTTATTGAATATTGTAGGACCTGTTATAAGAAAATAATTAAAATAATGGGTTTAAAAAAACATCGGAATTAATTTACTTCGGATGGAGTTTTTTCTCAAATTATGTTCATGCAAGCTTAGATTGCGGTTACCACTTATATTTAAGTATATAAACAGTGCTTTAAAAATATAGAAATGTTTCAATGGTAAAATTTTATACTAATAACAAATAATAGTTTACACAATTCAGGTGGACAGTGATCCCGTAGCTGATCATTTTCCTGTTGTTGTTAATTTTTTAGGTTTGTAATATGGCACTTTCAATCCAAACGACAATCCACATTTAAGCCAAGATATTTTATGTCCTTAACAGCTTGCAACAATCATGCAATGTGATGTACAAGTATTATTACGTTGGCGATCGATATGTGCATTGGTTAAATAAAATAACAATAGTCTTAGGGCTAATTTGCAAATTATGAGCAACCAAACATATTCTTATAATAACGAGGTCATGATGAATGCAATTAACAGTTATCCAGTAATTAGAATAGTCGTTCGCAAACGCTATATCATCCGAAAATGTTACACATGTTCCTTTGATATTTAGTTTGAAAACTGAGTTTAAATATATTAAGAACATGATTAGGCACACATTTATGGGATACATTTAAAATTGAGTTCCACGATTCATTTAGTAGCAAGTTGTTTAGTTAATCAAAATTAATTCGAAATTGTAGGTAAAAGTAACTATATGTACAGGCTTTTCAATAAGCTTCCAATTTAATGCCAGGGAAACAAAAATAGCACAATGATCAGTAATTTTTTAATCATTAACATTTGACGAAATAATAGCATTACTATTCCTGAAGAAAACATGGTCAATGCAAGTACTAGAGGTGCCAAAAATTATAGTTGGAACATTACGATGTCAGAACTTAGACCATGGCTAGATATTAGGAATTTGTACTAATCAATAATCACAGAGTTTAGAAGATTGTCAATATTAAGGTCACCTAAAATTGCGTATATTCAAACAAAAATTAATTTGTGCTGTACGAATCTAACCTGTAAATACACAAATTCGAAATTCTAAAATTTCAGCGGTTGAGAAACTGAAACTAGTGATATCTCAACGCGATTGTTATGATTACAATTTCCATATAAAGAGCAAATACCTGCATAATTTATTAATTCTTGCTCTGAAATCCAAATTTTTGATAAAAACATTAATTTCGGTTCTTCAATAAAAGTTCTAAATGAATACCTAAACTATCATAATTAGCACATATAGGCTACGAATGTATTGATGAAAAATGATAAAAATATTTGTAGTGCTAAATTAGTTTAAAGAAGAAACGGGTGAACATGATTATGAATATTATTCCATTTTTTACCCAAACAAACTTTAAGTTTTTAAAAGTTTTCACCAATTTAGCTTCATATAGCAAACATCGGTTATTATAACTCTCATTAAAGAGACCATATACATGACAGCTTTTAATTGTAGTTTCTTCCATTACAATTTACATCCCAAATACATTCATATTCGTAAGCTTGTGAACTAACCCCTTATCGAGCTTTTGGCAAGAAAATGATTTGCGGAAATGTATAAATATTTTAGAGCAATATTTAAACTGATGTCGATAGCTTTTGATTGTGGTAACACTCGATAAATTTATATTTTAAATATATTGAGTTATTAAATTAATAAGATTCACTTTTATGTGAAAATCTCCTTACAAAAATCGTTTAAAGAAATAATTGAGGATTAGTCAATTGGTTAAAAGCTTTTGCTAAGTTAGATTTAAATTAAAGGTTGTGGTTTTTAATAAAACGTCATTTATATACTTAAAAGATAAAGCTCGAATGATAAGCTCTGTTTATTAAAAAACGATGTGAATCATAACATTTCATTTTCGACTTAAGAGCTTATCAAAGTTATACTTAAATGTTATGCATTTTAGATTTGATATAATTTCACTGGTGTTGATGACTTTATGGTTTTTTTTAGACCTGCATCAAAAAATTATTATTTGCACTAACAAGCTTTCATTCATTTAGAATTTTATTTTTTCAAGAGTTCTTAAGTAGCTGTTAAGTTATATTTTTGTATTAATAAAGGTGCTTTGTTAAAAGTTCATCTTTTAGCGGTTTCGCAAAGCTCTTAAAGTTTGATAGGGGTACGATTAAATGAGAAGCGAGCTCTGCTAGTTTTTGCATTCATCAAAGTAAGGTTATTAAAACCTTTATTAATAATTTACTTGAATTATAAATTTAATTGTTAAAAAGTTAGTTTAAAGCTTAAAATTTAAAACAATTAAGGATAAGTAGTTGTCTTTTAAAATGATACCCACGTTTATTGAATAATTTTTCGATTTTTAAATGTTAACATAACTGGCTTTTAATCAATTCCATCTTTCTATTTAAAAAAATCAGCATAGCACTTTTGCAAAGCTCGTAAAGCAGTCAAGAGATGTGAATTAATCAGGATTAAATTTTAAGTATTGTGTGTACCAAAATTAAGAGTTTAAAGCTTGATTTTGAATTATATATATATATATATATATATATATATATATATATATATATATATATATATATATATAATATATATAATATATATATATATATATATATATATATATATATATATATATATATATATATATATATATATATATATATATACATATATAATGAACGATAAAGATACACCCACATTAGATAAATACAACTGAATATATAACCCTAGAATATGCTGTCAAAGATATCAAATTAAATCAAAGTGTTTTCTTATCTACTGATATTATTTATGAGTCTACTCTTTAATGTTTGGTAATTTGATACTTGTTTGCCTCCTTTTGATACTGTTAGACGATAGATAAATGTGTGGTGCCTCTTGTGTTGGTTTTAACATTAGCAACCTCAAATATACCATTTACATTTGCGTGTTTTAATCAAAAGCTTTTTTTCTTTTATAACGTCATCTTTAAAATACTGACTGTATGTATCTTTCAATTTTACCAAAGTTGCAAGTGATGGCGATTTTCATTGCTAAGCAAACGAAGACTTTATTTAAGTTATGTAATTTTTTTTTATTGTTGCCCAAACCAAGTTGAATGAATTGTAAATTTTGACTAGAAGCTAAATCTTAACGTTTTATGTACGGATAAAATCGATTATAGGTTCAAAAATTGTCTTTAACCTCGATTTAAAAATCGAATTTATTCCATTTGAATTTGTTATTGAATATAAAATGTGATCCGAACGAGACCTAAATTGAGTATAATAGAAATTCTGGAATAAATTATCTATCCTCATTGGTCCATGAATATACATTTAAATATTTAATTGGGTTTATAAATTTTTTATCCCACCAAAAACGCTAATGGCAATAATTAGAAGGATTTGCTACCAAAACCATGTGTAATTACGAAACACGACCTCAAATTAGTTTTATTGGATAGACTATAGTATATCCAACCCAATTAGTTTTATTTTTTATGATTAAAGGAATGGGGTTAAAAAAGTTCGTCTTCTTTCGGCCATATATATACAGTGAATTGAATTCCAATTAAGATTTATTACAGTATGATGTAAAGTTTATCGTTATACCACGCCATATAACATTTAACAGTCTACACTCCGTTAAAGTATAATAACCGTAACATTTATGGATTATTGATTTCAATTTATGGATACCATTTGGTTTCGGTTGCCGCACAATATAATATCAGATCCCGGCCATTATTTTATTGCTGTATCCCAAAGACATTAGAAAAAAAAAAAGTTTATAGCCCCCGATATAATATACAAATTGTGTATGGAAATCAAGTAATAACGTTTAATTGTGATTTATAGCGGTAACTGGCGTGTACTCCCACTGTCGTTCGTTTTTAAATTTCGACACAGAAAAAAAATGTAAATGGGGCAATCAATTTGAAAATGGTTAGGAATGTAGTGATAATGGATTTTATTTTTTTAATTTTATTATATTTGATGTAAGTTTATGCTTTATAGTAAATTTACAGGACATCGCACTTATATTGACATATCACACCGTAATTTAAATAAAAATGTCAGCTATGTGACCTTTATGTGATCGTTAAACTCATATTCCATTTAAGCACTGGTATAAATTATTTCTAGCCGGTCTATATTTCAACACGACCAAACATAAAACTGTATAATTATAGAAATACAATTGTCTATTGTGCAACTCTCCAATCAACCATCCAAATCACAAAACAAAAAATGTTTTTTCTACAAATTTCACATTCATTTCCATTTCCTTGTCATTGACCTTCCTTTTATTGTCTTCCTCATATTTTCAGATTGCTAAATTATTGGGGTACAGAGCCCAATTGAGGGGAACCTATCCAGGACCCATCAGATGGCGCAATACCTTCATTCTTTCACACCACGATACTTGAAAACACATGAAATACACGAAAAATTTCACATCAAAATCGAACTACCAGGTTCCCAGTCACTTTTTGACTTTATTTTAAAAAAGATCTTGGTGAGCAATAAAATGCCACATTTTATATAAGGAAGACGGCTACAAAAGTAGTGGTTTGAAGTATAGCTGAAAGTATTCCAAGGAAAAATGAAAAATTTACATTACAAGTATTCGCAAAATCGATCTGCAAAAATCTAGGGCTAATAGCAATAAATCATTCCGTGGTTTCTGAAAACCAAAAGTTTTCAAAATTATCTTTTATTGTACTGAGAATTTAATAAAATATTTAAATCGAATTTTGAGGTTAATATTTGAAATTTTCCGAGAATTTAAAATGTTAATTTAAAATAATGAAAATAGCTTTGGAATACCCAATAACCATAAAGTTTTATTTAATTTATGAATCTCATTTGAAAATTCATCGGGTGTTGGGGTAATAATGAGTATTGGGACTGATGTCATTACGTACTTTAATTCAAAGTGAAGAAATTTATTTTATTAAAATAAATACATGTACAATTTTAATATATTAACTTTATTCATTTATTTTTTTTGTACATGCAATCAAAAATTAATTTTAATTTTTCACTCAAAATTAATTCACTCAACATTGAAAACCACTCAAAAACTTAAATGTATATTTTTTAAAGATGGCGACCAACCAAACAGTTCAGAGTAGTGTTTATATTATATCCACTTATATCATCCAATTATATCATCTAATAATATCTAATCCACTTTTATCATCTAATTTTATTTTTATAATGTTTTTATCACAAACTAATTGAATACTCAATTAACACTTCTATTCCTTTTTCACTTGTTCACTTAGTGTTGCTGGCCCGGGCAAACTAACAAGACTGATGCAGACATGTGCGTTTTGACGTTTATAAACTATTTTCCACATTATTTCAAACGTATTTTCAACTCTACTCGATAGTAGACTTGTAGCTGTCAAAATATAGAGCTTTTTTTTAGTGGTACTCAAATTTAAAATAAAATAAAACACGTAAACATAGTAGCCGTATTTTAAATACGGCTACTATGTTTACTTGAAATTGGTTGTGAAATAGGTTTGGATTTTTCTTTTTAGAATTTAATTCAAGTAAACAAATTGAAAATTTATAGACATATACAGTTTAATTATTTAATGTTTTTTTTTTTAAATATTGAAATTTTCGCCGTAAATAGTACTCAACACATGTGAATTAGCGCACCTGATATTTGACACTCTAACTAAAACGTGGTATTGGAATACACCTCTTCCATATAATAAAAATTTGAATTTTTTCGTTGCTATGACAATTATAATAAACGATAATAAATATCGCACACTACTGTAAATCTAATTTTTCTTCATAGTTTTATATATTTTGACTTGACGTTTGAAATAATTAATTTTGTAAAAATTTTGTTAATATTTAATTTTGATAATTTTGGTTTCTGAAACTCTACGACTTCCATGTTAGGATTATTTTTATCCAACTTCGAAATTGTTCTATTAGTCATGTTCTAAAAGGAATTAAGGACACGCAGTTAACAACAAATGTTGCATATTTAGATGGTGAAAAGGTAAAAACGTTTGCGGAAATGTGTTATTTGCCTGATTATAGCAAGACTTTATTAAATTTTATTTTCATTGGCTCTTAAGGTTCAATCTCAATGACACAATGACATATTTTGATGATTTTATGGTTGGTGAAAAAATCGCCGAACGAATTAAATCAGTTGACATTTGTTTTAATTATGTTGTCTCGTTAATTTATATTGCTTTATCTCTTTTACTCCATATTCGATCAGTCAAAAATATGGAGTTGGACCAACTCGTGAAAAAAATACTAAAGAAAAATACGTCATTTTCGGGTAACATGATTGGTTTAAAAAAATTCAGAACGAACGAACGAACGAATGAACACAACCGTAAATGCTCCTTCATATAATTTATATGAGAAAACGCAAAGGCAATCACAATGAACGGCTTTTCATCAATGAAAAGATAGATGAACTTTTTACTTTTTCGGGCAACATAACCTTAAAATTTAGTTGATAACCAAATAACATTTTTTTCAGATTTTCGCGTCAAGCAAAATACGTTAAAACTAAAATTAATTCGATAAAAATAAAACATAATTGGTTTTGGAAAAAAATGGGATTTAAAATTGAAAAATTCATTGAAAAAATAAAATGGCCGATCTATAATTTTTCTGAAACGGCGCGGACACATTGTGTTTGACAATCCGTAAAGTCATCGACACAGGTTTAACTACGGTGCGATGCGGCGTCATTGAGATTGCTTACACCTATTCAAATATGGTTGGCTAGTCCACTTGGAATGCGTCTTAAAGTCCATACATGTCTTTAGTTTCAATCTGACCTGAGTTCAAGATACACCATGGGAAATGAACGGTATCTAATTTATTCAGTTGGCTAAAGAATTCATGCCATTCTGACTTAAAAGGGTCATCACAGTCAGTTTGCCGTCTTATACTAAATTTGGAATGTTCCAAAATTTTGCATAAATGATTGCAATTAATATAACTGGGTAGTCCCAATGGGTCGAAAATTTGTGAAATTATTAGTAATACAGTCCTTTTTTTAATGACATCTTTGTTATCCTTTATCTTCACTAAAGAAATATTTGTGTGAGATCTTTAATTAATGACCTTTTGAGTTCTATTTATTGGCGTCAAAATCAGTCATGAACTTAGTATATCGAGTATGGAGGTCTGGGTACTTCCTGAATTTACGCTCTATAGCCATTATTCTGTTGGTAGCAGGCAATTTTAAATGTCCCAATTTACTAGAACCCAGTTTAAATGGGATTCAAACGAAGTACCTGCCTTTGGAGTTCTGTGAATGAGTATCAACAAAATGGCTTTCCCATTGTGCTTCTATTTTGAAAATAGTTGATGCTGTTGGAATTTCTTTCAATATCCGGAACCATTCCATAATTTAGGTATAACTTCGTCTTCAATTATAGTAACTGTGAATGAGTTCAAGTTGGCTGTACCTGCATATGTTGCTCCTGAAATGCCCTATCCAAATTTGGTTAACTAGGTTTATCTAGTTTTGATGAAAAATATGTCAGGCATGAGTACTTCGAAGAATATATCTGCTCCAAATAAAACATCGATTGTACTTGGCATGTGGTAAGCAGGATCCGCTAACTAAAGGTTTTTTGCCTACATCTCATCACCCATCGTGCGTCAATCTTTACTTGTGAAATTGTAGAAGTTAATTTTGTCGAATACCTCGACGTCATAGACATCACTTGCGTTATATTATAAATAAACTACCATGGTATGTTAGCCCATTGGCGTTCTAGATGTCGCTACTGGTATTGTTTTAAAATAATCAAAATATTTGTATATGTATTATCGCCTAAATGTCATATATTTATACTAAATTTTGGCGATATTCTTTCAACTCGACATCTGGAACGTCAATGGGTAAACTTTTTTTTCTAATGTTGGTAGTACTATGTGTATTTATATTATGCTTGCATGAACTTAGATTGAATGGTTATCTTGCCGATGACCCTGGATGTTTCGGCCTTTGTATCCGATATGCCTAATACCCGCATATTTGTGGAAGATCGTGGTAGTTTTAGCTTTTGAACGAGAATTCATTGACTAAGACTCTAAATCGAATAATGCTCGAGCTACATGCTGGGTTCCAGCAGAATCGCGAACTTTTAATATAGTACCGCAGTGGGTAAGGAGCGAATCGCGATTTACTGTAATTGAACAACAAAGCGATTGTGCTTGAATTTTGGTGTGGATTAGCTTCAAGATTGACATCTGGCGTACCATATTCAAATACTAGATAAAATGGTAATAGTAGATAGACTGATATGCTTAATTTTGCATATTCGACATAAAGAGTCTACCAGGTACTTACGTATTGCACAACCGTATTTTAGACAATTGTAGCATATACCTGATTGGTTAACTACAAGTCGACGGTTCTCGATTCGCATTCGCTTGAATTGAATGCATCTTCACAAATAATATTGATGATTACAACAAGGACACTTTTCACTTGAAGATGAACTAGGCGATGATTTCACGAAGTGCTTTCTTTGGCATAACATCGGTTGTTTGAAAATAAACAGAAACTATATGGTTGAAAAAATTAAGTTGGGACGATTCATTTGTTGTGACCATTACAATAATATTCCTTATCCATCCAAAACTTCAAATTAAAATTCAATTCAAGTTCCCTAATAAAGTTAATTCATCCAGTGGTAATGCATCCGTCACGTCTACCTTCGACTACTGACGAAGTAAACGTTTAGCATCTCTTAATTTTGATAATATCGGTTCTCCAAAAATAAACCATACTGTCCCCTATTTCATTACCGTCCTCAAGTCCAAAGTTATTTATCAACGCAAACCCAGAGGGACTAAAATTAGAATTTCCGTGCGTTGGTAAAAAAATAATTCACATAAACGATTACCAAAAAATTGAGTTTATATCCCGAAATATCCCAGAGTTTAATGGAAACTAGATGATATACATAAGTTCCTCTCGTGTGTAGACAGAGCTCACGACTCGTGCACAACAAACAAACAGAAGGGCCTCCTCGTAGATATTATTCTATACAAACTAGATAGTAAAGTATATAACATGATAGCCAGCGTAAAACCTAATTCTTGGGATGAGATCAGGTCACATCTTTCAAAATTTTATCATGTAACTGATACGTTTGACGATATTGAAAGGAAAATATCGTCACTCAAGTTCGAACCATTATGTGAAACTTTTCAAGTTTATTTCCTAAGAACGAAAAACCTAAGAACTAAATACCAGAAATTAATGCTTACACATCTAGAAGACGTTAAAAAGTCTAAAATGATTGCAGAAAAAAGAATAATAGCTAGGTTTGTTATTGGTTTGCCGGAATCCATAAGAAATTATGTAAGAATGTATCAAAGCGAATCTCTTATGAAATGCATGGAAGCAGTTATGGAGCAATTAAATTTTGTCAAAAATTCGTATGAAGATCAAAATCATACGAAAATGTTTAATATCAATCACACACAGCCAGAACCAATTGTTTCTGAAGTGCAGAATATGCAAGTTAGTTATTGCAGATATTGCAAATGAAATGGTCATGTGATTCAGGAATGTAAAACCAAACGACGTAATGATTCCCGAACACAGATGTACCAAAATAATGTGTTCCCAAGCATTTGAATAATGTAAACTCATATCAAAATTTCAATCCAAACAATTCCAATACTCTCTACTCTTTCAATACCCAAAAACAATACCCACCACCACAATTTCACAATAGAAGTAAACCATCTTTTCCTTTAGAATTCCCGCAGGATGCTGGAAATCTAATTAACTCGACAATAAACCCACAACAGTCACATTCGGTATCATGGAATAATCCTGTAGCAGTTTCAACGCCGATAAAAAGTCAAAACAATCGTTTCCAACCACAGAACCTTACTATAAGTAATTTAGATAATTTTATTAATGCATTTCAAGGATTAAATATATCAAATAAACCTCAAAATCCTCAAAATATACATACGGCACAAATCCACTGTTATGAAAGTGAGCAAACGTGTTCGGAAAACTCAAACGGACTCAACAACTCACAGGATAGAACTGATGGTTGAGTCCACAGTTTAATCAAAAAACACAACCAATAAACACAATAACTCCTAAGACCACATCCTTTAAAATTCCAGAAATTAATATTAACCATAAAACAATCGAAACCACTATCCAAGAAAACTCAAACAACCAACACACTTACATGAATGAAAATATCTAAAACAGGTCTCTCAAATATAATCTAGATGCACTCACTCAAAACACAAAACCTAGAAAAAATGACGAAACCCAAAATGAAATATCCACATCTCACTAACATCCTAAACATACTATGTTCTTGTGTTCAAATTTTTGTTCTTTGACAAGTTCGGTAACCTTTTCGACTGAAATGACGAAACAAAATAAGTTAAATTTATTGACTCAGGCGCAGATGTGACTTTAGTCAAGCAGAGTTGCCTAAATACGTTTGTGAAAATCAACACGAACAAAAAAGTAGGTCTACACGGTATAGGGCCTGGTGAAACAATGACCATTGGTTCGTGTGACATTTTGTTTAAATTAGTTAAAAATAAACATAACACACATAAATAAATATAAATAAACATAACTTACATCGAACACCAATGGAAGATGGTCATTATTGTTTGAACTGGAAAAAATTAAAGGCCCACGGTTTTTGATGACGTCCAATTCAACAATTCCGAAGACCAAATCCATGCAGGTTTTGTGATTCTGAGTTCAAGATAGATATGCCCTATGATCTATATTTGCATTGACTTTAGCACATTTTCTAATCGGTGAACCCAGCATCTCAATTCCTAAACCATCCTTGGATCATATTATAGTAAATCGATTATCTAGGTGGAAGAATGTGCAAGCCAGAATGCACGATTTTTCTTTCCTGGATACTATTTTTGGGTTGCTGTCATAAGCTGCCGTTTGTTTGATATCTAGACATCTTTCCAAATCAACTCCTTTTTCACTTTCGCTTTTGATTGGCACCTGAATAGCAGGTAATAGATTTTCGTCATTTTCTGAATAGAGGATTCGATAACCTTTTGACAATGAAAAACCTATCCTTATTTGCCAGACGTTTTTTATGGTAGGTTCCTTATTTTCTGTAGCTGTTCGGCTAACTCATCTTGTCTCTTGTCCACAGTATTTGAATTTTTTTACACAGTGGCATTTTCATCGAAGTTCTTTCAGTTGCTTCTGTTTTCATACTTCTGTTGAGTATGCCAGTTATAGTATATATATTTTAAATGTTGTAGGAGTTATCAAACGTCAGTATAAAAAAGGGAAGTTTTTTTTTAAAATCCTTTATTTTGAAGGTCATCGGTTATGTCTTTACTTATGTTGGTATGGGGTAGTCCAGAGTTTTGTAGCCATAACTTCTGCGTTTCATAAGGCATTCGAATTAGAAGTATTATTTTCCATACGTTATTGTTTAAGGCAATGATATTTCATATTACACTCCTGGTCCGTTACAGAATTCATCAGCACTCATATTGCTGAGAAGTTAGTCACTTTTATGATGTTGTTCAACGCAGTGATATTACACTCCTAGTCCGTTACAGAATTCATCAGCATTTGGATTGAAAGGTTAGTTACTCTTATTATGTTGACCGATCATGGTGGTTTCCTTTTCTTGTTTTTTTTTTGTTTGGATGATCCTATTGTTTTCCCTTTCTTAATTTTTCTCATCATTTTTTCGACCTGTATCTTTTGCTTACTACAAAACAAGCTGGTTCGGAATAAAAATTGTTTAACCCGTTACTACATCACTTTTAATTTTATTTTAAATATGATGATATCATCGTTTATACAGAGTTCTCCTTTCATAAGCCTTTTGCGAAACATAATTTGTCTAGATAATACACTTAAATCAGAGCAACAGCATAAAGTATATAGGTATGGGGGAAAAACTAAAATTCCTAAAGATTATCGCATAGTGTGAATGAAATGTATTTTCCCAGTTGGAAATCGAATAGTATAACCCTGGAACATTTTCTTTGAATTAAATTTTCCGATGTGTTGTTGTGTTATCGTCTTCCAAGTTTTTATTTTTATTTTTTACACTATGTACATAAATAGTTTTTGTACAAAAATAAATGTTGCAACTGAAAAGCTTTTTGACTTATGTATATATGTACATATTATATTATGTTTGTACTGAAAATGAAATTTAATGGATTTTCAATTTTTTTGTTTTTTTTTGCCAACTATCAAAACAACATAATATTTGCAATTTCCATATACATACTCGTTCATTTTCCCCAGCTTCAAAATTATGTTTTTTATTTGTGATTTATATCTACATTATGCTGTAATAATCAATTTCATTTTAATATAGAGTACATAAAGTAACAGTTATGGCTGCGGAGCATGATTATGAGCGTAGACTAAAATGACATGTACCTTGATATGTACATAATGTTGTTGTACATACATCAACACTGTATGCGAGCTTTGCAAAAACCAACTTTTAATTTAAAAATATTAAACGAGAATTCGATGTTGAAAGCTGCTCACACACACAAAAGTAGAACAAAAAAGTTTACGTTTTTTTTAATTTAAATAAAACTGCCTAGGGTTTTATTGAATTTGATGTAGCTTTTTACTATTCTATATATAGAGGTGAACATGTACTGAAATATTGTACATATAGAGTGATGGTACTATTTAGCTGTTATAATTGTGAAGGTTGATGTGTCATTTATTTTATGTCTAAAATGAGTGTACCAAACAAGAAATGTATAAAAATGTGATTTTTGGTGAGCGTTAAAGGTCTACTGTAGTGTTGAAAGGCAATAGAGCTTTAATCTAACCAAAAGTGAGAAAAGTATTAGAATTTCAGAGTTTTAAGCGCAAGTTTGCAATGATCTAAAAAAAATTTAAAAATTAATTTTAAATATTTAAATCGGGAACTTTTTCTGGCATAATTTATGCATATTTAAAATTTTGTGGGCTAACTCCTTCATTATTTATGAGATTTATGAAAATTTGCTAATATTGTGTAGGGCAGCCAGTTGTTGGCAACATGTCGAACCTGAATGCACCCAAAGTAAACCATATTAGCAAACATAGTCAACTTGTCATCATCAAGGAAAACCATTCTTGGCGGGTGGTAAATGATTTTTCTTGATAAGTGGACTTTTATTACTTTTGAATTTCGAAACACCTTTGGCGTTGCTGCATAGAGATCAGATAGTCCATAGACCAGGACTTTCAAAAACCTTGTACTGGCTGTTAAATATTTTGCCAATACCGGAACAGGTACTAATTCATTTCTGTAAATCTCGATTGAGTAATCGAGATTTACAGAAATGAATTAGTACCTGTTCCGGTATTGCTGTTAGAGGCTCTCCTATTGTAAATTGTCCCGGTGTTAATGGATCATTTACGCTAAAGTCTTAATATGACGTCTCGATATCTGACAATTCATTTTATTTTCACATAACAAAAAATTTTTTATAAAGACACAACCTCTCCGAAAATATGTTCAACAAGTATGCAAGTGTAGCTAGCTTATGCCTTTTCTAAAGCATCGCAAAAAGCATGAAGCTCTATAATTTTAGATTCCTTCGAAATTTCCAATGATCTAGGAATTCACATTTTTTCAGTGAAATGAATTCCTTTGATTACACCATTTTTCCTTAATTATCGATGGAATATGGTCATTTCAGCCAGGTGTAGCCAAAGTTGTTAAAACGAAATCTTGTTTGATTGTTTGTTTGTTTATTTCTATGCAATCTGTTTTGGGGCCGAAGCTCACCCAACTCTTTCGCGGTTAATTAACGTCCTACTTTACGCCATTACTAGCCAAATCGAGGACGCGCGAATACAGGTTCGCGTTTCAAATATCCATCTGCACATTGCATTGCTCCAGCCAGCCTGTACTGGCATGTACGATGGTTCGGCCCATGAATTCTGCACTCCAACGGGGGGTCATAGTTGTGTTCATCGTCATCATCGATCGTAATCAAGTGATGAAAAATCCCTTTTGCAACCCTCCCCCGTTGGGATTCGAACCCGGTACCTCCCGTCCCAAACACCGCAGCTTTAACCACTGCGCCAATTGCTCGGTAAACGAAATCTTTACTTGCGCTATCGTAGAAGACAGCAATAAGGTCGAAGGAGTAGCATGACAATTTCTACCATGATTAGCGATAATTTGAAAAACCTCTCGAACTGCAAGATATGATACCGATTTACTCCCATAATTACAAGTATTTAGCCGATAATGGGAAATGAGTTCAGATGAGTTTTGTCTTCAAACAATTTCTGGAATTCACTATCCAGCTTGTGAACTCATACTTTATGCTGAAACATTTTATTCATGTCGGTAGAAATAGCGATCAGATTTCACCAAAATGTGAGTAAAATGTGATAAATTTATTTAGTGGCTAGCCAGAACTTTTTCTTGGTGATCCTTCGAAAACAACCCTTAACTTACTCTTGGTACTAGTTAAGTTCATTACCGCATGTTGACGATTCTGGTACCTTCTGCATGAGTGTTCTAATAGTAGATTTATGTCCATAAACCCTGTATATAGTCGGTCTTAATTTTGGTGCAGCATAAATTTCCTCAAGTTGCCAGAATTTCTCCAGAGAATAATAACAACAGAATAATAACAAAATGGGTGATTACGTTTTAGCTATATGGCTTCATCTTTTTTGGTCCATCGTAGGACCTTTCTTCGATCCTTCAACTAACCAAATATTTTGAGTTGCGCTATTGGATGGTTATCCAAAATGATGCGGTTGCTTCACAATATACTGTCAAATTTATCTGCACCAATGCTAATTTCGGTTGGACCAGGATAGTTGTGGGTCTATTGTGTGCTGTCAATTTTGCTGATTGGTAGATTCGATGCTAATTTGGAACCAATATAATATTTTATCTTTTATATCGGGAGACGAGCTGTTACTGTACTATCCCCTTTGTGGTTCTAGTCTTTACGGTAGCTAATCCATTGACTGTCATGCAGGAATATGTTCTTTTTAATCATTGTACAATCCGTTGTACAGCGATTTTAGCCACGAACTCGGTTTGCGATCCAAAATCGTAACTTTTTACCAAGGTAGATGGTTGGGTATAGTTCTGGTTATAGCGCACTGAGTAATTAGTTTATGCAAAGTTTGTTGCCTTTGATGAATTCTTCTCTCGCATTTCGAACCAGCGCTTGAATACCAAGGGTGCTACTTTCAAGCATGTGTCTTGATTTACATGCTAAATAGTATATAATAGGTGCAGTACGTTGTTGTCCGAAGTCTATTAGTAGTTTGAGGCTATTTAAAGATACTTTGTGGTGGATTCGAAAGAAACTTCAAAAAACTTTCAAAGGCCGAAATACTTTTCGTCTGACTCCTAATCAACTACACATTTTTACTGTTAGTCTTCTTCCCAAGATACTTCATATGGCACCTCTGCCAGAAGTGCTGAACCATACGCTTCTGCGCCAACTCAATAATCTATTTTCTTTAGTATCCAATATATTCGGTGTTAATAACAACTTAATTGGGTTTCCTATTAGGAATTATACCTGCCTCTCATACAATAAAATTAAGAGCGCCTGGAGGAATAAAGTACATCGTCTTTGAACACCATCAAAATTTGAGCCATTTTCAATACAAATATGACCAGATAGACCTCGCCTTACAAGGAATTATCAAAATGCCACCAAAAATGCTTCGATGGCCATATCGCTCACTAAATCCAAGTGTACAGCATTTGTTACCATATGCACGAATAGTGTCAAATATGCTTTAAGAGATTTGATGCCTCGTAATCTGGATGCTTTAATTATCAGTTGCCCTGCATAATCTACTCCTTTATTGAAAAACGACAGTTAGTACGATACTCTTGAAATTGGAAGTTGTATAATGATAGCTGCTGTTGTTGGTTGGCCTTTACACGAATGCATGGCCCACTTACGCCTCTTACTTCATTTTTAAATCTCAGCAAATAAAACTTTGTTTCAAAGCCATTAACAGTGTTGGTGCAGGCAATACAATTGGATGTTTTAACTTAACTGGAACATCTACAATACACAATCTCCCTCCAACGTTATTTCTAAAAAGATCATTTATTTGTGAAGAAAAACCGTTGTCCTTCTTTGATCCTCCGTGATGATCTACTTCAAACAATATTAAAACTTGGGTATCAAATCGGCTGGATTCTCGTTCGTTAACTCGGTCCATCATAATTGACTGAGTTAACAGTCATTTTGCTGTTGTAACTTTCTAAAACAGGTTCTTGCTTTTGGAACTGACTCAATTAGAAATCCATCTCTTCATATCTTCTATTTGTCCATTAATTAATTGAAGGGATTAGTCGATGAGTCAAATGTCTTTTAGGCGAATTATCTCATCACACCTGCTACTTGTTCACAGTTTCCCTTTGACCTATATTTAGATGCTCTATGAGTCCATTCTAAATTCACAAATCCCTTTTAAAGAGCTTAGGCCTCAAACAAAAGCCACTTGCTGCTTATATGTACATTTTTGCATAGCGTTCTAAATCGGTGCTCAATACATTAGAATAGATGTAATCACATTACTAAGTAATAATCTGTGACTCTGGCGATAACCTCCTACGTTAGCATTATTCGCTATAAAGGTCCATTTTCTCTCCCAGCTTTTTCATATACATAGTGTCCAAATGGGCTTTAAATAGTCTTTAGATTCTTTTTCACTGGAGGACGAAACTATTTCCGTCTTCTTTTCCGCAAACTGCAAACCCATAGACGATAACGCCTCATAAAATTTTTTGAAACCTCACTTCCATCTGGCACCTACAATCATCTCTCGGGCCATATTTACGACCATTTTCAGACAGGTCCTTTTTATTTTTAATAGCCTCTTGCAGTCTTCCGCATATGAACCTCTCTAATATTATACCAGCCGTGCTCAGCAAGCAGATTAGAGTGGACTATAATGGGTTTTCTAATGCTTTCGTTCTTTTGGCAGAAGTACCAGTCACTGGACTTTCCACAGCAAATAGGGAAAAATCCTTTCTCTAGTAAATATTATACAAACTAATACATCACTTCGGATATTCAAAGACCTCGGTTGTCAATGATTCTTTGGAAAATTTATCAGGAGACGAAATCTTGTTGTTCCCTACTTTGCGACATCCTCTTATAACCTCTTTAATTGGCACTGGTCGATTCTCACATAACCAGGCTGTTGTAAAAACAATTCTGGGCATGACGGGCTAGCATTGTTTATACCATTGAACCTTGTCATAAATATTCGATATGGCTTTAGTAGAGATTTATCTCTATTATTATAGTAATTCGGCTTCCCCATTTCACGGCTCAGGTATTATAATTGCAGCCGAGCAGACAATTCAAAAAAAAATTCAACTCTTCTATAGTTGCACTGGTTTGAGCATATCAGATTTAGATATGGATACCATCGATCTTACATCTTACAAAACAAAAATTTAACACTGCTATAGGTACCCTTCTTATAAAGGTATTTCCTCATAGACCCAGACAGCATTGTGATTTGAGAAATATGCTGCCGAAGTTGTATTATCAATTTTATTAATTTTTTTGCATACAATTACAACGTCTGCGTTTAAATCACGTACTGTTTGTTGTAGCAAGTCTTGCGCAGCTTCACAGTGATTAAGATTTAGTTAAGCAAAATCTCGGTTAGTTGAGCTTAGCGATCATATTCGAGACCTATAAGGGCTCGTTAATTTTTTTTTTTGAATTCGGCAAATCACCCAACCAAGCTTTATTTTAGGTTTGGATATGACATTCTCTGCTATTAATGACTTTGAAAGCTAACCACTGCCATTTGTGTCCCATCGTTAAGAAGCTTTTAGCGTTTTTATAGAGGCAATATATTTTGTGACCCCACTAGCAATTCAAGAGCCTCTATATCAATGTCTCTTATTTTTACAAGGGCTTCCTATGTCAAGGTTTTAACATCAGAAATCTGACTTATAGTTTTCTCCTTTTCAGCAGTTCAGCGTACGATACAGTTTGTTTAATCAAAAGCGCATCAGGTCGAGTTGATCTTTTATGATTTCTTTACCGCCTTTTTGGTGCTACTTTTTGTCATTCTGCATGGTGTACCTCCTACCGCTTGTTTCTCCAATTTTTTTTATTTGTGTTAAGGCTATGACTCCAGATTTGACAGAATTTGGTGTCTGGGTGGTAAATTTCTCTTCTTTTTAGCAGTGTCAGCATTAGAAGCGTCCAGGGTTTTGCGTATCACTTTATTATGATTATTCGAAATACCTGTGATGGGTTTGCACTAACAAGTGGTCTCGAATCGCTGAAGTTTACTATTGTGTATAGATCCGTCTGGGGTTGCCATCATTGTTCCTATCTCTCACATATTCGAACAGGTTTCTTATTTGGTTTTAAACTGCAGATAATTTCAAAACACTCGGTGTTTCAATTTAAATTTTTAAGCTGTGATCCTAAAAACCAAGATTAAGATAAAATGAGGTCCGTGTCAAATTTTAATACAACTTAATTTATGCATTAAATTGGCTGAATGATACCGGTAAAAGTTTACATAATCTCTAAAAATTATCCCGCTTTACATAACATAAAATTGAGCCAAATTAGATCATTATTTTGCCAACATCATTATACATATAGCCAAATCTTAATTTCAACTTACATAATACCATTTCGAAAGTATCATGGGAACGAATTACCCCACACACCATTACATACCTCATAAATTGTATACGAGACGAGTATATATTCAATTTACCTTTAAGATTAGTTTTTTTTTCTTACGTATAAACATTTTTTGTTATCATTAAATCTTTCAGATCCACAGAACAAAGCCAATGAAGATGAAAACATAAATTTTCCACCCCAAAAAAAAAATGACAGCAGAATATTTTGCAACAAAATTCCTAAACTCTTAAAACTGTCTTTATAATAATAATAATAATAAGAATAATAATCGTAGGAATGATAATACAAATATATAATAATGACAATGACGCGAGCAACAGGAGTACCAACAACAATAGACTGACAAAAGATGACTAAAAAAAGCATAATTTAATTAAGAGTGAAATTATTTATATTTTCTTTTGGTTTTTGGCTTTTCTTTTTCTGCTAATTTTCAAAATAATGCTCAGCGCGCGAGCTTTTTGATGATGGAATGCGAATAAACAAACTCTTTGCGGTTATGACAGTGAAAAATGAAATATAAATTGAATTTTCATGTCCGCAACGAGAAAGTGTGTGTATGCGCGCACACGGAAAGATGAAACCAAAAAAATGTTGAACATTTATTTTTTTATAATTCCAACTTGACCTAGTTTTATATATAGACAGATTTTTAAACGCGTGCTGGATAATATAATAGACAAAATTTGTAAACGATTTAAGGCAAACTATATACAAAAATTATTTTACCACTTAAAAAAATTGTGTTAAAAACCAGCAAAACCAACCAAAAGTTTTTTTTTTTGGCATATCATCCCACGTAAACCGAACAAAACGATTATCTTTTCGATTTAATAAAATTTTAACTCCCTTAAATATGTTATTTAATGTATCCGACTCATACAATCCAACTGCGTGTAAAATGATTTTTATAAATTGCCCAAATTTATGGAAACATGTCTCTGGAAATTTAAAATGGAAAAAAAATTAAATTTCAGTATACACAAAAATACGATTGGGGCATAACAACTTTAAATTAAACTGAAAGTGTTAACAATTTCACAAGTATGATTAAAAAGTGTGCATTTTTATTAAATTCTCAAATGTTTACACTTTTTACACTTTTTCCATCTTGTGGCTTTCTTAAGTATTGTGTTACTCATATGATTGGCTTAAAGGGATTTTCTAAATTTCTTTTTTATTTTATTGTGACTTTGCAAAATCTATACTATTGGTCTGATTAACTTCAATGACACGATATAAATCGTTTATATTGCTTAATTGTATATTATCTGATAAGTCAAAATTATGCCCATTTTTAACTTAGATTTGATGTCTATCCAAAAGTTAAAAATAAAGTAACAAAAATCTGTAATAGTGGTCTGATTGAACTCAATGATACCTCTAAGAATATGTTTTAATAAGTACAAAAACTGTATCAAATTTCATTAAAATCACTCAATTGTGTCTTAGCTGATAAGTCAAAATTGTAGCCGCTGAAGTACACCTGTCTTTTCGAAAGTTAATATCAAACTATCCAAAATTTCTAAAATGATTTTGAAAAAACTTTAAATTTCATGATGTTCAGCCCGCCAAATACTGTGAAATTGAGGCGACAAATTTGTTTTTTATAAATTGTTTACGTTTAAAAAAGGATATTTTACCTATTCCAAGGAGCAGGAAATTAACTTTTCTAATAGTAATACCATTTCATCCATTAACACAACGATCAATAAATAATAATTACTTTTCGGTTGTCTTACTATCACGAAAATTATTTTGCTGTAGATAAAAAGATAACTAATGACAAATTTACCGAACAGTGCTTGTAACTGCCAAGCAATTACAAATATTTAACAGCTTTTGCACAAAATATGATTCTTGTACTCTAAACTTTTATATTTTCTAAGCAGTGTTAGCAAGTTTACAACCAAAATGTAAAAAGTGTACATTTAAAAAATATTTCTTCGACATTAACACTTTTTGACACTTTTTGTGTTTTTACCATGTCCTAGCATTAGGAAGAACTTATAATCATCTACCTCGTTTAAAGTATTTGTTTTGGCTCTAATTTCATGAATTTTAACAAATACCAATAGAGATAAATCGGTTTGCTTTCAATATTTCAGTGGATCTTACGTCACTACAAAATAATTGTCTGATTATGTTGCTTCTGTGATACTCGATCGGGAAATCCTTAATTTATATATTTGTTGCGGTTTAATCTTTATGAATTTTCTTTTTTTCCAGCTTAAAACATAAATAAATAAAAAATCTTCTATTTTATGTGGCAGATGATAACAATTTTAATTTTTATTACATTTTAATTAAATTATATTTGTATTTATATACGTATCGTCTACCTTTTTCCCTATACACACGTAGCACACAAAACATATTATTGTGAAAACATAAAAATTAAAACATAATTATGTATAGTACATATACAAGAGTAATAATAAAAATGTATCATGAACTCGGTATACACTCGTAGCGTATATATTAAATTATTTTCAAAAATATGTTAAGGGTTAAATACGTTTGGGGTTGAGAAATGATTTAAAAATGGAATGCCAATTTATTATATTGACGGGAATGAGATATTGTTGCATTCTCGTGAACTAAACAATGAGAGAATATTTTTCTTTATGAAAAACAGGAAAACTGATTAATTTTTTAAATTTCATTTACCTACCCACGAGTGCAACAATAAAGTTACTTGGTGCAACGATGGGTGAACAATAGGACGAAGAAAATGTAAAATATTAGCATAGACGAGAGTAATATAAAAAGGAAAACTTTGTAAAGAATTGCTTGTTTTTTTCGATTAATACCGTATTGAAAACAAAGTCGTTAATGAAAAATGAAGCAATATTTTTGTAACGCAACAGTTGCTGCATTTGTTTATGGTTTATTGGAAACTTTCCTATTATTTTTTCAAATTAAATTATTATTAGAAAAAAATTGCTAATTGATGCAGTGTTTAAGCTACAGCTTTATGTAGTGCTTTCAGTGACAAGTTAATAATTGCACGTATAATTCGCCTTGTAATATTAATGCCCAGTACAATAATATTTGATATTATTGATATTATTGATATTATTGATATTATTGGTATTATTGATATTATTGATATTATTGATATTATTGATATTATTGATATTATTGATATTATTGATATTATTGATATTATTGATATTATTGATATTATTGATATTATTGATATTATTGATATTATTGATATTATTGATATTATTGATATTATTGATATTATTGATATTATTGATATTATTGATATTATTGATATTATTGATATTATTGATATTATTGATATTATTGATATTATTGATATTGATATTATTGATATTATTGATATTATTGATATAATTGATATTATTGATATTATTGATATTATTGATATTATTGATATTCTTGATATTCTTGATATTATTGATATTCTTGATATTATTGATATTATTGATATTATAGATATTATTGATATTATTGATATTATTGATATTATTGATATTATTGATATTATTGATATTATTGATATTATTAATAAATCGATTGGTTAATTGGACTGTAGGACTAAGGTCTACACCCATCTCCCAGATAGTGCCAGGCCAATTCTTACAGCAGTTTTACATAAAACAAAAGGTAACGAAGAAAAAAGTATTATTTAAAAAAATCAATTCGTATGCAGACGCCCGAACATATACGTATACACTCATACACTAATATTCTATAATATGCTATTTATCTCAGCTTGTCTGATGTGCCCATATTATACCCTTTTTTTGCATTAGTAAGTTCTGTCGCTATTAATTGAGGTATTATTTATTGACCTAGTGGAAAACTATTTGCTATTATACTTGTGAGGTTGGCAAAGATTGTCTTCCAACGCATCGGATATGATGAAAACCAAGCAAGCACGATAGCAATTTAACCAGGAGGTGAGCTGCACTTAACTCTAAACGTGGTAATGAAATGGTATTAATCGGATCTACTCTTGTCTAAGAGCCCATTCTAAGTCCGAAACAGGCTGTATACTCTGTTCTGATATTAGGAGCCCAAAATATTTTACCTGACTAACACAATACTGAAACTTTTTATCGTTAAATTTGATATTTAATTCACGCGACCTTGATATAATCACATCCAATATAGCATCATGTTGCTCTTTCGTTGCCGCAGCTATCAATACATCGTCCATATACACTTTAACACCTTTTATATCGTCGAAACTATTTTTGATTATGCGTTGAAAAAATATTGGTGCCATTTTCAACCCAAATGGTAAATGATTGAACTTAAAACAACCAAACATTGTGCTAAAAGTACATAACTTCCTTGGTTCCTCTTCAAGCTCTTTATGTACATCCTGTTATGTCAGATCTTCTTGTTTAATATAACATTAAATTCTCTTATTTCTTGATCCCAAACTTGATTATAAACTCGAGAACCCCTCATATGATAATACACGACTAATACTAACATTAAATGAAACAGTGTTGGTGAGAGCCTTCCTACGAGCACAAATAAAAGAACCAACGTCTCCATTAGAAACAAAAAAAGAATTGGAAAAGGAATTTGAGCAATTTGTTGTGGATGTACATCATGCAGCATAGGAAAATTCACCACTAATATAAGAGAAATAAGAGATAATAATGAAAAAAATAAGAGACCTCAGGAAATGGCAAGTGTTGAGATGTCAAGGTGATAAAAAAACAAAAAATTAAGTACGACGATATGATAGACTACACTACTATATTTTCTTAACCTTTGGAAAATATAAAAGTTCTTTCCAAACCTTTAGCAAGGAAGGAGGCACTATATAGTACACAGTGTTTAGTTTTATT
This sequence comes from Tipula confusa, assembly GCA_963556175.1. Classification (NCBI taxonomy): domain Eukaryota; kingdom Metazoa; phylum Arthropoda; class Insecta; order Diptera; family Tipulidae; genus Tipula; species Tipula confusa. Next base: position 25,926,388 of record OY744477.1, on the reverse strand, counting down.
TTTCAGGAGATTTTTAATTTCAGAAAAGTTCGCAACATTTAAACCTTTATACATTTATGACATTATAATATTAGAAAGTTAATTCTCAATCAACACAACCCATCTGGTCAAATCTTGAATATAAAAGCAGTACGAGCGACTTTTTTTTTATTATTATGGAACAAGTGTGTGATTAAGTTAACAAAGATAACTGATAAGTCAACAGCAATGAAAGCATAATCGAGGCGATAAATGAAAGCCCTGTAAATCTAATTATTTATAATAAATCGAATTTAATTATATATTTTAAACAAAACACACAGTTTCTATTTGCTCAAAAGAACAACCAAATTTTTACCATATATAACTTTTTCAAAAAACAAAAAAAAAAAAAAAAAGTTTGTTGGTTCCAATCGGCATACATAGGAAACCTCGCACATCAAATATATCCGATAGTAAACATTTTAAAATTTTATAATATTTAATTATTATCATGCTGTTTGTGAAATACAATATTAATAACAAAGATATCAGCCACACAAATGATATAATTTTCAGTTGACGTGGTTTTCAATTTCAATAAAAATCAATTAAATTTTTTGCTATTACTTGTAAATAAAAACTGTACAAAATACCTATCTAGGTTATTTTAAGCTTTAATCAACGTATAAAATGTATCTAAATGTTGAAACTATATTTAAATCGTAAAAGTGTTAAAAAGTGTTGCTGTTTCAGAAAAACAGAAAAATCGACACTTTTTCTTGACATCGTGGTAATTTTACACACTTTTAACTAAATTCCAAAAATTTGATGAGAATGAAACATTTTATTATTTATTTAGACTTAAGCAGAAAGCTGCATTAGATCTAAATCCAAATTTTTTCTCTCTTCCTTTATACTAATTTTAATTTTTATACTTTCTTTTGTTTTGTACTTTATAACCGTAATTATGACAAAAAGTAGTGATTTTGGGTTAAAAGTAGTAGCAAATGAAATAGTATTTGTTTGATATCTAGTGAAAACCAGTGTTTGGGAAGAAAAATGGTGGTCGAACTATGGAGGGAAAAAAATATTGGTTACAAGCTTTATATTAGCTACAAGGATGGCGATGATGTGCCAATATACTACCAACCAACAACATCTTTGTGGACATATGTGTAGTATACAAATATTTAAGTTTCTGGATTATTAAGACTATAAAACTGCAAAGACCGCTTTCAGTATCCTGAAAGAAGTAGTCCAAAAAAAGATGAAAAGGACGCCAACAATGAAAGACATGGCTGATTATCTGAATAGCTCACTGTAAAGAAACTTTCGAAATCTTCCCAGTGTTTAAAACGAAAAAGTGTTAAAAAGTGTCAATATTTCAAAAATACACTAAAATCAACACTTTTTCTTGTTAACATCATGTTTTGTGACACTTTAATGAATACTTGTAAAATTTGAAGAAAATACCATCGTTTTCTCAAATAAATTAATAATTACACTTCTTTTGGGATGCTGAGTTGACAAAATTGTTTATAAATTTCATAAGAAAAAATCATAAATGAAATGTTTAGAATTTTTTTGGTTAAAAAAATTTTTTAGAAAACAATTTATTTGCAAGAATTAAAAAGCATTTCTATGACATCTTGTATAATTCCCAGATTGTTTACATCAAAACGAAATTAATGATAAACATATTAAAAAAATTTAAAAAAATATATAATTACCGAGTATCTTTATAATACAACCTTGAAGATAAAAAACAAAAAATACATCATTTTGTGTTAAAGTATGTTTTAAATGCTAAATAGTTGAGTCCTTGTAACACTTTTCTATGGATAAATATTGAAAGTGTAGAAAGCCTTTACAAATTTACAAAAATGAAAGAATATTCAAAACCACACGTAATAGTGGTCCGATTGTGATGAGTTATGCCTCAAACGAAAGCTCACGACGTCAGTACTAATATCGATTTAAAATATTCCTTAATTGTCACAAATCATTTTATCGCAAAAAAATGGGTGAAACTTGACAAATGCATGAAACCTCTCGGAAACCATAATGTAAAGCTCCTATCAATGATACCAGAAGTGATGATCAGAAAAAAATCATCTTAGAATGACTATGCAAAGGTAAAATCTATGTATATGAAGTATTAGCATCAACATTGTAATAGGAAGCAGTCAGAGCTACTTTTAACCACCGATTCCGTCAAATTTCGATGACTAGACGTAAAATATATTGCGCATATACTTGTCAGTCTAACAGTCCTTGGTGTTCAAGAGTAGTACTTATTAAAAATAATGGTTCGATAGAGGTTTCGGTGTTGATTACCTTAAGCTCAATGATGTAACTAAAAGGGATGATGAACAAAATACAGACTTTAGTGCTAGAAACGGAAGGTAATCTTTCCATCTTTGATACCAACCCATGTAATACGGGACAAGCTGTTATATCACAAAAGAAACGAAGTACATAACGAATACTAGCATACTAAAGACAAGCACTATGTAAGCCTGTGACAATAATTATTACGTAAACCAAATAGAACTGCGATGATGGATAGAGTTAAACACTTTACGTAGTCCCCAGATAGGTGAAAGTTCTTTCTTCGAACATAACATGATGTACTTAAATGACTAATAGTTGCACGAATTACATGGAGCAGAGTTGTTAAAAAGTGTTAAAATGTGTCAAAAGAGCAGCTAGCGAAAGATAAACAAGCTAATGGAAGTGGATAGATCAAGCCAGTGGCAAATAATTGCAACCGGAAATACAACCGTTAAAAGCTATTGGGCCCAATGACATTCATTAAAAATATAGAGTACGGATTGTTGCTTGTATGACTTTTAAACTTAACTGACAACAACCACGCCAAGTAAGATATCAGCAAACCGAGGCAAATAGGTCCTGCAGAAGATTCATAATGGTAAATTTGGATCATAATTGGGCAACAATAAAACTTTGGACAACGTATGAGGTCGTTCTATTGGGTTAATTGTCCAAAATATGTCGAAGAGTGGTACAGAAATGTTGAAGCTTGCAAGAACAATACACATTCTGTGTGGATAGATTATTTTAGTAAATTGATAGAAGCATTTCCAGTCAAGAATACAAAAAGCTCGGCCAGTTGCAGGTTTACGGTATCAACCCTAGAATAAAGATTATACATGTTTGCGATTCTGTAAGGGGTAATATAGTAACGGCTAGCGACCGAATGAAGACAATATTGTAGCGAGATGTATAGGTGCTGAGTTCAAGTCTTGGCGAAACCATAGTCTTGGTCAAACGTAGTTAACACGTCGGGAATTAAGAGAACAAAACAGAGAGCATACTAAATTATGCAAGAATATTTATATAAGCAGTAAACGAGTGGTAATAGTGATCGAAAGTAATAGTAAGTAAAAGTGTTAAAAAGTGTTATAAAAGTTTGCCAAATAAATTTCAAAATCCAATGATCAAACGAATTTGAAGAGCCCACTATTTATAACAATTATATTTATCTCTGGGACTAGGTAGCCACCTATTATATAATAATAAGCCTGTTGTAAAAATAAAAAAATTGATTTAATCGACAAAAGTGTTAAATAAAATAATTCAATTTTGCATAATATTAAACCAATTTGGGACATAATTGGTTTTTCTTTCAAAGCTTCGAAACTCAGTGATAACCTATATTTAAATTATTTCAATGTTATAAATCCATAAATAGATCGGATAATCTGTATATGTCCAACATCACACAAAATAGGTTAACCGGAAATTTTTTTTATTTTATTTTTCATTAAAATTCGATTTTTAATCAATAAAGGATATAGTTAATTTGTGTATACACGTGGGAGTTTGTCATTTATTTTTTTCCCATCACCTATAGGCAACGAATGCTGTAATCCCATCTATAAATAAATGTTCACATGAATCAATAAATTGACCAAACAAAAAAAAAACACCGCAAATAAAACCATAACGAATTTAACTATGGAAATCAATGAATATGCGTGCATCGACATTATAAGTACATACTTAGTATACTTGATAACACATAACGATAACAAAAAAAAAATTTAACAGTTTTAAAAAACCATTATTGGCTGTCAATTCACAGCACAGTATAAATTTCCAAATCGTTTTGAATTAATTAACAGCACATCCGTTTTTTTTTTTTTTGTAATCTGCGCACGTTATTTACTGGCAAATTTGATATAGAAATGATACTTGGGCCCAAAGTTTTTTCAAAATACGACGAAAAATAAATTTATAATTTTCCTAATTTCGTACATTTAACAAAGTTTTTGATCAAAACAAATTAAAACTTGGCTTGTGGCGGTTAAATCCTTCAATTTTGTTGTGTATATTTTTGAAAAAAAAAAAACAGATTCTGGGAAACACATTCAGAACAAGAATAAAATAAACTTTTCCTTCGAGATGTATTATTTGCAAAAGCTAAAATTTTAATTAATCAAATTTATATATGCTTTTTGCGATATTTTTATTTTTTTTTGATTATGCGCGTATGAGTGATGTGGTTTCGGTTGATGGATTTAATTCATAATTAAAGAGGGTTCTTGCTAATTTAATTTAATTGCAATGTATAAAACCACATGCAAATACGAGTTCGTATAATGAAACATACTTATGTTTATTTTTAATGAATAAAACGATTTTTCTAACCCTTCAAAGTAACATTTTCCCAGTTGCTCAAAACTGAAATCAGATGAAAATCGACAATTTTTCTTAAAATTTTCTGAAATATTCAACACTACTGAGTCTGAGTTTGGATGTTCTTCGGGAAATTCATATTTTGGTTTTGTTGGTATAGTTTTTTAGAATGGTTGAACTACACTAAAAACTATGAAAATCTATTCTTAATCCATCATTAATGGAGTGCCAACCATTTGATACCAGATAAAAATCGATCATTTTTTGCTCAATTCTTCTGAAATAAACAAGACAATAGACTGTTTAAATTTAGATGTTTTCCGGAAAATCAATATTTTGGTTTGCAAGTAATGCTACCTAGAATGGTTGGCGCTAAAATATAAACCTTAAAAACCTACTCGGAACCCGTCACTAATAGAGTAGCAACCATTTGAAATCAGAATTTTTGCTCAATTTTTGCTCAATTTTTTAAAATATATAAGAATATAGACCGAAGAATATATAGAATAGACTACACTATAAACCGTAAAAAAGTACTCAATACCCATCTTTAATAGAGAAACAACCATTTGAAATTAGATAAAATTCGATCATTTTTTGCTCAATTTTTCTGAAATATCCAAGAGTATTGACTGTCTAAATTCGGATGTCTTCTGGGAAATGAAGATTTTTGTTTTGTTGAAAGGAGTTTAAAAATAAGTCTTTTCTGAACTAAAAAATATAAAAAACCTGTTTGGAACCTGTTATTAACATAGTAGCAAACATTTAAAATCAGATAATAATCGATCAATTTTTTCTCAATTTTTCTTAATTATGCAATGCTATAAACTGTCTAAATTTGATGTTTCCTGAAAAATCTTCTTGGTTTATCTTGAAAGGTATTGCAAAATGGGTTTGAATACACTATAAACCAAAGAAACGTGATCAGAGCCCATCATTAACGGAGAAACAATCATTTGAAATCAGATAAAAATTAATAATTTTTTTGCTCAATTTTTCTGAAATATTAAACAGTTTGACTAAATTTGGATTTTTCCTTAAACCAGAATTTTTGTTTTATTGGTGCAGGTTTTAAGAATGGTCGACTATAAATCTTCACTATAAATCATAAAAACGTGCTCAGAATCCATCAATAATGCAGTGGCAACCATTTGAAACAGATAAAAATCGATTATTTTTTGCTCAATTTTTCTAAAAATAAGAATTTAGTTGGTCTAAATTTAAATAATTTCGGACGAATCAAAACCGTTGTCTTGTTAGTAAGTGTTGGTGTGAATAGGCCTTTATCTGTTATTTTAAGTTCAGTGTAAAACTGGAGTAGTCAAGCATGTAAAATGGTAATGTAATATTCAAGAAATAAAAAAGGTTATCTTTCGGTCTCACTTATTATACAACCACGTCTGTGTCTTTTTATCGCTAATGTTGGCTGGGTTGCCTGACGATTACAAACCACTATATTACAAAACATAATGATAAACCGATGTTAGCAAAATCGATACAAAAAAGATGAATTTCAAGTTCAAATGTCATTCGTTCGGTCAGATGGGACATTTTGCCAGAGATTGTCCAAAGAAAAAGGAAAAAAAAGGAAAAATATTTTGTATACGACATTTCTGGCGATTAGTTCAAATTCATGTGATTGGTTTATCGATTCTGGTGATTCGGTACACATGACAAACTCTAGATCGATTGTTAATAAAAATAGAGTGCTCTTAAATAAAAACATTGTTGTTGCAAATAAAGAAAAATTTAAAATTGATTGTGTTGATGAGGTAAACATAACCCTATTGAGTGGAACGTCGAAAACAAAAGCAACGTTGAAAAACGTTCAATATGTTCTGAGTTTGTGTGTAAATTTGCTTTCTGTAAGCCAAATGATCAAAAACGGCGATTTGCGTAAATTGGAGCATAGGATTAGGAAGCAACACCAAATACATCATTTGCATCGAAGGAAAGCAAACCAGCGCTTCATTTAAAGATGTTGGTAATCGTGCTAAATATTTGCTTGATTTGTTCATCCTAACATCTGTGGTCTGTTGAAAGAGTGGTCATGTGGTGGTGCTAAATATTTCGGTACATTTGTCGATGATTACAGCAGAAAGTTAATTGTTTTTCCGTTAAAAGAAAAAAACCAAGTTTTCAACACTTTTTTGGAGTTCAAGGCTCTCGTCGAAAATCAGTGCTCAGGAAAAACGAAAGTCTTTCGCGCTGATAATGGAACGGAGTATATTGTCATCGATAGTTTGACGATTTTTTGACGAACAAAATGATGTTGCAGAGCGTATCAATAGGACACATATGAAAAGAGTTCGATTTATGGTAATCGATTCCGGTTTGAGAAAAAAGTTTTGGCCGGAAGCTTTTTCAACGGCAGCATATTTAATAATCCGAATTCTATGCAGAAACATATGTGAATGACTAAACCAGAAGAATTTTGGTCAAAAACTAAATTAGACTTAACCGCGTTACGAGTGTTTGAATGTAAAACGATGGTACATGTTCCAAAGAAAAAACGGTGGAAGCTCGCCACAAAATCAACTGAATGTGTTATGCTTGGGTATATCGGTTGTACAACACGGCAACTCTGTTTGTCGAGTAAAGCTTTCCTGGAAAGGCTAATTGAGCACATAGATTTAAATTCTAATTCTTTTTTTTCGCCAGTAATTTTGAGCAGTGATGAATATGGAGTTAACGCCAATGTCAATTCAGGTGGTGTACATGATGCTGAATCTTCCATTGTCTATGAAAAGAATCAAAGAATCCGTAAAGACGTCTGGGCTGATTACCAAATTGAACCAATTTTAACTGATTATATACAACTGAGCGTGATCGTAATTAATTGTGTATTCCAGATGAGGTTGTAGAAACACCGCACCAAGTTAACGAATCCGAACGTATAAGCAACGTATCCGAAATATAGATATATTACATCATAATTTCTTGGCAAAGGTTGTTATTGGAAATGATCCTGTGCGATACAAGGTGAGATTGGAAGTATAAGGTTTTTTACATAAAGTATACATCGATTCACTTCCTTTTGGCGATTGCAGCGAAATTTGACCTAAATGTTTGTCACAGAATGTTATTTCTGGCTATTTACGTAGATGACGTTCTGATTTTCTCTAACGAAGAAATAACTGAACGATTGCTAAAGGGCAAGTTATGCAAACACTTTCAAATAAAAGATTTAGCAGACGTATCATCTGCATTTATATTTCGAGAAGCCTTCGAATAAAATCAGTGGCTATTGTGATATAGATTGGGCTAGTGGTTTCGACAAAAGAAAATCGACCACTGGCTATGTTTTCACCATGCAGAGTGCAGTTGTTTCTTGGGCATTAGAACGTCAACTGAAGCTTATGCGTTTATCATCAAAACAAATGGTGTTATAGTGTGGCAATAAATGCACAATACAAATGGCAATCAACGATTCATCATCTGCGCATACCAAACATATTGAAATCAAATCAGAGTTTATTTGTGAGAAGGTCAAAAAAGGTTTCATCAATATCTAATATAACCCAACTGATAAGATGTTGGCCGACATACTTACGGCAGCAACTGTAAGCAACAGACAGATGATATTTTCGAAATAGTTTGGTCTCATTTAATCCTATAGCTATAAGTGAAATATAAATACTATTGTAGAATAAGTTACTTGTTTTTTTTACTTTACAATCAGTTAATCAATTGACAGGCATTATCTATTCAGGGAAAGTGTTGGTGTGAAAAGACCTTTATCTGTCATTTTAAGTTCAGTGTGATAATGGAGTAGTTAATCATGGAACATGTCAATAAAAGTGCTCTTCTGGTCGAACCAGACGTTTGGCTTATATTTTTTAAAATGTATAAGGCTATAGCCTGTCAAAATTTAGATTTTTCTAGAAACCTTTTTGCAGCCAAATATAATTTCGGATGCTCAAATTTACATTAGTCTACTTTAACAACTTGGATTTAGGTATACAATTAGAAGCTAATCATTATGCTAGAGTAATTATCTTAGTACTCTAGTATCTGATACAAACACGCTTCAAAATTGTAAGATTTGTTTACTATTTGACATTTGAGGTTAAAATTACAAAAAATGACCAGTTCAATTAACAGCCTAGTAAACAATATATTTGGTTAGCACCCCAAAATCATTCGACTGTATTTCAAAGCTCATTTCCTTTAAAACAACAAAAAATTTTACAATGTATTACTTTTAAATTAATAAAGACAATGAAAAATTCCTGTATTTATAGAAATAGCAACATAAAAATCTTACCGCTCTACCTTCGTGTTGCATACCCATATTGAAACACCTTGACACAATGTAAAATGGAAAAAAAAATCATCGTCATAATGAAAATTTTTCTTTCCTCTTCCAGTAATTTGAATAATTAAAAATCCGCTTTGAAAAAAAAAAAGTTTTCTAAAGTTTTCATCAAAGCAAGATAGTTTCAATTTTCAATTTGTTTCCTTATCAATTTATCAATATGTATATTAGGAAGTGTAATGCAGTGTTCGTTAAGATGTGACTGTGCATGTTCCATGAAGCACGGTGGTAGTTATTGTGAATTTAAAGCACACTTTTTATGTATTTGGTCGATATACAAGGTACTTTTGAAGATTCTAGACTGCCGAAGAAACGAACAAAAACCGATTTAAGTGACCAAAAATTTAACATTTCTATAGTCTATATCCTTACATAATCCCGAAGTTTTGTAGAAAATTTTTCGATTTTCCCTAGTTTTCAAATTGCTTTAAATCCGTTAAAAGTCGCTCTGAGTGTATTTTGTCGATATACAAGGTACTTTTGACGATTCTAGACTGCCAAAGAAACGAACAAAAAACCGATTTAAGCGACCAAAAATTCAACATTTTTATAGTCTATAGCCATGCGTAATTCCGAAAATTCGAAGTAAAATTTTAGATTTTCACTAGTTTTCAAATAGCTTTAAATCCGTTATCAGGGCGTTCTGAGTGTATTTTGTCGATATACAAGGTACTTTAGACGATTCTGCTGATGTAACGAACAAAAAAATGATTTAAGCGACCAAAAATTTAAAATTTACAGTCTATAGCCTTGCCAATTCCGAAAAATTTTTAGTGAAACTTTAGATTTTCACTTGTTTACAAATAGCTTTAATTCCCTTAAAAATGGGTTCTGAGTGTATTTTATTACGATTCTAGACTGCCAAAGTAACGAACAAAAAAACGATTTAAGTGACCAAAAATTCAAATTTTTACAGTCTATAGCCTTGCATAATTCCGAAAATTTGAAGTAAAATTTTAGATTTTCACTAGTTTTCAAATTGTTTTAAATCCGTTAAAAGTGGGTTCTGAGTGTATTTTGTCGATATACAAGGTACTTTTGCATGTTTCATAAGACTCATTTTTGAAACCATTTAAAAAAGCTCTAATTTCGAAGAAAACAGGAAATTAAAATTATATTTAAAATATTTCCATCGGCTAAGAATTTAAAAGCTCAGGTTGAATTGTAATATTTTAAAAAAATATAAAAACGGGAAATAAAGAATGCATGAATGCCTAATAGACGCAAAACATCAGGAAGCTTTTTTTGATTTGAATGAAAAAAGATTAAACGATTAAAAGATTAACCAATTTTCAATCTATCCAAGTGGTTTTTATTGTAAAATCTCTTAAACTACTTACAGATAGCTTTTCAAAATTACAAAGCTTAATAATTATTTTCAAAGCTTTCAAATCAAAAACTGATATCATTGAGTAGACCATCAACTGCTACAAACATATAAAGCTCTATGGTTTATTAATGATAGCAATTACATCCCTCAAACTTTAAAGATTATTCAGAAAGCTTGAACTTTGAAAACTTTTAATGGTTTGTCAACAAATAACAACTTAAACAATATTTAGAATGTACGACATATTAGTTTAGATTTTACCCAGTTTAAATATAGGCGAGAAAGAAACAGGACAGTTTTGATAAATAAAAGCTTTTTAATCTTAGAATAATTTAAAATTCAAAAGCTCAAACCATTGAAATGTAATGTTGAATGAGAATACGATTCTAAAAGCCCTCCTCATTTCGAAATAAACTTCGCAATAAAAATCATATCAGGAATGTTTAGAAACTACAAACTTTAAAGCTCAAATTAGATTTTATGATTATTTTAACGGGAACAAAGTGTATGAAATATAATCTATGCAAAACGAGAGAAAGCTTGTTTGATTGGAAAATAAGACTTTTTCAACTATTAAATTAAACGAATAACAAACAAAAGTTTTGTTACCAAGTTTAAATCGGTAACTATATGAACTGTTTTCAAAGTTTCCAAGAATAAAGTTATTGATTTAACTACTTAGCTCATAAAAACATAAAAACTTTTATATTTTATTTTATCTTAGGTAATATGGATTGATTTTAAAAGTTCGGTTAATTTTTAAAACTTTTTAAACATAGTATATTGTGTAAAGATTATGGAGAGTGTAATTTTTCATATAGATACCTTAATAAAAGGTAAGTAATTAATTACCAATAAATTAATCTCTGTATAAGAAAGCGACAACAAACACTTAAAGCTTTAATTAATTTAATAAACTGAATTGTTTGATGAACTTTTTGGAAAATGAAACTTTCAAGAATCATATTTATGTGTATTTTTGAAAGATACCTATCTATAAAGCTTTTAAACAAACAAGCTTAGCAAAATTCTTAAACATCAATTTTATTGATATTTTAATTTTGAAACTGGGGGACGAGTCTCGGCTAACAAATGGTATAGACGCATTTGTTAGTCGATGGTGGAAAAATAAATAATTTAAATAGTTTATTAATTAGAAAATTAATTAAATAAATAATTATTCTCTATTTGGCAATTAATGACGTGTCAATTAATGACATGAAAGCAAGTGGTAGAATTAATCGATCAGCTTGGTAGCAAAGACACAATTGATGATTTTATTCACCAAAACAAACATTGAACTTAAAATGTACACTAGTGCAAATATACATGTGCATTGATAGGAATAGGATCTGTCAAATATTAATTAGATTGATGATTTTATGTATCAATTACAAATTTTGTAAGATACGTATTATTTTTTAACGTGATAACGTTTTTAAACTCAGAACTAAGGCTAGCATGTTCAGAAAATCGGATGAGTCCTTGTTTCCATGGAGACTACTCATTAAGTATAAGATATTACTTCATTTTAAATATATCATTGCGTAGGTTCATTTTTAATCTCGATGCACCATTCTTTGTATTTTTACATTGTGGTCAACAGGAGGCGGGGAAGGGCACACCGTAAACCTCTGATTAGAGCGATTTACCGTGATAGCGAGAGAATGCATTAACTGATCGAACCAGTTTTGGTGTCAAAATTTGTGTAAAAAACAGTGTGATTTAATTAAATTAAAATTAAAATAATTAATACCCACATTAATTATAATTAAGAAAAAAAACATTAATTTCAAATTATACAGTCTGAATGTCTCTCTAATTGCCTAATTATTGCAATTATTTGTTTTCAAATGAAAGTTGGTATTACAATAATGCATACATTATGGCGAAATACATAAAAATATGTGTGAAATGGAACAATATAAAGTAGTACATATTAATAGTAATAGATGTCACTTTACATATTCAGTGTAGTTTCACTGAAATACAAGAATCGTTCTCTATGCCGCTCTTTATGACTATGACAGAACAGTAGCCAATTTCAAAATTTAAAAAACAAAAAAAAAACTGCGTTCGATTCGATGCCATTTGTATTTATTTGAAATTAAAAATAATAATAAAATAAATAAAAATTATGTAAAAATAATAAATAATAAAGGTAAAGATAGTAAAATTAGCACTAAAAAAATTAAGTTAAATACCAAATAGTGTCTGTTAAAATTAATTAATTTATTATATAGCATCATGGAATGGGATTACAGTGGGGCTAACATAAACCATGAAGAGATTACAACAAAAATAAAAAAACAACAAGATAGATTTGTAAAACTCAAAATGTTTAATTCCAAACAAGGATCTCAATCAGAGGCGTCTCACCCGACGACTTTGGGAGGCACTTGCCTCGATATCACATTCACCACAAGGAGCATCACCGCGGTCAAGGAGCATCACTACGGCCGTGTAGACGACACAGCCACCTCGTTTTTTTAACTTTAATTTTATTTGTATATTTTTAAAACAAAATTAATTTGACAATTTAATTAAATTATTATTATAGAATTATTAAGTTATAATATTTTACACATGTTTATGGTTTTGTTGTTTTTAAATGCGAGTGTAATTTTGGTTGTTCCTTTAGGCATGGTGTTGCGTTTACAGGGCAGTTTACGAAGGCTTTGTAATGCTAGACTGTTCGTGGCCATTACACTGAAGACGCTTTTATGGTTGCGTTCGTTCGAATTTTCTTCAGTATTTTTTATAAGAGTTGGTTCAACATTAGTTGGGCGTGCAATTTTGTTCGTTGAAAAGATCGGACGTGTTTTTTTACAAGAGTTGGTTCAACATTTGTTGGGCGTGCAATTTTGTTCGTTGAAAATGTTCGATCTCTTCATTTTTTGAAATGTGTTTTTGTGGTTTGAGTTGTATAGTTTTGTGAGTGTGTGTATGTGTGTGTGTGAATCGGTTGATGGGGTGGATCTTGGACTCTGACGTTTTTCCCAGAGACAGGTGTCAGTGCATAATTTTTGATTTTGAATTTTTTTATTTTATCTGATAGTTTGGGAATTTTAGTTATAACACCGTTGTAGGTTGTTATAGATGTGTATATGTGCACAAATGTTTATTATATATTTCGTTTTATGTGTTTATGTGTATATGTATGTGGGTATGTATATATGTGTATATATATAGGGGTATATGGAAGTGGGATTCATGTAGGGCTTAAAAATTTAAGAGATTTGGTAAAGACGGGAAGCTGTTGCTGGGACATTGCTTGGAATTGCCTATGACTGGACAGGTTGAGGATGGTTGTGAGATGTGTGGATGGAAATGGCTTTGGTTTGTTCGTGTGAGTGGGGGGTGGTTGGGGTTTGTGTAAGTGTGGTGATTTTGGTTTGTATTTAAGGTTTTTGTATTTTAAATTTGCATTAGTTGGGTATGTTTTATATTTTCAAAAAAAAATAAAAATTTTAGCATAGTTGCAATATTGTTGAAGTTGTTGTTTTTGTTTAGTGTGGTGCCATAAATTCTCTATGGAATTAAGATCGGGTGTTTATGATGAGCAGTCTGTGGTTTCTTGACCCAAGTCTTCAAGAGGTTTAGTTGTAGATTTGCTTTTGTAGATCGGAGCGTTATATTGCTATGGTAGGAAGTCTGTTTTTATCAATTTGCAACCGGAAATAATTGCAGGTTCATTGGGGGCCTCCAAATGTGGGCTTGAAATAACTTTTCCCGGTAGCATTATGAGATCTCCTATGCCATTGTAGTTGAGACACCCCAACCATTACTTCGCCTCCTGTGCCAGGTTGGCGCTGTTATGTTACGAGGGTCTCTTTATTGGGGTGTCGAGTGGAAGTATTTCTTTCCGTAGCAGAAGGAACAATTCATTGTTTCATAGTGTTGTCCGTCGGAGCTCGGCAGGTATTGCTAAATAGGGGCGAGCGGGGTTAGGCCGGTTTTTTTCCTGTACTTAGAGGGCCTCTTTGCACAAGCGTGGTCTTCCTTAGACATTGTCTTTCTTAATCCAATTGTGTTTCTTAATTTAATTAAAACTAATCCAATTTCTTACAGCCTACGGCTAAGAGCAATTAGTTAATTAATAGAATTTTGTTTTCAGGGAACCTTTGCAGATTACCGATGAATGGTGGCCCACTGGAGTTGCTGATAAAAGATGACAGAATGCAGAGCAGTTCAATAAAACTGTGATTGTCTTATATACTAACGGTAGTTTGAATATTGGCTACTGAGAAACTGGCCAGTTACGTCATTACTGACATACCTTTCCTTTCCCTACCCCAACAAAAATTTACTAACTATTGGCCGTCAAGGTGTCTGGAACCGGGTCGATCTCAATAATTTAACTAGAATCCTACCTTTTCCTTCCGAGTATGGGTGTACGGTGGACCCGGCCAATTCCAGGAGATCCTGGTTAGTCCTTGGCCGTACATTCTAAATAAATCAATGAATTAATTAATTTTAATTTTGAAACTGTTAAAAAGCTCCCTTCATTTCAAAAGATCGCGGGCAGTTATAATTTGACTAGGAATGTTAACATCGTATTTAATTATACAAATTTATATCGAAAAGAGCAAAGATTAAGGATTTGAGATAATAAAAGCTTCATAAATTGGAAAACAAAAATTTCAACTATCTCTGATGTCACGCATAACTTCCACGAACGTATTATATATTATACTCGTATTATATTTAAGGGGGCAAATTTTCAAATCGGATTGAAAATTCATTTATATTTTCGTTCCGAGCAATGATTATATTATCACGTCGACGGTAAAAAGGATTTTTTTTTAATAAATAGGTACTCAAACAGTGTTGTTGATGAATTGAATATGTGTGTACTCTAAAAATAGAAACATTTTTTTTTCCTTTCATACCTTACATTGTTATTAGACGCTTCCTTATGGTAATAAAAAATAAAATGATTTATTTGGGGAAGTGGAATTATAAGGTTTGGCACCAACAACAAATATAAATAATGCTCGACTCAGGATATTAGTAATACGTAATGTATTTTCTTGTGTTCATCCCTTTTCATATGAGTGGAAATTATATAAAAAAAAAAAAAATTATTCTCCCCCATAAGCTGCATATATAATATATATTTTATTGTATGTTGTCTGCTAACACATCTAGAGCATCGGAAGTTTATGACTTACGAAGGTTATATTACGGATCATATATATGGTAAAAACTGTTATAATTTACATAATAATTTATACACCTTTATGTACAGTGTATAAAAAACCCATTCAAAATGTCATTTTAACATATATATCATTTACATTTAAATGTATGCTTACTTATTGCTCCAAAGCATTTTGGGGTTGGATATGTAGTTATATCAACATAATATTCAAGTTCAAGAAGTTAATTTATAATTTTACATTTGATGTTCCTAAAATATAATTTTGACTTTTCATTGTGTGCGAGATATGAGTAATATGGAAAACTGTTGCGCGCTTTATTTTACTTTTGGGACATGGCATAAAACTTGGTTGAATTATTTATACGAAAGTTGTTGGTACCTAGAGAATGCGTGCAAATCATTTATTAAATGGAAATAGTGTTGAAAAGGGTTAAAATTTTGTTTTATTGCAGAGAGACATAATGCTTTCATGGTAGTGTTTAACTGGCTTCAACACTTTGTTTATTTTTAGAGTACATAGTTCCAATGAAAGCAGCAAAAACAAAACCGATACTTATGTGAAAAGATGTAGCAACTGCGGAAAAAATCATGTGGCAAATTATAGAGGGTGCCCAAAATATTTAGAGCTAAAACGAAGAATTATTCCACGGCAGCGAGAGGAACAGCGTCTGCTTAAAATGTGCTCAACCGAGAGAAAAGAAATGTATCCAGAAGTTCCGCCCAACAACATTCAAGGTGAAAATCAGAACATCATGAAGTTTTATACGCTAGTATCCTTAAAGGAACTGCTCCAAAAGTGCAAAATATTGATGAAGGAAACATCTCTAGCGCATTAAACAAGATCAGCGATACGATGCAAAGTTTTATGGTAATGATGGAGAGAAACATGGTTTAGTTATGCAAAATATTAATATGATGGCATGATGGTCGTTAAAAATCGAAAATGCAAACAAAGCAAAAATACAAGCATTCCTCATCGAGTACAATAATGAAACTAAGCATCCGGATGGCAAAGCACATGGTGGCAACGCTGTTCTGGTTAAAAGAAGGTTAAACTCCAAAACTTAATACATACGAGAAAGAACATATTCAATTAAAGAGCATCTACCTGCAGGAATGGTATGGGTAACTGTGTAATATCAGCAGAATACTGCCCACCAAAACATGCTATAATAAAACCACAGTTCATGGATTATTTTAACCAGTTGGGTAATAAGTTCATTGCAGGTGTAGATTGTAATGCTAAACATATCAACATAGGGGTCAACACTAGCATCGCCGAAATGCAGAAAACTTTTTGAAGTGATAGAGGAACAAAATTTGGATCACTTATCAGCTGGTCATCCCACCTACTGGCCAACAGATAAAAAAGAGATTCCTGATCTAATTGACTTTTGCGTAACGAAGGGTATTGCACACACAAATGTTAAAGCAACCAACTGCATCGATGTGTCCTCTGGTCATTCAGCTGTAATAGTAATGTTGAGCACTAGTGTTCTTAAGGCAGAAAAGCCTAAACGTCGCACAAACAAGTCTTCTTTGGATACTCCACTTACATAACACCAACCGATATTGATTAGACTGCAGAAATGCTAATTTAGAAAGGGTAGCCAAAAATGCTAGACCTACCGTCAATATAACAGAGAAAGTTAATAAACTGCCCCGAGACAGTCAGAACCTTGTTCAAGAAAAACGAAGGATAATGAGACAATGGCAATAAACCAAATCTGTTTTATTAAAGTGCGGAAGCTTAACCGCGCTATTAAAACTTTAAGAATTGCATTGAAGGAAGAACAAAGCCAGACTTTACAGAGTTATTTAAGTGAACTTTCGCCGATCAAAAGAGCAGATTAATCTTTGTGGAAGGCAAAGAAAATTTTTGTGAGGTGGATTACAGGTAGTCTGGAGTAAAATTTACAGAGTTCCACTTGAAAAGAATTGTGGGTGATGCAAAATTAACAGAACTATCAACAATGACATCCTCATTTTTGTGGTCTTTAATTTCAAAGTCTTTGTCACTATAGTACAATCATGGTTGAGAGGAAACGAATTGTTGCACATTAAAAAAACTGGCTGAACTCTTTAAACGCAAGGAACCATTAATAGGAAACCAAATCACCAGTAATGATCAAATTTGACCATAGTCTGGATTTTTGTTTATTTATTCCAATCATTTAGGCTTGTACGGCATCAATAACACCAATAAACACTTGGTCTTGTATCCATTCATGATAAAACAGCCATCATTAATAAGTCACATTTCTTGATGCAGAACCGTTACAAAATAAACGATTTAGAAGAAGCTACGGTGTCCTTAGACACACATTGCACATTGCATTGCTTCAGTCAGCCTGTACAGGAATGGGGTTCGGCACATGAATTCTGCACTCCATCTTTGTCAAGTCACAGTCATGTTCATCGTCGTCACGGATCGCCATCAAGTGAAAAAAAAATCCTTTTACCTCCCTCCCCCGTTGGGATTTGAACCCGGTACCTCCCGACCCAAACACCACAGCTTTAACCACTGCGCCAGTTGCTCACTGTTAACCTAATTTAGTTGAAAGATGATAAGGAAAAGAAACAAAAGAATTCAAGGTTTTTAGTAAAAGAAATCGACAAATTTAGATTTTGTCGATTACAGCGCCACCTGCTGATTCTAAAAAAGGCGACACACAAACATAGTATAAGTACTTTTAGCCGTAAAATCCGAGTTTGCAATAAGAGATAGGGGTTCCAATTTAACATTCCAAAATTACCCAGACACGTATAATGCATAATCGCTTTTTGCCACGTAAGATCAACTTGACAGTAAGAATGAGCTAACCTAATATTTACTGATTTTTTTAATGCTGTCGAAAGAAGCCTCAACGGCTGCCATTACGTTGGAGTATTCTATAACAAAGAATATACCAAGAATAAACGGGTTAAGTTCCCGTGCAGTCATCAACCGACATTTAGCATTGGTTTCATCGAATCCGGTAGAGTCATTTCCTTGTGTAAAGTGCTATTCACATGTTCATGCATTGGTTGCTTCGCCAGTTTTTTACGCTCTCTTCCGTTGATCGATATCAATATACAAACAGAAATCGTATTTACGTGTTGTGTCTTTGAAGAAAGCATTTTGTGAAAGCCCGGTAAAAATTGCAGTTTCTTCAGCGAGTTCAAGTTCATTAACTAATGAAGAAATTATACAAAATGCCCAAACTTGATCTTGGTTTTCAAGATGATTCAGCTGAAATAGCCACCGCCGTCATCAACGTGCTTGATAACCAAGGTTCACCGGTCTCATATCGTCCATTGCTAGATAGTGGGCCATCAGCAAACTTCATTTCCGAAAGATTTTTTTTTGCAAGCATTAAACGAAGAATAGCACAAACTGATGGCATCTGTAGGAGAAATCGAATCGTTAAATACTTCACCCAAGATTTTTGTCGGGTCATTATTGTTTGCACAACAAAAGATTTATTCATTACTGCAGATATTCTTTCTAAGATCATTGATGTTCAACCGCATCCAATTGCATTAATGGCATTTCTAATTTCAGCTGACATAAAGCTCACTGTTCTTTTATATTTCAAGCCACATAATGCCGATTTGCTTACTGGAGCCGGATTATTTTGGGATCTTTTGCTTCCTGAAAAAAAGATACTGGGTCCAGTGTACTACAGAAAACCAAATTTGGATGAACGATTAATGGTCCACATCTTTCATGGCCTCGATCTACAAAAACCGCTCTCACATGTGCTTCTAATAGATATTCGGTTTCAGTCCAAGTTTAGAACTAAGCCCAAAAAACCAAGACCGATTCCCGTTTTCAAAAATCCGTCGTGACTAGGCAAATCTTATAATATTGCAATGCGCCACGTTAAACTTATAGAAGAGGCTTTATCGTTAACCCGAAATGAGAGCAAGATATTCAGAACTTGTTCGGCCACATCATTACGTATTCAAGATGGTTCATGTAAAACTATATACATCATTTTCGTTAAAAGATGTTCTGAATTCTCTATCAAAAATTATTTTGCGTGGTTCAGGTTGTTCCGCGGTATGTTTCCACTGGCGACATCCAAAAGATGTATCGCCAATTTCGAGTTGCTGAAGTCGATCGGAAATTTTAGTTATTTTTGTGGCGGTTTCACCAAGATGATGCAATTCATATTTTTTGACTGTGGCCCGTAATGTATTGAACCACTACTGGATCCTATTTGGCTATAAAGACACTTCATTGCTTAGCGACAGATGAAAATGAACGTTTTCCGATTGGCGCTTTGGTGCATCATCAAAATTTTTATGTGAATGATATGATGGTGGGCGCAAATTCAATCGAGGCGCTTTTGGAGATTAGAAATTAAATTTCAAAATTGCTGGAATCGGAAGACTTTTCACTATACAAATGTTATTCCAATTCAAACATTTGGCTACCATAATCGAAAGAACTTCCTCAAAATCGACGACAATGATGCAGTAAAGATGTCCGGACTAATTTGGCTACCAAAGAGTATACTTGGGACTATTACAATTCAAATGTTTGTGTGCGGTAACCTTAAAGGCACAAAAATCGAGTTGCATGCTTTTTTGGATTTCACTGATAAAGCATATAATTCCTGCGTTTACCTTCCTTCATGCTTCGAGAGCCGATGTCCGATAATTTGATTGCTTTGTGCTAAATCACAGATGACGCCCACCAAATATGTTACGATCGCCAGATTGGAATTGCTTGCTGCCAAATTGTTTGCTGGTTTTGTGTGTCGTCTAAAGAGCAAGATTTTGAGTTTCATTACGATTTCAGTATATTATTGGAACGATTCTTCAATATGTATATGTACTAGTTAAAAATAAAGAGCCCCATAGTTGGCATACATATGTTGCTCATCGTGTGTCCCAAATTCATCAAATAACTAAAATTTATTTGGTTATAATTCAACGGCTCTGAGTTCCTGTACCAAAATAAAAAAACAACGCAGCTTGTAAATTACCCTATATGCGTGTGGTGGTCAACAAACATTTTTATCCAATTAGTAAAATTGTTGACACATTTAGGTGTACTAATCATGTTTTGTACAAAACAAGTACATTAACCATTATATTTGCATTAACGATTACAAGCGTGATAAGCACGTAATAAAGTCGGTTGGTTTAAATATCAACATAATTATCACCTTTTTTTAACGTTAATCCTCCTTCAAAACTGTTTTCATCATCCACCCATCAATCAATTTACGTACACTATATAAAGCTTTTGTTGGTGAAAAATAAACGAAAAATTTTCACGCAGCTTATACTTTGGGTTCGTATTATATTGTTGGTGTAGAAAAACGTTGTCAATTAATCAACTAAATTTTTTGTGTACACCTCAAAAAAAACAGAAGTCACTCATCAAATTCATTTTTATTTTGCTTATGCGGTAGACATTTTCACACCATCAAACGGAAAATGTAAAATTGTAGACCAAAATGTATTCAGGGTTACGTGACAAATCCACCACAAAAAATACTATCGACGTAAAACGACTTGTACATATATAACTTAAAAGTCACTTGATAAAAAGCTCGATTGGCATACCATACAACTTGTAATCAAATTTGACAAAACGTTCATTTTATTTATCACACAATTTTAGCGTCATGTCTATCAGGACAAACTATTAAAATTGTAATTTGTACTTATGTTAAATACATATAGTTGTTAAACGATAACGTATAGATTGTTTGGCATAAATTTAAAATGTCATGAAAAATTACCATTTATGCTTTACGTTCTCGATATAATTTGTTATAATGTTGACAACTGTTGAATTTGATTGTGGAAAGTTGTAAAACGAAAAAAAAAATGGAAATTCATTTTTCATCGTTTGCTGTATAACATACATATGTATAAATTCTAAATAGGGGAGTAAAAATTGTTTGGTGTGCATGTTTAGTTTTATAACGCCCCATATATAGACATATGGAAAGCGGTGTTAGTAAAATTAACTATTTATGCTAA
Source organism: Tipula confusa (assembly GCA_963556175.1). NCBI lineage: Eukaryota > Metazoa > Arthropoda > Insecta > Diptera > Tipulidae > Tipula > Tipula confusa. Next base: position 25,904,968 of record OY744477.1, on the reverse strand, counting down.
CAGTCAAAATACCCATTCCACTGACATTTGGAATTTATCCAAAATTGATGAAATATAATTTACTGACAACAACAACAATAAAATTTAACGATAATTTTTAAACAACCTGCTGTTGTATTTACATAATATTGATTGTAATCAATAAAAAAATAATTATATATGTGTCACGTGACATTTTATTGATAAATAAATAAAATTTACTATTCAAGTCATAAATCTAGGCAAAATCGATAATTGATAAAAATAACAAAACCTTTTCTAGTGTGGGCTCATGTGACAACAAAATTTAGCACGTGAAAAGCTTAACCAATCCATGTGTTATTCCCCAATGTGAATATATAATGTTATACAAATTTAGGTTTCAATTAATTGAAAATCGTTACAAATATCTGATTTCATATGTGCTTTTATCAGTTTTGTGTGATATTATTAAAACGAGACAAAAAAATATCATCTTACTTTAGAAAATAAGAATTTTGCTTAATCACGTTTTCTTGTAAACTCAATTTCAATTTCAAGAATAGCAAACTATAGAGATTTTTTAAAGCTTTCAATTTATGTGGTTTGAATTTAGTTCATTTCACGAAAAAATTTTAACAATAAGAAACATTTTAAAAACTGTTGTCAGTACGTAAATACCAAAAGCTCTATTATTTCATTAATATCTTCTTTGCAAGTTTACAAAATATAAATAAATATCCATGTCATATATTCAGAAAAAATTAATTAAGAAACATTTCAAAACCTCATCAAAAGCTTTATTTTTTATTGAAAAAGCTTAACAACAAAAGGTTTTTTCAAGTAAAAATAAAAAAAAAATAAAAAAGTTTGACCAACAATAAAAAAAACTAAGCTTTACTATAATTTAATTTAATTCATCGATTAAGTGGTTCATTTAAGTTAATCATTTGTTAATGTTTTTAAAAAAGCTCAATTTTTACTTAACTTAAGATTTGAAATTTTTTATTAAATATAAAAGCTTTATTTTTAAACAGTTCATCAAAAAATTGACTTCAATGCTTAAAGCTTCACAAAAAATGACTTATAATTTAATATTCTAAAAGCTTTTTCAGTTTTTTTAACTATAACTTGTCGTCGAACTTTTAAGCTCAGAAACTTTTTAAACTTTTTTTAATCTTTGAAAATAAAAGTTTGCCATTAAAAATTGCAGCCATTTTATAAAGCTCCATTATGAAAAAGCTATTATTAGTGTAAGTGCAATATAAATTAAAAGCACCCATTAAAAGCTTTTAAAACCAAAATTAATTAAACAATTCTTTCTTTAAAAAGTACTGCTCAAATATCAAAAGCTTCTGTTAAAATAAGCTTTTGGTTAAAATAAGCTTGAAAGAGTTGTTTTAAACTTGCTTGAAAAAAGAGGTGAAACTAAATCCAATGTAATCTGGCAATACCACATACTTTAATTTATTTAAAATCAAAAGTTAAAACTTGTGAAATACATGGTAAACCGATTGTAAAACTCAGCAATTGGTCAGTAGAATTCAGCAAATTGGTTGGTGCATATTAAGGTGAGTACGACAATTTGATTGTTAAATCCCTGACCCACTTTTAATTTCTGATCTCCCTTTTTTACTAAAACTCATCGTATAACTTAAACTAGCTTATAAAAGCTTTTTATAAAAATTTAAAAACGTAAAAACTCAAACCTCGGATTTTTAAAGCTATGAATGATTTTTATGGTTCCCACCTATCTTTAAAAATGTATATGAACTTTAAGCTTAAATATATTTCTACTAAGTTTGCATTGAAATTATTACAGGAATACTAGTATTATTTTGAAGAAAGCACAATTTGAAGGAAATCTAAAATTGGACAGCATTTTAAAACAAGCTTTTAGACAACTACTAAAGTTGTTATATTAACCAATTGTTTACATTTCTTAGCTTCTTCATTCAAGTATGAGCTTAAAATTTGAATTTATGAGCTTTTATGCAACTTCCTTCTGGCAAAAGCTTTAGATACTAAAACGAATTTGGTACTTAACATAGTTGGCAAAATTAGCTAAAGGCATATAAGAGTCACAAAAAAAAAAGAAATTTCCAGCTTTTTATGATCTTAAAGTTAAACTTTTTTTTTTTCATTTTAAGTTATGAAATATTTAAAGATTCTGATATTATCATTTAAACAATAGTTAAAGCTTTTAATTAATCAAAAATTTAGACTTTGACTAAAAAAATAATTTAAATTTTTGTGAAATGTAAACTTTTCTTATAAACTCTCAAATATGTGAGTATTTTTCAAACACTTGTGTTTCATGAATTGGGCTTTTTAAAAAGCTTTAGATTAGAAGAGGGTGCTCTTGATGATATTAGAAAATAAAAAAGCACTTCAAGGTCTGAAAAAACCTAAACTTTTATAAATATAACTCTAGCATAGAGGACTATAAAAGCACACATAATCTATACCAATTTGTTTAATATAGATTAAATCAGATAAAGCTTAATTAATAATTTTTTTTGTTTTGTATTAAAAATTAAACGGTTATCAAAAATTTAGTAAGGGTTATAAAGCTCATTTAGTAAAGTTCATTTTCATTTATTTATTTTTTATACAGAAAGAACCTTCGTTAATAATTTTTTTTTATATTAAGCTCAGTTATGCTTAGAGTTAAATTAAAATAAGCTCAACAAGTTTCAATAAAAGTTTGATTTTTATAGTAATAGAAAAATTCTTAATAAGCTTTGGGAGAATTTAAATCAATCATGGATCTGAAAACAAGGTTTTAGATAAAAAATTTTCTTTAACTATAATACCAGAAATTAGCGACCAGTAAAAAAAGCTTTCACAAAAATGAAAAAGTTATTTTAAAAATTTTGGACCTCACAAATTTTAAATTTTTGATGGTTTACTACTAATATGTACTAGAAAGTTCTAAAATCTATTAAAATGTGGCCCAAATATTATTAAAATTTCTTCGTTCTTTCTTAACTCAAATCCAACTTTTAACTCAAACTAGGTTATTCCAGCTTTTATTAAATTCCAAAATATAAAATTGACCAAAAGTTTTCTTTCATCAGAAACATTTTAAACTTCATCTAAAGCCCTTAAAAATCAAAAGCTTTATCACACTGCAAAAATATCAAATTAACTGCATTAAACTTTTTTCTAGAGCTTAATTCAAAAAATATTTCCTTGGTTTATATTACTTATAACTAATACTTATATGTGAAGTGCAGTATAAAGCTCACTTTTAAACTTGTTCGGGGACTTAAATTTAAATTCTGTAGTTTTACAAACGTACGTTTTCAAAAGCTCAGCACCAATTAATAATTTGATTTTAAAATTTACTTCTACTTAGTTTACATACAAAAGGGCTTTTGGTACTTAAAATGAAATAAACCATGACCTAATCAAAGCTTAACCGTGAATAATTTTTTTTAACTAGATTTATAGCGAAATATACTTAAAGCTTGTAAATAGACCAGTAAAAGCTTCTAAAAATGTATTCAGTCGATTTTACTTCGTTCGATTTATTTTGTTGTGAACTTATAGTATCAGTGAAAAGTGTTTTTTTTTTATTTGAAGAATAAAGTTTAGTCATATACTAAAGTTTACTTAGAAAACAAATAGTTTAAATTTTTTTAATCATAAATTAAAGCTTTAAACAAATGTTATTAAGTTTAGATTAAAGAAAATATAACAAGTTGATTATGAAATGTCTACGAAAATTCAAAACAGATAAAAAGCTGCAACTTAGATCTGAAAGCTCTGTAAAGTTTTCATTGTAACCCAATTTATTTTAACCCTAGTTAAGCTTAGATAATTTTAAAATTTTAAAAGTTGGTCTAGAATATCGGTAAAGTTCCATATAAACATCTTACGATTCTCTAAAAATTTTGAATTTTGCTTAAACCAACCAATCATGCTTTAAAAAGAACTAAATCTCTACTACAATTTCAATTATAAATAAAAAAGTGTTTACAGATTTAAAAGTTCTTACATTCATTCACAATTCATTCGATTTCAATTTATTCAAAGTTTAAGAGTGAGCTTTTAAAATAATAAAATTTCTTTAACAAAATTCTACATTTCAAAAACTATTTACAGTAAAAATCAAAAGCTCTTTTATTTATTAAAAGTAACATATCTTTTTTAGAAGCTTCTGCTAAATCATTTATAGTATCAATGGAAACATTTTAATAAAAGCTTTTACTATTTTAGAAAACATTAAAATATTTTTTTTTAAATAACTAAAATGTTTTAGATTGAGATTTGATTATTAAATTTTTGAATAAGTCGTAAAGTTAAGCTCAAAATACTTGCTATAAATTATAGATCAATTAAAGAAACAAAATTCATTAAAAACTCGGTTTAATTTAAAGCAGAAAATATGGAGTAGAAACTAGCACATAAAATACATTAATGAGCTTTTTACAACCTAAAATATTCTCCAATTTTTTATTATTTCAAATAAGCCTTTAAACAACTACTAAAGCTTTTGCTATTCAAAAGATTAACTTTCTAAGTTTCTAAAGTCAAGTATGAGCTTTAAATACGACGACAAATGCTATTTATCAATCGTTAAATCTTCTTGTAATGTTTTATAAATTCTTTTCTTTCTGTACTTTTATGAAGTGAAATGGTTGGAACAGCTTTAGGTGGTAAAATAAATATGACATGCTTAAAGTTTGTCTATTTCAAAATAAAGTCATTTTGCTGATTAATTATAAAACAATAAATATCAAAAAAGTTTTTAAAAGTATTGAGCTTTTTATGATCTGATTTTTACCATTTCAAGTTTTTAATTTAAAATTCATAAAGTTATAAAAAGTGGAAAAAACTTTTATAAACTTAATTCTGTACTTTTAAAAAGCATTCATATCATAGTAAAAAACAAAGCTTTTTTAGTAATCGTTTTTGTCTTCAATTGAATCGAGCTAAAAGCATAGATAGAGCAACACAATTATATGTTTAACAAAAGTTCTGAATATTTTGAAAGCTCAATCTATTTATTGTTCCAGTTTTTCATGTTTATGTTTAATTTTTTTAAGTTTGGTTATATTTGGAATTAAGTTCAAATGTGCACAACAAATTTTAAAATAAATTTAATTTGAATAATGATAGCATTAAACTTAATAAGTTTCGAGTCAAATTGAAGCAAGCTTTTTAAATATTTTATTACTTACCAGCAATTTGAAACCAGTAAAAGCTTTCATAAGAGTTTAATACTGATTTATTAAAATCCATTTGTCAATTTCACAAACTTTAATTTTTCTATGGTACATTTGCATTTCTATTATTACTAAGTCTTATTACTTTCTTAATTTTGACCGCCAACGAAGAGCACAAAGCTTTATTTGAATGTTTTTTTTAATATAGCATATTATTCCTAAAGCGACTGATTTATGATAATTGCTAATTTTATTTTTAAATTGTGTCCTTTAAATCCGTGATTTTTTATCAAAAGCTCAGTATAATTTCTTTTTCTTGGTCATACTTTTTACTTGGCGTTGTAAAAAGAGCTTTTGTTCCTTAAATTGAAGTAAACTGTGATCTAATCAAATCTTAACTTTCAATGGTTTTCAGAACTAAAAAAAGCATCACAGCTTTCACGTTTTTATGTTTATACGTCAATTTTACAAATAATTAAAACTTTTAATTAGAAATTATTTATTTTGCCTCGTTCTATTAATATAACAAAATAACATCGAGATAATTATAGGTAGTTATTAAATTACCTACTAATTATCTACTTTTGTATAGCTTGATGTAATTTTAGATACATTTGTACGTCATTAAACGGTACATAATCAAATAGAAATTTAAAATAATTTAACTGTTTACTCTTTGTATGGTTATTATGGTCTTTACATTATTTTAAAGCAAAAAGCTTTAAAATTTACAAAACACTCAATCATTAAAAGAGGATTAAATAACGGAAAGAATTATCGAGTTTTCATAATCCTACTGTGACCCTACCTTGAGTATTTATTTAAGCTTATATTAAACAAAAGTTCGTTGAAACATTTTGTTATGTTACTCAAAAAATTGTAAAAAAGCAATCGAGCTTTTTCATATCTGGTTCGTTACACGTAAACCAAACAGTTCTTCAATTTATTTCAAAGATGCTTTTAAAGATGCGTCTTAAAGCTATATATTTTATACTTGAGCTTACTATTGAAATTTCAGGTAAAACAAAACCAAAATATAAACTATTTTGTAAAGCTCTATTATTTATATAAAAATTAAACAAATAAAATCTACTATTCAAGCCATTCATCTAATAGAAGAAATTGGTTTTTTGATAACAATAAAGCTTTTTGGTATTTTCTATGGAAAATTTGGTTTCATATTACTGTAAAATTAAGCACATGAAAGCATCCATTATCAATGTTACAACATAGTTCAACAAAAATATCTTATTTTAAAAGCACATCAGTAAAAGTTACACAGAACCATAATATAATCAAAAAACGAGGAGCTTTGCACAAACACAGATTTAAACGTAGTTTAAACGTCATCAAAATGTACTAACCACATATTTTGATTGAAAAAGCTTCCATAATAATAAAACGATTTTTGATAAAAGTAATTTTCTTCACTGATTACAGTTTAGTTTGAAACAAGGTTTGTTCAAAATGCATGAAAGCCTTGAAAAAGATTTTAACTATGAGCTTTAACTTGTAAAACTCAAATGTTTTAAAATGTTTATGATAGAAAAGGAAAATACCACAATATTTTTGTTACAAAGCATGATATCTACGAGCGCTTTCAACAATTACTAAAGCTTTTACTAATACAAAAAAAACATATTTACACTTTCAAATTCAAGTGTGAGCTTTTAATAAGTAGAATTACTAGTCCAACTGATGTTCAACTGGGTTATAATTTAAAACCCACTTTCTATTTTTTTAAAAGCTTTTACTTATATCATGTAATAAAATTGATTACTACTATGAATGAAACAGCTTTGTCATTGAAATGTATTTGACGACTTTAAAGTTTGTCTCTTTCAATCCAAATCATTTAAACTATCATCGAGCTTTTTATAATCTAAATACTTCACATTTAAACAAATTAAATATCTGAATCATTATTTAAACTTCTTCTTGTTTATAATCTTATAAGCTCAATAATGCTTTTATTTGTGATCAGCTAATTATATTGATTCTTCGCTCACTAAACAACGGAACATAAATTTTACTAAAGGTTTTCTAGCATAATTGATAAAAGAGCTTTATAATTTCTAAAGATGATTTATATATACTTTTTGTGTCAGTTAAAATATAAATAAAAAGCTTATATTAGTCAAAATGTATAAAGAAAAAATGAGCTTTTTAAAACTTAAATATTTTAATTAAAGTTTTTAAATATTTAAATCTCATTATAATAGCAATTTAACAAATATCGTTTTTTCAATTAAAAGCTTACGTACATAAAAGTAAAAGTTATAAAAGCTTTCATTACAATGAAATATTTCGCTATTTCTATTTCAATATTTCTCTTGTATAACCTTTTTAATAAACGCTTTTACAATTATTAAAAACCATTAAACAATTAAATATGTAAGCATGGTTTAAAAAAAGCTCTGGTTTCTAAACTGAGATTGGCTTTTTACAAAGTTTAAAACTAAAAAGTTTACAAAAAAAACCGAATTTTAAAATTAAAGTTGTTTTTAAGTTTATGAGTGAAAATTTTACAACATTTAATAAAAAGCTTTGTTATGATTGAATTGCCAAAACTGTCGAAAACCTTATAAATGTTTGAGGACAAAAACAAAAGGCTCATTAACTTTTAAAATATTTTAAAATATTGTGAATCAAAGGTTCATACATTGTTCTTTATAACCTTAAATCAAAACCGGAAAGTTTAAAAAGCTCAAGTTGTACTAAGAACTATATTTGCATAAAAAAAACAAATGACATTTAACAAAATATTCTTTGTTTAAAAGCACAATGAGGTAAAGTTACATAAACCATACTACCACAAAATATTCATATATTGTCACCAATCATTTCTAAGCATAAAAATCTGGACAGTGGTACTCCTTTGCCAAATTCCGAAAATCGATGAATAGTCAAAACCACACGAAATAATGAACCGATTTTGATGAATGATACCTTTATCAAAAGCTTGTGATGCCAGTATAATTACTGCCACAAAATATTTATGCACTGTCACCAATCATCTCTTAATATACAAATCCGGACAGTGGAACCCCTTTACAAATTTCCGAAAATCAATGAATATTCAAAAACACACGAAATAGTGATCCGATTTTGATGGATGATACCTTTATCAAAAGCTTGAGACACCAATGTAATTACTGCTACAAAATATTCATATATTGTCACCAATCATTTCTAAGCATAAAAATCCGGACAGTGGTACCCCTTTGCAAAACTCCGAAAATTGATGAATAGACAAAGCACACGAAATAGTGATTTGATTTTGATGAATGATACCTTGATCAAAAGCTTGTGACACCAGTATAATTACTGCCCCAAAATATTCATGCAATATCACCAATCATTTCTTAACATACAAATCCGGACAGTGGTACCCTTTGCAAAATTCCGAAAATCGATAAATAGTCAAAAGCACACGATGATTGTTTTTAAAATTAAAGATCTAGGCTTTTGTTTAACTCGATTATGGTTACTGGAATAAATACAATTTAAAAACGCTCAACTAATTAGGAGCTTTTGGTGAAAAAAACACAGATTAAACCCGAGTTTCAAACTTAAAACTTTCCAAAAAAAATATTTTAATTTTTAAAACGTATATTTATAAATATTTATATTATATTTTCTAAAATAAAGCTCTATTTTCTAAAAGCTTTGAAAGAAAAACCTTGTTGAACTCACGTTTGTTGAAATATTTTATAAAGCAAAGCCCATCGATAAGTGCATCAAAAATATGTCTCAGCCTTTTTATGAAAGATTAAACTTACATTTTCTTGTTAAATTTACATTTTCTTCAAAGGTTGAAAAAGCTTCAGTTACTAAGACGTTTTGGAAGTTTATTGGTTTAAATCTTAATCAATTGAGTTTCAGTAACCTAAGAGTTTCAGTAACCTCCCATTTGTAATGTTTAAAAACCGTCATATTACTTTTTAACTTACTTAAACGTGTGGTTAAGTTTGTAAAAAAAGAAGCTTTTGAAAAAAACTTTATTGAAAAAATATTTTGTTTTGCGTTTTAATGACAAAATAAACTACAAAACCTAGTTTACATAATATTTGAAAAACTTGTTGTTTCTTCAAATTAAAAACTTTAGGTTGAGCTTTTGTTGGCAAATAAATTATAATTATTTTTATTCGTAATTATTTTTAGAACATGCATGGATATGCAACGACGACTGACTTTTAAAAGTTGAGTTTTGTAAACTTTTAAAAAAATTCTAAAAAAGCATATTCAAAGCATGTTAAAAGCTTACAAAGTAGTCTTGATAAAATGTTGTAGAATATCTTTAGAGTTTCAAATTACAAAAACTTATAAAGCATAGCTACAAAAAGCTTTAAACTTTGGAAAGTTTGAACTTTCAAACAAAGCTTTACTAATAAAAATTTCGTTTAAAATATTAATAATTCAAAGCATTCCTTAATTTACCAATGACTTAAAAAGGTATATGAAAACTTTCATCAAATAAAAGCTTTTCAAAAAAACTGTCTAATTTTAATGAAACTTTAATGAACTTGAAATCTTTTTCAATTTAATTTTAAAGTATTTTGTGACGCTTTGAGCAATCATATTAGCTCACACTGGAACAATATAAGCTTATAAATATAAGTACGAGCTTTTATTACACTGATCAGACATATTTAGTACTACAATTTTTCATTCAATTAACAAATATATTAAAGCCATTAAAATGTGAACCGAACTATCCCTCTATTATTAAAGCAAAGTTTTGAACAAAAACTTTTTGGTAAAATTTAAATTATGCTTCGGCGGCTGAAAAAGCTTATGTTTCTTGAGCATCTGAGCTTTAAACGGTCTTTTTATAATCCAAAATCAAAAAACATTGCATCAAAGCTTTCGTGTTTTTATATCAATTTTTTCATTATTTGTTGAATTTTTATCACTGTGTACTAATTAAACTCGAGTTAATTATAGGTAGTTAAATTACTCACTCATCATCTAATTTTGTACAGTAAAATGTTATTATAGATATATTTGTAGGTCATTAAAAGATACAAAATATATTAAAAGCTCAATACAATTCCATCGTTTAATCTGTTGATATAACATTTTCTATACCAAATTTTAACAACAACAATTTAAACCTTGCAAAACAGCAGAAAACATCCAAGCCCGTCACCTTACACAAATTCTCGAATAAGACAAACGAAAAGTACAACAACAACAACATGAAATTCTTCATCACTTCTTAAACGTACACACGATGTTAATCAGAAATCTGTACTTGTTATAAAAATTTAAAAAAAAATTCCAACAGAAACATTTTGTTGTTCGTTAATGAAATTAATCAAAGTATAAATAAGAAAAAAAAATTCACGTTAAATAAGACACCTGTTACATTACATTGTTAAGACGCCAAAAAAAACTGTTGTGATGTGTAATACTGCTTCAACAATTTTCTAAACTTTTCACTCAATTTTTAATATTTTATATTTTTATATTTACACAACTCACTTTAAAATATTTTTAATTCACCACACTAATAAAAAAATTCACTCAAACAAATTTCACTCAACTTAATTTTTTTTTTAAATCACTCAAAATTAAAAATTTCTTTATATGTAAAACACTTTTTGAACACCAATAAAATAAAAACAAAAACGACTCAAATCAAGATACTATATATTGTATCGTATATAAAGAGTGTGTCCTGTCCTCACTGATAAACAGGTAGATTGCTACTGAATATGAATTTTATTTTTTTGGGTAAAGCACACAAACATTTTTCATGATTTTCCTTTGTGCGCTTTATACAAACGTGTTTGTGTGTGTTTGTGTGTGTCTGCTTTATTCTCGTCTCATATATTTTCTCAGTTTTTTTCAACGATATACAACAACAAAAATTACTCTATATATATACACAGTAGATTATAACTTGTTTGTGTTTTTGATTTTATTTTTGTTTTGTTGCGTTGTGTGCGGAAAATTCGGATAAAATAAATTAGTAAAAAAAAAAATTTGAATGATAACATAATTTCCTATTTTTTATGTATTGTATGTTTTACAGATGGAATTATAGATTCTTTAGTGTGATGGTGAGTGTCCTTATTGTATGTATTCATAAGGATGCGAGTATACTCATTTCTAAAATCAAGGCGATGGTTGACCCCTATATTTAATGAAACACGAGTGCGATATAATTTATCGCTAAATATTATTATGGAAAAGTATATAAAGCATTTTCGTGGAAAAGCTAAATGAAATTCCGATGTAAGATAATTGAAACGGTGGTTTGGTTGATTAAAATTGATGTTCATGCAAACATAAAAGTTATGAAATGTGTGCGAACGAAACATATGGGCTGAAGACCAAATTTATGTAGCATTTTTAGGCTATTGTTGGGTCAAACTTATTTCGGAACAAAATATATATAAACACAATTATTATGTCTTATTTCATTATGTCTTTGTATAATGGCAAAATTGTGTGAAGATAATTTTGATTTTCTTGCGATCAGTACATTTTGGAAAAAATTATTTTCACCAGAGGCTTATGGGCCCAGGTTGTGATGGAAAAGGATTATCCAACTTTGAGCAATCTGTTTGTTTTTTGGCGTAATGTAGCGATGTGGAGTGTGTTAAGCTATGTGTAAGAAGGGTGGTCAGTAGTCAAACTCAAAGGGAATCATGAATTATTCGGGTATCAAGAATTCAAAGGTCTGAGAATTAATAAAAGATGGGAGTACAAAAAATGAAAGCGCAGGTATTTCAATTGCCTGAAATTGCGCCATATAGTATATATTCCAGCAAATCCGTGTTCATCTTACTCTTTTTCATGTTGATGATATAAGTCCTAAAGTAAGCAGTGAATTTGTTGCACCTTATATTATATTACAATACCTGATTTTATGCTCAAAAATGATTTTTGAAAATGTATGAATATTTTGCATCAATATTTATGCGTTAATCGAGAGTTTTTGGTTAAAGATTCACTCATTAAAAATTCTATTTATATTGACCCCCAGTACGTATATCTACGGTTGTAATCTGCCCCTTCAAAAAATGTACTCATTTTTATTTGTAAATGACTACCTACATCATTACCATGAACTTTTGTAACCAATTGGACAGTTGCAAAAAATATTGATTTTATATTAAAATATTAAAATGACCTTGAAATAACCTTTCGAACCTTCATTAGATTGAAATAAATTACACCAACAAATTGTTCCCGTAAAACGAAGCCACCTATCTTTAATATATTCAAATTCTAAATTAAATTATGCTACTCCACACAATAAAAATGTATTGAAAAGTAAAAACTGCTACCCTCCACAATACCGTAGCAACATTAATTTCCCAAATAAAATATTTCGGGTTTTAAAAACTTTACGAAAATATTTCATAAAATACTTCACCCATGCAAATTTGTTCGTCAAATTGTATTATATTTTATAGGGTAAATCTATTTAGTAGAGCGAACATAAATTTGCTCAATGACAATTTATATAAAACCAGTCATTTGTCCCTAAACCGCACAAATTAGTCACTTCAACTTATATACATATTAAAACATACAACGAAATATTTTACCAACTGTAACCGTATTGCCTAAAAACAAGTCAACGTTTAACATCTATATTATATAATAAGCACAAAAAAAAAGATGAAATGAAATAATTTTTTTTGCCAGTTTCTCCTATTTCAAAAACTGATACATAATTTTCGTAAATTTTCATCAAATTATATAGCAAACTGAAGCAAACAACAACAACAAAAAAATATACGGCAAAAAAAAGGAAAATCAGAAAAAAATATTATTATTCAGCACAATAAAAAGAAAATCTTGAAAAACAAATTATTGAAAATTCAATAATGACAGCAACAACAACAGTATAATAATACAATAGAAAGTTGTTCATCGCCGTCTTACGCGATATTATGATGATCAACATCGCATATCAGTTCAACTTAGTTTACGTTAGATATATACTACTTAGTTACATGCACAACAATATAACCGTAAAAACAAAAGAAAACTTTTTTTTTTCAACAAAATCTCGAACATCTTCCTCTTGTCCATCATCATCATCATCGTTTTATTGCGTTGTTCTATGTATACATATAGCATCGAACGAACAATCTTTGTTTGTTTTGTTTCGGCAGATAATAATTCTGTTAGTTTTATTTCGAATTTTTTGGTTGGTCGATGATAAGATGAAATGATAATTTCATCAACCACGATAACGAATAGACGGAAAGGAAACATATTACAACATAATTTTATGAATATTATTTCGTATAATTGATTTTTCGATTTTATTCATTGGAGTGAGCATGAAATTTATCGAAAATTTATATCATCATTATTATGTCTTTTACTATAATAAAACAAAAATTAAATTTGATTGACAACAACAAAAATATAAAGTTGACAACAACAACGTAGCATTATGTATATTTTATAAGAGTATCAACATTAAGGGGTAACTATGAAATTCATCGCTTTGTGATTTTGGAAAAATTTGATGGGATTTATTCAAGTAGCGTTGAATTATAATTAAAAGGCTATATGGAATAAATTGTTGATTGATTAACTAAAGATAATCAAACAGTGCATTAAAACTGGGAAACAGAAAAGATATGTACAGGATAGGATATAGAATACTCTAACGAAATAGCATCGATCATTTTATATGCAACAAAAAATTGTTGAAGATTCATTTTTTTTTAATTAAAATGACCTTGAAATAATGTTGAAAGTTGGTTTGAAAATTTTTTTATCAAGCTCAGAGCCTAAATTAAGTTTTAATTGTTAGAAATGTATACGGTTAGCTTATACTATCTTAAATTCATTGGATTGTTTACCTTCTTATTATATCTCCTTGATACAGACATCCACAAGTATACAATGACTATTACAGGAATATAATGTAACCACTTACCTGAAATGAAAATAACAAAATAAATACAAAATAGGATTAATTTACGACTGAGTTTCCATGATTTTAAATCAATAAATTTATTCAACAAATAGCTATTGGTCCAGTAAATGTTGTCATAGTAATTTACAGGGAAAACCAAACAGCATTCACAAGTACTCAACACATACACTCACCACAATGGTTTCTAGAGAAAATCTGTGGGAAAATACCGATTCTATGTATATATATAGGGATACAGTACTTGATAAAAAAAATACACACACACATTTATTCCCAAAGAAAATCTGATGTACATAACTCACTTTGTTATGATTTTTCTTGTAACTGTATATTAACATTATAGATTTGTGTATAAAAATCAAATGGAAATGGATTTTTCATTTATTTTATTGTTTGTGAAAATATTGGAAAAATAAAAAAACAAAAATTAAAATTGTGTATACTATTTATAGACGATTTATAGATATTAAAATGTCCTTCTAAACAAAAATGTCGGGAGTGTGTATATACAGGAAAGTAGGAAAAATACTGAAGTAAAAGCTTTTTGATATTTAAATTTATCATATATACAAAATCGAGTAAATGACGAGAGTACACAATTATATCAAAATAAAAGCTCTACAGTTTATATTTTTATTTCAGAATTATTTTGTCATTGAATTGAAAGGTAAATCTTGATATAGTGTATTGAAAACATTGTAGGGAAATTAAATTTTTCTTTTTTTAATAAATTATTTTACCTCTTACGAAGAAAATCAAAGCACGACAGAAACAAATTTTAGTATATATTTGTAACATGTATATACAGCAATATCGGTTGTATTGACCATCAGAAGAAATTGCAATGGTACCGAGAAGTTTAGTCGAGGATTGTAAAGATTTAAAACCTTGAAGGCAAGTAATGTGGTGTCAAGTAATCGACCGCAACTGCTCTTGGATTTCTTTAATACTGAATTGGCTGCAGCAAGTTTCATCACGTTGAAAGGTGGCTCAACTCGACTACTTAACTTGGTAAAAGCTATAGTAATTATGACTATCGATCAACACATATACAACATGATGTTTACAGGAGCCACTCAATTAATAGGCCTCTTAGTATAGAATTTCAAAGTCTTTAACTATTTTTTGGAAGCTTTTGTAACTTTGTTAAGAGGTCGTTGATTATTTTATGATGCTCCCGACATTAGTTTAAAAAGAGGATCATACTGTTTGACTTTTTGGACTATTTTGAATAACAATCTGCTGTATAGCTTAAATGACTTCAAGAATTGACTAACTATCCTTATACGAAGAGAGATTTAAGATTAAATTACAAGCAAATATACTGCACCTTTCGTTTGCACGATGGCAATTAGTAGCAAGTGAGGATCTTAAAGACAAGTGGGGTATCTCTAGAGCACAGTAGGAACTATTAATTGCTGTGGCAATTATTAAAAATAAACAAAAGCTTGATCTTTATGTTGAAATTTGCTCTCTAAGTCCAAATGCTTTTTAATCGAAGAAGTAGATAGATCTTCAGCGGGTTAAGATTATTATAGCGATTGTAAGTTACTTTTTGATACGTCCAAATGGGTTGGAAATAAAAAAGCTCATCAGTAAAACAGTCCATCATTCGATTCTTGGTTTATAAAATAGTCTGATGTGAGGTGAAATGTCGGAATGATATATACATAAAATTAAGACACAATAGTATTGAACCAGCCAGATCTTCTGAAACTATAGTGACGAGAGAGAACTTCTTTTTAGAGAAGTTCCAAATTAAAGCGATTAGTAAAGCGATCAGCAAACGAGTAGCTCGTATTCCAAGATGAGAAATTCCGTGAAGATTCTTGATTCTCACACCTTAGTTTGTTGTCATTTGTAGGTACCTGTACCAATTCCATCCTCACATTACTTGTTCCAACCTCGCTCTCTGTTATTAATTTTACTAGTCCCACATTTTTGCGCTGTTCCTCTTGTACTGTAGTCAATATCACCTCATCGGACTCAATACAATTTGGTTCGTAAATACTGTAAACACTCGACTATCTAAAAAATATCGAGTGTTTTATTGTCAAATAAATCGTCAAAAGCTCCCTGTCAAATGTCGAGTATTTTTGTTCGGTGATGTTTAATTTCTTTGAAAAATAACCCAATGGATGTACGTCTACACCTGAGGCTTTTTGTTGTAGTACGCTACACCCAGTAACTTAATCAGAGTGGACCAAAAGTGTTGTTCTAGCCAACTCCCATTTTTGGTCGCTTGAAATTCTGTTGACGTATATATCAGGCCAAGTGAACATTTTTGTTTTTGGCTTTTTAGTCAACGGTGCCGAATGCGAATGGATTGGGGCGAATATTTCTACGAGCTTTGGTACGAATCGATAGTAGTAGTTTACCTTCCTATGATCCGTTGAATCTGATGAAAGGTAGTGGAGATTGAAAAAGTCTTAGTGGCTTTGATTCTATATTCTGTAGGGTGGATTCTTCGTGTGTGTACCTTGTGGCTTAATAAATCTAGCTGGGTCATTCCAAAAACACATTTGGATGAATTTATGTTAAGTTTATATTATGATCCTTTTTAGTATGACTAGCAACTAGGAGATCGTCTAGATAAACGAAAACGTACATCAGGACCATCAAACGCGGTTCATAAACCTTTCGAAAATTTGCGCTGCATTAAATCCAATGTATTAAATTTGACACCAAATCCCAAGCTCCACCATATTCTCGAATACTTGCCATGCGGTAAATCTCGTTTGAGACGAGCAGGATCAAGACGACGTTGATGCGAATACGACAATCTTTCCGTTGTTTGATCAATGAACAACGTTGTATTGTACTTGAATGTCGTACCTTGGTTTTTGTGTTAATGACAGATACTTCTGGAGCAAGATCCTTGCAATAATTGCGTAACTGTTGAGTACATCAAGCCAAATTTCGATAATAAATCCGCTCCGAGAATAGGACGATTGACGTCGGCAACGGTGAAGACGCGTATGAAATTTCTTTCAATTCAATTCAATTAGAAATCTTAAATTGGTTACCAGGTCTAGGATAAAAAAAAGGCATGATGGCCACCACAGTTGTCGGCCACTTTAACAACTGGGTTGGCTAGTTTTTTGTTGGGGTCTTGGGAACCCCCTGCCTTGGAATAAGCAAAACTATCGAAACATCTAGTTGCTCAGTCTCCAAAACCTCGATATCATCAAATCCCGTTAAAATTACAAGAACGATTACGGCTAATCGAACGAGACCTTGATCTACCCCTGAAACCATTCTGACCACAACTTGAAGAACTTATTTCTGAGATTTATCATTTCATATCTTTGACCTCTTTAAACATACTTTTGATAATTTCGCTCAACTCACATTTTGGATCTTTTGGAATATTTTGAACTTGATGAA
The DNA here is from genome assembly GCA_963556175.1 of Tipula confusa. Classification (NCBI taxonomy): domain Eukaryota; kingdom Metazoa; phylum Arthropoda; class Insecta; order Diptera; family Tipulidae; genus Tipula; species Tipula confusa. The sequence continues at coordinate 25,887,532 of OY744477.1, read as the reverse complement.
TAAACGGGCTCCCGAGCATAGAAAAATTAACGAGGTATTGGTTTGGATGGCGGACAAAATAGATTCGAAACTTCCCAAATCTGATCAGCCAGAATGAGTTTTTCCGATAAATCCAACTTGTTTGTAGCGGCAACAAGCATATTTATTCTCCCAGGTAAACGACAAGCCCGAAGTTTCTCCAACAACTTGTGATCGAATTTTTCAGCTGGTTTTATATCTCCCATATCAGCTCTTATGTAACGTTTAGTCATTAAAAAACAAAAAGAAAACATATTTTATATTTGGAACACTCATGGATCATATAGCTTTTAAAAAACGAGTATATCGAGAGCTTTTTAGTATATTAAACACTTGACACGTGATAAAAATTAAATGTATCATATATCACTAACAAATGATATTTCGGTACAATTTTAATAAAATTGTTAATCCCCTAAAATTATTTTAGATTATTTGCTCAAAGTCTCATCAAAATACTCAACTTAAAGCTCTTTGACGATATGGTACGGTATACGGTACGCACATAATGAAATAAAACAAAATTATATATTAAAATAAATTATATTAAGAGATGAAAATTTATATTCATTTCCATTTCGAATTTTCTTTTTTTTTTTTTGTTTTTTTTTATTTTTGTTGCAAAGTTTGTTGTTATTATTGCTTTTGTTGACATTATACAAAATAAAAAGCCAAGAAGTATAATGTTTATATATATATAGGCGTCGTACTCGTATATATAAAAAGTTTCAAGTTTCTTAAAATAATTATTTATTTTATTTCATAAAATTAAAATTTTAAATTTTGAATCTACACACTTTGCGTGCATAATCGATGAGATTTAAAAAAAATAAAAAAAAACTTACCAAATCGTGCTGTTATAATATCAATCTGAAGTAAATTTTACACTAACGTTTAAATTCAAAAATTATTTGAGTGTAGGTCGTTTTAAAGACAAATAAATGGTCAAGTAAAATTAATAAAACCATAAAAGCTCATTAAGCGGTGCTATCGTACATATATTACCACGACCAAATAATAAAATTTAATTACGTAGGTTGCGTACTTCATAAAACCCAATAATTTGATAAGATTAAGAATTTTTTAATTAAAAAAATTAAATTGTTGTTGTCAACGTTATTGATTTTTAGTATACGTATTATTTACATAACCGAGGGCGCTTTTTAGCTTCGACTCAATTTAAATTTAGGAAATTAATACGTTTAATTAATTATTTTATTTATCAAATTGATATTTCCATTAAATTTATTTCACTCCACTACTATTGAAAATGTGAGCAATTGTTTTTGTCACGAGAGTGATTTTTTGACATTTTATATTTTTTCATAAATAAATTAAAATAGCGAAAATATAATTATTCATCAGAGCATTTCATGAGTTCATAAAATGTGTTTTAAAATATGACTCCTTGAAGTTTCAAAAGTTAAACTAGAGTAAAATAATTTAATATTCAACATAGTTTAAATTTGATATACTGTAGAGCTTTTCGTTAGAAAAACCTTTTAAATGTAAAGTTACCTCTCTATTACGAAAGCTTGTAGAGAGTAAGGAATAAAATCTCTACCAGGTATTGTCTCTTGAGCCGCGTATACACTATAGAGTTTTTTACGTAGAGGTAGAGAAAACTCTCGGGTAGAGCAGTGTATACACCCAGTAGAGCTCTACATGCACTCTACGTAAGAGTTCTATTGCGTAAAAAACTCTACAAAGTACACGCTATTTTTTTAGGTTTTACAGAGCTTTACATTAGCTTTACACTCGATCTAGCATGTTTGATAAAGTTTTTTGCTCTACAGTAGAGAAAGTAAATGTATAGGTCCATGTAATTTAAAATTAAATTGGTCATTTTGTGACAATTAAATATTTAATGACATTTCTATTTGCATTTCGATGGTCATTCGCTTTCAAAAATTGTTGAAATATTTCAAATATTGTGGTTGGATACCAATTGAATTTTTTCAAAACATGCCTATATCTTATACCTATATCTATACCTATTCTTTTCCGGCTGGAATAGATTTTAAAGGAGGAAGATTTTAAAAAGGGATTACTAAAAGTTTTAATCTTGAAATTATGGTAAATTGCGGGAGAAATTTAGGCTATAATTTTTTTTTATCAAAAAAGACTCCCATCACGAAATTCTAGTCTGATTAGGATAGACGATATCCTAGTTGGATTTAAGGCTTTAATAGCTGGGTTCCGCTCAAAACTATTACTTACAACTGCAAATTTCTGTCTTAGGGACCCTTAAAGCTACTGATAAAAAGCACAGACTGTTGTCTTTATAAGTTGTCAAACAATGGTTCTTTTTTTGCAGTTCTCTTTAAATTAGCTTTTTAGCTGGACATCTCTAATTGAAAAAGGAGTCTAGGAGTGTAGTAGTTTTTTGGAGCGCTCCAAGTCCAGTTTCGGCAAGACTTGTCGTGTTACATTGCATGTTATGGTGTTATTCCACCTCTTCTGTGCCGAAGCTATCGCCTCCTTTTAAAGCGCCATAAAAAGCGCTGCTATAGGCCTCCCCAGATTTACCCTTTCCAGTTTCAATCGGAGAGTTGTACATTTCCTTGCCATTTCAACAGCCCTACAGTTCCCCAGAACGTCCGAATGACCGAGGACCCAGACTATCTGGATATTGAGATGCTCACTTATCTCGTTAAGAAATGAGCGGCATTTCAATGCCACCTCGGACGTCAGAGAAACTGATTCCAGCGACTTGATTGCCGCCTGACTGTCCACATATATTGTTGTATTCCTTGTGGATATGACGTTATGCATCAACCAAGTCAGCGCTTCCTCAATCGCTACCACCTCTGCCGGGTATACAGTCCAGTGATCAGGAAGACGAATGGATATATTCACATTTGATTTGTCACAATAGACTCCAGCTCCGACTTTGCCGTCTAGTTTGGAGCCGTCAGTGTAGAATTGTATACTTCCAGTTTCCGCTATTGAGCTGTTCCCCCAGGGTTCCCTTGAGCGGATAAGGGTCCGGAAGCCTTTTCCAAAGCATACAATCGATATTGTGTAGACACTATTCGCCAAGTCATCCTTAAGCAAACTGCCAATCGTCGAGTGGCCCGTCTGTAGACATTTCCACTCAAACACGGCAGTTAGTTGTGCAGCCGTAGTTGCCGCTCTCTGCTTACCAAAGATGTCGACAAGAAGAAGGTAGAGCATAGCCTCCAGAGTACGTGTAGGTTGTCCTCAGTGCCCCACTTATAAGCAAGCAGACCGTTCTTTGTACCTTCTCTATCATATTTTTATAAGTTTTCTTGTCTAGTGCTGGCCACCACACACTCACCCCATACATAAGAATCGGTCTGACTACAGCAGTGAAGAGCCAGTGTACCAGCTCTGGTTTAGACTCCATCTCCTACCGACGGCGTTCTTACATGAGTACAGAGCCATGGTAGACTTCTTTACTCTCTCTAAAATATTGGGCTTCCAATTTAGCCTACTGTCCAAAATTATGCCCAGAAATCTTGCCACCATTTGCAGTAACATTTTGAAATTATTATATGACATACGTAGAAAATTATCATAGGCGTTTGTAACGTTTTCCTTAATTTCATTCATTGGTCCACGAAAAAATCCGTAGTTTTGCTTCCTTTTCGCGATCCACTCCCTAAACATTCTTTTTTTCTTGTTTTCTTCTTAAAGTAAAAAAATAATGGCTAGCAGTTTGTTTTTTGTTTTTTTGTTTTTTTTTTATTTAGAGCACTCTACCGTAGGGAAAATAGGTCTACAGTTTATACAGTCTGTTGAGCGCATGGTAGAGCTCTACTTAAAATTTGTCTACGGCTACTCTACGGAAAGCAGTAGAGTCGTAGAGACACTCTATAGTGTACACACTGCTTGTAGAAACTTTACACTCTACACTCTACGCTCTACCGAAAACACTCTATAGTGGACACCTGGATTTAAAAATTGTATTTGATTTAGGTGAAACATCCTAGAATCGTGTACAAATTAATGATAAAATTAAACGCTCTAGAACTTTCCATAAAAGCTTATTTTTAAAATAAACTTCTAAAATATTTTCATTATAAAAGCTTATTTAGGGTGTTTTGAACTTAAGCGTAAGAATTATAAATGGTGACTCCTTGACAAGTTTTAAGCAAATGAAACTACTTAAAAGGAGTCCATTTTCAATATTTATGGTTCCTCCATACACATTGTTCTGAAGCCGATTAACCAACAACACTATAGGTAATGCTGTTAACTATAAATTATTACGGCGAAAACATCGAGATGGCATCTTTCGTTGTTTTTTCAAAGCTGATTATTAACCCGATATATTGGGTTAATAATCAGCTTTGAAAAAACAACGAAAGATGCCATCATAGTATTGTGATTTACCTGTTTTGCTCTTTCATTTTTAATCTGTTCATTCAAACCTCGTGGTCTGTGCATTAAAAATAATTAGGTCATCAGTTTCATCAAAGTTTCACCTTTCAAATCATCAGCTATAAAATATTTTATATGAATAAACGCCTAAATGTCATATATTTATCCTAAACGTTGACGATATTCTATCGACCCGACATCTGGAACATCAATGTGTAAACTGTTTTTTTTTTATGATGGTAGTCGCAACAAATTACTCAAAGTACAAATGTGCTCTTTGCAATGAAAAACCTTCAAGAATTTCGAAATTCAAGGGCAACAACAAAACTAAGAGTTGTATTTGATGGCTCTACTAAAAGCTCATCTGCGAGGTTTCTATGAATGATTGCCTTGCTTTTGCTCTATAACTTGATTTAATTTTACTCAGATTCAGAGAACATCATATGACATATCGTGTTTCAGCTAATGTGGAGATAATGTATCGTCAAATACGTGTATTTCGAAAGACGATACATGTTATCAAAAAATTGTATGACGTTCGATACATTCCGCTTCATTCCGTTATTATTGGTTGCTGACCGTTACTAATGGACTAACACTTGCTCCATTTTTAGCTTAACGGGCATTAGAAAAAACGTCGAAAGAACAAATGATGATGCTAATTGCTTCAGCGGCAACGCTAAACATCATATATGTAGACGATTTGATGACTGGGCAAGAAGGCGAAATTCAATAAATGGCCAAATAATATTAAAGAATCTTGGCTAGTCCAGCCAAGGGACGAAACTAGAAATGAACCTCCACTTGAGATTCATACCGCCATACAAGAACGTGATGCCTTCAAGGAATTGATCTCCAAATGTTCTACTTTAATAGGAAATCTACCAAACTATCATTTTCAATCAATTTGGTCATTAAAAGTAGGAGTTGACTTTGCTGGTCCACTACTCATATACTTGGAAAAGGAACAGGACAAAAAAAAATGTACAATTCTTTTTTAATTTGCTTAAGTACCAAAGCAGTGCAAAAAGTGTTCTAAAACGATTTATCACTCGACATTGTCACTAAACATCGCTCTTACAGAGATGTTCAGTGACAATGGGTCTAACTTCATTGGACAAGTAATCAACCACAAAATTCATTTGAGGCCTGTATTCACAATTCAAATAACCGGAATTGAACCGGAACTGAACCCAATATAACTCATCTAATTTATCCCGATGGCAAATAACCTAAAGCATGAGTCAACATGTTTGGAAGAGCTTGCAACTTACCTGTAACTACATGGCTGCTAAGAAAAGTAATTGAAACGCACTCTGGATCTGACAGTACGAGAGTTGTTACAATCAAGACAAAAAACGGACAACTGAAAAGACCAATTACAAAATTGATCAAACTTCCCATTGAACTCGATGGTTCTACAGCGGCGGAATATTCAGAATCCAATCAGCCAACAACAGCATAGGGCATGTTGTTAACTATAAATTATTACATTGTTATACAAAAAATGTTACCATAGATGCACGTCGAAAAGAAGTTTAGAATTTGCAAAAAAAAATTTTAGAATGGCAACAATGTCACAGCTTCCATTGGCCTCAAAACCAATTTACTCAAAACAAAATATATGATCACTGCTTTTAGAGCCCCAGATGCAATGAATTTAATTAGTGGTGATCACACATTAGAAGAAGTGACAAGTTTCTGATGCCTCGGGTCCTTTGTCACTCATAATTATTGTCACTATGGCAACCATGCTAAAGTCAAAATACCATGCAAATGCCGACAAGCTGAAGTTGTACAAGGTGTTGACCCGTTTTCATGTATGGGTGTGAGAGTTGAACCCTAACGGATGAGTATGAGAGATGGTTGATGATTCTGAGAGAAAAATCATGCTCATGATATATGGCACCTAAGGCGACGATGACGTCACTTATCGAGTTTTATAAAACGAGTACGCTGGCTCGGTAACGTTCTGCGAGCCGATCCTAAACGAATGGGTCAGCGATTTCTGAAAGAAGAGAAGCCATTTGACAGGCACGAAAGTCGCTGTCAGCGACGATGGCTCCTCAGAGTAAAGAACACATTTTCTTCTTCGGGTTGTCCGATGGAGCCAGTCTGTTGACTCGGTAAGGGCCAGTATTGGCCTGTAAAAGCCGTTTTATTGTTATTATTATTATAGTTCTCTAACATTCTTTCCTTTTTTGTAGCATTGGTGCTATGCCTCTAATGCTGATGTAATTTTCCAAATTGTATCATCACTGCAATCAGCTGGACGATATCTCAGTCTTTCCTTTAGTGGATGTGAAGTTGGATCAATTTTTCAGGTGTTCCATCCAGTTTTTCGTTGATGTATTTTTCGAGTCGTGTAAATACCCCACGACCACATAAACAAACTTAAATACTCGTACAACAATTCGAAAATCTCCACAACAAGTACGTATTGGGAAAACGAAAGATAAAAAATAAAAAATCGAAATGAAAATACATTTTTGTGGAAATGATGAAAATAAAAAGATTTTTGCCCATATATATATTTTTTTTTATTCACTTGACTATATTAAAACTACGTCGGTATATAGAAATAAAGCAACAACAAACCTTTATAAAGATTATAATATACGAAAATACTTAAGTGAAAATTTTGGGAAAACCAACAAAAAAAAAATGTAAATAAAACAAAAATAAGGATTTTTAACCATAGTGACCGATATTATGTTGTTCGATAGTAATTTATTTGTGTGCATGAAGAGCTTTCGAAAATTTCATTATATATATATAATATATCATGAAAATTAAGAATTTTCCTAAAGCTCATTGTTGATAATTTATCATATAATTGGTAATCTAATATATACAAAGAATCATTATGTTGTGCCACCATATTTGAAAACTATATGCCCAATAAATTATGTGCGGCTGGGTACATCGTTTTTTTTTTTGTTTTGTTAGGGTAAGAAATATTTTCCGTCTGCGGTCTGGTTTTTAGGGCCGATCTAAATAAATTAGATAGACAATATGATTGTGTACGTATATACAATGCATTAGCTTATATCTTCATGATTAGTTATGGAGTTTTTAAGTTGATTTTAGGAAAATATTCATATGTAGGGGAAAATGAGTAGCATTATAGGGTTTTCTAATTGGAATGTCAGGATTTTGTAATTTTTTTTTAAATTAATCTGAAATTGTTAAAAAAAAAACCGTATGTTATTCATTGAAATATATTTTGCCATCACCAATGCACATCACAGCTGATTATCAACCATTATCGAATAATATTAGTTGCAGTTGAATATGTGGCTTCTTTTTGGTATCGTAGTGGTTCCATTTTTCATCAGCAGTGTTTATACAAAGCAAATAACTATTTCGTTTATGACTGGCAAGCAGCATTTCATATGAAAATCTGGGTTCCATGTTATTCCACTTCAATTTATATGAAACCGTTGTATTTTAATTCACTCTTCATGAATTGATACGATTTAAAATTGTACTTTTACAATGAATCTTCATCCGATAATGCATCCAATTTCCTGCGTCTTTGCACATTTCCGGCTTTCCAATACGTCCTTTGTCTTCGATGTTAAATTAACCTTTTTAACGTTTAAAACCACTCTCGACAATTCTTTTCTGTTTTAATTTGTTTTAATCATAACTTACTGGTGGCACCATCTTTTGTCGAATAGCGGAGACTTAGTTACAATGCTCACTAATTGAAACTGATGGAATTGATTGAAACAATCTTAAAAATGGGTCATACTAACAGTTGGATAAAAGTGTCGTTCGTTACGTAAAAGTTTTGGCCACAATAATCATAGAAATAAATGCTATATTCGCCACGAGTTACAAAAAGTTATGCTAATTGTTTCTTTGTACAGTTGAGTTTTCAAAAACCGCTTACTAAGCGGTCAATCATTTTAACGCTCTTTGGTTAAAAGGGGATGCATCGAAAACGTTCACACCTCTGTGTTCTTGTTCGTTGTTGAAATAAATTTAAAAAAATGCCATCTAAACCAAACCCCACATCATCGAGTAATAATGATGACAATATTGAAAAAGGTGTGCCCGAATGGAATTTCTATTCCAGGAATGGTTAGACAGTTTAGAAGAAGTTGAAATTCGTGGAAGGATTGGAAAGACATTTTGATTGAGAATTTTCCTATTAGTAAACGTGGTAACTAATTGTCGACAGGAAGCAAAGACTTATAAAAGAACACGTGGTTTGAAGAAAGTTTGTAGCAGAAATGGTCAGCAATCTAAAAAACACAAGAATTTTCGAGGGTATGTCAGAGTATGCAAGTCCAGTTATTCTGGTCAAAGAGAAAACTGGTGACTTCCGGCTATTTAAAGACAACAGGTAGTTAAATAAGGAAACCGAGAAGGATGACTATCCGAAACCACGAATTGACGACCACCTATAGATAGATTAGATAATATGTGATATTTCACTAGCTTAGATTTATTTCCAGGGTACTTTTAGGTAGGAATAAAATAGAAAGCAACACATGAAATTGAAAAAGCAAACATACAACTCCTGACGGAAAATATCAATTCCTCCGGATGTCTTTCGGGCTTTGTAATGCGTCGTTAGTATTTCAGCGTCTCATCATCAAAAAATTAGGAAATTTACGATTTTCAGTTGTGAATTATAGCCGATTTACATTCACCAAATTTTTCATCTTGAAAAAAACCGAGACACTAAATTGAAAAATTATGCAAGCCAAACCGAAAAAAAAATTCTTTTTGCAAAAATTAAAAGACGAAATCCTAGATCCAAACCCACAAAACTGTTATAAAAAGATTAACTTGATTTTGCTTTATAGCCGATTTACATTCAACAAATTTTGAAGAAGAAGTTGATCTTGAAATCAATTTTGTAAAATTGAAATATAAACAAAAATTGCAATAAAATTTTGTTTTTATTTGTGTGAGTAACCAAAACATAGTATATTAAACTAATTTTATACATGTATTGACATCTTTTTATATGTTTTACTACAAAAAGATAAAACTGTTCATCTTGTAAAATACAAGATTATCTTTTTTATAACAGTTTTTGGGTTTGGATCTCGGGTTTCATCTTTTTCATTTTTACAAGAAGAAATTTTTTCTCGGTTTGGCTTGCATAATTTTTTAATCTAACCGAGCAATTGGCGCAGTGGTTAAAGCTGCGGTGTTTGGGACGGGAGGTACCGGGTTCGAATCCCAACGGGGGAGGGTTGCAAAAGGGATTTTTCATCACTTGATTTCGATCGGTGATGACGATGAACACAACTATGACCCCCTGTTGGAGTGCAGAATCCATGGGCCGAACCATCGTCCATGTCAGTACAGGCTGGCTGGAGCAATGCAATGTGCAGATGGATTTAAAATCGAACCTGTATTCGTGCGTCCTCAATTTGGCTGGTGACGGCGTAAGGTAGGACGTTAAAAATTAACTGCGAAAGAGTTGGGAGAGCTTCAGCCCCAGAACAGATTGCAGAGTTCAGAAACAAAAAAAAAAAAAAAAAAAAAAAAAAAAAATTTCAATCTAGTGTCTCGGTTTTTTTCAAGATGAAAAATTTGTTGAATGTAAATCGGCTATTACTTTGACAAGGACTTCAATTGAACAGCGTAGCCAAACTGATGTACTAAAATTGAATGCAATTAATGCCATCTGATTTGGTTTACTGAAACTAGTCAATTTTATGTAACTCAAACAATGAGTTCAGTGAAATCCTTTTTTTCATATAAGTAATAAATAGAAAATAAAACGGACTATAGATATTAGTCGAGTTTAGGGTTTATGCGGTGGTATTTACTGTTTGAAAAAACCGGTAAATCGACCAAAATTCAGTAAAAAAAAATCGGTTATTTTACTTTTTTACCGAACAATACATTTTAGGATTTATAATTATCTGGAATGAAATAATTCAAGTAAATCAAACGCCTCTAAATACAAAATATTAAAAAAAAATAAAAATAAAAATAAAAATAAACTTTACGACACGCGAAAGTTTTCCTTACAAAATCTGTGCAATTTGTTCTTTGGGTGCTGTTTATAAATTTATTTTTCCTTGCACGATAAGTTTGTGCATTGTGGCATTTTTTTCGGATGTACTGTCAAAACTATTTTGTTGTTCTTTAATGCGTTGTATCGTTCGTGTGTTTCTTCGCTGTGTAAGTATCCTCAACTCATCATAAATTGATCATGCTTCGTGATACGTTTATTTAAATTGCATGGTTTCATAAATATTTAGATTTAAACTACTGAATTTGCTGACTTGTTAACATGGCAAAAAAAAATTCTGATACTTTGATTTTCTTTGAAAAATGTAAACAAGAGGATCTTCAACAAGTGGTCTGATTTCTCATATTAAAAATCTACATGGGATTAATTTGAAGACAAATAAAGCTGATGAAAATGATAGCTTTGATACTGGGCCTAACACGTCAAAAAAAATATTAAAAGCCAAACTGTTATTTTAAATTATGTCAAAAGGCAGAGTTTAGATGAAATTGTAGCTAGATTAGCTGCCAAATATGGTTTTTCAATGAATGCCATTACAAATTCTGCGTTCATTATAGAGAAGCGATTATTAATAAAGGGTTATTGTTGCTAAAATGCCCAAAAGAGGTAATGAAATTGGTACACAATTTTTTTGATCGAATAAAACAAAAGATGGTCGAAGAAATAAATGTAGACATAATAAATGGTAAAAAGTTTAGCTTAACACTTGACGAGTGGACAAGCCTCAGAAATATGCGATTTTTCAATATAAATCTACATTATGGGAAAGATGAACATCGAAATTTAGGTTTGGTCCCGATTAAAGGATCTTGTGATTCAATAACTGCATTAGCCATTGTCAAGGATTATTTGAAAGAATTTGGGGTTAATTTTGATTGTGATGTAATAGCAACAACAAACGATGGTGCCGCAGTTATGGTTAAGTTTGGTAGAATTTCTCCAACTGAACTTCAGCTTTGCCTTAACCATTCATTTAGCAGTCATTGACGTTTTATATAAAAAAAGAGAAACTTCAGAATCTGAACAACAACAAAGTGAATGTGATAGTAATATTGACGAAGATGGAGCTGCTACTGAGAATTTGAATTTAAGCATAGTCGAGTACGACTATGCTTAAATTCAAATTCTATAGTCGAAAATTAGTGAATTTTTTGGAGCAAGAAGGAAAAGAATTGGATTTAATTTTAGATTGTAAAACGAGATGGAATTCACTCGAGCTGAATTGCTGTATTAAACAAGCTTTATCTGATTTAAATGCTTAATATCTTTGGAACGAATAACACACAACTATTTTAGAAGAAATTTCGGAAATGTTCAAGCCAATTATGCTAACAGTAGAAGCCTTAAGTAACAAAAATGACAATATTATATCTGGAGAAGCAGCTATTCTATTTTTATTTAATGTTCTTTTTGACCTTCAATCAGAAATAAGCTGTGATATGCTAAGACAACTAAAGAAACGTTTAGGTTATAGGCGAAATAAAAACTTAGTTTCTTTAGTAAATATCTTCTAAATCCAGCTTCCGTCAAAAGACTAAATATGCAGTACGATTTTTTCAACTTCCTACCTCACTCTGGGATCATAAATTTTACAAAAACACTTGCAGAAAGAATATTTCCGAATATATTTCAGGATGAACAAGAAGAACAGGACTAATAACAGCAGTTTAATTTTTATCTCAATACCATTAGATCAGCAGCTAAATAAAGTAATTGCGAAATCACCAAAAGAAGCTGAACTGGTCAAAAACTTTTCTATAAAACAATTTACAGAAAGAATAGTACTAAAAATATTGAATTAATTTTTGTAAATTTAGTATATTTTGTCCAAAATCCATATTTTTACCGAAAACCGGTTTTTACCGATAATAATTCATTCATTGTTTGTTTTTTCATCCAATTCTAGTACACGAGACCAATGAAATTGGAAAACCCTTTCCATGTATGTTACCAACAGCACTTAACGATGCCCAACATAATCATATAATTAGATAGTCTAAAAATATTTTTTTTGTATATTATGTTCTTTCCATCAGGCACGCCATTCAAAACTATCCATAATATCTAAAAGCATTTTGTAAATTTTGCTATCTGCTTTTGGCAATTAACACAAACAAAGTTTATATCGATTCTTTGTGTTTGTAAAGCTTCAAATTTTTATAGAACATATCTAAATAATAAACTTTTTTTTATGATTTTATAACATGTATAGGTTTGGTTTCGACAAAATATCTAAAAAGTATTCAAAAATCAAAACTATAAATTAAAATTAGGATAATTTTAATTAAACACGATGAAATCATGTGGAATCTATTATTTTTTGGACTAATGATTATGGAAAACTGTATATTGTTGCTAAGCTTTATTGTGTACAGTTTTATATACAAGGTGACGCATTTAAATAGACCAAATATAATAATTTTAGAAAAAGATCTTCATTTAAAAGCTCTGGTCAAATGTTGTTCAAGAGTGGTTTTTAGAAATGGAGTCTTACACACTTAAATGGAACACCCTGTTTACTTATTTTAAAAATTTAACTGAATGTGAGACATATTGGTTTGAAAATGAAAATCAGGCCATCGACTAACGATAACTCAAGAAGTAAAATAAAATTTGATTTATGAATAGACGTGCATGCAAAACAAAAAAAAAATTAAAGCTTTTTCTTTATATTCATCACATAAAAGCTAGGAGCTAGATGAATTTGAAAATAATCAGTATATTGGAGGTAATTTTGATTTATTACAATTTAATAATGTTTGATGCAAATTTCTTGATCCGTAAAAGCTTTTATTAATTAAATAAATTTCTTTTAAAACATTGATTCACCAAAATTGATGTATCACTTTTAAGCTTATTTTGATTTTAAGTAAACATGTACGATGATTAAACAATTTTTTTTTAATTGAAGAAGGTAAGTTATAGCATAGTATAAATACATATAGTACTACCATCATAAGAAAAAAAAAATTATTACTCTTAACTATTATTCTAGAAACTGCAAACAAAATTTTATTTAATCTAAAATATTTGGTGTATACATGAATTAAAACTTCTTTCATAGTTGAGCTTTAGATATACTTGTATCTTTTTATATTCTTCACTAATAACTAGTTGTACACTTCAAAATAAGGTTAGTAAAATTACTTCTAATGAGGTTTGCTTCCCTTTTGGGGTTTAAAAAGCTTTTACTGCCTCGAATGCATTTTGAAACGAGCTTTTAATAATATATTAATAATTGACTTATAATTCGATTAAACTTTAGAAACCATTGTCACAAGTTTAAGTTGTGTTAAAACTTGTATTAAAAGTTGGATTAAATTAAAATCGTTTGGCTCGAGCTTTGGCAAAAAAATATTTAAAAACTATGAATATATGAATTGTGTATTTAAAAAAAAATCAGATCGTTTTATTTATAAATAACAAGTCAAAAATGAGCTTTTAAAAAAATTTAATTTTAAAAAATAGTTAATCCAAAGTTTTGATGTATTAAATATTAAAAGTAATATTTAAAAGAATTCTGTCACAGCTATTGTTAAACATGCTTTAACACTATGTTTAAGAGAGGATTTCTATAGTTTAAATGTAAATACTTTTTAGGTAGTTTTCATGTAAACTCCCTTTAATATTCAACCGAACCGTTTTTGAATTATGTAAACTTCCGTTTCCGTTTTGTTTTGCACTAAGAGCCTTGATATGTTATATATGACGTATGTTTATTGGAAGTGGACAAATGCTCGTGATTGCCCGCTTAATAATTCCTGATACTAATCAGAACTAATTCGTCAGCTCCAGAATTTTGAGTAATTATTCTACCGAACTTCCATTTAAATGGTGGAAGGTTATCATTCTTTATAATGACTAATATGCCATCTGGAATACTAATAGTTAGCTTCTGTCACCGAAAATGATGTTGTAATTACTGCAAGTATTCTTTGGATCATTTAGCCCAAAACTGTTTATATGACTCAATAGTTGCCACTCGGGACTGGTGGGTTCTGGTATACCAAGCATAATGAAAGACCAATGAGAAAATATCCTAGTGTTAAAACTTCTGCGTTAGCATCTGTTGTTAGTGCTGGTAGTGTTGAGTTTAATACTGCTTGAATCTGTTTGATGAAAGTGTTAGGTTCCTCATAACCCAACATGACGTTCCCTATGTAGTACTTACTGGAATGTAGTACTTAGCGGATTTAACTGCTGTGGAACACAATTTCACTTAATTGTATCTTCGTTAAATAGTTGAGACAATTCCGTAAGAATTTTATTAGATTTTATTAAACGAAATAGTTCATTTAGTTGTGAGCTAGCACCCACAAAGTTTGTGCCATTATCTGACAATATGTTACGGCACAATCCTCTTTTGGCAATAAATTTTCGTAGTGTTCTCATAAATGCAGCTGAGGTTAAATCTGATGATAGTTCAAGATGGACCGCCTCAGTAACAAGACATACGAAGTCTGCCAGATATGATTTTGTAGGTGCCTTGCCATGAATCTGATTATGTACATGTATAACGATCCATCATTGTCAACTCCCACATTATAAAATATTGGAACTTTATTTACGCGCTCTGCTGATAAGTCAGCCATTCTCTGTTGTAATTATCTTGACAGCGCGTGCGCACAATACAAATTCTTTGCTCACTTTCTTCGCCAGCTGTTTGTCGTTGATAGGCCAATATGATTTTCAGACCGCTGCCAATAGACCTTGTGGTCCAACATGCAAATATTTAATTAAATCTCAGCCATTCACCAATACGAAATATTCGGTCCCGAATATCGTCTTTTCCCTTAGTCTTTCCATAGTAAATTTCCGAAAATGATATTTTCTTTACAGAAGTCATCGTCAAATTTAGACCGGTGTCTAAATCGTCTAGTGTTAATAGGCCTCAATCATTTTAAAGCAATTTTGTGCATGAATACGACCGAGATAATCGTTGACGTCAAAATTTCGTTGCTCTGAAATAATTATCCCTTCCCAAAATGTAACATTTTTTTTATTCCAAAGTTCATCCATCGTAGTTAGAACTAAAGGGCTATTCCCCCATAAAGGATAATCGTGATTTAGGTATTAATTTTCTGGAGACTAAATCTGCTGAATTTAAACTTGATTCTACATGCAACCAATTTCTGGATTAAGAATGAGATTGAATGTCACATGCATGTATGTTGCTTAAGTGGTGCCATCATTGATTTGTAGCATAGTAAAATGACATTAAATTTCTTTTAAGTATCGTGGAAACGCACCTACAATGCAGCACTATTTAGCCACTTGAACATTGACATGGTCGAGCTTTGGCTGCCAGTACATAGACCAAAAGTTTTTATACCTAATGAGTGAGCATCACTTATTAGACACCAAGAATTCTCGATCTTCCATTGGCGCGTATCAACGTCATTAGAACACCATTTTTTGAGTGTCATTCCAGCTGAATGTAGAATAGATGAGATAGCAAATTTCAATCTTACCGCTTCCTTAACACAAATGGATCCAGATAATAGGTCATCGACGTATATATCTTTTTGGATGACTGAGCTAACGAATGGATCTTTATGTTCGTTTTAAACCACAGGCCTAGTCATTACAAAGTTATTAAATGAATAGCCTGTTGACGACTTTGCTGAGCCGTCGAACACTACTCTTAGTTTGATAGAGGAAGAATCGGACTTCACTACACAGTGATTGGGCAAATAGAAATTTGAGTCTTCCAATTTATCCACCAATTTCGTATGACCCAACTGTTGATGCCATAAATTGACTCTAGGCTGAACAAAGATCCGCGTCTCGCTTTAGCTTGTTTTCTAAGTTCAGAAATCATCTTTTTGCTGTTGCTGCGGAGTCTCCTAACACTTAAGGGGTATTAGAAATGGAAGCCTTTCCTACTCATGCTTTAAAAATGTTTCAACAAAGTGGACGTTACACATATTACCATGAAGTACATTACTATTAAGAGTCTCGCATTGATCACTCTCCCAAAGCCTTTACAATAGTTCATCAAGATGTTGAGAATCGGAATTTATACCATATTACTGCATCTAAAGATTGATGACTATGTTGTAGCGCCAATCAACCATCCTAATACTGTGTTTTGTAAAATCGGCAATTCCTTCCCTAATTTAACTTGTCCTACGTTGACCATACACTTCTGCACTCAGAAGAAGATTAATGGTCGGCGACCTGAAAAACTGTGGATTTGAGAGTTTAATGTTGACTGGGACTGGCTAACTAGAAATATCACAATAAATTAAAGGTTGATAATGGAAATTCATTTATGCGAGATTGAACATCCAGATGTGCACATCGAGTAGATTTAGTACAGCGATGCCATCGATACCACTTATAATCAGATATGACGTAACGTTTGGATAGTGAATCCGTTATAAAATTTAGTTGGGATCCTGAATCAAGAGTTGCTTGAACTATGATTCTATGATTTTTGACTGTCAATAATGTCGACCACAGCGGTGGCTAAAAATAGGTCTGAGCTAGTGGAAAATTGGGCCACGAACATAGCTTGTGAAAAAGTAGGATTAAACGAAGAAGACTGATTTCAGTTCTTAAATGGTGCCAATTTTACGAAATGAAGGGTGTAATGCCTTTATTGGCATATCCGGCAGTGCTTTTGACTGCTGCAATGAGGTAAGATGTGTGATGATCCAAGGCACTTTATACATAACTTTAGCTTGTCAACATTCTGTTTACGTTCGTCGGCTGACATTGCTAAAAACTCACAATGATATAGTTGTAATGGTAGTGGTAAAGACTCTAGCAGATTGTAGCAACTCGGTTCAGTTGGATTAGCTAATGTTGCCTTTGCAATTTCCTTGAGTTGCTGGTAATGAACCGAAATTTGCTTTGCACACACCAATTTTGTTGCTATACGAAATTGTATGAAAGAACAAACCTCGTTTGAAAGTTGGAATCGCATTGTGAGGTGCTTCATCTCTCCATCTCACTTTAGTGTCTAAATCCGTTTAATATACACCAAATGCATGAGTAGGCTAATATTGAACTGGTCACTACAATGTGTTCAATGACCTTATGTGTGAGTTCAATTCATCTACTAAATTTAAAAAGTGAACTAACTGATAATCGTTGTAGGTGGTCAGCCAAACGAAAAATTGTACACAAACTAGCACCTTAACCATCACTATACGACCGGTAGTCGAGCTAAAAGTATATTTTTATTCAAGTCAATGCCCTGTCAAAGAAAGCTTTCAATAGTTTTATTAAGTGAAAAGGCTACCAAAAAATCTACCAAAATTCTTTGTAAATTGTAACTGTCACTTTGCCTGACAAATATTTAAGATAATTTAATTTTTAAAAAAGCTTTGTTACAAGCCGGTTGACTTGTTGTATTTTAGAAGAAACTTCTGACTTAAGTTTTGTGACATTAAAAATAGACTACGTTCGTTGAATTTTTTATTATGTTGCAATAATTGAATGCCATACCAGTGAGCTTACTGTTGCATTTTATCAACAATTTTCGATCCAACAGATAACATGTAATTATTTCGTAAAAGCTCGTCAGTAGTAATATTCTTACTTTAAGAACATCTTCTAAGCTTTATCGAAAATTTGGATGATGTCCAAAAAATCTTGAGGAACAGTTTTTTATTCTCCCTAAATCGTGTTAAATTCAACGAACACGCAAACTAATTAAAACCCACTTTAAAAAAGAAAAAATTGTTGACCTAAAACTATAATTAACCGGTAATACCACACACTGATTGATTAAATTAAGCCTTAATTGAATACACCTGCATATATTGAAAATAATATCTAATCATTTTGTCGCATGAACTGACACAATAAATTTTATCATATAACCAATCATTTTGGAATTTATGTTAAAACTCAAGAGATATTCAACTAAAAGAATTTCTTTTCTGTCCCCATTCCAATTTAACATTTTCACCCCATTGAACATCTTTGATAAAAATTTATTATCATCATAATTTAAATGGGTTGGGAAATTCAAAAAGATTTTTCCAACAATTTATTTCATACTCCCGGTATATACACATACTCCGCAAATCAGTAAGACAATAAAAAAAAATTATTGTCATGTTGTTTTGCTTATGTTCTGTTGTTTAGCTTGACTTCCGATTGAACAAAAACATTGAGCTTTTTTCATGTTCTTTTGTAAAAGTATGAACATTAAAAATTCAACAGATATTTTTGGCAAGCATATAAAATGATTGGGAATATGTCGTTGTCATTTTTTTATTTTAATATTTAAACATTATTAACTCAATATTTTGGGTGATTTGTTTATGTTGTACATGCGAAAATTATGTATTTATTGTGTAAACGTTAATGCAAATTTAATGAATAAGAATAACATATACTTCTTTTCTTGCTTGGGACATAAAAATTCAAGTCATTCATTCTTTATTGCAAAATTTTAAGAAATTATAAAAAATTGTCAAGCAAACTATAGTTTTTTATGAAGTTATCTAACACTAAACAAACCCTTTATGCATAATATCAATACACATAGTACTATCATGGTATGTTAGCCCATTGACGTTCTAGATGTCGCTACTGGTATAGTTTAAAAAAAATCAAAATATTTGTATATGTCCAATCGCCTAAATGTCATATATTTATACTACGTTGATGATATTCTATCGACCCGACATCTGGAACATCAAAGAGTAAACTGTTTTTTGCTTATGATCATAGTACTATGTGTATTTATATTATGCTTTATGTCACTTATTTCCAATTATCAATTCATTAATTTACAATTATTAATTTATTTATTTAATTCTTTTACAAGTACTAATATATTTATTTATTTTATAATATATAATTCGTAATTTACTTATTTATTTACACTCATAAATTTCTTTCTAAATTTGTCTCCCTACGGTATTAAATTTACTACAACGATGTCTTTTCTTCGACGTACTTTTACTTAAACAAATATCGTTATGAGCAAATATTAGTACTCTTACTGCGATATTAAATTTTCTATTTCCACCTGGTATCATATACACAAACTATTCTAGTTAAACTTTATATTTAGTACTCGTGCACAACATTTAGGCGATTTTGTAATTTGTACAAGTATTAATATATTATTATGTATTTGCACCTGTTGTCATTGTAGCTATGTACAATCGTATTGTGCATACGCTACAGTTTACCATCAAATAAATTTTGAACAATCAAACCATTTTCGAAATACTTATATTTTGTTGCAATTCTTGAACTAAATTAGAACAATGTATATGAATACCTTTACTTTAAATACTGTTGTTGAAAAAAGGAAGTCATTGAATAAATTTGAAATTTATTTAAGAAAACGAGTGATACAATTATTGTTAAGCCAGCAGAAGTATTCGCAGCCCAAACATTGGTCCTTCGATCCCGATCAAAAGGGCAGCATGAACAAATTATTCAATATTTTATGTGAGTTGAAAGCTGATAATGTTTATGATATCGGCCAGCTCAAAACTCTAGAGGAAACCGAGCTTTTGACAAGAAACTTTTGACTAATTTAGGAGTATCGAAGACAAAATTATAAAGAAGTAGTGGTAAAAAATGTCGAAAATGATTCGTTAGTAGAAAACACGCGTATTGAACCAAATCTTGCTCTTCAAACAACTATCAGGTCATGATGGAATCTAAAGTCATATTGCCAACAGCAATCGTGTGCGAATGAAATGCAGCGATGAGAATAAAATAACTTGCAGATAGCTAGCTATATAGGATTCCTCATCCTAAGAATACTTTTTTACTGAATAGTGTGTTCAGAAGCTAGGGCTGCTAAGAACGAATGGTCAAATATTCATAAAGGTCTTAAATGACGCAAAGCTGGGGACAGTCGAGAAAAAGGTGCATCCAGTTCAAAACCATTTGATAAAATATTATGTCTCGCGGCGTCTTCAAAAATTCAAGGACAACAACTAAATTACACGTCGTATTTGACGCATCAGAAAAATCAAACACTGGCAAATCATTAAATAACGTCTTGCGTGTTGTACCGATCCGTGTAACACGCCTTCGCCAGCATCAGTTCGTTCTAATACGGGATGTTGATAAAATATACCGGCAGGTGCTAGATGATGCGGAGAGTACGAAAATGCAGAATATTGTCTGACCAACTAACAAAGATCAACCAATACTACATTATTGAGTAAAGGCATTGGCATAAGGTACTGCATCTAAATCATTTTGTTAACAAGATGCTTAAAATAACAAGCAGAGTCAAGATCAGAATAAAGCAGCATCGATCCCAATAGAACATGAAATTTATGTAGACGATAATGTTTGGTGCATAACCAAAGCAAGAAGTACTAGAACCGAAAAACTTCATTTTAAAAATTCTTGTCGGGATTGAGTAGAATTTTGGTCCCCTGGGATGGGTATCTCCTACGATTGTACGTGTATTAATATTATTCAAACTATTGGATGGGATAATGAGCTGCTAATACCGACGCTTAACCGATAGAAAGAATTACGAAAATAAACCGTGTAAATACACGGTCATGTAGTTTATATGGGATTACTTTATGCATTAGACGACAAAGGGTTTGAGGTGCGTTTCACAAGCCAAATGGCATTACTTTAAACTGAACAGAGGCTGACCTGGCACCGTGAAGGCCGTTTTATCACGAGAATTAGGATGTAAGGGTATTTGTCAAAACGCATCTTTGAGGCATAACCTTGAAATATATCGCGTTTAGTCAAGACGACTAATAAAGCTTTCTATTAATGGCAATGAGTAGGGTTCCTTTCGGGTTAGTTTATTTAAGCTTCGCGCATCAAGACATAAGCGTACTTTCCCGTTTTTCTTCTTCACCCGAATTACAGGTGAACTCCATGCGCTGGTGGACTCTTCGATAACATCCAGGGCCAACATACGTTCCAGTTCGTCATTAAATTGGTTTTGAATCATAGGAGAAACAGGATAAACTCGTTGCTTTACTGTTTTGTCTTCGGTAAGCATTATTTCATGTTGTAAAAGATGCGTGCGTCCAGGACCTAATTTAGAACAGGATGGGTACTTTCTGATGAGTTGATTAAGTCGTTCTTGATTGGTAAAACACAAAATATGTTGTTCCGTTAAAGCGTTTTCTAATGGGCCGTCAACTGATATTTCAGGAATTTCTATAGCTGCGGAGTAATGAGATTAGGTGTATAATGTTGGGTAATTTGAAACCACCTTTCAATTCTTGCTAACAGAATTTACTAGATGACGTTTCAGAACGGTCTTCTGAGGCGAGCTAAAGCTCAGTGGTACCACGATGGATTTGATCCCATAAATATATTGAATTGCATGGATTTTTGCCACTACTATACCACTAATAGGCGTACGCCACAGCGGCGTGTATTACCGTACCACCAGTGGGAATAGAACTCTCACACATCTAATAGCAGCCAAGAATAAAGTAGTACGTATTAATCAGCTAAGTATTGCTAGATTGGAAATAAATGGCACTTTCTTGCTCACAAAACTGATGTTGGTTATTCAAAACACGTTGAGCTTAGGTATTGAAAGTATAACGCTGTAGACAGTCCCAAAGATTATTCTCGAATGGGTATCTATGCATCCCCACAAATGGCCAATCTTCGTCGCCAATCGCATATCGATAATTTTTAAAACCATTTCAAACGAGACCGTTGGAAGCATGCGAATTCCGCTGTTAATCCTCCAACTACGAAGGCCTATACAAAACTGGCATAGGCCTTCGTAGTCGCTAAAGCCTAAAAAATTCACAAAAAAATTATCACGTTGGCATCAACTAATCTGCATTTTCTTACAAGTGTGAAGCAAAAACCATCACTATAGGGTTGAACTAATGGCTAATCTCTTGTCAGATAGGGTTACGCATGCTGAAGCGATCATTAATGTAGGCGTCGATTATATGCTGACTCGTTTGGAGTGACTCATATAAGACGTAGAGGCTAACGGGCAGTTAAGGCATAAATTTGTCTGCACCAAAGCCTGTGAAAACCAATTATTATTACTAAATTGGGTTACAAATTTTACTCAACCTACAATTTGGCTAAATTTATTTAATGTACGTGAAACGTTATACCCTAAAGGTATGTTATATACAGGAAGGGGTATCGCCAAAGAGGATCAATCGAATTTTATAATTACCAATCGAAAAAAAAATATTTTAACTTTGAGCAAAATACAAGAAATCGAAAATTACGAATTGCAGAAGCTACCAAAAAAAAAAAGTTTTTCAATTATTTAGTTGTTGTTAGGAAAAGTTCGAAAGAAAATTGTTTGTTCTTATTTGTTTTGCCTCCCCATCCTCCTTGTTTATTTATTTATAATATCATGAATTATTTAAAAATGAAATATTTTAAATAAATAATTTACGGTTATCATAAATTGATGACTGAGAGTGTCTAAAAATTGACTTTTGCTTAATTGGCGGAAGAATCGCGCATCAGTAAATTCAAAAAGTAATTAACGTGGTACAAGCCTTTTCCAAAACGATGGTTGGCTACAAAGAAACAAGGAAAATATTATAAATTGTTAGTTAATTATATCTGGACATTAAATTCTAAGAATTCGATAAGATTTTTTATTTACCCTACCTACCATCATCAACACATTCTAATACTCATATACAAAATCGACACGAGAGTCATGTTTTCATTTGAAAATATTCCTTTTCATCGTTTTTTATTTGTATATGGCTTAGAAATCTAATTAAAAAATCGTATTTTTGTTTGCTTTCTAAGTAAAAACGAGTCCTTCATGTACATTTGTTGCTATTAATTGAAATTATAAAGCAAAAATGTGAAAGATATTTTATGCGAAAGGATGTACATGTATCCACACGTTTAGCCTTTGATTTTATCTCTGTACCAGTAAAAAGATATTATTTTCATTTTGTCAAAGTTTTATAAGCTGGACACAGTTGATCTGATGTCGCCAATTTCACCAAGAAAATCTTTTGTCTGCATATCAAATAAAACTTGTTATCATGGTTTCGTTTCCTAATAAAAAATAATCAAGTTTCACTCAAAAAACTTTTGGAAACAGAATTTAAGTAAATTTTCTATTTCAAAATTAATTTCTCCTTAAATCAATGAGGGTTTTACTCAAACTTATCTATTTTTCTTTAAGAAACAAATCCAAATTTATTCAGTCTTATAAAGATCCAAATTTTCTCTCAAAAATGTATAAGATTTCACAAATACAAACTTTTTCGACAAAAAACCAAATTTATTCCATCGATGATGAAGATCGAAATTTTCACTCAAATTTGCATGGCTTGAGAAATACCAACTTTTCAAAAGAAATCCAAAATTTTTCCGTGAGATAAAGATTGAAATTTTCACTCAAAAATTTAACACTCAAATATCACTCAACTAGAGTGACCTAATATCACTCAAAATTTAACTCAATTTTATTAAGATTTTAACCGTAACTCTACCAAATATATCATTGAAACGTCAATCAAAGGGAAAAATTTGGTATTCAGATTCCACACGAAACTATAGCACAACTTCATGATTTGATTCAATAACCAAAATTTAACCAACTTTCACTCAAATTTTTAAATTCAATTTAAGATTTAAAACACATTTGCCTATGTTCAATTTTATAATATTTACACAATTGTTTCCACACCAAACATAAAATCCAATTTCGTGGTTGGTCTAGACAAAGTCAAATTTATTCAAGTTTCACTCAAAAATTATATTTTTGTTAAAAATAATTGTTAATTCATCAATGTGAAAGTTTTCGATTACACACCAAGTAGCAAAACGATTTCGTTATTTGGTTCAAAATTTCACTCAAAAATTTTATATTAATAAAAAAAATTGTTTGAGTGAAAATTGGTGCTGACAAACCAAACCGTGAAATTTATTTTTGATTTGATGCGGGGATGAGAAAGTTACTTATTTTATATTAAAAACCATTTTTGAGTGAATTTTTTAATTTGAACTCAATTATAAAATCATTCTGTAATCTGACATACAAACGAAAACTTTTATATCGATTGAAGCTAAAACACAATTTTTAGTGGGATTTACACAAAATATGCTATTTTGAATGAATCAAGTGAGTGAAGCTCGATTTTATTTTAAAAGTATTAGGTTTAACTTTTTTTAAGTGTTGGTATAGTTTTTAGTAGAACTTAGATAAAACCTAACATTTTTGAATGAAATTTAAAATAATAACTCCTTTGATACACTAAACCATGAAATTAAAGTTATAATGTGGTGTTGAACCAAAAGCTTACGTACTTCCTCTGATTAAAGTTTTAATAACAAACCATGCAACTGAATTTTAATTTTGTGTTAGATCGAAATCTAATGAAATTTGGATACATTTTACATGTTTAGTGAATAAACCTTAAAGCTAACATTTTTGAGTGAAATTTATATCTGGTTGGATTTTAATTTGGTGAAAAACCAAAAGCACGTGTGGTAATCGTAGTTTGACGATATGATAAAAGTTTGAAGTAGAGTTAAAATTATATCTGAACATTTTTTGAAAAATTGAGTGAAACTTTATTACTTTATATCTTTTAATTAACCAAACCATGAAATGAATTTTAATTTGATGTAAAACGAAAGCTTTTACGAAATTGATTAAGTTTATCTGTAAGTTACGTTTGTTGGACAAACCGTGACATCATTATTTTTGGTGTGAAATCGAAAGCTTACGTATTTTGATTGACAACCTGAAACAATTTGAAGAGCTGAATTAAAAATCTGAATTAAATTTAAAATTATATCTAAAATAATTGAGTGAAATTTTAGTTTTTGATCGAAATTGTCATGACAATTAGTTTGGAACCGTATTGTCGTGCAATTCTTTTTGAGTGAAACTTAATTTAATACCTGTGAATGAACCAAACTATCAAGCTAGGTTTTACTTAAATTATGTATCTTTTGAAATGTGTATCTTGTCTAAATGGACAAAATATCGATCAATCAATTTTTACTCTAATCAAATAAAATATTGTCACACATATACATACATACACAAGCAAAATAAAATGTGTATCCTCTTTATCAGTAAAAATAAAACATTTCTAAACACGTGACGTACAACATTTCTTATCACAACCTAATGTTACGAACATAATCTATAAATATATAGTGTAGCAAAACGTGTGTCAGGGCATTTAAGTCATGTATACATCGAGGTGGATCGACATTTCTATAAATAAACGTGATTTAATGTGATTATACGAGTATATTTTGATTAGATATTCCCTAAAATATATTTATAGCCGGGAATAAAATACTAATCTAATTTTTATTGATTGATGTACCTTATTTCAAAATGATGACAAAACTAATGAAAAATATTTTCGTTACGTACACCCATCATTAAATTTTCATCCCTAGTACTATATATGTGTATACAAAATGTCGATTTTCACTTTTCCATAAAAAAAAAAAAATTATATTATTATTAAAAATAGAAAAATATTTTACTATGTCTCCCCTTTCAAACTTTAAATAATCGATCCTCTGGTTGAGAACAACAATCTCCGAAACAAGTATCATTATTGATAACAAAAAGAAAAAAAGGCAAATCGTTTTAATTATCAAAGGATAATCCAACCAAATATTCTAATTATGGTACATATATTCCTATATATCTGGGATCTGTAATAATTATATATATTATATACATAACCTAAAAATAGGAACAGAGTTTTCCAGTTATCATTATTTTTATTATTACATCATTGTCGTTAGAGATATCCCAAACCACTTATCTCCGAGTTTCTTTTACGTTATATATGTACATACATTTTCCTATTTTCTAACAACAAAAATATTTTTAGATTGTTGAAAAATTTTTATTGATTTGTTTTATTAAATAATATACAAAATTCGTATTGTAACCAATTTTTATAAAATTTCACCAATATCAGGAAGACAACTAAGTTCTGTGTACTGTGGGAAAATAATGAAATGACAACCATTTGTAAATGTTATTTTGATTTTTATTTTGCCGTCATGGAAATTTAAAAATATTCGTAACTTATTAATTTAACTTATTTTAGTAGAATAAAAAGCTCAATAAAGTTTAGGAAAGTTTTGTAAAAGCTTTTTAAATATCTACTTAATGAATTTTTAATCTTGACATTTTCAACTTGTACAACTTTTTAACGTTAAAAGCTCAACAAAACTGACCAAAAGCTTCTTTAAATTATAACTGAGCTTTAAGTTACAATAGATATATCTATAGGCAAATGAAATCTCATTGTTATTTAAAGCTTATACTAAGTTTTTAATTGAACAGGAAAGTCTATTGTAAAACACTTCCATATTGTGCTCCGAACAAGGATAACGCAAACCAGGTGGTGTTCCACAAGCAAGAAATAAATATACATCTTTTATACAGAAGACTAAATAGCACCAACCATGAATGGGGGGCCAATAAATGCTATCGGAATTGCCCTCGAATGGGTAGCAATCTCAAGCTTACAGCTCCCTAGTATTCAGATTCCCATTTTCTGTGGGGATTAAGGGAAATGGCCAACATTTCACGCCGTTTCTACAAAAATTATTCAATAAGGTACGTTGCCAAAAACTAATGCGTTATACTAAAGCACATGTACAACAAGAGGCGGCAAAACTCATCAGCCATTTATCATCCGTAGACAAAAACTACGAAACGGCATCGAGCATTCTACAAATCAGGTACGATAAAGTTCCATTCGGTTGACGGCTACAAATTTGAGGAGGTTGCACGACCCGATTATGGATACCATGCACAATATCCAAAATCTACTATTGGAAAAACCATTCGGAACTGGTGGCGCACTTTTTTATGAAGAAGGTTGACACTGATAGTCTGAAAAATATGAAGTATTCCTTGTCTCTTCACGAGAGTTTTCAAGATTGGGTGATTGCCTGGATTTTTAAATGCGAAGATTCTAGGTATTAGAAGTATCGGAACATCTAAATTATCAATTATGCGGTCAGTTAAGACAGAATTAAATTCTCAGCGAAAGACACTCATAAGCAACAAAATTAAGGGCCAACATACATTCCTGTCAGAAGGTGCCAGCAAATGTCCTAACTGCATGAATTGATGGACATCTGGTCAACCGGTGTCACCATTTTCGCAACATCAGTATAAAAAGATGGGTCGGTTATGTCAATTGCGCGGTTATTTACACAAATTGAAAAGCCATTGTGTACTATGGGTGGCAATTGACATCATCAACTATTACACGAGACATTTAAATACCCTAAAACGAGGATATCTGTCAGAACATCAGATAGTAATAAAACCACATTGTTAGCAACAGTCGTAGTGAAGTATGTAGAACAGCAACTGAATTGTACCCAGCAACCGCTGTAGTGCAAATATGCCTGAAAACCAATTTCTCATCATTCTACAGGTTAAAAGTGGAAGCATAAGTATTACTAAAACTAGCAATGGATGATCCAGAACAGCAAATTAAACAAAACCCAACCACTAAGAAATGGAATCGGTTAGTTTTGGATGATCCAAGATTATGCACTCCTGCTCCTATTGACATCTTATTGGGAGCTGATGTGTACTGTGTTTTTATCAGCAGTCAAATTTTAAGAGGAAAATCAAGTGTCATTAAGACTAACTTCGGTTGGATGATTTCAGGACTAACCCAAGTAGAAACTATGCCTCTATTGGTTATGAGGGATGGATCTAAAGAAATGGATCAGTATACTCATCCATCAATTTTAAAAGAAATACACCAGGAAAAGGTCTTAATCGGCGACCCCAAATTTAGAGGATCCTTTTAGAGGAGTAGTCGAATAAAACCTTAGGTATTCACAGCATAATGTGGTTCTACAATCAAACTCGCTTGGATACATAAATCGGCATCAGAATGGAAATCTTTTGTGACCCATTGAGTGACCGAGATCCAAACCAATAGTAGCATGGATTCTTGGAAGCACATCTAATCAGATGATAATCCACCTGATTGCGCATCTCGCGGAATGGCTGGTATATGAAGAACGACATCCAATGATCATGCCGTATCAAGGACAACTTACCACCCTGATCGGGCACATCGAGAAATATTACAAAGAAGTCACGCATTAACACTATTATATAACCGAACAAAATCTGGATTATTCAAGGAGGTCAAGCAGTAAAACATCATAACTAATAGTGCATACGCTGCCTCTGATTTAAGGTTCAAACATCAGAACAACTTATGGGAAACTTATCTAAGCCACGAGTCACCTTTTCACAACCTTTTACTCATGCCGGAGTTGATTATGTAGTGCCTATTAATTTGTGGATGAGTAAAAGACAAGGAACCAAGTCACACAAAATCTAAATCTGCATATTTATCTCTCTGAAGGATTTAAAAGCGCGTTCCAAATATTCATTTCCAAGCGGCAAAACATCGCCCATCAACCTCCAACATCACCACATTTCGATGGACTTTGGGAAGCTGGTGTGACATCCATTAAAACACACTTTGAAAAATTGTATTGGAGGCACAAAGCTGACCTTTGAGAAAATGACCACCTTATTACCTCAAGCTTAAATTCCAGACCGATGTATCCGTTATCCGAAAAAGCAGAATATTTAGAGGTATTAACACCAGAGTATTTTTTGATTGGTATTACGCTAACAGCACCACCGGGAAAGGAACACCACGAGTCTGAGATAAATTTCCTGACACAATGAAAAATAGTACAAAATATCAGTTCTGGAAAAATATGTAGCCGACTATTTACATTGTTTGGACCAATGTCCGAAATGGCAACAGGAAACTGCAAATTTAGAAAACATCATCGATAAATTGCCTCCCGCAACATGGAAGATAGAAAAAGTTACGGAGTTACACACTGGCAATGATCGTCTCACTCGTGTCGTAATATTAAAAACGCTACCGCGAAGACAACAATCTAGCGGGCAAATAAAACATGGGAATACGAAGCAACATCACATGATGCTATGTTTATTCAGCCTAGTCCACAGTAAACTTTGGTATCCAAACTCAGACTCCATTCAACCGAATAAACTAATCAAGGAACCACTATCAAGGAATTGAACAATTCAGGCCTCTACTTTAACAAAATTAGAAAGGTAGAACTCTAAGCAACAAAATCGAAGCTGATAATTCATTACAACCTGGCTGATAACTAGCCAGAAATAAGGAGAATATATAGACCGGTTTGGAATTGCTTGAAAAGGCTTGTGCCAATGCAAGACCAATTAAATGACAACTCCTCATCAAGCAACTACGATGGCAGTTCAACAACATCAAACAAGCTAATGAGGTTTAACCAACAAGCAAGTTGAACCAGACGAGGTTTAAGTGACACTATTCGCCTCATGATAGAAGAGACATGTTTGGATTATTATCTCAAAAGGAAGTTTCAAACAAATCCAAATAAACGACGAATACCAGTTGAAGTAGCGAAAGAATCAGACTTCAGTTACATCTGAACATCTTAGGCAACTATACAAGAGGCACATCGGCACGTAAAATAATCGATAAGGCATCACTAAAGAAATTGATAGAAATGGTTGATAATTTTAAGTCCCTTTTGAGATCATTTACTACAATGAAACGGGTAATTGTTCAATGGAATGACTTCATAATATTTCTGTTCGTTTCTAAAATATTTTCAGATACACAATCGAAATGGCTAGATGCTACTCCATCAAAGAAACTTCCCTCCTGCGTAGGACCAATTAAATAACTTCATCCATCGCTTAAGCCTCACCTACAACAACAATTTCTAAATTTCAACACTACAAGATATTCCATCGGCTTTTCATCGGCTACACTTCAAGACCCTACAAGCACAATTGAAAAACCACATCTAAAAATTACATATTTTTGTCTACTGCAATTATAAAGATTTTAAGTAGAAACGGGAGCCAGTGTTAGCACGAGCACTTCTATGTTCCGGGTTACCAATCAGCTTTATAACGGTGGTATTATTTACAAGGTTATGGCTTAAATCCAACAAATCTAAGGCTACTGTTTCTGGAATTGGAGGTGCTACAGTTACTTCATTTGTTTGTGGTACAGTTATAATTTCGTCAACCATATCAGACTACTCCGCAATAATCGATGTCCATGTTGCCAAAGATTTCACAGATCCAAGCAGTAATTTTGGTAGGCATTCAGATAATTCAGCAGCTCAATCTTTTAACTGAAGTGAAGAGGTGCAAACAATCAAATTATTATTTAGTTGGGATTTGAATCATATTTAGTACTTTAGTCGAGATACTTTATTTAGTAGTGGTGTACAACATTTAGGCGAATTTGTACACGAATTTGTAGACTATCTCTTATTGTATTCGCGCTTGTTTTCATTGTAGCTATGTACAATCATATTGTGCAGACGCTACATGTATACTGTCTAATCTATAAAATTATCTTATCATTTTTACCTGTTAATTGAGCAAAAATTTTGTAATTTAATCAATTTCGTTTCAGTAATTATTGAACCTTTTTTAAGTAACCTCGATTTACAAAAAGTTTGTGGTTAAAATGAGTCAAATCTCAACTAAGTTCATTAACGGATTACTTATAGAACATCGAAATTTGAGTTAGTTTGTATGTAATTTTAGGTTTTTAGCAAGTTTATTGTGTAAATAAATTTTAGCATTAGATGACGATCAAACATGGTCGTTTATGGTCCATGCAACAATAGTGCACAGTTTGCAGCCAACGATGGACAAGTTTTTTATTAAAAATAATTGGACAATTTTCGATTATAATCTACAAATTGGCGAAAAGTTGTATGATATGCGAATAATCAGTGTCAAACTTGAAAATGTTACACAACTAAATTATCTATTAAAGTTCATTAATATTTCCCAATTGTCATTTCCTTGGAAGGATAATCTTACATTATTTATAGAATTGGAGCAGTATTCAGTTTTAGAGGTAACTTATTGTATTTGTAATATCGTATGTAAATTATATTAATTTATTTTTGTTAATGTTTAGGAATTTATCAGAAAATATGATCTTCAAACCGACATCTTAAAAATAGAAGAACAAATCGGAATTACCGCAAACGATGTGCTCATAAAAGTGGTTACATTTAAATTTAGTGGAAAAGACAAAGATGTAATAATTCATAATTATCAAAACCATTTAATGGACACACTGTCATATCAAAAGTTGAACCAATATTATTTTATGTCATACATTTTCCCGTGGCAACAATTATTTATGGCGAAATTTTCCAACACTCGTCTAGAAAACGACTTTTGTAGAACATTTAGTATTCTTCTGCGGCATCTTGGAACCCTTAAGCATAATAGCGATTTAAATATTTTTGATTTGATCTCGTTACGATTGGCCCTATGCGAATTTTCTTTTTCTCCCGAAATAAGTTGTATAAAAACCGAAATTGATTTTATGGTAAAACGAGAATTAACTAAAATCGTTACAAATAATCATCTGAACTTCGATCAATATTTAGTATCGATTAATTACGAACAAAACAATGTATTAGTCAGTTATATGATATACGTATTTCAAATGTATTTCAAAACTTTTAATATTGGCACAGGGTTTTCAACTTTTGCGCGCGAATTTCAAAACCCTAAAGTTCGCACCACGATCGTACTAGTCAAGGAAGTCAACATTCTCGATATAATCGAAGCGAAAACAAATGTTAAGTTCGATATTGATTGCCGAGCGTATGACAAAATGAGCTTATCGTTATTTGTGCAATTAGTCAATTTTAGTAATGTGGCCGTAATTCGTTTAGATACAAATTACAAGTGGTTTTCAAATCACTGCAATCCCATTCGATCGATGTCGACAGCTCCTAGTATGGTCGAAGTACAGTTCATTGGTAATAATACAGATAACTTTGTCGAAGATTTTGTATCATCTTTTAAAACGGTCACATTTCCAGAGACGAAAAATATTGTCTTAGTGATACAAAGTAGCTTAAGCGATTATTTAATTTTTGACAATATAAAAACTTATGGGATCGAGTTTCTTCACATTAAAATTGATACACACATGCTAAACGGTTTGAACAGATGTAATTTAGAATCGATTAAGCATCTTAAATTTAGAAACTGTACTTTTGAAAATTTGACCGTTAATTGGAAGCTCCTTTTCAATTTACATAAATACTTTAATTTACTAGTAAGTTATTCAACTATCGGAATATACGAAAAATTGATATCAAATACAAATTTTAACTTTTAGCCCATTACAATTCAAGAAGATGAGGGCACATTACTAACACTTTTTGAATATATTTCGAACGTATTGACGACATCAAAATCAAAAGATTTTCGTTTCCACAATAGGCCACTAAGTATTCAGTTTTTGCATGGGACGGTAATACTTTTGAATGAAATAAAATTTTCAATTGATGACCAAAACTCGAAATTAGAAATTCGTATTAACGATCAAGTTATTGATGTATTTGATTGGAAGTTTGGGCTAATGCCAGACGATAAATTGGATTACGATTTTTATCAATAAAAAATTAAATTACGAAATGAATTATTAACAATTACACGTTTTCGATATCGAGTAGATTATTGATAATTGTTGATGCTTAAATAAAGCATGACGACAAGGTCATCTTAAAGATAAGTAACATTTTATTCGTTTTACTATAACTGTCTCTAATGGTATATTGCATTTAGGTACCATGACTTAAATTTATTTCCAAAACACTTCGTAGAGATTTGTTAGACTTTAGAAGTGGATTCATGTTGAGGAGGCAACTAAACGATTAGATAACCGGGCGGCGATAAATTGTCTACCGTTAGATAAAATTTAAGAACTTTTAATAGAAAAATTACAATTATAAGAAAATATATCGAATGAAGTTGCATCCATCTTGCATCCCAAATATTAAAATTTGTTAATATTTTTATACCTAATTCTTATATTTTGTCTCGTACTTTGGATTAGTTTTAACACATATGCAAAATAATGTCTATTAATTCAGACGCCCACCGCCGACGGTGTGTCTTATCCTTTAAGACGCAAGTATTCATTCGGATGTAAAATATAAAAAATACCCGGATACTAACCAATCAAATCAACACATATAAACCATGTGACTAGCTTCACCAATCAAATCACACGTTTGCGGATACAATGTTGCGTAGAAGAATAAAAACAAAGTAAAAACGAAGAAAAAAATGTTTTAAATTTGTTTTTATATGGAATAAGAAAATTTTTTCTGTGTGATTTGATTGGTGGAGCTATAGTCACATGGTTTATATGTTTTGATTTGATTGGTTAGTATGCGTAAGTTTTTTATATTTTACATCCGCATACGTGCTTGCGTCTTTAAAGGTCATTTGGTGACTATCGAAAGAGTATATTATTTGACAGAATCAGCGGAGAGGAATCTTGAGCTAACCAAGGTGATTGATTGTGGTTTTTATATTTACAAAAACTATATAAAATAAAATTAATTTAATTAAAACTTTAAATAAAAATAATCACAGAATATGTAGGCTGTTAATAATTCGCTTTTTAAGTTCGCGTTTACCAATATTGAATTCAAAAACGTTATAAAAATTATTAAAATTATTTATAGCAATATCCAAAATGATCTTATTTTTTAAAATACAGTGACATAAGCGACTCGTGAATCTGCGCTGAATTTTTTCAGGACGGTTAATTTAAATGAATTATTAACAATTACACGTTTTCGATATCGAGTAGATTATTGATAATTGTTGATGCTTAAATAAAGCATGACGACAAGGTCATCTTAAAGATAAGTAACATTTTATTCGTTTTACTATAACTGTCTCTAATGGTATATTGCATTTAGGTACCATGACTTAAATTTATTTCCAAAACACTTCGTAGAGATTTGTTAGACTTTAGAAGTGGATTCATGTTGAGGAGGCAACTAAACGATTAGATAACCGGGCGGCGATAAATTGTCTACCGTTAGATAAAATTTAAGAACTTTTAATAGAAAAATTACAATTATAAGAAAATATATCGAATGAAGTTGCATCCATCTTGCATCCCAAATATTAAAATTTGTTAATATTTTTATACCTAATTCTTATATTTTGTCTCGTACTTTGGATTAGTTTTAACACATATGCAAAATAATGTCTATTAATTCAGACGCCCACCGCCGACGGTGTGTCTTATCCTTTAAGACGCAAGTATTCATTCGGATGTAAAATATAAAAAATACCCGGATACTAACCAATCAAATCAACACATATAAACCATGTGACTAGCTTCACCAATCAAAACACACGTTTGCGGATACAATGTTGCGTAGAAGAATAAAAACAAAGTAAAAACGAAGAAAAAAATGTTTTAAATTTGTTTTTATATGGAATAAGAAGATTTTTTTCTGTGTGATTTGATTGGTGGAGCTATAGTCACATGGTTTATATGTTTTGATTTGATTGGTTAGTATGCGTAAGTTTTTTATATTTTACATCCGCATACGTGCTTGCGTCTTTAAAGGTCATTTGGTGACTATCGAAAGAGTATATTATTTGACAGAATCAGCGGAGAGGAATCTTGAGCTAACCAAGGTGATTGATTGTGGTTTTTATATTTACAAAAACTATATAAAATAAAATTAATTTAATTAAAACTTTAAATAAAAATAATCACAGAATATGTAGGCTGTTAATAATTCGCTTTTTAAGTTCGCGTTTACCAATATTGAATTCAAAAACGTTATAAAAATTATTAAAATTATTTATAGCAATATCCAAAATGATCTTATTTTTTAAAATACAGTGACATAAGCGACTCGTGAATCTGCGCTGAATTTTTTCAGGACGGTTAATTCTAATATCATACTGAGGATCCCATATAATTGACAAGTATTCAACAAGTGATCTTACTAATGTGGCATAAACTTTTTGAAAAGTAGCCACATCTTTAAAGTCCTTGCAAGTTCTAAACATAAATCCCATCATTGCATTAGTTTTATTTATTATATTTTCAGTGTGTTGGATAAACGTTAGGCAATCATCGAGAACGATCCCCAGGTCTTTAAACTCAGTAACTCGATCAATAATAATTTTGTTGAATGTATATGCAAACCTAATTGGATTTTTCTTTCTGTGGAAGCTCATAACACGACATTTAGCTCCAATTTATTAAGTTCACACCATACAAAAAACTTATCCAAATCGTCCTGGAGACGTGCGCAGTCAGTTGTGTTATCAATTTTAATAAATATCTACATATCATCCGCATACAACAAAAATTTAGATGATAGCATGCAGGTATCTACATCATTGATAAACAATAAAAATAGCAACGTACCTAAGTGACTGTCCTGAGGGACCCCAGGTATTGTTTCATATTCGCCCGAGAGACATTCATTAAACTTAACACACTGTCTACGATCACAAAGGTAAGATTTTAACCATAACAGCAAGTTTATGTAAGCACCGACCTTCCGCAATTTAGATAAAACAATCTCATGTGAGATTCTATCAAATGCTTTTTTAAAGTCGGTGAACACCACATCAACTTGCGAACCATCTTCAATTGAATTTATCACAAAATGCATAAGTTCAACAAGATTAGTTGCAGTTGCTCTACCTGGAAAAAACCATGCTGTTGTGGGATAATAACCTTCCGAAACTCAATAAAAAATAAATCACGAACCATACATTCAAAAACCTTTGGAATAGCGGATAATATTGAAATAGGCCTATAATTCTCAATTAAAGTTCAACTACCAGTTTTAAAAATCGGAATGACATACGAAGTTTTCCAACTGTCTGGAAAATACCTAATAGTCAGTGATCTATTGTATATCAATGCCAGAGGTAAAGTTAATGAATGAGCACATTCACGTAATAAAACCGCAGGCTCTAAATCAGGACCAGAACTATGATTTGGATTTAACTTGGAGATATATTTAAAAATAAATTCAGCATCGAAAGTAATCGAACCCAAATTTTGGTCTGCTCGACAATGAAGGAATTAGCTCATAATAAAAAGTTCGATGAAAAAAAATTTGGGAACATAGCGCTAATATCCGCAGCACATTCAGACTCCTTGGCACCAAATTTTAATGTACGTGGATATCCAACAGTTCCTCTTTTGGGATTACTGAAGGACCAGAAACATTTTGGATTAGTCTTGATATTACCCTCAACCACAGTTATATACCGACGAAATTTACTACGATGCATTTTTCTAAATTCACGTCGCACTTTTAGGAATGATAGATAACCTAGCGAGTTAACATGATTCTTAATTTTTTTCCGTAACCGATCCATTTTATTTTTGGCTGAACGCAACTCCTTATCAAACCACCGATGTTTATTAAACCTGCGGCTAAATCTAACCGGTATAAACTTGTCAATACCAATAAAAAAAATCTTATAGAATCGTTTTACGGCATTATCTAGATCGCAAAAGTCAAACAACTCAATTCAATTAATTGAATTAAAAAACGAATTTAAATCTTCAAAGTTACCCTTGGAATAGTCATAAAAAGACTGTTTAACAGTATTAACAAACTCAGTCTTATCTAAATTTAAAGTTATTAAAATAGACTTGTTCATCATTCTTCACTAAATATTGACTTTCATCAAGATAATACTGAAGCTCAAAAAAGTTACTTGAAAAAAAAATTAAATCGAGTAAGCGCGCCCGAGAGTTAAAAAAATTATTAATTTGCGTTAAATCTAATGACGACATGGTATTAATAAAATGAGATTCGATAATAGAAAACGAGTTACTGGGTAACATACCATTAAAATGTTGTGGCCAAGTCAGATGGGGTAAATTAAAGTCACCAAAAACTAATACAATATCCAAACTTATCATCCAATTTAATCACGAAAACCGTTGAAAGTTTGGTATTATCATCCAAACTTTCAACGGTTTTCGTGATTAAATTACAATGTTCTATGTAACGGTTTAAATTAGACGTTGGAGTAATATAATGAACACCAACTGCAAAATGTTGAGAGATTACTTTAAATTTGACCCAAACGACTTCACAATCAGTAGTGTTAACGATATTAATTACTTTACTAGAAAATTTAGATTTGATTGCAACCAGGACGCCACCACCACGAGAACCCATACGATCGTACCTAAAATTAACATAATCAGATCCAAATAATTCCGCGTTTAAAACGTCAGTAGTTTCAGTTAATATAATAACATCTGTAGCATCTGTAGTCGTAGAATTCTGAAACCTTGATGCATGAATATATTTTCGTACTGGAACTGATTTTAAGGAATCTTCAACGCACGATCCAATAATATTTATGTACATACATATAGTTGTTTTAAGCACAACATTTTTTTCAACTGAAGTTATCAATTTAGAGAACGAGTAAAAGTCAACAAATTAGAAACAGGGACATCTTGTAATATTAGCACATGTGCTATCTGTGAATGACTAATACAAACTAATGAACGATTTTAGAAAAGTGGGCGATTAAGACGAATTTTGGCATCATATATATTTTTTGTATACTTAGACTGTGTCCGAAACCCATGGAAAATATTTGTGAATAAAATTTTTGACATTTATTTGAAAAGTATTCCCCTACATTCCCAATTTTTTTGTAATGTCAAAATTTGAAATAGACATCGGTGTAAGGGTAAGTGACTGTAAAACGCAGTGAACGACATTTTGTTAATTTATGTCAAATGTTATTGTAAAACCATTTAAAATAATAGCACTTCACTTTAATAAATAAAATAATTCAATTTACATTTCATTATTATTTATTATACAAACTAAATTATGTATTGACGTTTATACAACGCTATAATATTCAAATGACAAAAATCAACAACACTCGTTACTGCGATCAAAAAATGGAAGCTTTTGTTAATAACAGCTTTCTATGTAGTGAACAACAAAATGTCACAGTACTAACAGTAGGCTATTACATTTAGGAGTACAGAGAAAAATGTAGATTTTTGTAACATTTTGATGCGCAGTGAACGCATTCATTGTTGAAATTCACTTTTTGCGATGCGTAAAAACTATATAAAAAAAAATTACAAAACCCTTTCGGGGCCACGTCAGCATGTAACTTGAGTTTTGACTGTCAAATATATATGAATCCAATTACGATCCCAAAATATTAATCAGACTCCGAAATTAAAGCATGTGTCATTGTGCGAGCTTTTTTTTTTAAAATTGTGTCCGTGAAAGGGTTTATTGTTTATTGAAATTGTCGTAGCAACGAAATATATCAAATTTTCCTTAAATGTTTTTTTAATGGTAGTATTACAAAACCAAGTAGTGAATTTTATATGTTTTATTGTATATATCCAAGATTGTAGAGGTAAAAGCTGTAATAACAGTAAGGCTTTTAATAGCTACAGTTTGTGTTTTCAAAATAAGTTTTTACATCAATTATAACGAGAGTTTAAATAAAAATTCTATCGATCAACATAAACATAAGCTTTTCAATTAAAAACCTGTCAAAAATTTAGTCAAATTTTCATCTGTATAGTACCAATTTATGAATATGTTTAATAATGAAGAGCTCAAAATTACAATAAATTAGGTCCAATTAAAAAGATTTTCATATAATACCGTGCAAGCTTAACCAACTAAAACAAGTTAAGTCTAATATTTTTTTAATTAGTAGAAAACGTATTTCAAACAGAAAGTAAAAGCTTTTTAAAACCATCTCACTATAATTCAATTAGAAAAAAACGCGTTAAAAAAAATATTAATTTAATTACACATCATAAGATAGTACCAGAAGATGGACTTTATATCGTTGTGCATTAAAAAAGTTTCAAACTTTCCTATTTACAACTAATGCAATTCCCTTTCCAAAGCTCTACTTTGACATTAAATTTTTTTTCTATTAACCGTCGTATATCGATGCTTTGGACAGGGAATTGCATTTGTTGCAAATAGGAAAGTTTGAAATATTAAAGTTTTTAATATTTAAAGTGGCAAATGAAAATAAACTAAGTAACGACGAATAAAATTATAACTGTTTTATAGCTGCTTTTACACCAAATAGCAAAATCTAACTACTGTCGAGATGAACAAAATCAGATATAATTTCGATGTTGGATGAATATCTCTGTTTTTATGGTTTTCTATTTTATTGTTTTAAAGAAACAAGGCGGTGAAACTTGCTTCTATAAACAGTAGCGTTTCAATCCAAGGACGAAAATTATCAAAAAGTTTAAACTGCATTAATAGACAATCATTACTGTCGTTTTATGATAACAAAATAAAAATCGTGGAATTTTACTGTAAAATAATTGCCAGTTTTAATCATACCATTTCATGCAAGCATAGTATAAATACATATAGTACTACCATCATAAGAAAAAAATTTTACCCATTGATGTTCCAGATGTCGGGTCGATAGAATATAAAACAGTCGACAGAACATTTAGGATAAATATATGACATTTAGGCGATTATACATATAAAAATATTTTGATTATTTTAAAATGATACCAATAGCGACATCTAGCACGTCAATGGGCTAACATACCATGGTAGTACTATGTGTACTTATATTATAGACATCCTTATCAAAAAACACCCGGGAGAGCTTATTTACTAAGTACCCAAGAATGTATTATTGACCGCCTAAAAGTCAATATATTTGAGTAACGAGAAATATTTACAATGCCGGTACTCACTGATGTAAACCAAGTGGAATGAAATTTTACAAGCACACGTTAAAATTACTTGCACTTTTAAAAGTAAAACAGAAGATGTTGTGGTCGCTTTCATTCAAATTAATAAATAGCGTGACGTATAATTCACCCTTAATACACCCGCAGTAAAAGTAAAAAGTAAAGAAGCTAAAATATGTATATGCTAATGCTGCCGGTCTCATACCAAAAATATTGTCTAAATACCCAAATTTTCTAAATTGTTCTCTATTTATTCTATTGACCACCTGGGTTTTGTATTTAGTTCCTCGATTCACTATAGATTGAAAAATTATGCAAGCCAAACCGAGAAAAAGTTTCTTCTTGTAAAAATAAAAAGACGGAGATCCAAACCTAAAAACTCCAAGAAAAAGATGAACTTGATTTTTACAGGATAAAAGTTTTATCTGTCTGTAGCAGCAAATAGTTGTATCCTTTTGTAGTTTAATACACTATGTTTTGGTCACAACAATAGGTATTCGAATCGTAATTGAAGAAAAGTTAAAATTGTATCCAATCCTTCTGCAGTTATTACCTCTGCTACCGTTAACATTAATCATATTCCGTTAATTTTCGAAGTGGACTCTGTCTGGATCGAGGCACACTATCATTTCTGAAACAACATTCCAAAGAATTTTTCGTAAATCGTCACCATTTTGAGTGGCAAATCTGAAGCTATAGATGAACAAATCTTGCACACCACATTGTCTTCCAGTTCCATCAACAAATTACTTATTGTCGACAGTACCAAACGGTTCCGTTTATTGCCAAACTCAACATTGCCCAGGCGAATTAAGAGCTCATCGTAGATGTTTCACACAAGGGTGCGTTTAAAGGTCTACCAGCTCCAATTTGGTATTAGTACCGTGCCAGGATGACCGTGATTCCAGTGATGTACCGTGATTCCAGGAATCATCTACCTGATACCAATTTATAGCAGAAGTTGATCGAGGCCTTCTAACGGTTTGATCAAGCTAGTATCCGTCTAAAAGAAGACCAATGTCAGATTGGTTATTCATCAACTGATGTTCTGAGATATAAAGAATCCATTCCGAAGGTAAATCAACACCATTTAGAAGCACCCCATCGCCGATGGATAAGGGATAGCTTCAAGCTTTCCTATAGGCTTTATTAACTTTTACCATTCTTGCAATCAAGATAAAGCGGCCTTTGCGGAAACTTTGCGCTTGCTGTTTTACAAGCATGTCCTTTGGTGATGGTTACCAGTCGAGCAGCGCAGTTTCAATGAGGTGGCTTGATGTCCAGCAATGTCCTAATGCCATTAAGTGAGAAATACCCATTGTAGCTAGTACGTAACGCTTACCCATATGGAATTGGCGTCATAGTGTCACATCGAGTGAGTGACTAACCAAAAACAGCTTCTCGGATATTTTAGCACAGATGTTCCAACTCAACAGATTTTGTCGCCTAGAGTAGATTTTTCTAAACGCCTGTACCTTCAAACTCGTTTACCTTGCCAGGAATGCGCTGTGGGAAATGCTTACGGTCTTAGAAGACTTCCAGTTCCAGAACTCCAATCGTAACTAGGAAAGAGGAAGTGCTGCTTATAGATAAGGTCCACAGGCCAACCACACATGCCGAGGACTTACCCGCCGTGACAACCAAAGTCACGGTCCTTTCACAAATAATTCAGTGAACACTGCGAGGTTCGCCAGAGAGTAAACCCACTGAAGAGTTCCAACCATTTTGGGTTAGTCATGCCGAAGTCAGCAAACTGAAAAGATGTCTCCTCTGGGGACATTGGATAATAATTCCACCATGTCATCATGTACAGGTTTTATCCATTCAGGTATTATGAGAATAAAGGCGTTAGCGAGGAATTACGTATGGTGGCCCAAACTAGACACAGACATCGAAAAGGTTGTGCATCTTTGTACAAAGTATCAATCAAGCTATCCAGAGGTTGCACGGAAATCCATATTGATTATGCCGGACCTCACCGTAGTAGTAAGACTTATTTTATTATAATAGATTCATATTCCAAGTTGTTAGAGGTAATTTCAGTGACCACAACATCAACTGCTTGCAGCGTACAAGCGGTCGTACGAAAACTGAAGGTTCCACAGTTTCGACACGAAACTACTCGTCTGGTCCGAAATGAATACCTGCTTCTATTACCGGAATAAAAGTCCCTGTTTTATACACTATCGAGACTGAACAAAGCCAATCCATGAGACGTCACGTTGATTAGTTGCGACGTCGAACTACTGATGAACAATTGGACAATACCACTACAATTCCGTTAGATAAACCTCAATCAATTTCTTCGGATGATGTTACCAATATGGAGGACGTTCATACTACTCCGTTAATCGACAAAACGCAGTCAAAGAGACGAGCATGAAAAACACCATCTGAAATCCATGAAGTAACCTTCCGTCATTCAGAGAGATTGAAAACAATACCATCTTCCTAGGATGTGTCTTAATCAACGGTGAAGTGATGGATAATATAAATACATATAGTACTACCATAGTATGTTAGCTCATTGATGTGCTAGATGTCACAACTGGTATCGTTTTAAAATAATCTAAATATTTGTATATGTATAATTGCCTAAATGTCATATATTTATACTAAATGTTGACGACCCGACATCTGGAACATCAATGGGTAAACTGTTTTTTTCTTATGATATAGTACTATGTGTATTTATCTTATGAGGGATGTAATGTACTTTTTCTTGATGTGCA
Source organism: Tipula confusa (assembly GCA_963556175.1). Classification (NCBI taxonomy): domain Eukaryota; kingdom Metazoa; phylum Arthropoda; class Insecta; order Diptera; family Tipulidae; genus Tipula; species Tipula confusa. Next base: position 25,844,864 of record OY744477.1, on the reverse strand, counting down.
CCCTATACATTAATATTGCATAACGTGACACTCAAGTTGCATTACCATATATTTTTTTATTCTCTATACAAGGCCACTGTGAATTCTAAGTGGGATCGATCTTGTACGCATATTTTTGCAGTCTGTGTTTGGCAAAAATTTTAACACAAAAATGTGTTCCATCCTAGTCCCGAATTGGGCTCATTGCAGAGTTGTTGTACTATTAAGACTTACACCATTTACGCTTTTTCCGACTACAAATTTGGACTCCTTATCAAACCAATCATTCCAATTTTTTCGCACAATATTTTTCAGAATTTTCCCTCCCCAATCCACTTATAACCAATCGATTAAACACAATTAATTATTTACTTATTTTCCAGGAACATTTTCCCATATATATATGCTCAAATTTAATTTCCCCACATCCTCTCGCACACGATTCACCCAGGCAACTCATACAAAATACATACATTAACCCTTTCGGTAAATTGAGAAAATTGCGTAAACTAATTACACGAATCGTTATCAGATAATTTCCAAATAAATTTATATTAAGCTTTTCCAAAAAAAAAAAAAAAAAAATCCCCATAACAGTTTGGAAATATTCTAGGAATTATGTTAAGCGTACAGGAATTAATACTGTCTTTCGTATATGGATGTCTTATTGAAATTTTACTGTGCCATATGTGTCTATAGTGTATATGCAATCAAAATCATTTAAGAGATTCATCATTTACGCTCGCATCAAACAGAAAATAAAATGTGAAGCAAAGAAAATGAGAAAATTGTATCTTCTTACGAAGAACGAAAAACGTTTTTCCTAATTTTTCGAGTGGAAGCGATTTACGATAAAAATAAAATTAATTAACGGGAAAATATTGGATTTTTTTTTTTTTTTTTTTTATTTTGTTTGCTCTAATCATAATAAAACTTAATAAAATTTAATTTAATTACACACCAGATTGTGCCAACCGATCAGACGACAGGCGGAGAAAGTTTGTCGTCAGAATTGGTTCATACAGTTGAATAAATTTCGTAAAATTATTTGATTACAAAGAATTTGTGTGTACTTACCGTTAATGCTATTCCGACCGTGGCCGAAAATGAACCGGCACGAAATTCACCCGTATTGAATTTTACAAGGAACGATGTTTTACCAACGCCTGAATCGCCCAACAGTATTGTCTGAAAATAGAATTATAGAATAGATAATAGAATTAGTTATAGTGTTAAAAGTTTAATGAGCACTTTAAAGATTGCGACATCATTGACTTTTTAAGATAATTGTTTTACAAAAAAAAAATGCCCTCCCCAATAGAAACGTTAAGAATACGATGGAAAAGCTTTAATATCAAAATTCCAGCACGTGCATTCGTGGAAAAGTTAAAAATGTATAAAAATAAGATTTGGAAAATAAACTTTTCTTTGACTTTTTCTTGTAAATCACTAAAGAAACATCTTTAAGGAAAAAGCACATTTAAAAAGATTTATTGTCCAATATTAGTCGAATATAAAATAGTCGTACACGCTAATCCCCGAAAACAGCCAACCAAATTCAATAAAATTTCGTGAATGTGAATGGTTAATTCAAGGTTAAAAGGTAGAATAATTTTGGATGCGATAGGTGGCGCGGTTGTCGAGATTTAAAAAATGCAACCACAAACGTTCGTCTTGCCTTCGAATATGCACCAGACGTCGATTATTCGATGCATTATAAAATTGGGCAAAAACGGTATCTGTTGTGCATCAGGAAAAGTTGTACTGCCACCCCCAAACCACTCCGCCGGAACCTTTATTATCACTTATTGCGGCCACATCAGATGATTCAAAATTATTTTAGCGCAAGATACTCAAATTCTAATGTTACTTCCAAATGACGTCTTTTGGATAAACAAAAATTCACGATCACAGATTCGTCGGACTCAACTTTGAGTCTCCATGCAAAATACAATGCCAGTTGTACCATAAAATTTGTTCATCGTTGCCGATGCCAAATGAGGACTTAAAGTTTCTTCAAACTTATTTTATATAAGCAGTGATGAAGAACGCGTGACAACCAGGTGCCAGTACAATTTCATCGAACGGGCAGAAAGGCGAGCAATTGTGGTATTGTTGGAAAACTTTATGGAGAATCGAAATCAACTTATTCAATTGTTTAAAAGAGTGTCACCACAATTGAGAAATTACCTCTATAAAATCGTTATAAAGGCCGGCAAAGTACCATCAGGAGAACGTGCTGAGTTTTACCTCATGCTCATATTTTGATTTGGTTTGATGTTAAAATCCGCCCAGCATAGATGTTAATCTACAAACAAGATTCATGGTCCGTGCGTGCTTCTAACATGTCATCACCATGCATGGACAATGAAAAATGAACAAAATGTTTCCCAAAGAAATGCATTAATGATACTATTACGGATATCGACTGTTATCTATTGTATCGACGAAGAAACGCTGAGCATGGTTGCTACATATTCACAATGCAAATGACGAACACTAAAAATCAAATCAAACTCACCACTGCAATCAATCTTGCAATAGTGCTGCAATCTTACCGACAAAACCCTAACTTCCAATTTTCTTTGTCATTCAGCCTCTTGGAACTATCGATAAGTATTACTGTTAATTAGTAGCGTTCCTGCCTATTTTCTCTTAGTCCTCTCTAAGTGTCGTAGATTTTTCTAAATATTTGCAGTCGCAATACGTACATTCCATCGGACAATAGTCATTAATACTTGCTGAAGCTAGGCTAACTCTTAAACAGACCTAAACAGGTGAGATGTTTCCCTGCCAAAGCGCAAAAATAATTTACAATTCTGACAAGCATCTCCTACGTTAATATCATTCGCGATAAAGCTCCATTTAGTCTCCCAGCTTTTTCACATACAGTGGCCAAATGAGCTTTCAGGTAAACAATATGTTGTCCACCCATTTTCAGTTTTATGCTTTCCATCCTTTACCTACTGGAGAACAGAACTATTTCCGTGTTCTGTTCTGCCAACTGCAAACACAAAGACAAAAACTAATTCTGGATTAGTTTTCGTCTTTGTGTTTGCAGTTGACAGAACAGAAGAAGGAAATAGTTCTGTTTTCCAGTAGGTAAAGGATGGAAAGCATAAAAATGAACATGGGTGGACAACATATTGTTTACCTGAAAGCTCATTTGATTTTTACACTCCAGGTACATATCTCTTCCACCTCCTCTTGCAACTTCTAGTATCTACAGTTTAAAAATGCCCTAATACATGGCGTTTAACAACATTGGAACTAGCACCAACTCTTGTGGTACCAACTTTAGTGGGTGGCTGTTCAAGGTCTTGCGCAGCTTCACAGTGAATAAGACATAGTTAAAACAACGTCATCTTCTCCGTTTCATTTGCAGCGCTTCTGATGTATCAGACACTTCAAACTACCAGTGAAATGTATGTTCCTTTCAATGGGCTCATCACTACAAAACATACATTGTGGATCTTTGCTGTAGTTCTTTGTATTTTGACCCTCCTCTCCGTATTTCCTTCACAGCATAAACCTACATCCTTTAAACTCCTACATTGTTTAGCTTGATGATCATATTCGAAGCATTTGAAACATTTTAAAGGCTTATTTATTTCCCGAATTCGGCGAATTACCCAACCTATCCTTATTTTACCTTTGGATATGATATTCTCTGAAAGCTCTACGAATGCTTTCTTTTTGCTTGTCCCGTAAAACTCTTAATATTGCTGAGGAAATTCAGTAATACTTGTAATTTTGAAGGGTCCTTGCCGTTTACTGCTGCAATATTATTTCTACTGATAGAAATCCCATTTGGAGTTTCCTATGAACCCGTCCTCTTGTGATATTTTTCTTCGACTCTGTCGTTGTTTGACTTACACTCTTAGTTCCTCTTTACTTGCGTGTTGGTGTATAAAAGATGGTGATCTTCACTTTTCCCACCATACTTCCCAACAATCTTGAAATAAGTAGCCCACCTAGTTGCATGCTCAACATTTCGGTTTGCTAATGATTTCTCAGCTTATGGAGGCAGCCCAATCTTATGCCATCAATAAGTACATTTAATTTTAGGTTTTAATTTAATGGGACGATATATTGATGTGTGCGTACACAAGGTAAGGACTTGATTGCGGATTTTTGAAGTATCTCTTTAATTAATGATGTTAAATCTTTCGACTATATCTTTGAGTAGATATCCATTTGCAACTTTTCTTCTACTGTTTGGAAAGTTTACCGTCTATAAAGATTGTTTCTTGCAATTTTTCGATTTTACGATTTATTTTATATGATAGTTCTAGAAACATTTCGTCCATTCTCTCCACAATCAAAAGACATCTTTCTATATGATCTTAGATACTGGCTATGGCGTTTGTTTAGTTGTTCACTATAGTTTATGCTATTGTTACAAAGATGTCTCTTGTCACAGCCGAAAGAATTCTAACTTTATTATTTCAGCTTATCTAGTTAAAAAAATTGAGCTAATTGAGATCGTAAACAAAACAGGGAACATGATAATTTGAAAAGTTTACTTCCATAATATCTGCTAATTTCCTTCCAGAATAACTGCCAATTTCCAACGATAATCAAATTGGGAAAATATCACAAAAATACAAATTTTTAACGAAATTTGAAATCTGAACGCCAATCGACTTTTACCATAATTGCAATGTTACTAACATTATAACGTAACTCACAGACATCAGAAATTTGAATTTTAAGCAGGACCATCTCACCACTCAAGCTTACTAAAGTTTCACGAAGTAAAGATACAAGATCCAAACTAGAGATACTAAAAAATGAAATTATTTATCAATCGAGATCTATTTGTTATTCGAGATCTAAACTTACGATGATGTGGTAATATTTGCAGAAATCACCAAAAACTTTTTGTGCTTACAAAGCAATTAAACGCATATTTTGGATTCTATATATGTCAAGTGAGCTTAAAGGGTCAGAATCGGATTCTCACTACCGCAAACTAAGACCGATACAAGAGCTGACTCCAATCATGGAATCATGAAAAATGAGTGGATGCTATCTTATAATCAAGACATTAGCAAAAATGACAATGGTTCCAATGATCAGGGTGGTGTTTTTCCTCCTTTAAAAAATAAATTTACCTTTGACCGAAATACAATTGACATATATTCGGCACCAGCTACCAATATTTTAAAACAATAAAAATACTAAACTCACCTTATGGCTAACACTTTCATCAAATCGACAACACAAATCATGCTTACATCCACCACCACCTCCACTCCGCCACCCATCATCATCTTCATAGTCCCGATTACGTTGATGTTCGCCATACTCATCCATATCCTCGCACATTTTATTACCGATAAAATATTCCGATTCTAGCGCATACATACGGAGCGCCTCGCGTGGCGGTTTATACCCGGGATAACCGGTCGGCGATGGAGTTCGATAAAAATTGTCATCGTCCACAGGTCGTTTCAATCGATAATTTATATCAGTCTCCAAATTCGGTTGAAAATAATTCTCATCGTCTTTCGATGCAGCCGCACCAGTCAACGGTTTCGCAAAGTTAGCACTCGATTTAAGTGCCGAGGTTTCCGGATCCTCAAACACATCATCACTCATACTGTCGTCGGTCGTCATTTTCTTCTCGTTCGAATTAATTTTTAATTTATTTTATTACAACACTTACAAGGCTACTAAGTACTCTCGATAAGAGTATATTTTGTAAAATGTTTTTAAAAAAATTGGTGTTTACTTATTGTATGTCTACTAAAATTTAAAGCATTAAATGTACTAATATTGCTCGTCTATTAGGTTTGAATGTTTGATACTAAGGCTCTTTTTACTTTATACTAGCGTTATCTATGAACGAATTGCTTAAACTATTTTTATAAACAAAACTTTATGAAAATATTAAAAATTCAATATTTTTACTAATAATTCACTAATTTCGATTAATTTATATAAGTATATGTACATATATATTTTTGGAAAAATATATAAAATTTTCCTCATCAATCCATATGATATCGAACGAACGTCATATACACACACACCTAAATGTCACTTTTTACAACAACGAAAATTCCATTGCACTGTCCGTATTTTGCCGTATCGCGTAAAATGTTTCGAAATTAACACAAATTACACAAATTATTGTCACGAAACACAAACGATTAATTAAATTATGTAAATATGTAATTATTTAATTTATATTTACAATAATTATCAATGAAATAAAATCAAAAAATTATTATGCCTTACGTTAAGTTACAAAACACGAATATAAACAAACAAAAATTTTTGTACAACTGAGCCTAAATGCTGACTCGACTGTCAAATAGTAACAAAAAAAAAACAATCAAAAAAGCTACTAGATTTCGTCACGATTTAAATCAAAACAATCGTATCTCGAGATAAGAGACAATTTGATTATCATGCATGAAAATGAAAATTATTTTTAATTTAATTAGATTGATTTGAAAATGTTTTATTTTATTTGCGCGGGCCAACACCATAAATCGAATTTAAATTAATAAATTGCGATATTGCGATAAAAAAAATCGTTTGATTTATGATACGTTTATATTGAAATTTAGTATATCGTAAATGAATTTTCCGACACCATGCAGTTTCTGTAGTCGAGTATATGATAAGCCACTGTAGCAGTAAAATAGGGTTGTGTGCGTGTGTAAAATGTAAATGAAAAATCGACCTACATCTACAAACACAAAATTAGGAAAAGTTTTAAATATTTTATGATATGTTAGGGAATATTTATAGAGGCCGTGGGTGGAATTATAACCACCCCCAAAAAATAGAACAAAAAAAGTATCGGTAAGCTTAAGCGTCGAGTTACGAGCGACCGAGTTTATGTATCGATTTTAAATAAAAAAAAATTTTTCTATTATTGTGAAATGATAGATTTTTCATAATTTTTTTTTTGTTGTTGCGGAGACGTCGAGAGATTGGATATATGAAAATGATATGTGTGTGGTTTATTATACGTGGGTGGTTGTTACCGAGGGCGTTAAGTTCTTGTTTTGTGTGTATGATTTTTTTTTTGTTTCCTATTTTATTTCACTATGGTAAATTTTATAATCATTTCTACGAACTGGGTATGAAATGTCATTTTGTCAACAAAGTGGCTATACATAACGTTGAGCAGGTACATAAATTATAAAGCTTTGGATGGTTTGAATTTTTTTTTTGTTTATATATATTGTCCTCTCTTTTTTTACACAAAAATTCTTGTACTAATGAATATTGCAACTGATTACATACTTGGTTTTCTAATTGAACCTGATACTTTTCAACAAAATGGTCGTAATGGAGCACCGATTAAAAAGTGCCCAAGAGTTAAAACAAACAAGCTTTGACTTGTGATGTGACCGTTGATAGTTTTTCGAAAGTCAGTGTCGCTTCACAGAGCAAATGTAACTTGCCGCATTTTGCAGTTTACTCCGAATCAACCAGGTTAAGGGTTGTTTTCGACTGATCGACAAAAACGTCTAATGGTATATCTTTGAGTCAAATATTAATGGTTGGACCTGTTGTTCAAAGCGATTTGGCGTCCGTCTTATTAAGGTTTTGATCTTACGCATGGGTGTTTAGCACTGATATTGTTAAAATGTATCGGCAGTTTTTGATCCATCAGAAAGACCGCTGTTATCAGTGTATATATTGGCGGTTTAGTTCCAGCGATCTAGTTCAAACTTAACAGTTAAAAATGGTTACTTACGGTCTAGGTCCAGCGTCGTGCATGGCTACAAGATGTTTGCTGGAATTGGTGCTACAATATCAAGAAGAGTTTTCAAATGCTGCTGCACACATTAGGCGAATTAGCTGAGATTAAATTGCAAATTATGAGTATTCTTGCGGGCGCGGATATGAGTCTTAAAAAATGGGGTACAAATAATAAAAGATTGTTGCAGAGTATAACCGAGGCTGATCGTGAAACAAGTTGTAGTATAGATGGCGATGAATTGATGAAAGTTCTGGGTCTCCTTTGGAGTGTTGATAGCGATTGTTTTAAAATCAAAGTGCAGCCAAAAAACTTCTCAAACAAATTTACGTAGCGCAGTGTAATTTCAGATGTGGCCAAAATATTTGACCCGCTGGGGTTGTGGTCAGTCAAAATTAACTGGCATGCGAAATTACCAAAAGAGGCTCATAAGGAATGGTTAACCTATAGAAATAAGCTCTCCGAATTAAAGCATCTGAGCGTTCCTTGACATTTATTTGGTGGTTGTGAAAATCCTGCGGAGATACAGTTGCATTGCTTTGCCGATGCAAGTGAGAAGGCTTATGGTGGATGTATTTATATACCCAGTAGAAGCAACAATAAAGTAATTTGCCGATTAGTGTGCTCCAAATCGAGAACAGCACCGAAATATAAAACTCGAATTATGCGTTGTAGAGCTGGTTGCAAAGATGGCTGCCAAATACAAAGAAGTTGTTAATTATCCAGTGAAAGGGTTGTATTTCTGGAGTGATCCAACAATCGTGCTTCACTGGATCAACACACTAATTCATGACCTGGAAATCTTTGTTGCAAATCAAATCAAAACTATTCATCATTTATCATTGAAGGCGACACGTGGATTCAAAAGCAAATCCGGCCAATATCGTTTCGCGGGGAATGAAACCATCGTTATTAATAACCGCTGAGTTATGGTGGAATGAGCCGGATTATACATTGCAGGATTCCAAAGAGTGAAATCGCATTTTTCTACCGACTCACACGGTAGTAAAAAGCATGGCCCATGTAGCAGCACTAGAGATTGATTGCTATATGCTTTCGGGTTTGCATCTCCGCAATTCCTTCATGACGTTAGAATACACTTTTGGTTTTGTCATGCGCTATTTACACAATTTGAAATGGAGAGGTAGGGCCGGTAATGGTAAGCTTTCACTGGCAGAAGTTACTGCGGGGCATTGATTAGTGCTGTGCAGCTAAGTGAATTTGGAACCAACGTGAAATATGTATCAACAGCGTGGTATCAATTGAAGAATAAATGTCTTCGGTCATTAGATGCTTTTCAGGAAGAAAGAGGTGTGATACGTGTTGAAGGGCGCCTAAGATTCTCAAATTTAGCCTACACATCAAAGCATCCCATAGTCTTGCCGGCAAATCATTTCGTAACAACAGCCATAGTACGGTTTATTCACAACACACACCTATATGCAACTCGTCAACGATACTGGCCGATTGCTGGGCGAAAAATCGTAAATATTGTGGTAAACAACTGTGTCATCTGCAGTCGTGCTAAGCCAAAAATGTTCCAGCAGTTTATGGGGGGTTTACCTAATTACCGAGTCACAGTTTTTAGCACCGATAAAATTTGCACCATTATCGCTATAGACTCCGCCTAATTCTCTACGTGCAGTGAAACATTTGTAAGCTGCGATGAATACTTCGGCGGTTAGATCACTAACTGGTTCAATGTGTATTGTCATGTAAACAAAGATTTCCAAATCGTGTTAGATTGCGACTGTGTATAATCCAGTACCGAACTAATTGTTGGAATTATTGGAATTGTACACAGTCCTTTAAAGCGTGTCCATGTTTCTAAACCATACCCAGGCTCTAAATGGTTGTGTGTGGCATGTGTTGACTTGTGTTCTCTGTGGAGCCTATGCCCCAGGACTGCGACATAGGAATCGTCGCCGAGAAATCGGAAACCGAGAAAGTCTTCTAATTTTAACATTTCATTAGGATCCCCAATTGACTTTTCGTTTAGCCTGGATGCTTCATTATCCAGTTTCTTCCCTTAAAAATGGAATTATGATGTAATTCCATTATCCTGTGAGTGTGGCCTAAATTTTTAATGGCATATAGGCTTTCAATTAGTTCATCGTGCAGTGATATTATCGATGCTGCTGACTCTGATTGTATTACTGGAAAGTTCCGCATCGAATTTATATCGTTGGTTGCTAATAGGCTTTTATTTTGGTATATATTTACCAAAAGTTGCCAAGCGTCATTATAATTATCACTTATTGCTTCGAGATGGCTTATAATTCTGCCTAGCACTTCCTGTAGTACAGTGGTTTTCCGTTAGTGCATTTTAACGGTGTCACTTACCTCGTTCTCATTAATGGTTCTTCTGAATAAATCATGAAAGGATTTTCATTTAAGGGTGAACCACAGATTTCGCGCTACCCTACTGTAACCAATTTGAGCTTCGCATGAAGCAGTAAATATCTCTAACGCTCAATTTACTGAGATATTTTAGATCGCACAGGAGGTGAGCTCCCAAAAGCTTGAGTCTGTTTTGAGACAGACTAGGACAGGTGCTTAATAAATTAAGTATTGTTTCCTCCTCTTCTTCGTCGTTACAGCTTCGACAATAATCATGAAAGAAACCACCAAGTCTATTGGCATGGTTTCCAATAAGACAGTGTCCACTAATGACACCCACAACCGTGCTAATATTATGCCGTTGCATAGATATTAGCTGATTAGACCTTTTTAAGTCCAAATTAGGCCAAATTTGCCTAGTAATTACACATGAGGTGCAATTTGCCCATCTACTGATTGTAATTTTTCGAGCTTCTTCTTTAAGGAGTATTTGCTTGTAGCAAGTGATACTTCAATGTCCACCTTGCACGGTAAGATGAGGCAAATAACACCTTGTCGCTCGAGTTCATCGGATTTCATATTCCCCGTAATATTGAAATGCCCTGGCACCCATGTAAGATGAATATTGAACTGTTCAGCCATCTTGTTAAGAGATGAAAGACAACTCCGGGCTATACTTTCGACGTGATAAAGCCTGATTGTACAAATTTAAAAGCAGCCTGACTCTTCGTAAAAATGCCAATATCTCTTACAGATATTACATGATACTTCATCCATAGTCTATCGCTTCCTTGATTGCTAGAAGCTTTGCCTGAAAAATACTGCAATGATCAGGGAGGCGGAAAGAGAGATTTACATTTAGTTATTCGCAGAAAATCCCTCCGCCGACCTTTCCATCAATTTTCAAGCCATCTGTGAAAAGTTAATAATTCTATGTTCACCACTAATATAAAAGGTAGCAATTCTTTGCAATTTCATCAGCAACTTTTGGTTCGCCACTGTATTTAAAGCGGGCCACCAAACTTTAACTCCATTCATTAGAACTGGTTTAACTATAGAGATATAGCCAATGCACAATGTGAGGCTTAAGCTCTCATCCTTTTCCAATGGCATTTTTACAGGAATAGAGTGCTGTCGTAGCCTTTTTTGCATAACATCTCTTAGGATACAAGGATATTTACCCAAAGTGCCAATAGCAACATCATCTGCATAAGTAAGCCACCACTTTAAAGCTAGTCCCTTCCAGGTATAGTAACAGGTCATTTATGACCAAATTCCAAAGAAGGGGCGATAATACACCACCTTGCGGTGCACCCCTACTTACAAATCTACGGATGGATGTAACACCTAGATTCGCCATTATGACCGTGCCTTTGAGCATTTGATCAATCCAGCTTCTAAGTGTCACATCCACCCCCAAATTTGAAAGTGCTTGCTTGATTGCCTCAGGTTTAACATTATTAAAGGCATCTTCAATATCACAAAAGGTCACCAAAAAGAATTCCTTATATTCGAGGGACTTCGCTATAGGACATAAGAGGGAATGGAGAGCAGTTTCCACCGATTTCCCTTACTATATGCATGCTGAGACGCTGACAGCTTTGCAGTCTCGATTGAGCCTTTGAGGTAAGCCTCTATTTGTTTTCTAGAATTTTCAAGAAATAATAAGATAAACTAATAGGGTTAAGGTCTTTGGGATGGCAATTAAAGCGTTTTCCCGCCTTTGGTATAAAAGTTACATTTACTTCAGTCCATTTCTTTGGAATGTGATATAGATCGGGGCTACTTTTGAAAATTACTTCGGAATATTATTACCTGGAATAATGCCATCCAGTCCTGCAGACTTGAAAGGCTTGAAACTGTTTACTGCCAACAAGATAGTTCTACTTCTATTGACAATTTTCCACCCGAGGCCAGTATCCTTATTTGCCTTTGGCAAAATATGAGGAGAATTGGAGCAACCCGGAAAATGAGTTTACAAAAGATTGGAGCTTCTTTTGGATTCCTTACTTGTTGTAGTCCATTGTCTATCCGGTCGTTGGAGATAACTTGGAATGACAGGACAAGTGGATAATATCTTACGTATCCTAGCTGGCTTAGGGGACTCCTGTATTTTATTACAAAAAAATCTCCAGGGATTACTTTTGGCATTTCTTAGTTCATATTTATACGCTTTAAGGACCTCCTTATAGTCCCAGTCCATGTCAGTTTTTGTTTTCTTCGCGATTTTAAAGAGCCGCTTGCATTTTAAGTGCGTTGCTTGTAGTTCCTTCGACAACCATGGTGGACGAGATTTACCCTTTGGTCTTCTAATGGGGAATGAACTTGATATAGCTTCATTAAAAGCATCAGATCTACCATGACATCTAGCTACCATGACATCTAGCTCCTATATTGATTCCGAAGAATTAGTTTAGGAACTAGTGATGATATAGAGAGTTACTTAAAACCATTCTGAAAGTATCCCAATTGCTCTTCCTATACGGTTTCTAAAAGTTGTAGTTTTAAAATATTTTATATCTTATCCGTATTGAAGATAAAGATGATCAGAAAATGAGTGTTCCTCAGACACTCTTCAATTAATTACTCTATTTGACAGGAAATTCGAAGCAATGATAATGTCCAAAACTTCCTGTCTATTACTTGTTATAAAAGTAGGCTTACAGCCTACATTACAGATTGATAGTTTTGTACTTAGAATATAATCCAAAAGTGACTCACCTCTCTCTTTCCCAGATCGTATATGTTGTGAGTTCGCATCACAACCAAGGATGACCCCAACTTTTCGTTTTTGAGCATCCATAACAAGACTGAGCACATTTGCAGATGGGAGGTTTACCCCGTCGTGCGGCAAATACACTGATATAAGTCAGAGGGTTTCCTTACCGACCTCGATGCTGGCTGCTACTACATGACTACATCTACATTGCTGTAATTTGCAAGCAGAAAGATATTTAGTTTGCAAGAACCCGATCCTCATTGACCCATGGTTCATGAACCAAGACGACATCAACGTCATCTTTTGGCACAGTAAAGCACCTGACGCTGCCTTACAGTGATGAAGATTGATTTGAATAAACTTAAGCATTAAGATTAGTTACAACTTCCACCTCTGTGGAACCAGTTTCTGTAGAATCAATATTCAAAGTCGTCCCTTCTGTTTTATCAGGATGCGACTGCGTATTAATTGGGCAACCGTCCTCAGACAAGATTCCGTGCATAGCGGAAGTATCCTCCTCTGATTCTAGTGCCCCTGACTTAGCAGCCTCATCTTTTTTAAAAAAATTTAAGGTGACAGCACTAAAGTCGTTGCTTACTACACCACTTGTTTTGGCTAGCACCGCCAAAGACGGTGTGTCGATGATATATAATGACAACCGATCTGTTGTTCTCTTTAGCTTCTTCCACGCAGGCTATCTTAGTTGGCAAATCCGGTTTGCTAATCTGAAACAATTCCAAAATATATTTTGGATGGCTCGGTTTCGCCGGAATCCACGCCCGAGCTCTCGGCCTACTAGGAATATCCTCCAACGAAATAACATCCGAGAGGGTACCTTTCAAGTTTATAATTCGTAATCCAGTTCATCCCGAATATCATCAATCTACATGAAAGCCGATCCAACAAAATTTAAATAAGAGAAGAGAAAAACCATCAAATATAGAAGGATTCAACGGAAACAAGATTGTGATAAAGACTCCAGAAAAATTAGTAAACCCTGATCATACTGTTGTTCCATCCAGACCACTAAAAACTATATATTAAGCATATCAATTAATTTTTGCAAATTTATGGCCAGTGAAGAATTCTTAACACCTTAACGTTAGTCAAGCAATGGCGCTATATACAGTTAATATGTACAACATAAGGCCTATAAATAATTATGTACATTTACGATAAGTAGTTCGCCTTATATTTTCATCACCCATTTACATGTTTTTGTTTTTTTGTATTCAACGTTATACCCGCACCAGATTAGCCGAGACCTCCCATATGCCGCTTATAATCTTGTACATTGTATCTTCATACTCTTATCCGCATTTCCTGATAATTTTTATTTTTATTTTTTGGTTAATTTAATCTTTCTACGACCGAAAAAATTAAATTACCAAAAAACAAAAGAACTCCAGATAACAAAAGACGTTTATCGTCTTAATATATATGTATATGAAAGAGAGATAGGGCCCCATAAAAGGATTTGGCACCTGTTTGAATAATAAAACATCGATTTCGTTTCATGCCTGTGTATATGTATGTACTGATGTATAAACACAGAACCACAACTTTTTCAAACCTTTCTTAATTTACCAAAAATATTATGATAATTTCAAGTCTTATATCGGTGTCTTCTTCGTCGTTGTGGCATTCTTTCCGTTGTATATTCATATACGAAGAAGAACATTTGGACAATGCAACCACCAATGAATGTGAATTTAAGCGATATATGTAGCGATGGCTTACCTATTAAATATTGACATCTGTATCGTTCACACACAGATACACATATCGAGCTCGATTATTAGATTACAACTACGATAGACCTACAATTTAGTCTTATAACTGGGACGATAATAGTGGCAATATGTTATCTTATTTCGAGTATATAATGTACGTGCGCCAACACCACCTGTGATACTCGAATTTGATATATGTTATGTAGTAATCTTATCACATTCGTCATACATGCTTGTCTGATTCATCTATATATATACGGCATAATATACAAATTAAAATTTCACGGTCATATTCGGCACTGTTCTTAATTCTAATTATCAATTAAAATTAATTTTATGTAATTTGCATACCAAATCGATTAGTCGAAAAAATTGCATTTTGTGTAAAAGTCGTCATTTGCGAATTTATACATGCACACACACACATACAGATTATTCGCATTTTGTACAGAACATCTGATGAATACCCGACAAAAGTATTTTACATAAATTTTAAGTCGCATTTTATTCTAATAAATCGCCGATTAGTACTTATATATAATTCGAATAAATGAACACACATGATTCACTTCATTAAATGATCATAAAAACCAAAACGATTAAATATTAGGTTGGTCTGAAGTAATATGTCGTTTATAATGTGCAAAAATCTTTGAACTTCTAACTTAACTTTTGACTTACCTTTGACTTAACTTTTGACTTAACTTTTTGTCTGACTTTTGACTTACATTTTAACTTAACTTTCGACTAGTTTAATTGTATAATTAAATTTTGAATTAGTTGACTTTATTCTGAACATAAAGTTTGAAACTTTTGACTTAACTATTGATTTATTTAGCTTTGGATATTATATTTGGCTTGGCCTTTAACTTTGAATTATTTTTCGATTTAACTTTAGACTTTTCCTTTGATTAAATTATTTACTTTTGACTTGATGTTTTTGACTTGCAATTTAAGTTAATTTTTAATTTAGTTTTTGTTTTTACTTTGAATTTGACTGTTATCTTGATTTTTAAGTTAGCTTTTGACTTATTCTTTTTCTAACTATTGTTTTTGATTTTAAGTAGCGAATTTGAATTTTAAGTTTATCCTGAATTTTAGACGTTACTTTTTATTTTTACTCAATTGTTGACTTAACTGATGACTTTAATTTTCTTTAAACCTAATTTCGACTTAACTGTTAACTCAACTATGAACTAAGCTTTAGGAGTTACTTGTACCTACACTTTTAACTAAGTTTTAGACTTAGTTTTCATTTAATTTTGCCATTACAATTGACTTAATTTCCCCTTAACTTACTGACTTAATGGTGTTTGAACAAATCTTTGGCTTAACTTTTATACTGACTTTTAACTAGATTTTACTTAACATAAGATTTAACTTTAAAATGTGATATTGACTTAACTTTTAACTTGAATTTCGACTTACATTTTAAATTACAATTACATTTTACATTTTATACTAGGCTTTTGATTTGATTTTTAATTTTAAATTAACTAGATTCATCATTTGACTTATTTTAGACACAGCTTATGCCTTAACTTCATACTTTGCATTTAACTTATCGTTTGCTTTATATTTTGATTTATTTTTTTGTTTAACTTTTCCCTTTACTTTAACTTTAACTTTAAACTGAATTTTAGACCTAATGTTCTATTTAACTTATGACTCAACCTTCGTTTTAACTTTTAACTTAGCTTTAGATTTAACATTTTATTTATAATTATATTTTTTAATTTAATTTCGACATAAATTTGTACTTAACAGATGACTCAACTGCTAACTTATCATTTGACTTAACTATTTACTTAACTTTAGACATTCTAATTGACTTTACTTTTGGCTTAGCGTTTGACTAAGCTTTTCACCTAAATTGTTGAGTTAAATCTTAACTTAGCTTATGGGTTTACATTTGATTCAATTTTCCTTTTACTTACTGACCTTAATATTTACTAAGCTTTTGACTTAGCTCGTTCCTTAACATTTGAATAAACCATTGACTTGACTTTTATTTTGATCTTTAACTTGATCTAACTTTAAATTTAAATTTTAAAATATAACTTTTAACTTTTGACTTTTGACTTGCCTTTTGGTTTAACTAGTAGCTTAACTTTTTACTTAACTTTTAACTTAACATTAGTTTAAATTTCTTTTTGTACTTGACCTTCGACTTAGTTTTGGATTTATTTATTTACTTAACTTTTGTGTTAACTTTAAACTTAATCGTTGACATATTTTTTGACTTAACTTATGTTCTAACTTTTGATTTAGTTAACTTTAAACTAAATTATTGATTTAACTTGTGATTTGGCTTCGATTATATTTTTAAATTTATTTTTGATTTGATTATGGTATTGAATTTTGATTACCATAGCAATTGAATAAACTTTCGATGTAATGTTTGAGTCAATTGTTCACTTAACTTTTTACTATGCTTTTCAATTGGTTTTTAGGTTAATTTTATAATATAGTTTACACTTATATTTTAAATTAAACTTTAACTTTCATACCGACTAACTTTTGACTAGTTTATTTGACTTAAAAGCCGATTGACTGTTGAGTTAACTTTTTAATTATCCTATGATTAAAATGGTCAATTGACTTTTAACTGGATTTTTAAACTTAACGTTAGGTTAACGTTAAATATGATTGTGGACTTATTGACTTAATTTTGGCATGTTTATTTTCTTAAGTTTTGATTTTATTTTTATATTTGCTTAATAAATTGCTTTAATTATTGGCTTAATAAAAATCTTTGGTTTTATGTTTGACTTGACTGTTATTTTGACTTTTAAGTTGTCTTCTATTATTCTTTTAACTTGAATTTGAGAATTAATTTCTTATTAACTGTTGATTTTACTTATCACTTACCTTTTGACATAACAAGTGATTAACAGTTACTTTAAGTTTTGACTTGACTTGACTTTTGACTTGACTTTTGACTTGACTTTTCACTTGACTTTTGACTTACACTTTTGACTTGACTTTTGACTTGACTTTTGACTTGACTTTTGACTTGACTTTTGACTTGACTTTTGACTTGACTTTTGACTTGACTTTTGACTTGACTTTTGACTTGACTTTTGACTTGACTTTTGACTTGACTTTTGACTTGACTTTTGACTTGACTTTTGACTTGACTTTTGACTTGACTTTTGACTTGACTTTTGACTTGACTTTTGACTTGACTTTTGACTTGACTTTTGACTTGACTTTTGACTTGACTTTTGACTTGACTTTTGACTTGACTTTTGACTTGACTTTTGACTTGACTTTTGACTTGACTTTTGACTTGACTTTTGACTTGACTTTTGACTTGACTTTTGACTTGACTTTTGATTTGACTTTTGACTTGACTTTTGACTTGACTTTTGACTTGACTTTTGACTTGACTTTTGACTTGACTTTTGACTTGACTTTTGACTTGACTTTTGACTTGACTTTTGACTTGACTTTTGACTTGACTTTTGACTTGACTTTTGACTTGACTTTTGACTTGACTTTTGACTTGACTTTTGACTTGACTTTTGACTTGACTTTTGACTTGACTTTTGACTTGACTTTTGACTTGACTTTTGACTTGACTTTTGACTTGACTTTTGACTTGACTTTTGACTTGACTTTTGACTTGACTTTTGACTTGACTTTTGACTTGACTTTTGACTTGACTTTTGATTTGACTTTTGACTTGACTTTTGACTTGACTTTTGACTTGACTTTTGACTTGACTTTTGACTTGACTTTTGACTTGACTTTTGACTTGACTTTTGACTTGACTTTTGACTTGACTTTTGACTTGACTTTTGACTTGACTTTTGACTTGACTTTTGACTTGACTTTTGACTTGACTTTTGACTTGACTTTTGACTTGACTTTTGACTTGACTTTTGACTTGACTTTTGACTTGACTTTTGACTTGACTTTTGACTTGACTTTTGACTTGACTTTTGACTTGACTTTTGACTTGACTTTTGACTTGACTTTTGACTTGACTTTTGACTTGACTTTTGACTTGACTTTTGACTTGACTTTTGACTTGACTTTTGACTTGACTTTTGACTTGACTTTTGACTTGACTTTTGACTTGACTTTTGACTTGACTTTTGACTTGACTTTTGACTTGACTTTTGACTTGACTTTTGACTTGACTTTTGACTTGACTTTTGACTTGACTTTTGACTTGACTTTTGACTTGACTTTTGACTTGACTTTTGACTTGACTTTTGACTTGACTTTTGACTTGACTTTTGACTTGACTTTTGACTTGACTTTTGACTTGACTTTTGACTTGACTTTTGACTTGACTTTTGACTTGACTTTTGACTTGACTTTTGACTTGACTTTTGACTTGACTTTTGACTTGACTTTTGACTTGACTTTTGACTTGACTTTTGACTTGACTTTTGACTTGACTTTTGACTTGACTTTTGACTTGACTTTTGACTTGACTTTTGACTTGACTTTTGACTTGACTTTTGACTTGACTTTTGACTTGACTTTTGACTTGACTTTTGACTTGACTTTTGACTTGACTTTTGACTTGACTTTTGACTTGACTTTTGACTTGACTTTTGACTTGACTTTTGACTTGACTTTTGACTTGACTTTTGACTTGACTTTTGACTTGACTTTTGACTTGACTTTTGACTTGACTTTTGACTTGACTTTTGACTTGACTTTTGACTTGACTTTTGACTTGACTTTTGACTTGACTTTTGACTTGACTTTTGACTTGACTTTTGACTTGACTTTTGACTTGATTTTTGACTTGACTTTTGACTTGACTTTTGACTTGACTTTTAACTTGTTTTTGACTTGATTTTTGACTTGACTTTTGACTTGACTTTTGACTTGATTTTTGACTTGACTTTTGACTTGACTTTTGACTTGACTTTTGACTTGACTTTTGACTTGACTTTTGACTTGACTTTTGACTTGACTTTTGACTTGACTTTTGACTTGACTTTTGACTTGACTTTTGACTTGACTTTTGACTTGACTTTTGACTTGACTTTTGACTTGACTTTTGACTTGACTTTTGACTTGACTTTTGACTTGACTTTTGACTTGACTTTTGACTTGACTTTTGACTTGACTTTTGACTTGACTTTTGACTTGACTTTTGACTTAACTTTTGACTTGACTTTTGACTTGACTTTTGACATGACTTTTGACTTGACTTTTGACTTGACTTTTGACTTGACTTTTGACTTGACTTTTGACTTGACTTTTGACTTGACTTTTGACTTGACTTTTGACTTGACTTTTGACTTGACTTTTCACTTGACTTTTGACTTGACTTTTGACTTGACTTTTGACTTGACTTTTGACTTGACTTTTGACTTGACTTTTGACTTGACTTTTGACTTGACTTTTGACTTGACTTTTGACTTGACTTTTGACTTGACTTTTGACTTGACTTTTGACTTGACTTTTGACTTGACTTTTGACTTGACTTTTGACTTGACTTTTGACTTGACTTTTGACTTGACTTTTGACTTGACTTTTGACTTGACTTTTGACTTGACTTTTGACTTGACTTTTGACTTGAATTTTGACTTGACTTTTGACTTGACTTTTGACTTGACTTTTGACTTGACTTTTGACTTGACTTTTGACTTGACTTTTGACTTGACTTTTGACTTGACTTTTGACTTGACTTTTGACTTGACTTTTGACTTGACTTTTGACTTGACTTTTGACTTGACTTTTGACTTGACTTTTGACTTGAATTTTGACTTGACTTTTGACTTGACTTTTGACTTGACTTTTGACTTGACTTTTGACTTGACTTTTGACTTGACTTTTGACTTGACTTTTGACTTGACTTTTGACTTGTCTTTTGACTTGACTTTTGACTTGACTTTTGACTTGACTTTTGACTTGACTTTTGACTTGACTTTTGACTTGACTTTTGACTTGACTTTTGACTTGACTTTTGACTTGACTTTTGACTTGACTGTTGACTTGACTTTTGACTTGACTTTTGACTTGACTTTTGACTTGACTTTTGACTTGACTTTTGACTTGACTTTTGACTTGACTTTTGACTTGACTTTTGACTTGACTTTTGACTTGACTTTTGACTTGACTTTTGACTTGACTTTTGACTTGACTTTTGACTTGACTTTTGACTTGACTTTTGACTAGACTTTTGACTTGACTTTTGACTTGACTTTTGACTTGACTTTTGACTTGACTTTTGACTTGACTTTTGACTTGTCTTTTGACTTGACTTTTGACTTGACTTTTGACTTGACTTTTGACTTGACTTTTGACTTGACTTTTGACTTGACTTTTGACTTGACTTTTGACTTGACTTTTGACTTGACTTTTGACTAGACTTTTGACTTGACTTTTGACTTGACTTTTGACTTGACTTTTGACTTGACTTTTGACTTGACTTTTGACTTGACTTTTGACTTGACTTTTGACTTGACTTTTGACTTGACTTTTGACTTGACTTTTGACTTGACTTTTGACTTGACTTTTGACTTGACTTTTGACTTGACTTTTGACTTGACTTTTGACTTGACTTTTGACTTGACTTTTGACTTGACTTTTGACTTGACTTTTGTCTTGATTTTTGACTTGATTTTTGACTTGACTTTTGACTTGACTTTTAACTTGTTTTTGACTTGATTTTTGACTTGACTTTTGACTTGACTTTTGACTTGATTTTTGACTTGACTTTTGACTTGACTTTTGACTTGACTTTTGACTTGACTTTTGACTTGACTTTTGACTTGACTTTTGACTTGACTTTTGACTTGACTTTTGACTTGACTTTTGACTTGACTTTTGACTTGACTTTTGACTTGACTTTTGACTTGACTTTTGACTTGACTTTTGACTTGACTTTTGACTTGACTTTTGACTTGACTTTTGACTTGACTTTTGACTTGACTTTTGACTTGACTTTTGACTTGACTTTTGACTTGACTTTTGACTTGACTTTTGACTTGACTTTTGACTTGACTTTTGACTTGACTTTTGACTTGACTTTTGACTTGACTTTTGACTTGACTTTTGACTTGACTTTTGACTTGACTTTTGACTTGACTTTTGACTTGACTTTTGACTTGACTTTTCACTTGACTTTTGACTTGACTTTTGACTTGACTTTTGACTTGACTTTTGACTTGACTTTTGACTTGACTTTTGATTTGACTTTTGACTTGACTTTTGACTTGACTTTTGACATGACTTTTGACTCATCGGAAACAAATTTTAAATATTTCCCAAATTATTCAAACTGTAATAACTACGCTAAGTTCATGCTTGGTACTAAGCAACCTGTCAATAATTTTAAACATCATTAAAAAGCTTAATAGTAGAGTTGCCATTTGTCAAGGTCAAACGAACTTATCTGAAAAGATTTTGCCTCTCTCCTGACCCGAATATATGATTTCAATCATTTGAATATTTGAAGTTATATGACGAGATTGTTAATAATACGAATTTTCAACTTTTTCCGATAACAGCTCTCTATATATGTAGTGTTATTTGTTATATAAAACTGATGGCGCGTCCTTATATCAAATAAGACATCATAAAACATCTTGACGAGCATAAAATCGAAGACATAACAATAAAAAAAACATCTTAAGTTCATTCAAGTGTTATGATTTTACAAAATGTGTATACAAAACACAAAACACAAAAAAATTTATAAGGATTAAATTGTGTGTCCTATATAAAATATAATATATATAAAAGGATATTTTGGGATTCGTTTTTATATATCATTAAACATTTTTTAACGGAAGGCACGTGATAAACATATTGCATATGGTCAGGATTTTGTCCTTTTTTTTTAATTCTAGTTGTTGGTGTGACATATGTTGAACCTAATCACGCAATGCACAAAACAACTAATGTATAATTAATTTAGATGAACTCTTGATTTTAGAAAAGGATCCAACATTTTTATATGCCGAATTAGTTGATTATACCAAAAATTTTATTTACACCAAATTAGCGTAATAAACTTGACTGTTGATGGGTTAATTACGTCTGTTTGTTATATCCTGCGTATATTTTGGTCGCTTATATAGGGCCGCAGTTTTTTACACAATTTCTATGTTCACAAAAGGATGCTATAGTCATCCCTTATACTTTGCGTACCAACATGAATTCTCTATCTCGTTATTTTGTGAGGTCTCAGTTTTTTATTCAAAGTTCACTTATCGAAATCTATTATTTAAAACTTTAAAAAAAATAATTTTCTCCGAGGCACGTGCTCCCCTTTAGATAATATTCCTATTCAACCATACTAAATACTTTTATCCCAATTTTAAATGTGTTAACAAACAATTTTCAAAGAAATAATATCCCAAAATTAAAAAAAATGCTCATCAAGATTGATGATCTCTTTTCAAAGGTATAACAAAACATTTTTAATATACAGTCTGTAAGCTAAGAACTTAACTTAAGTTCTTTTAAAATTATTATTTTTTTTTTTGACATTACAAAGTTTTCTTATTAATAATTTGTTGTCCTTGCATCTACATGACTGTTGTTATCGTAGGTGATGTTGATGCTCCATTAAAGTAAGAAGCGCGCCGCAGATTGTTGTTATTTTTCTTCGTTCTGTAAAGTAACTATGTGAATACTCTAGTGTATCTTCTGCTTCGATTTTTCATGACTAGTTATCGGTCAACGAATCTCTTTAACGTTGGATCACTTCCTCTAATTAATGGATATACCTACATTATAACTGCTGTAGAGCGTTTCACGAGATGGCCATTATGTTTCCTTATGAAAGATGTAACTGATATAAATTAAATAAGCTTCTAGGCATACACAACGTTTTCATCACCAAATGAAAGCATCTCAATGCATTCGAAAATTATTAATGGTGTTAAAGATTTTCGTTTAATGGAAAATTGCGGTGAATCGTGGTCCAAGAACTGCGTTGACAGATTGTAAACGATATTAGAGATGTCCATCTTTATTTAGCTTGCAGCTCAAGTCCCTGACGGAAGGTTATATTTTACCTTAGTTCTTGTACTGTAGTAAAATCAAAGGCTATATTCCTTAGCTTACAAACTTTAAAATGTATATACACTTATGCCACGGTCACATTTCGAGTACGAATCGATTGTTGATTGTTGTAAAACGATTTAAATTTCTTAGAAATCATCGTGCGATTTCGATTGAGACACCAAACTTTATTGGAATCAATAAAATGTTTTGTTGCTGGCATCGTATACAGTATATGGTATACATTCCATCCTCACGATCATGTTTTATGTATTTACATAATTTACAAATAAATCTTAGATATTTGATAATTATATTGGTAATTATCGTCACGTAATAAATTAAAATATTTTTTATGTTATCCGCATTCAAATCGTGCGTGCGATACGCTTTTCCGGGAAAATGTAATAAAAATATTTTAGTTGATGAGACATAATCTGATGATCTTTAAATATCGTCTTATCACGATAAATGTTTGATTAAATGTGTCGGTTCACAAACCTTAATTCGTGAGTAAGAATCCAAAATTTTGTAATTTTTATTACTTGTCTCTCGGACTCCCACAAATTATAAACATGTTCTGCTCTTTAGAGACATTTTATAGTTAGCCAAACAATTTTAGCCTAAACTTTAATGGGGGTGATCTTTCTTTATCAAAGATGGCAGCTTGGTCGTTTTCTTTCATAGAGAACTTAACTCGTAAAGCTATCATCTTTCTTGGGGATCTTTAAAGTCAAGGTTCTTTTTTGTAATTTTTCTTCTATTATTCTAGATGTTTAACCTTGAGTATTTCGCTGGCTAACAGGGCCTGTTCCGCCGCCTTTCTAGGATAATTTTAACTTTAACAGTGGTTAAAATCTGCGGTGTTTGGGACGAAAGGTACCTGGTCTAAATTCCAACGGGGGAGGTTTGGAAAAGGGATTTTTCATCACTTGATTACGATCGGTGATGACGATGAACACAACTTTAACCCCCTGTTGGAGTGCAGAATCCACGGGCTGAACTATCGTCCATGCCAGTGTGGCTGGCTGGCTGGAGCAATGCAATGTGCAGATGGATATTTAAAAAGCGAACCTGTATTCACCCGTCCTCGATTTGGCTAGTAATGGCTTAAAGTAGGACGTTAAGTTAACCGCGAAAGAGTATAAGGAAGAGCTTCGGCCCCAGAAAAGATTGGATGGATTAAACGCTAAAAACTAGTATTACATATTAAATATGTCCAGTAATCGTCTTAGTGTAGTCTTCTGCACAAAATATGCTTTCCATCTCCCTAACATTTCTTTGTCTGCAGCTGAAACTTTCCCATATTGATATTTTATATAGACGGTTAAGTTGTTTAATTTTCCTGTGTTCTTTCTTACTGATAATTGTAGTACGCGCTGGTTTTTTTTGCTGATGTACTTTCAGCCATCATCAGATTGCTTTCTGTATAAGCCCTTATCACTTTCGGTTACTCATTGTATTTGGACTTTACTTCCTCCATATTTGATATTGTTGCAGTTTTAGCTAGGGGCATTCCTTGACTTACTTCCATGTCTCTGGAAGTAGCTACTCGTGAAATAACAGATTTAAAGATTGAGCTTTAGCAGAACAAATGTTTTTTGTATGCTTTTTAGCTTACTATAGCGTTTTTTAACCTCTTTAACAATAAGTTATGTCATTGGATTTAACTATATGCATTGCAATAGGCAATGCCAATAGTTAAATCCAATGACCTGGTAAAGCATTATGTGTATAGCTGCTAAAGAGCTCGTAATGACGAAGCCAGTTTGTCATAATTCCAGTTGATAATTTTAGTAAAGAAAAAGCGATGTAACAAATATAGCACTGCCAAAGCAAAGGTTGTAATAAAAAAATGCATTTTTAGACACTGGGGCACAGTTAAATTTGATGACCACAGCACTAGCTACACGTATTGCCTTAAGATTAGAAAGCACGACTAATATACCTTTCGTCAAATTTCGAACTAGCAATTTCTCAGCGAATATTAATTGATTTTATTTACCCTCACATAACAGATTAGCCTTACATAAGCCTGCCAGATCTGATGTCAACATCTCTAAAACAAAATTGGCTAATCCATAGTTGAGTGCTTCATAGCAGATTGACGTTTCCGGATACTTTGAGCTATCATTAATTGGTCAAATCAAATTGGCTTATCATCTTCCAATCCTACAAAACTCAGTTTCTTTATTTACTGGGCCATCTCAGTAAAAATTTAAAGAGCCTTAGTTCATCTAACAATTTGGTACTTACTATATTATCGAATAATGCGATCTACGATGAAATTAAAAAGGTTTAAAAGGTAGATGAAATACAAAAAGATATCAAGGTTATCAGTAAATTTGATCATCCTGTTTACAAACACTGTTTAATGCGGGAAGGAGCTTTTTCCTTCCTCAAATGTTTTGAAGAAATTGTACATAGACAAACTCTTTAATTTACTCGTTGTAAATTTGTTGTCCGGTTATTGTATCGCGTACAAACAATGGAGACGATTTCGTCTATATTTTTTTTTGTTTTTAATTTTAATTTTTATTTGTTTTGATGTTAAGCGCTCGACAATTCGGTTTATACTAAAAATTATGACAAAACATGGTGACACAACCACACCTACCACAAATCAAGTTTTCATGTATTTCATTATTCAACATAAATGGTGATACAGTGAGCGAAATAGTTTTAACATTAATAATTTAGTACAATACAATTTTGTATAACAATTTTTAAGATAAGTACTAATAAAATATTTCTGTTTTGAATCTGCTGGTGGTTAACATATTCCCCCCTTTGGACCAGGTAAATGGTCAAACTTGACTGGAAGTGGACACACGTTGGTGATGGCACGTTTAAATATTCCTGCCGAAGTTTTGATTGATACGACGCGGACTCGACCGTCCGCACCAATATGTTGCTCAATGACTTTGCCATATTTCCATTTCAGTGGAGGAAGATTGTCATCTTTGATAATGACGATGGAGCCTTCTGGAATATTATCTGTTGTTTTTTGCCACCGAAACCGATGTTGTAACTGTTGGAGGTACTCGGTAGACCATCTTTTCCAAAGATTGTGGTACAATTGGTTTACTAGCTGCCACCGTTTGGTATAGGTTAGTTTCGTAGGTTCTGATATCGCTGGTTCAGGAACTGCGGTTAATGGACGACCTATCAAAAAATGGCCCGGAGTGAGTATTTCGATGTTGTCATCGGTAGTGATTGATGTGAGCGGCCTTGAGTTCAATACTGCTTCAACTTGCTTTATTAGTGTATTGAGCTCTTCGTAGGATAGGTTTGCGTTGCCCATCATGCGACGTATATGATGCTTCGCTGATTTTACCGCTGCTTCGTGAAGCCCTCCAAAATGAGGTGAGTTTGGGGGAGTGAATTGCCAGTTAATTTTGCTATCGTGACATAACTGGACCAATTCATCTTTACTTTCCATGAGTAGCGTGTGAAGTTCATGCAATTGGGTATTTGCACCGACAAAATTGGTGCCGTTGTCGGAATAGATATTTTTACACAAACCTCTAGTGGCGACGAATCGACGTAACGCACCCAAAAATGACGCCGTAGTTAAATCGGAGGCCAGCTCTAAATGAATCGCTTTTGTCGAGAAGCATACAAACACTACTAAATAAGTTTTTGTCGGATGTTTACCTCGAATATGATAGTGTATATATAGTGGTCCTGCGTAGTCAACTGCTACATTGTAAAATGGTGGCGCTACGTTTACACGCTCCGCCGGTAAATCGGCCATTCGTTGTTGTAGTAAGATTGGCCTAGCCCGTGTACATAGCACACAATTCTTGCAGACTTTCGTCGCTAAATGTCTGCCGTTAATAGGCCAATATGTCTGTCGGACCGCTGCCAACAATCCTTGTGGACCAACGTGCAAGTGTTTTATATGTATGTGATTCATTACCGTAAATGTGAAAAAATGATCTTTTGGCAAAAGGATAGCGTGTTTTGATGAGTATGCTAATGATGAGAACTGCAGTCGGCCGCCAACTCGAAGTATTTTCTGATCATCCATAAAAATAGATAACGATTTAAGTGACTGGTCACGAATGTTATAATTCCCTTTTTGTAAACCCTCATAAATTTCTGCAAATGCTCTGGATTGAATAGAGCGCACAATCATGGTAAGGCCTCGGTCTATTTCTTGTACTGTCAACGATCCAGTGCTTTTCACGGTGCTTTTGCTTGTATTGTTGAGGAATCGAGCTACATATGCCATTGAATTGCAAACCCGGTTGTATGAGTTTTTTGCATGAATACGATCTAGTGGTTCATCTACGTCTCCCGTGAGTATACTTACAATAGCAGTCTCTTTCCGTTGCTCTGGAATATTAATACCTTGACTAAATTTAAGATTATTATTGTTCCAACGTTCATCAGAGGATGTAAAAAATGTAGGTCCATACCACCACAATTTGGATGACATTAATGCCTTGGGAATTACGCCTCGAGAGACTAAATCTGCTGGATTTGATTTGGACTCTACGTGTAACCAATTCTTTGACTTAGATTGCGACTGTATGGTTGATACACGATTTGCTACATAGGTTTTCCACTTAGTGGGTGGAGAATTGATCCAATGTAACGTGATTAAAGAGTCAGTCCAGTAAAAATAATCTTCAACTATAAAATTAATGATAGTTGCTACCTTTTTCATGAGATTTACTAACAATAATGCAGCACAGAGTTCCAATCTTGGTAATGTGTGCTGTTTAAGTGGGGCTACTCGAGATTTGGCACACAATAGTGTAGAATGATAGTTGAGGGAGTCCTGATACCTCACATACACAACTGCACCGTATGCCCTTTCACTAGCATCTGCAAACCCATGCAACTGAATGTTTTGTGGAGATTGGCATGAATTGAAGACATGTCGAGGAATTTTTAATTTATTTAAGTCATGCAAATTGTTGATGAACTGAACCCAATACGTATGATGGACCATTGGGAGACTTTCATCCCAATGACTCTTTAATGACCACAACCTTTGTAGAAACATTTTCCCTAATACTATGACTGGAGCGATCAGGCCATTTGGATCAAAAATGCTAGCAAGCTGAGAGATAACTATTAGTTTGGTAATTCTCTTGAGTTCCGATATGGACATAGTTACCTGAATGACAAAATGATCTAGAGTAGGCTGCCAGTATATGCCTAATGCTTTTACACAATGGTCATCATTAATTTTTGTCAACGTTTCCCTATCTTCGATTGGAGTGTCTTGCAATAGACTGTCATGATTGGAGCACCATTTCCGTAAAGTCATTCCTGCTGAATGCAAAATGTTTGACAGAGATATCTTTAATCTAGCTGCTTCGTCAGCATAATTTGAGCCGGTCAGCAGATCATCAACATACGCGTCATGTTG
The DNA here is from genome assembly GCA_963556175.1 of Tipula confusa. Classification (NCBI taxonomy): domain Eukaryota; kingdom Metazoa; phylum Arthropoda; class Insecta; order Diptera; family Tipulidae; genus Tipula; species Tipula confusa. The sequence continues at coordinate 25,815,996 of OY744477.1, read as the reverse complement.
GAGGACTGCACTTGCTACCGGATCGTTAACTTGGTTCTCGAGTGCCAATTGAAGCAAACAGCGAGTAGCCAAATACGGTGCTGTTGTAGTTCCATAAGTGACAGTCTTGAGTTTATAAATGCACAATTCTTCTGCAGGGTTGTAACGCCAGTAGATGTACTGATATTGTTGATCACTAGGGTGAGTGAGTATTTGGCGGTACATCTTGCAGATATCAGCACTCAAGGCATATTTATGTGACCTAAATCGCATGAGTACAGCAAAAAGTTCATGTTGTACCACTGGACCAGTCATTAAAATGTCGTTTAAGGAGTATCCAGTTGACGTCGTCGCAGAGCCGTCAAAAACTACTCTTAGCTTTGTAGAAGAGGATTCAGGCTTCACAACGCTGTGATGCGGTAAAAAATAGTGTGGATTTTCGACTTGCCTGACTACCTCCATATGGCCCAACTGTTCATAATCACGCATGAATTGGTTATAAGCTGCACGCAGTTCAGGATCCCGGTCAAGCTTACTTTCCAGGTTAAGAAATCTTTTTTTTGCTCTTAAAGCTGAATCACCTAATAGCGCTGGGGACTTGGAAAACGGCAATCTAACAACAAACCTTCCCAAGTCGCATCTTGAGAATGTTTCCGTAAAATGACGTTCACACTCATTTTCATGCAGCGATGTGAAATTGGGGGTTTCATCGTGGTCTTGTTCCCATAGTCTCTCCAACAATTCATCCAATCTTTGTGTTTCGGAACATGGGTCTACTTCAGTACAACAGCCATGAGCGGTTACTGTTGTAGCACCCATTACGACCCAACCTAAAATGGTATTTTGTAAAATCGGTAGATTATGGCCTAACTGAATTTGCCCAACTGATTGTAATTCACCATAAAGTTCCGCTCCAAGAAGAAGATCAATTGGTCGTGACACGAAAAATTGAGGATCTGCCAACTTGATATTGGATGGGACTGGCCAGCATGATTTTTCCAAATATAATGATGGTTGGTATGTAGAAATAGTTTTTAAAATATGAGCTTCGATCACTGTAGAAAAGTCGGATGTGCGTGATTGAATTTTTACAAAGGCGCAGCGTGAAGATGTGGCTGGAGTGCCGCCGATACCATTAATATTCAAATGTGAAGATGTAGTTTTGATGCCCAAACGTTTAGCTAGTGATTGCGTCATGAGATTTATTTGGGACCCTGAATCTAATAAAACTCTTGCCGTGGTTTTTAAACCTTGATTATCTAAAATATCCACTAATGCGGTGGCTAAAAATACAAATTTAGGTTTGCTTGTTGGCACAACTTGCGTCAAATTTACTGGTAAACTCACTTTGTCTTTAGTGATGGCATGAGACGATGTAGATTGTAACTGCGTTACTTGTAAACTACTCGAGTGATCTTGAAGGTTTGACCCTGCGGATTTTACGTGCAGAAGCGTGTGGTGCCCCGTTTGGCAAATCCGACACCGCTCCTGAGTAGGACATTGTTTTGAGCTGTGTGATGATCGCAGACAATTGGTGCATAATTTGAGAGTTTCCGCATTCTGTCGGCGTTCTTCGACAGACATTGCTAAAAACTCATAGCATCGCATAATTGAGTGTCCTGATTTCTTACACAGGTCACAAAAATAACCTTTGGTCACAGTGAGAGCAGTAGCCTTACGTCGAAATCGATTTGATGTACTTGAAGTTTGACTTGGGCCTTTAGATAGAGAAGCGGTCGTTAATGAGTCAATATCAGCCTTGCGGTAACTATCTATTCGATGACTGCGAACTTGTATAAATTCACAGAGGTCTCTAAATGTAGGCAGAGCATTTCGAGGGGCTTCTTCTCTCCATTTCACCTTGGTTTCAGCATCTAGCTTGGTACACATCAAAAATACCAGTAGATCATCCCAGTATTGGACTGGACGTTCAAGTGTATTTAGCGACCTAATGTGTGAATTGAATTCATCAACGAGGTTTAACAACTTACTTGACGTTGCCTTGTCTAGTGATTTGATTGAGAACAAAGCCTTAATGTGCTCTTCAACTATTTGGTTTGGTTTGTCAAATCTGTCAAACAATAATCGTCGCGCTTCTGCATAATTTGCAGCTACAAAATCTAAGTTTTCAAATGTCCTTGCAGCGATGCCCTTAACGGAATGTTTTAGATACTGCAGTTTTGTTAAGTCATTGAGCTTGAGATTGTTGTGCACGTGGTTGTCGAATGATTCAATAAACCCTTTCCATTTCATTAAGTCTCCAGAGAAACTGTCAAGGCTAATTTCGGGTAACTTGGGAATAAATGCTAGTGTCTCTGATTTGACAGCAGCAGGAGTACCTTTCGTTTTTTTTAGTTCTTCAAGTCGTTCCTCTAATGCAGGCCTTAATTGGTAGTAATGTCGAGTGACCACGGTCCGAATATCTGACTCTGATTGAGCATCATCGAGTGCTTCCAACTCTAATTGATTTTTAAGGAAAGTGTTATGGTCACTGATTAGGTCTGCAAGACGCAATTTAACCTGAGCGATAGACGCTGAACTCAGCTTCTCCGTCTCGAATTCCGATAATTCTTTTAATGATTCTAAAAATGCTTTGTTTAATTGATTCATTCGCTTAATTTGAGTACCCATGATGAACGGTTAGAACAGTAATTTATGCTACCGATTTAAACACAGAACTTAATGCTACAAATTGGTAGCTGTAACAATTAACCGTATCGATTAACGGAAATTTACTTTACGGACACGAGTTTTCGCAACGCAACAAACTACACTTAATTAAGATATGCAATCAAACACGTGCACTTAATAATATAGTCAATGTATTTATTAAATTGAAACCAGAGACTATAAGCTTGGCTATTTATGTACTTACGGTTACACGTGGATGATCCTGATATTCTTCTAGAATACTCGCGGAAAATGTTCTTTAACCCGAATGGTTACAATTGGATTACAGCTCAATGATAAATGTAGATGAATGTAGATGAATTGTACAAAGCACGTGTGAACCAATCTGGATGATTGAAATGATGATTTGTAGACGTTTTAATATGATGAGTTGTATATAGACGATTTATTACTGCAAATGCACCAATTTAGATGGTTGAAATGAAGAACAGACCAAACTGGTTGATGAATAATAAAACGCTTGTTGATTTGTTGATTGTACAGTAGCTCACTGAAGATATTATTTGTAGCAGATGTTGTACATATGAAACAATATGGATGAATGATATGAAGAAAATCACCAATATGATAATTAATATGATAATTCGTAGACTTTGGTACAATCTGCTACCCCACATCTGACACCAATGTTTAATGCGGGAAGGAGCTTTTTCCTTCCTCAAATGTTTTGAAGAAATTGTACATAGACAAACTCTTTAATTTACTCGTTGTAAATTTGTTGTCCGGTTATTGTATCGCGTACAAACAATGGAGACGATTTCGTCTATATTTTTTTTTGTTTTTAATTTTAATTTTTATTTGTTTTGATGTTAAGCGCTCGACAATTCGGTTTATACTAAAAATTATGACAAAACATGGTGACACAACCACACCTACCACAAATCAAGTTTTCATGTATTTCATTATTCAACATAAATGGTGATACAGTGAGCGAAATAGTTTTAACATTAATAATTTAGTACAATACAATTTTGTATAACAATTTTTAAGATAAGTACTAATAAAATATTTCTGTTTTGAATCTGCTGGTGGTTAACAAACACTTTGCGACCATACACACAAGAGACATTGTCTGGCTTGTCATTCAAACCGACTAACTTTGTATTATTTGTTGTTTCAGGTCTTACGCCTAAATCAGGGCCAATATTGATAAATTCAAGTCCGGAGGCTGATACCATACCAATTAAAGCATGCCACATAATATTTCTGTTGGGTGGGATAAATACAGTCAACGATATTTGTATCTCCGAAGCAAACATATATGATACTTGAACAACCTATTTATCGCACAACTACAAAAATAACAACGTAATACCAGCAAAAGTCAAAAGTCAAATCAAATGTCAAGTCAAAAGTCAAGTCAAAAGTAATGTCAAAATTCAAGTCAAAAACCAAGTCAAAAGTCACGTCAAAAGTCAAGTCAAAAGTCAAGTCAAAAGTCAAGTCAAAAGTCAAGTCAAAAGTCAAGTCAAGAGTCAAGTCAAAAGTCAAGTCAAAAGTCAAGTCAAGAGTCAAGTCAAAAGTCAAGTCAAAAGTCAAGTCAAAAGTCAAGTCAAAAGTCAAGTCAAAAAACAAGTCAAAAGTCAAGTCAAAAGTCAAATCAAAAGTCAAGCAAGTCAAAAGTCAAGTCAAAAGTCAAGTCAAAAGTCAAGTCAAAAGTCAAGTCAAAAGTCAAGTCAAAAGTCAAGTCAAAAGTCAAGTCAAAAGTCAAGTCAAAAGTCAAGTCAAAAGTCAAGTCAAAAGTCAAGTCAAAAGTCAAGTCAAAAGTCAAGTCAAAAGTCAAGTCAAAAGTCAAGTCAAAAGTCAAGTCAAAAGTCAAGTCAAAAGTCAAGTCAAAAGTCAAGTCAAAAGTCAAGTCAAAAGTCAAGTCAAAAGTCAAGTCAAAAGTCAAGTCAAAAGTCAAGTCAAAAGTCAAGTCAAAAGTCAAGTCAAAAGTCAAGTCAAAAGTCAAGCCAAAAGTTTATTGATCTCCTATAAGGCAGTCGATGCACAATGGTGTACCTCAAAAAACTCGAAATCCATCCAACACAATATTTTGATACATAAAGACTTGACAAACTGCAACTAAGTTTTTATTGAAATAGACAGATTTAAGATCGGCTAAACCCTGCATACAAGGTGACATACAAAGTTACAAAGTAGTGAAAAGACTTCGTAAACGTTTTTTTATAGATATGAAGGACATAGCTAGACATAGCTATCTTCATAGACCTACTTAAACATGTTTACATGACTGGCTTAGTAATTGACTGACTGCGGTAGTTGTACCGCAACTAATGCAAAAAGACTTATTGTTGTTAAGTAGACCTCTCTTTATTTTCGTGTAACGCCTTTACTACGGAGTGAGGGAATTTGGCGACTCATAAAATTACTTATTATATTATTTATCGTACCCACCTGCACCTTATTAAAAATATATTTTTTTACACGCCGTGAATTATGAATTTACAGTAACTACGCAGTTGTTGTATTGCCACTACTAACAATCACCTGACCTACACTAACTACAAATCATGTGTCCTCGTTTTGACTCTTGCTGATGTAAAGTAGGAAATGAACAATTAATCACGAAAGGATTGGGTGAGCTTCTGGTCCGTATTTTGCCCTTCGTATTGTTCTATACACGCAGAATTAAACAAGTCGATCTCTACCCGAGGAACAATAGTCGCTTTCAACGACCTCTGTGGCTGCCAAATGGCGGCCGAATATTTTATTTTGGTCCGGCACAACATATGCACCAACCGTTAGCCGGCAAAGTGTTTTTTTTTCTATCCAACATACGTGTTAACCGAATTGATTTTGTATTTTAAAGTTTTTTTTTATTAATTGCTTACGTCATAAAAAGCAAAATAGAAGCAAAATGAAAATCCTGTTGACGCATTCTATTTTTGGAAAATTTTATATGAAAATTGTACATTGTATGGTGTATATACAGACAGTATTTGCCACAACGTAATTTTTTTATTTTTTTATTTTTTTTTTATACTTTTTGGATGAAAAATAATTTTTTCGGTTGATTATTCAATATTTTGACTTGGAAGAAATTAATTTTTGAATCATCTTTTGGTGTGATGTGCACACATCGTGTCGTCTGGTTTTCTTAATTGTTTCAACCATTTTACGATTTTTTTTTATTATTAATTAAAATTATGTATTTATAATTTAGGGTTATACCAATCTATATATATAAGTGAAGTGATTTTTTGGAGATAAATTTTTCATTTTTTTTTTAGTAGATTACATAAGTGGAAAAACCTTGTTTTTTGTATAGACGCAACCAATTTTATACCCTAAAAAAATATTTTATTCCAGAATGTTCATGGTTTTTCCATATAAATCATCTATAAAATGTTATCACCCTAATATACGAGTATATACTTATAGACACCTAAACTCGTATTATTAGATGATTCAATGTGTATATAGTTCTATTTTCACCATGACTCATCTACAAATAATTTCTTAGAACACACAACCATACACAACATTTTTATGCTTAATGAAAATAAGACGGTTGTCGTTCGATTAACTAAATAAAGATTTAAAAATTATCCCTGATAAATAAGTAGTCATCGTCGACCGCGGAATATTGTGTGGAATTCCAGTGATGGTATACATGACATCAAATCAGTAATCGTGATAATTCCATTTTAATGTTGGTCATTACAAACAATTTATTGATGGGATTGAAATGACAAAAAAAATTATAAATTTGTTGTGTTATCAACATGTTGGGAATATTGTGTTATCTAATGGGTCAAGGTCATTGAGGATTTGAAGTAATTTTTTCGGAAAATTGTTTGATTCACAGTTTAAAATGTATTCCATGTTTAACTGTGTGATTTCTCTCTATAGATACACCAAATATAGGTCACTGCTCCTCGACGTCTATTAAAATGTTTTCTGCTTTTTAATTCTTGCACTATCAACCATCAAATTTTGTTTCCAGCCCTTCTATATATCCTGTTACAACAGTTGTGATGGATTTCTTTATCTCTTTTATGCGTTCTGTCCTAATAACTTTCCTTATAGCATAGCATGAACATAACGGAAGCTGCTCATTGGCTGCTTAAATTGGTCACAATGATAACTTCTACATATATGCCAAGATCTTGGTTGAACTGTGATGTTGTAATAAGTTAATCCAGAATGTCGCTAGACAAACTAGTTCCTTATCAATATTCTAAATAGGTTACTTATTATGCAAATTTCTACGAAAATGAGGAAGGTAACCCAGAATCTGCCAAATGTCTCTGTACAGTAATTGCCGATTGTCATCTGTTGTGAGGTTGAACCTGCACTATCTCTTCCGGGGTTTACTTTAAACGTTCTACTTTACGCAGTTACCGCAGCCAAATCAAAAACGCGCGACTAAAGTTTCAGTAGTAGTATGAAGATAAGCCAAACATATCATTTTAGAAAACTGGCACCACTGTTCGATGAAGCAACCAGTTATTCAGGCAATCAGTAGTTCTTGATAGTAATATATAAGTATCATGGGTCATTTTTTGGATGTAACTGATCAAGTATGCAACTCCATTTTACAAATCTGCAGTTTAGCTAAGTCACCAGACCTACCAACACCTCCTTTACTTTTCCGAAATCACTCACTCCCAATATCTTTTCCGAAGTGGAAAGTTTCCCGAATACACATCTTGACTTAAACGTTGATAATTTTGTCTTGCTGAAATACTTTCTTGCCGTAAGGTAACCATTTCCATTATAGAACGCTTTACAATAGTAATAGCTTTCATTGTATGAGTACCCAAAAAGGGCTAGTCTTTATTCAACATTTCTATACTGCAACCCTTTCTTAGGAGTGCCTTTCTTAATACTGTTTACACGTATGGTCAATCATTGGTTTACGAGTTGCTGCCGATAGTGTACCAAAAGTTAAAAAAACACTTTGCGAATACTTTATACTTTGCTCTATCTTTTAAAGTTTACGAACAACACAGCAGAGCAGCGTAATTTATGGAAATATTAATACCGTTTATTTTAACTCGGATAAACTCAGGCTATTTCCACGCAATATTTTGGAATGTTTGTTGACTGCAACCTGCAAGTTTGCATGGCAGGCCTACCACATTTCTTGCACTGTCTGTTAACTTTTTGAAATTCCTTTTGGCATTTTGAAGAATTAAAACTACGTGTAACAATTCAAATATTGCCACCTTTACTAAGACATATCATGCATCTTTTCTCTGGGTACCGGTCAAAACTGGATATTTTACAACTGGATTTGACGAAACAGGATAATTCAAACTGGATATTTTAAAACGAGATAAGGTACAAACCGAGATATGGTACAAAACTAGATATTTCAAATAATATGTCGACATGTGATTTAAACTTAAAATGATTTTTTAGGAAAGTTCTGGAATATGGCTAATTAGGAAGGATCTCGGCGAGTTCTTAACCGATTATGATGAAATTGCATATGTAGGATGAAAATGTTGATGAAAATTAATAAATTGTTTCACATAGATTCTCTAAAATGAAGAAAAGTTATATTAAGTAGAAGAATAAAAAATAGATGAAGATACATTTTACTGACAGTAAACTCGATCAAGTCAATGATTATTTTAATAAGATGAGAAAAACAGCAATTAAAAAAAACCATTAAGTGAAGGAAAATTCTATTTCTCTCCTTAGAAATATTCAAGTATGGAACCTTACTGACCTTATTCCAGAACTTTACCAACAAATCATTTTAAAATCCCATTTTCATCCTACATCTCGAATTTCATCATAATCGGTTTAGAACTCCCCGAGTTCCTTCTTAACTGGCCATATTCCAGAACTTTCCCAAAAAATCATTTTTAAATCCCATTTTAATCTTACACATCGAATTGCATCATAATCGTTTAAGAAATCATCGAGTTCCTTCCTAATTGGCCATAATCCAGAACTTTTCCAAAAAATCATTTTAAAATCTCATTTTCTTCCTACGTATCGAATTTCATCAAAATATATTAAGAACTCGCCGAGTTCCTCCCTAGTTGGCCATATTCCAGAACTTTCCTAAAAAATCATTTTAAGTTTAAATCACACGTCGAAATATCCTGTTTTGAAATATCCAGTGTTGTACCATATCTCGTTTTGTACCTTATCTCGTTTTGTCAAATCCTATTTTGAAATATCCAGTTTTAAAATGTCTAGTTCTGAGCTGGTTCCCCTTTGCTCTATATGCATTTTCCCGTAATATAGCCCTCACCAACGTATATATTAAGTATGCAGTTTTGCATAATCTACGTTATTAGAAGGCTTAATTGCCACATGGTCATATTCTAGACACTTAAACTATCTGATTTGGATGGGATTATTTTCACCGCTATGATTAAAAATACCTAACCAATCCAAATTTTTCCGTTCGAAGTAAAGATTTCCACGAGACTACTAAACAGGCAGAAATAGCTAGAATTTCACTTTAGAGTTTTTGCATAACTGACACTGGATACAAATTCAGTTTTGCCAAGCGTTACAACTTCCTATTTCAATCTTTCCGAAATAATTCGATTTAATATATTTCCTTCAAACTTAACTGTCAGTAATAGTACATATACCAATTTTCCACCGGTTGGGAAAAAATCTTGAGCAGATTTCAACTTAATAATAGTTTTGATCATAAATCGAACATATTGTACGCCTGTCATCGATCCTTATTTTCCTACGCCTTGAGCTCTGATACTTTCATCTGAGCATTCCTGACGTAAAATTATCGTTTCCTTATTCCACCATTACACACGATTGTTCAGTAAGTCAGTAACTAACCCAGAGATGGCGCCTTTAATGAATAATTTTTATGATTTTTAGAACGTGCAACCTTCAAACGATATGTGTCAAAATTTCATGACATACAGAGTTTCGCTACTTTTGCGATTGTGAAAACAAAGAAAAAAAGAATATCGTGTGTTGATAAAACCACCATCGGAATTAATTTGGCTCTTTCATGTGGGTCCGAATTTTGACATAATTTAATTTTTGATCAACTGCATACATTATGCCCTTGTGATGGTTTCCGATAATTGTAACGCTACAAATGGAATATTGCAAGCTAAAATTGCATTCACATAAGGGTTTGGAAATATATTCCGTTTTCCAGCGTCTGTTATGGGTTGCTAAAGTGGTCGTCGATTTTGAATTAAGCGGCTGGCTATATAAATGTGTAGAAAAGCTTGTCTAGGATTCTAAAAAGTTTTATCTTAACACCAGTACGTGGCCCATAAGCATTACTCTTACACATTTGATCTTTTAGAGGTGCTAACTTGGACATTGATAATTTTTTTGTTATTTTAAAATATAAGTGCAAACTGCCATCTTGCACTGAAATGTTGATGAATTAAAACAACCTAATTCAAGTGAAAGCTAACAGATGGCTGTTACAGAATACCTAGAATGAGAAGTCACCGCTGAAGATCAATTCATTATCTAGGAGCAGTGGTAAATATTAGTCACCCCTTAAAAATGCAGCACAAACGGCCATCGGACGACGGTCACCGAGAACTAGCTAAAAACTGGTACGAAGACCAGTGCCATCGTAGCATTGTAAATAAACAGAAACTGCGTGAAAAGTGGTTAGCGCGGCACACCCTTAACAATAGAGTGAAATACTTAAACGCTAAAAGAAAAGCCAGCAAATTTCTTCAACTTCTTGTTCTTTGAAAAAAAAACGCAAATTCTTGACTAACTGCATTAAAAACATCATCGACCATGCGCCTCACTGAAACTCCAGAGATTGCTTTGCCCAGAATCTAAACCTAAATATTTTATACCATCAGAGACGGGAATTGTAAACTGAGAATAAATGAAACTGATATTCTCTAGGTATGGCAGTCCTTCTTTCAAAATCTACCAAATGTAACTCTTAAAGTACTTTAAGATACTGAGACCCAGTATCGGATTAGGTTGAATTTCGAAAGTAGGCAACTCCAACCGAATCAGATTGCTTGGTCACGTCCATAAATTGACACCCATAAATTAAGTGGAAGACCATATGAAACATTCTGAAAGCAGCCCGCCATTTGGAAGCCATAGAAGTGACAATCAGTCACATAATGACTCCTCGAAATCGAAAATGACTTGGCTTCGTTTGGTCAAAAATTGAATCCGAACAGGTCATGAATTAGGTCCTTCTTTAGGTTAAAAAGATGTATACAACAAACTAAGCGATATTTTAGAAAGATATCAAGCAGCATCCCGTTACAATGTTTCCAACTGTAAATTATTCCATCAATGGAATCATAACTTTAAATTAAAACTGCAAACAATTGCAAAAAAGGTACTTAGACCAACATTATTGATAGTTTGGCAGCAACAACACACTTCATACTCATAATAACAAGCAAAATATGAAGACAACGTAAAGAACGTCGAAAAGAAAAAGTGAAACTGATGATGACGATGAATCCAAGTGGAAATTTTTTTTCCTCATGTATGTTGTCAAGGGCATATATTAACAAAAAAAAACAACGAAGGGCTTATAAATAATTGTTGTTGTTGTTGTTCTTGTTGTTGTACGTATTTGGTTTTAGGTTATAAAATTTAAATTAAGAATTAAATAGAGAGCGGCACACGGTGCGATGAAAATTGAAAAATTACAGCAACAAATTGCAAATTAATTTTATAGATAAAATATTGTGCAGATATAAATTTTACCAGCTTATATCTACTATATGATAATTTTATGTTTTCAGGAGGCCGCGTCAATGCAGCCAATCGTTAAATGTACCAACACAAAACATTTTCTTGATTAATTATAATTTGTAAAAAAAAAAAAAAAAAAAAAAAATTGTTAAGTTTATTTTCAACTTCCTTTCATCGATTGTGCGTGGCTTTGTGTGAGTAAGTTCATGTGTCTGTCTGTGTGTATGTGTATCTGAACGTTTGTGCCAAGAACAAGAAGATGTAGAAATAAATTAAATTAAGTGATAAATTCTATTCCAATTATTATTTTGTACGGAATATTAATTTTTTTGAAGTGTCTGGCTAAATATGTTTTTGTTGGAATTTTGATGAACATTTGAAATTATACGTTATTTCCGGTTAATTAGGGTTTTAAAATGTTTTTTTTTTTATGATTTAGATTTGTTGGTACTCGAGTGTTTCATGCCTGCAACATATTAACGATATTTAGTGAGTGGGAATCGTGATATCTCAGCTTATGTATGACTTTATTTTATAAATTGGTCACCGATGAAGAGTGAGAGGGTTAACTGCATATGACCAGCACATGATCTCCTCATTCCTGGATATGAGGCTTTATATTATTTGCAATTGATATAAGTTTGGTATTTCAATGACAGTTTTTCCTTCTTTTATTTTTGAAATATCCAGTTTATTGGTTTACATGATATTAATGAAGCTTCTACTTCGACTTCATCTTTAATTAAAGCATCCGTTCTGGAATTTTTACTGATCCTTAGAATCTTTCATTCGGCCGATTTTCATTTCCGGTAAAAGATGTGATATCAGTGGAATAGCTTTTCTTTTTGCAATCCCAAAACTTTTCGAAGCTTTGGTACAGAAATTTTGACTTTCTCACGTGAAAACGTTTATTTCTCCTTCTCAGCGCACTTTTACCGTGGACATTTACATAATATATTGACATAATATATTGTATAATATAATATACTGACGTTTCTAAGACGTTTGATAAAATTGGTCATTCAATTCTCATCAATAACCTTTAAGTGGGGATGTTCCTATTGTCGCCAATGCTTACACTAACGGCTATGAGCACGTTTAGAACAAACTTAAGCACCGTTATGATAATTCTCGCCACTTGTTTGAGACACATGTGAATCGCCTGCCCGATCTGTCCGATTCGGCGAGCAATTGCGAGCATTATCAGTAATAAATTTACCAACGGATACTGAGCATCGACCACAGCTGCCATTTGTCCTCATTGTTCAAGTCCACATCGCATTTATAGATGCCTTAAGTATATCTTAGTTCAAGGATGCAGTAAAGAATGTTTATCCGCTAGACGTGCACTTTGTCATCAAAAGCATATAACATTCTTTTATGTAAAGAGAAAGCAGTCCCAGCTAATGTTCAGCCACAATCAACTCACGCACCATTGCTGGAGCTTGAAAAAAATATCGGTGCCTGGCATAAAACCGAGCAAGCCATCGGTTATCTCAACAGAGTCATTCTGCTGATAGTGCAAACACATTTATATTGGATCGGCATGGAAACAGTCACCAAAGCAGAATAATTTGTGACCCCTGATCTCGGTGAGTTTCATCACTGAATCTGGATTTAATAATCTGAATCTTCACAGAAATCGATGTGAACTAGCCGTCCACGTGATCGGCGCATCAACGAATACCTACACTCGAGATCAAACGACGCTTATGATGCGCACTCCAAAAGATGGAGAGGCCTATATATTACGCGCAAATACGTCAACAAAGCCAATAATATCGATTGATAGTGATTGTTGGAAAGATTTGCTACAACTGCAGCTTGCTGATCCGGGCTGCGACAGTTTTATCAATTGGAACGAAGACTGTGTAACATTTCCCTAATTTCGAACCAAGTATGTATAGTTTACGCGTGAAAATATTGCAACATATTATATTCCGCATCAGGCCGTCATCAAAAAATTTAGAGTGGTATTCAATGCGTCGGTCAAGACAAGTAACGGTGTGTCACTGAACGATACACAACTGGTCGGTCCACAATAATATTCACGCCTTTGAAATATAATATTCACGCCTTTGTGAATATTATATTTCGTTTCGTACACCAAAGATCGCCATTACTGGTGGTGTGAAGTAAATATATCGCCATTACTGGTGGGAAATTGATTTACACCATCGACGATGGCAGCAGATACTGTGGTGAAAATCACCAACGGAGCCGCTTTAGACATATCAATTGAAGACAATTACTTATGATATGGCCATGATATACGAGCACTAAGGCAAGGTGCAGTAGGCAACCACAGGACAATAAGCAACACTGAATAATTTTTTTTATGGACGATTATCTGGACAGCTTAGATAGTCCAAGTGATTTCGTAACTCTGGCGTTCGATGTTGACTCCATTTTACAACGGAGCCAATTTTATTTAAGGAAATGAGATTCGCATATTGTACAAACCGTTACGGAGATTATTGGTTAGAAAACCCGATCACTTATCATTTATTCTACAAAATCAAGGAGCGTAGCGAGACTCCAAAGAGCATATTTGCCCCAGTAATCGTCCTAGATGACAAAGGTTCTACGCGTCTATGAATGGCTCACTCATTCTGATATTCATGATAATTAGCAGCATCCGATGATGTTAAACTTGCGCACACTGTTATTCTTTATGGAAGAATCCAAGAAATGCTACAAAATCTACGAAGACGATTTTGAATAATTCATGCAAACAACAATCATGCCCGGTAACACTTAGCAGATGCCAGTATAAATTCAATGCTCCTGTAGTTCGAGATTGTGGCCTCTGCGCGCCATGGGTACGATCTGTTAAAAACATTTAGTGCGAATCATCGTCAAACAACCAATTCAATATCACCAATTGAACACGCCTTTGGCGGAGGTTTCGCTTTAACCTCTGGTAAATTTCTGATCGGACGACCAATATAAGTACCAGAAAATCGTTTTAAATATTGGCAGCAATAAAGCGAATATATACCAACAATTCTGGAAGTGCTGGCAAAGGAATTATCTTACTCTGCTACGATTAGACACTAGAGAGTACTCTGAGGTACGTATAGTAAGTAGGCACGGGTCGAGCCCAATATTTGAATTGACGATTTTATTACCATTCAAAATGATAATCTTCCACTGTCTCGTTGGCGCTTGGAACGCGTTACCAAAGTCCCTCCATACAGTGGCTAGTAAGAAAACACTTTAGACAACTTATAAAACATCAATTTCAATGACCAGTCCAGAAGACTGATCATATCCAGATGTTTGTGCTGCTGCTCCATTTCAATGTTGCCTACAAATGTTAGTTTAGCTCAAAGATACAGCCTAATTTTAAATCAATTCGGATGATCCGGTGGGATCCTTACAGGAGCACGATGTCGTAATAGTGATTGGTGAATTTAATGCTGGTACTGGCTAAAATCATACTTATGTGCAAATCATAATTATGCGGAAATAAAGGTCTGTTCTCCTGACACGAATTGGGGTACCGGATAGTGGGAAAGGTTGATGTAAACAGCATGTTTCTTTTACAAATTAAAATTCCACATGGAAACATAGACACACCTGAACACCCGAGTTAGACATCCTGAAATTTACCATTTTTAAGAAGTGATCTTGGGTCATCAAAGCTGTGATATCGTTTCGATTTATGGCAGTTTTTTACAAGTTGTTGCACGAAAATAAGATCACCTAACATTCACAATCACACGGATAACCAAGCGGTTTTTGCTAGGAGAAAGAAGCCTTTGTGGTAAGAATATTCACATTAGTCAAGCAGAGAATTAAAATAACCCGTTGTCCTGAAGGTGATTTAAATGGGAGATTTTGTGGCACTATCATTTCGACCTTATTCGAAAAATATGGCGAAGCAAAAAAAATCGCGTAAAATTTAAAAAAACTATCATGGCTTACCTCTCTTGAAACAGCAAACAAATTGCATCTCGTATATAGTTTAGGAGAGGATTACTCCATTCTATAGAAGATTCTTTAGTTAACAAGTGCAAATGGAGTTGACTGGCACAAAGTACAACTACAACGGCGTAATTGAAACGGAATTTTAGTTACGCGTAAAATGGCATAAATAAGGATTTTTACAAGTAACCCAGTAGAACTTCGCTCAAAGGAGAATATGACATAGCATTTAATTGACTAATCAACATTTTGACGACTTGCTTCGGTTTGAGTATAGTAAAGGATACTCCTGCTGACCGTTTTATTTTTTGTTTCCACAAGAGTATGCCGAAAACTGAGTGTTTTTTTAGAAAACAACGTAGGACAATGTTAATATCTCCCCATCGCCATAACCTAAAGTGAAAACTTACATTTAATCATTGCTAATAAAATAAAATTTAATAACTAACAAACAGCAGAATTTTATATACAAAAACTACTGACAACTACTTTAGTTATAGTGTGTTACCAATCGGTAATATCATCTCACAAAACAACACCGCGCGATAATAAGTTACCTATTAAGCTGATGGAGTTTTAGAATTCAATAAAACTGAAAAAAAATTACAACAAATACACTACACAATAGTCAGGCACAAGCAGAATAAAAAAATATGTATATTGGCAGTTGGTTACAGAAATTAAAAAAGATTGAAGTCGAACAAAACGATGATGAAGAAGAAGACGGTTTAAAGACGAAAGCAACAAAAAGGAAGAACATAAATATGTACACAAAAAGGAATATATAACAACAGCAGCTGTTTTGTGTTTCTTTCACAAACAAAAAAAAATTATTTTATAATTTTATAATAACTATTTCTACTCGACTTTGATCACCATCATCAACATCATCATCATCATCATCAACAGCAAGATCATGATTTTATAATATGACGATTGAATATTGAAACAACAAAACTAAATCATTTATGGATACAAATATAAAGTCGTCTTACGTCAGCTTATATATACCTGGAAATCTGGAATGGCTTATATACATAATTGTACAGTGCGTATTTAACGGTTCGATTAAATTAAATCGTATTGTAGAGAATTAAAAATGTTTAATGCAATAATCGAAAAAGGATTAAAATGAATTAAAACGAGTAAAGCACCAATATGACTAAGTAGCTTTAAGTGCGCCGAATGAGATCTTGATGGACTCAAGGGCTCGAGAGGTAAGACAACAGCAATCTAGTGGGCACAAGTTTGCAGTTTAATTTCTCAAACTTACATATAAGAATTTATTAGTCGATTTTATCGAAGGTCTTAGCGAAGTTCGTTTAAATTGCGTCAAACTGCGAAGTTTGAAATTAGGAGCGCCAAGCAAATACCCACAAAACGATACCCCTATCAGGGTAAAACCCATGCTATATACATGTAAAATAAATGGTTTAATTAGTCATGGCCGAAAGAAACACAAATATTTTTCGTTTCATGTTTATAAACTTCATTTCGGATTGGTTGCTAAGTTCTCTTCGATTCGCACACAGAAGCACACAAAAGCACGATTTACGCTCATGACTTTAGGCATGAGTTGAATGAAAAACTTCTCCTTCAATACATTTGGGTTTAAGTTTTTGGAAAGATGAATGAAATCCGGTACCAAGACTCCAGCTGGTAACACGCTTGGTTGAAGAAGTTTTGTGTACAAATTCAAACCCACTCCAATTTTAAACGAGCCATAATTGAGACCAACTACATCCTGGTTGGCTGATACTAATATACGACATTGAACCTCGTGCTCGGATATATATTAAGCTTAACAAGGTTCAAGGTTGAACAGGGCTTAATAGATGGTTAAACAACGGCGTCAATTAAAAAAATTACGTATAGGTGAGTGAGTTACATCGTTAATATTGGTAACATTGTCCATAACGCGAGTGATAGCTATGACTTCATCTGACAATCCTTGCAACAATTTACAATGAAACACTTGCAGTGATTTCAAGCACCATCTTCCCCTTATAATCGAATTTGATATGTAAAAAGAGAAAGCACCGAAATAATTATAAATAAAATAATTGTAAAAAAATAATTTTTATAATCAACCTGATGCTGGAACTAATCTGGTTAAATCTCAAATTCTCCGAACATATTATTGATGCATTAGTTAGAATTTCGAAGAATAATAATTTGTTTGTTGGGCTTGTTCAACCTTTGGATTTTTTTTCTTAGATTTGAGACTGTCGGTATTTTTGATTAACGTTTTGAAGTAGCTTGTTTATCTGCCGTTGACGAATAATCTAAATCTACAGATATTCTTTAGTAGTCCACTTATTGCTAACCTTCTTTACCATAGGTAAGTACTGAATATATTTGTCTTTATTCTGGCAATTACTTTTCCAATTCTTTGGCAGTTACCTTAGAAATCGAATGTCTGGATCATAATATGTAATCCGATACAAATAGGCTAAATTTAACCGTTTTTTTCGGCAGCTACATGATAGCAACCCGATGCAAAAATCCGTAACAATTATTATTGATCCCCTATTGAAACTTGCAGTGAACAATTTTATGTTTTATTTTAAGAACTTTTCTAGTAGAGTTGGTGATATATTTACAGCGTAAATAACTTTTGTCGCTTGCTCAAAAGAACCGTCGAAATTTTAAAATATTTGTAGTATAATTTGCAATCTCTTCGGCAAATGCCGCTCATATAATTTTGATGGACATACTATTATACTTGTTAGTTATTCAAAGCAGCTCAATGTAAATTAATATTCCAATCTGACGCAAGAATAAAGCAAATTGTTTTTCAAAATCAAATATAATATTGGGCAGGCAAAACAATTGACCAGTAATTGAAAAGGGAAGTTTTATTACTTCTTTTAAAACCCGGTTGAATATATTAATCAGCTGTTTTAATCAGTCTTTATTGCCTTTATTTTTAGAATAATTCACCCCAATATATCGCAGGCCGATTTTCATTCAACGTAAAATCTTCGAAGTAATGTTAATGACGTTTTTTGGTTTAACGGTTGTTTCATTTGATTTGAGTGTTAAATCAATTGTTTTAAATCTAATTTACATAGTTATAATTTTTTTTAATCACTATAACTAATTAGTAAGAGTGGAATTGTTAGGTGATTAAATAATGATTAACCAGTTTTTACAGGTCATTACTGGCCCTTACCAAATCAACAGTCTGGCTCCATAGGATTTGCTCATGAGCTTGTTCTTCATCAATATGAAGACAACGGTGCCTTCTCGGGATAGAGGACGACTTGTATTCTTCGGGTTGTCTAGATCAATATCTAGACAACCCGAAGAATACAAGTCGTCCTCTATCCCGAGAAGGCATCGTTGCCAACAGTGACCTCTGCGCCTGTCAAACGGTGGCTCTCCTCTCAGTGATCGCTGCACCTTCCATTTAGAAATAATTCGCAGAACGTGACCGAGCCATCGTACTCGCGGTTCTTTAATTTTCTTGAACGGCATCAGGAGTTTTCATTAAATTCCTGATCTCATGATTTTTCATCTGTATCTGAGTATTTTCTCTAGTATTATGTAAAACAGTAATTTATATGTTGTGCAAAGGAAAGCTGTACCACGATAATTTTCGCCTTTTGAGCGATCTCCTTTTTTAAAGATATAAGGCATAACGCGGCCACTTTCCATTCATCAGACATAACTTCATTCTCTCTTTCATTTCACTTTTGAGTAGCTTCCCCATCAAAATCAATTTTACAAGTCTATCGTAAATTGTTGATTGCCTTGACCAATTTCCGAGCAAACGATTTGCTCGTCGGAGATATTTATATATGCCCCATAATAATTACGAATAAAACCATGTGACACTTTTTAAATTTTTGCGATTGGAATATGCCCGTGCTGCCAATATAGTCATCGAAAACTAGATAGATGTTGACGTTGCTGAAAATGACAACAAATTTTTTAATTATGTCT
This sequence comes from Tipula confusa, assembly GCA_963556175.1. NCBI lineage: Eukaryota > Metazoa > Arthropoda > Insecta > Diptera > Tipulidae > Tipula > Tipula confusa. The sequence continues at coordinate 25,796,802 of OY744477.1, read as the reverse complement.
TGAATTTTCGATGAATTTTGGCACATATATAATGTGCAATAAAATATTACAATACTATCTTTGAGTATTTATGGCAAATATCTTATCACCAAGGAATTTCCAAACCTACAATCCAACATAATTAGATTCAATTGAAAAGAACAATAAAATAATAACAAGCCTAATTATATTACCAATTTCAAAAATCCCAGAATATAATATCGCCCGCCCCCCATATTCTTCAATTCATTCATTCAACATTTAAAACACTCAACACCAACAACAAATTCATTGATAAGCAACAATGAACGCGAATACAAACACTTCACAACACAATCCCTGAATTCCATACTACGTTTGTAAGAAGCAAACAAACACATCAAGGACGGCAGGATATTATGAAATGTTCACTGTCTTTCACTTTTCAATTTTGTTTTTCATCGTAACGTATTTTAATTCGAAACAAATTTTTTTTTGTTTTCAATTCCAAAAAAAAAATAAAAACAATTTTTTAATTGAAAACGAGATGTGTATATAGAAAATATACTATTTGTCACCACTAAATACTATCTCACTCTAGTTCATTCATAAATTAAACGAACAAATATACAAAAATAAAAGACAACAATATCGTTAAAATATAGTTAACTTTGTTCTAACGAAACAAACTCGTAAATATAGAAGAGCTAAAGTATGTTTTAAATTGTATACATTTTGCTTTTCAACCATTTCAAATCAGTCGTATTCGAAATTTCATAGAATTAAGATGAACGAAAAAGCGTGTGTAAACTAAACGGCGTGAAAATTATAAAAAAAAATTATTTATTTGTTTTTTACAAAACTATTATAATTCAATAAAAACGTGTTAAAAACTATGTGAATTTATATCATATTGATTCAAGTGAATGAAATTATATATGTTGTTTTGTGTTAAGTGTCGTATATTTATTAAAATATAAAGTTAAAAAATCTATCGTGTGTTTGTGTTGGATAAAAACAAAAAAGAGTAGTGTTTTGTTTTTGTTGTAAAATATTTTGTTTTTGTTTTATTTTTTTTTTTATCATCAATATGGATATTGGAAATGGTGATGACCGCGTCTATGCAGCCGAACGAATTATACAGAAACGGATTAAAAAAGTAAATTTTTCAGTATTACGTTTAAGTTTTTATCATGTGTGTCGAGTCGGGAAAATTAATTTACAAAAATATGTTTTTGTTTTTATTGTTAAAGTGTTCGTCAAATTTTACATGTCGAATAAATTATAGTGTACTCATTCAAGTTTATCGGCCATATTCGTTTTTTTACTATTTCATGTATATGTGCTAAAATGAGTCGAATATATAGACATGGGATTAATAATCTGTTTCACACACAATTTTAAATTACGTCATAAGTTGTTTTGTTGTTGTTTTTATTTTATTTTGGAGACATTTTTGTTTTGTTTCGGATTCGGAAATTAATTTCATACATACAAAAACAACAACAAACAAATTAAAACATTATTGTAATGTCGCGCAATTATCCGTTTTTTTCGTTGTTAATTTCTTTTTAATTCTTGAAAGAATTTTCAATAAATGACGACGAAATATTATATATTTTCAAGTTGTTTATGCTTAGTAAATTTCAAGGTTAAATAGTTTTGAGGTTTGTTTTTGTTTATGAAACGCGTAAAAATTCCATGATGGAAATTTTGGTTTTATTAGGTTATGTTGTGTTTTTGTTGTTCGTCGTCGTAGAGCATGATATTTGGTCATGTTTCGGGTTAAAAAAACATTAAATGGGGGAATTTATTTTGTAATATTATGTTTTGTGAGTGGAAAATTTTTGGGTTCACGCGAACTAACGAATAGAATATGAGAAGAAGAACGAAACGAGTTAGAATATTCTAGATGTTTTGGGATTATTCTATTTTATCGGTTAACCTTTAGTATCGTTCATCAAAGCGACTGTGATGGTGATTGAGGTTCTAATGTGATCAGTTAACGCCCTAGTTAGCTGTGCCAGGTAACAATTGAATGGAGCTACATATATAGCTCTTTCAGTCGCTTTCCGGGCACCGGGAGAAGTATGGTTACAATGTTGAAACTTAAAGAAATTCACGGAAGGGCACTTCTTATGTTCTTAGTGAAGCTTGTGGCTTTATTTGACTCAACTATGGAGGGTCGAAGTCCGTTTTTCGTGGAGTGATTTGTGTAATTAATTCCGATAACGAACGTAACTGTATTTTCGTAACTAGATGGCCAATGGCGATATTTCTTGAAAAAAATCATTTTTTTGAACATTTAAACATGATCTAGATCAAATCAAAGCAAAAAAGTAATATCATTTTTGCCCAATTAAAATCGACATTAAATTAAAGCAGGTGCAATATTTTGCGCAAATGTAAATTTTTAATATAAAATTAGAACATTTTTTATCATCCGATTAAGAATTTATAAGAAGAGAACCGAGTGAAAGTAAAACCTGCAACAAACCGGCTTGAAGGCTATTTTAGTCTCCAAAGAACCAGCTGGGGACCTATTATGAAACCGAACGCTTTTTTTGCGATTTGTATTATAAAATACGATTATCGCATATCTTAAGGGACATTTTTGGGCAACTTTTTTAAACAACATTTTATGTATAGCTATCACATATTTTAAACAATAAATGATACGATATTCGACTTTATTTCAACAAATGCCCTCGCATTTGTTAAATTTAATTTAGCAAAAATCCTTCATAGTATTTTATAATATGGTGCATATGCATCATTCGCATTTTTGCGATAATGTCATTTTATAATATTAAAATTCGATATCACATCCAACAAAACGAATAAGAAACTGAGTTTTTGTTATGAGTGCAGAGATAAGCCCATTTTAACGCTTAAAAATAATAAAATGAATTTGTCGACGTATTGCTTGATAACGAAATGGTGTTGATTCTAAAATGATACGGACAAGCACGTCGAAATTTGGGGTCTCCTACGACTTTAAAAAATCTGTCAATTGTTACAAATTTCAAGCGCTCACAGTCTAGTAAATGATTTTGCAAATGAAACTCGCAGTAGTTATAGTTTTATCACTTTATTAATAGTTCGGCAATCTTACACACTGAACTATTAAGCTACGAGTTTTTACTTTTATGTTGCTAGCACTTTAATTCACTGACTTACAGGAGTTTACCACTTATTCCATATCCACTCTTTGAAATCAACTATTTCTAAACTCTTGGGAATTTTCATTACGCATGCCATGGGCCAAGCCATTACGATCCCTTTACGCTTGAGAATTGATTAGTACTTTCAATTTACGATTAATTTTCTAGATCTCGATAAAAACCTCAATTTCACCGGTTTCCGAATTTGAAAAGATATTGACTCATGGGCGGGCTATCACCTGCCACTACACAAAATCATTGTCGGCAGTCGAAAATATTCGATAAGATACTTCGAAATCGATTTCCGTTTTATCGTTTACTATATTTGTGTATACCCATCTTGAATTTCCAAGAATTTAGTGTTTTGGAATCAAGCCAAATGTTACCGTCCGACCAACATTTCACGGTTTTTATTTTAAAACATTTTCCGAATTCGCTCGCTTGTATTCTCTTGACATAACTCCTCGATGGGTTTTTTTTAAACTTTTCGTTTGCAATACACGATAACGCCGTTTTCGCGATCGCGAAATTGATTATCCGGTGTTCGAACCAAATTTATAGCTTCGACATGAACCCTCAATACTAGCGGTGGAGTTTTTGTAATTTCTTAAAGCTACCTGTCTTCTTTGCACATAGCCAAGGACTGATATCAACGCATCGGTTGGCATATTTGAAAACCTAAGTTTAGTTCAATATCGGGTGCAACGAGTTGCCTAATCCTTTACGGATATGTTAGTTCAATAAACCGTCCCATACGTTGTTTTGCTACTCGTCCATATAGCTCGACTAGGGAACCGTGAAGAAATCTCGGTTTTCTTACCAAAAACCCAAAATTTAAATAATTAAAGCAAAAATTACAGCTCTATCAATTATCGTGTAGGGCGCTCATATGCCTGAATTAATGTTCTAGCGATTAGACACTTGCTGTGTTTTACATTATCTTGCTTTTTGAGTTTTCCCCAAATCTCTATAAATAACTTGATTAATTGCAAACTAATGCTATAAAAATGGAAAATAGAATGACAGAAACTCTGAATGGAGCTGGTTTTATTTTGATTTTAAAATTAATGATGATGCGGTTTTTCCTATAAAATGTTCGAGGAAACGAAATTACCAAATAATTTCTCAGCAAACAAATGGTGGCCTATTATGTATTTGAGAGCTCAGTCGCACGTTTGGCGTGCACGTTTGGCCATGTGTAGAGCAAGCTGCTGATACCCAATCTGTGGGTATTGACAAAAAGTACTAAAATTAGTCAAGCTGTATAGAAATATTACAAACAAAACTAAACTATTTATTCCAAAATGTATTTCAATTTATCGGGTTTCTTCTTTCGAGCAATTGGACAATAAACTCCCAAGAAAACCCCATAAAAAATTGAGTCTGTGTTTCCAACACTATGAGCTTAGTATTACATCGTTCGAGATCTTTTATTCACTTCTCGTTCGAAAATGGCAATTGTGAGTGGATTTATTTCATAAAAATTCTACGTTGCAAGTAGAGGTACCAACCCGGTTCTGACAAACCGGATTTCGGTAACAAAAAATAAAAACTTAAATAACAAGTTTTCTAATTTTTGGGTTTTAACTATTGTTAATAAATTAGAAAAATATGGGGTTTCCCTTATTTTTAATATCTTTGCATTAACAACAGACGGCGCTTCAGTAATAAAGATATTAGGCGGCATTTTTAAAGCCGAATATCAAGGATGTTTGTAGTGGAAGTACTAATCAAATTCCGCAAAAACCGTTGCTGAAAATGAATTTGATTTGAGAGTTTGTGTGGCCATCAACAAAATGTATATCTTGCTATGCAAAACAATCCATTTGCCGGACACATCAAAGGGGCTTTGATAGCACGATTATCAAATTAAGATTTAAACAGGATGATCTTTATCGGTTGTTCCAGTTTTGAAATATCCGAAAACAAAGTTGCTAATGTTTTGGAAGCTCCAGTTGAAAGGTACAAATGGCCACTATTAACCTAAAGATCCCAAATTATTATACACTCCCATATATTCACAAGCTTATGTTGTACAAGTGATAGTTGTTAAACCCATTGTCAATTATGCTTTTGAGAAGCGAAACCCGATGAATGAGTTTAAGATTTCTATTTTATTACCGACACTTACCGACCTCTCTTCGAAACCAGAAATGTAATTAAAGGACAGTTATCCACTTGAATCGGTTCATAGTACTCCAAGACTTGATCCAAGTTCATGTGGATCAGATATGATCCATAGCTAATCCAAGACTTGTAGTGCAGCGGTATTTAGGTAAAAAGCTATAAGGTTGCTGTTGGCATCGGTCAGTCCTAATCTTAGAAAATAATTTAGCTTCTTATGGTTGTTAGAGCAATAAAAGGATCTGGCTCAAGATCAAAACCAATAAATTCTAATTTTCTAACCGATGAAATTATAGAAGCTTTCCAATTTCTACAGAAATGCATTATTAATAAAATCCATGAGTCTGTTACAATGTTACAAAAATGAAAGGAACACAGCATTTGAAAAATTATGTTCGAATAGGTTCTAAAATTTCGGTTTATCGTTTAAACCACTTGTGTTCAATAAACGTCCAGTGAAATTCGAGATAAAATTTCTACAATGTTGACCGCTTTTATTAGCAGGATAGTTTTCATTTGATCCAAATTGCTCCAAAGAACAATTATTTTGAAGCCTAATTCCCTCTTTAAATTTAAGCAGATTTAATCTAAGTCTTATTTGTTTTGAAATGAAAGTGTAAAACGCAATTGATCGAAAAAATTACAAAAAGTGATACTAATTTGTTGCTTATCTTTCCACTTGAAAATATGTCATAATAGTAAAATTTTCCATATCTTAGATAATAATATTTGAATTATTACGATTGGTAATTGAAGGTCATCTAAAATTGTTTGGTAATTTCGATCACAAGCTTAAATTATTTGGCCCTATTGACATTTCAAAGAAGAGTTGGGCAAAAAGGTGATCATTGGTTTGGGAAACGAGTTAGTTACCATCTTCCACGCCATTACAAGATAACTAGAACTATATATTTTGGATGTTTTGAAAATTCACGAACAGCCAAAAATTGTATGATTAAAAGACTTCAATGATACGAAAGAGAGAAACTTGGTTTAAAATTCAATAAATTTTCATGTACTTATAGTAAAAAGATAAAATTGTAATGTCTCTCGTTTTAATCATTCTAGGGCAAGGTCGAGTATCGTGTAAAATGGAAGGGTTGGAGTCAAAAGCACAATACATGGGAACCAGAAGAAAATATTTTGGATACACGACTAATCGATATGTTCGAACAGTCGATAAAAGGATCGGCTGCACCGTCGAAACGTGGTCCAAAAAAGAAGGAGAAAATTCTAGAACCTGATCCCGATCCTGAAACCGAAGAAGACGATGTTGAAATTGCCAGCTTACTAGACGAAGATAACACATCTGAATCACAGTCAACACAAGAAACTCCTAATAAAACACATCCACAAACCGGTGACTCGAAAAAGACTGATAAAGATGGACATGGAACCGCACCGACTGTAGAAGTAAAAGAGAGTAGTAAAAAATCAGCCAAAAAAGAAGAAACAGCGACCATTAAAGAGGATCACAAAAAGCATAAAATAGTCGATCATCAGGTTAGGTCGAATTCGCCGGTGGTGGTCAACTCGTTAGAAAATACATCCTCCAAAACAAAACTTATACCCGCTGATGTTGATACGAATTCGAGTAGCAGTGAAGATCAGCCGCTAAGTCGTAATTCATCGTCGACCGGGACTAAACGTAAAGCCGAAGTTTTATCCAAAGAATCGGGTAAAATTGGTGTAACCATAAAAACGGCTCCGTCAAATGATAGTCCTACACCTGCAAAATTACATTGCGTCGAGAATAATAATAATACGTCGACGACAACCACACCAATGACACCGACAAGTCGTATGTCTTCGGCTTCGGAAAAATTACCGCCTCTTTCACCCGAAACACCAGCATCTCGACCTGAATCTGATACACCGGCGGCCGATAAAACGGCCATGGTTCCGGCAGCCGCCGCCGGAAAAGATGTACAAAATGATGGGGCGGCAAATCAAAATAACAACAACAATCACAATAATAATAATAATAATAACAATAATAACAACAATAACAATAATTTAAACGACAACAACAACACAAATAAATTAATATCGCATCCATATTCACCGAAGGCAGCGCCACCCCGTCTATGGTTGCCAAAAAATCGTGACAACAAAGATCAAATTGTTATCACCGATGTGACAGTCAATTTAGAAACGGTCACGATTCGCGAATGTAAAACGGAACGTGGATTTTTTCGCGAACGAAACGATTTCAAAAGCAATTTTGCCAATTAGTAATTACGATATGCGCTAATTATGATGTGTCTTGTTGTTTTTGTTTAATTAATTTATTGTAAATAAATATATGTTATTTTTAATTTTTTTTTTCATAATTAATTAATTTAATTTAATTTAAAAAAACACTTATTTATATATATTTGCCTAAAAAATAAAAACAAATCTCCATTATGGGCATTTTTATTAATTATTAAATTATAATTTATTCTCTGTATCCTTACTATAAACTAAAAAAAAAATAGTATTAGTGTAAATATTATTAATTTTGAATAATTAAACATTTTTTTTGTTTTAGTTTTAGAATAATCTTAACTATAATACTACTACTTATGGTTTAAAAACAAACAAACAATTTTTTAATTAGTGTGTAGGTAAAAATTAATTTAATTTAAAATAACATAATATACAAAAAAAATATATATATATATACATATAGAGGCAGTAAAAACTATTAAAAAACTAAAAAAAAATTATTTTTTTACTTTATTAATAATTTGTTTATACATTATATATTTATAAATTATATATATATATATATATATATATATATATATATATATATATATATATATATATATATATATATATATATATATATATATATATATATATATATATATATATAAATATATATATATAAATATATATATATATATATATATATATATATATATATATATATATATATATATATATATATATATATTTATATATATATATATATATATATATATATATATATATATATATATATATATATATATATTATATATATGTATATAATATACTCGTATAAACAAAAAAAAACTATTATATTTCCAATAATAATTTTATTATTAATTATATTATGTATTTAAATTTTGGAATTTAAAATATGAACAAATTAAATGTTAAAATTGCTCTAGTGAAAAAAAAATGGTTTTGGTTGCCCAAATTAACAAACAATAAAACAAATTGAAAACTGTTCCAGGAACAAGTCAAGTTAAGATTTAGGCACAATTGGAGGACCAATTAGAACTACTTAACAATATTATACAACAAGCAGCTTGTTTAATGGCTGCTTAATGGTCAAAACGAAACTCTGAACACATATTAACTCTCTAACTTTCTTTGGAAGTTAGAAGGTTGGTTAGAGAAAAATGTAAAGCACGAAAATCAGCAGAGAAATCAGCCTCCACAAAGTAAAATGATACTCAAATATCTTAGTAATAAACTAAAACTTTTAATCAAAGAAAATAAGAATGAATCGATTCATAATTAACTTACTGGTCAAAAATATACCGACTATTCCCTCTGGAAAGCAACAAAAAGTTTAAAGACCTAAAATACAAGTACTTGTAATTAAATGTGATGATGGAACTTGGGCTAGTAGTGCAAAGAAAAAAGCTGATTTGTTTGCCTCATATTTTGGAGATACATTCAGACCTCTCCCAAGACAAGCATATGAAAACAAACGGCCAAATCATAAAACATCTTTACAAGAGTTAGTACCACGAAGATAGTGTCTTCGAGACAATTCTTTATATCCTATATACAAATGATTTGCCGAATATGTACAGATGAAATTCCCATAGTACTGTAGCGACTTCGCTACACAAACACAAAAATCAATTATTCAGATATTTCGTGCACATTCATATAATTCGCTAACGCTACATGTACACTGTACATAAATATATATAGAGCGTAAAATAGCATTTACACATAGCACTCGGTCGCCATTGCCTGATGAGATGAAAATTAATTTTTAACAATTCCTCATCAGTAGGTCTACTGCATATTCCGATCTGATTTGATTATGAATCTGTACTGTGTAATGTTTTCAGATCGGAACAAAATGTTGCTATATATATTTTTCTGATTTGTGATGTCAAATTTTTTTGTTCCTTAGGTTTTTGCGAATAAATGCAAAGTAGTAGTGATGATGAAAGTGAAAGTGAGTGTATATTGATGACCATTCACATAAAGATATTAGGAGACAAATTAAATATTTTGGAAATTCATTAGGCTATTTATTTATTTATCTTTTGATGATATTTATTTATCTAATATGTGAAAATATACAAGTTAGATAAAAAAAATGATTGACACACAACAACTGAAATGTATGTTACAGTAATTAAAATAAAATAATTAAACAACAGTTACTGCTTCACCCGTTTTTTACACAGCTCTCTTGAAATATTAAAATCAAAACACTCATTAAATGCATTAAAAATGTTAATGAGAGGAGCTGAGTTATTAAAATTATTAGTGCAAAAAGGAATTCTCAATAAACCTGGGCGCGATCTTAAGGCTCGCTGAGGAGCATTAACACCAAACTTATCAAGCAACTCGGGACAGTAAATTTAAGAGCAAAGAAGATCGCGAGCAAACGTAGCACAGGCTATCTTACGTCTACTTTTTAACGTTTGTAAATTAATTAAGGCAAGCCGATTTATATAAGGTTTAAGAACAAAACCACAGTTTAAGTTAGGTAAACGACGTAATGCATAGATCAAAAATTTTGATTTTGAATACTATCGATCCTCGCCGAATGAGTAATATAATAAGGGTCCCAAATTACTGAAGCATATTCTAATACAGACCTGACGTAAGTAACATAGAGAGATTTAACAGTACGAGGGTCAACAAATTCTTTCCCATTACGCTTAATAAACCCCAATAAAGAGTACCCTGTACTTACAATGTAGCTTACATGATTATCAAATGTAAGGTTGCTTGATAAAATAACGCGAAGATCTCGAATTTCGCATACTCTACAAATATGTGTATCCAATAAAAAATATGGAGCCTCTACACAAGAAAAACGCGATCTACAAAAAGAAACAACTTTGCATTTACTTGTATTCAAGGGCAATTTATTTCTGGTTGACCAGTCACAAAAGGCATTGAACTTGTGTTGAACCTGTACAGTATCACTGAACGAATTAATTGCAGCATAGATTTTTAAGTCATCAGCATACAATAGACACTCTTGAAACACTGAACAATAACATTAACACCGTAAATAGTAACGGTCCAAGGTGGCTACCCTGCGGAACACCAGATGGAATAACAAATTCGAAATACTCATTGTTTTCTAGATGTCAGGTACGAAACGATCAATTTGATTAGAACGAAAGATCCGGTCAATCAATTTCTGTAGAAGGATCCTGTGATTTAGTCTGTCAAAGGCTTTCGAAAAGTCTGAGTAGGCCACATAAACTAGGCCATGACTACCCACAGTTTCGAAGATATAACTTGAAAAAACATCAAGTTAGTAATTGTAGATTTGCCCTGAGTAAACCCATGCTGACGAGAACTCATCCTATTCTCTATAAGACTCCCTAATATAGATTTGACTAAAGATTTAAAAAGCTTTAGTATAGCTGATAGTAAGAAATCCCTCTATAGAACTTAATATCGCTCCTTCTTCCAGTTTTGAAAATGAGGACAATAAAAGGATTTTTCCAAATATCTGGACATACTCCACATGAAAGAATAGCATTGAACAGATAATGTAACGGTTTGGACAAAGGAAGTGCAAATTTTCTCGAAATCCGTGGTGCGAATTCACTTTAACTTATATGAAATTTTCTAGGTTTACAGTACTTTTCATTTAATTTATTAATCAATGTACGGTTCAAGTTTTCCCGAAATATTTAAAAGAATCGTTTTAGGTATTATCTTCTAAGAGAAATAAAAGAGATTATGGATGCCATAAACAGTTCCACTGTCATTCCTCCCGCATGTTAAAACTAGCCGCTGCGCTTCGTTTTTATGATCAAGGTGGATATCAGTTGAAGGTTTTTCTATGAAAAAAAAGTAGAATTCCCAATGTTATAGATGCCATAGATGGAACCTATATTCAATTGATTCGGTCACAGGTAAATGAAATTGGTTTTAATCGAAAATTTAGACACAGTACCAACGCTATGGTGTTAATATTGTATTTAAAAAGTAATACATAATAACTTTGCGTGTTTTAACAATTTATACTTTATTTTTAGATAAACGACCGTTAAATCCGTAGAAGATGGTTTTGTGGATCGTCTCACGATTCTTTTGTATCACTCAACAATTGGTATTGAATTTTCAGGATTTCCACACAAAAGATGATCAAAACTGAGTGTTTAAATTATTTATGTTTAGTTAATAATTCTTATTTTGTTTGAATTTAACAAAGGATTCAGAATACCCACTTAAGCCGTGTCTTTTAACACCATAGCGCCAGATGGAAGTTACATAAGCAACATTTAACGATACTCACTTAAAACCGCAAATTGTTACTGTTTCGTATCAATTTTGCTCCTAAAAATATAAATAATATGGTGTTTCAATAACTGTAGCACGAATTTTGTAAAATTTTAACAATAAATATTAAAAAAATTGACTTATATTAATTTATTATTGGTTACTTATGACTATCGATGAAATTTCAGATGAAATTTCCTGTTTTTCGCCTATTTTGATTATGAAAATCAAAATACTCAGTACGAAAAAATACAAAAGTTGGAAATGATTTTGATTATCAAAAATATTTTCCGACTTTCAGAAATTATTAACTGAAATCGGTTTACGCGGTACGATATTGAACTTTTAGATTGGTTTTACTTTCAGATCGGAATACGCAGAAGACCTACTGATCGAAACTAAGCTTTGCTTTGCACAACATCCAATTCTGAATAATTAAAATAACGACATCCGCCGTCGTTATAGTACCATTTGCTGATAACACTGCAATCTTAGCAATTGGTAACAATGTAGAAAAAGCAAAGTGCAAAGAGCCATTAACATATTGAGTAACTGGACAAAGAGATCCAGCTAGATGGAACCAAATCAATTCATGTTAGCTTCACTAACAAAACAGTTAACTGGATACCAGTGGAAATCAACTCATAGTTCTACAAACGTAAGATAAACTAATACTCCTATTATGATTTTCACTTCACCTGTCATGCTTATTCTCACGTGAGTCATAATTTGGTATTACGATTTTTGCTTTAATTTTAGTGAGTGACGTACGTAGCGCTATGCGTCTTTTTTTTTGTTTGTGTTGATACATTTTACCAACAATTGTATTTTGTCATTTGGAGCGGTTATGTAAACAAAAGTTTAGATTTTTAGCACGACTGCCTTTAAGCTCAAGTTTGATTTACAATTTTTACAGAGGTTCGCTGTCTTATCTTATCACACCATATAAGCAACCACAAAATTCACTCCTTCGCTTGAAAAATCATAAAGCGGACTATAGGAGTATTAAAAAGTTCATATCGCTGTTTGTGGGTGGCAAAGCCGCTGCATTACAGCTCTGATAAAAAAAAATCTAGTCACCTACAAATTGACAGTGACAATAAGTGAAATAAATCTCACTCACTGCGAAAATCATAATACCAAAATTCAAGTTCAGGGACGTAGTGTCATCTGGTGACGCGTAACTGGAAATCATAATAGGGACATAAATCGGGACTAACCAATGTGATATCCCACAGAAAAGGAGATGAAAAGAATAATTTAAAGGACACGTCATCACTGGCAGCGAAAATCTCTTATCATCAATAACGAAACTACCAACACCTATCTACCAACGAAACGGGAAGATAAAAGTGTCATAACGAAGCAAAATAACAAACCCGCCGGAAAAAACAACCTAACCGTCGAAATGTTTAAATGCAATACATCTACACCTGTAAGTACATTAACACCAGTCTTACAAGAAGAAAGGAATTCTAACAGATTTCAACAAAATAGAAAAAGAATGTTTGATATTTGTTGACGGGAAACAACCTATCCTAAGACTCATTAAACAAAAGGGCGATCGGCGATGCTACCCTTGTCGCACAATTCTTAAATAAAATGGGTGGAAGGACGTCATGCCCAGCACCCGTATTAATATTGAGATGGTAAAAATGTATAAGGCTAAATGGAAACCTGCGTGAAATACCTGACAAACTAATAAGTGGTGGCGCACAAATTGCGAATGCCTAAAAGAACTGCTAGCAAAAACGAAACATTTTGGCAAATCATGGGTGAAAATAAAAGCAGTAGCCCCCAATAAAGTAAGATTGTCCATCCTAGTGGGCGTTCTAAGCACGCTTTAAATTGACGATATAGAGAGAAAAAGTATAACAAATGTTTGATTTTTGACTTTTTTTCGACGTTCTGCAATTCTGTTAATAGTGAAAATTATGCCACTGATTGTGTATCGTCAGGGAAGATAAAACAGTTTCAGCTGTTTGATCCTGAAAACAAGTCAGCTTAACCACATTACAAATAATGATTCTGAAAATATTTGGAAATTAATGCTTGAGCCGACCAAACAGCATCGTGCACATAGTTGCTTGTTAAAGATCCATGAGTTTGATGACAAGATAACCGTGAGTACAATTTTGACGATTTAAATTCCGAACCGCCTTGTAATAAAAGTAGAGTTTATTCCTTGATCTGGAGGTGTTGCAATCGTCGAAATCGAAATATTTGTGTGGTAAGGAATAAAATTCAAACCATTGAAAAAACCAAACCGAAATTATATGATCTTTCACCCAGGCCTTTTTGCCCATCCAGTAAATTAAAATGTACACACTTACGTTAGCTATGCTTTCATTTTTACCGTCCGCACAAGAACTGTGACATATTTAGAGACTACAAAGTAGAGTTAGTTCTTTACTTTTAATATTTTCAGCAATTTATGCTTCTCTTCGCCTATATATGAAAATGCCCTTTATCATCAAATTATTTAGTCCCTGTAGGTAGGTTGTAAAACTTCCACTACAGCATCCTTGGCTTGTCGAAAGAGGCGACTTAACAAAGGTTGAGTTGCTGGGCCGAATACCCACAACCTTAAAAAACTTAACTGTTAAACAAATACAACAAAAGAAAATCTGGATACCGCCAATTTAACCAGACCCGTTGCTTTAAAGTGAAGTTGACCTCGGCAATCTTAGTGTTGGTTTTCTTTTTGGTTCCCAGGTGATATAAGCTTTTTTAATTTTAAAGCAGTTGATCATCATACATGTGTAAACTACGTTCACGCATGCGCCTACCCAATCTGTAAATCATTGCGCCCTCTGATGTTAGCCATCCAAAATATAAAGATTCATTTTACAACAATTTGGATGATCTAATCTGACTACGTCAGAATATTGATTGGTGACTTAATTACAAGAGCTGGCAAGAATCAGACTGACTTATGTGAAAACATAAGTCCGTATTCCCGACAAGAGCTAGCGACCGTTAACGGAGGAAGATTGAAGTATTTTGCGTTCGCGCACGACCTCATTAGTCTGATAAACAAAGATGACAAAGCACAATTTCAGAATCTTGTTAGCAGTAACATTATGGAATCTAACCACCGTTCTGATGATCTGAACGCTCTACGGAAGGTATTGAACACTTCGGTTGTCAGTGTTGCCCAGACTCCTCTAGGTATGGTAAAATTAAACCCAAAAATGATTGGTTTGATGAGGAATTTCGTCGTGTTATCGAGCATCAGAATATAGCCTATAAAGAAGCGCGAATACGTTTCACAATCACCGGGAATAACAAAGCGGTCCTTGCTAGGGGAACCGCAAATCGGATTTGTAAACGGAAAAAGCGTGAAAGGTGTAAGGCTAAAGTCTTAAGAGTACAACAACTCAGCAATTAGCGAAGTTTATGTAACTTCTTTAAATGAGCCACCGGACTGCACCAAACATCCAGACCTTGGTCTATTACCATTCGGAACCAGGATGAAACCTCCGTGTTAACATCGATGCAGCGCTCAACACTTGGCAGGAGCATTTCTCTGGTTTAGACAATGTTAAACAGGTTTCAAATGCTGTATTTAAAGATTGTCAAATACAAACTGCGGAGATGTGCATAGAGGACCGATCCTACGAGAACGTCTTCAGTGTATTCACATTGGCCAAGCAAAGACTAAAAACAAACCGTTCCTCTGGGGTTGATTGCAGTAATTCCGAGCTCTCATTATTTGGAGAGGATACTTTGTGGAACTATCTTTTCGACCTTGTTCAATTAGTATGGCAAATCCAAGATATTCCTGATGAATGGAAGGTGGCCACGTTGTGTCCTATCCTTAAAAAAACGAAGATCGTTTAAATGCAATCTGAAGCCGAAGCTCTCCCAACTCTTTCGCGATTAATTTTTTACGTCTTATTTTATGCCATCGCCAGCTAAATCGAGGACGCACAAATACAGGTTCGCTTTAATTTACCATCTGCACAATTCATTGCTCCAGCCATTTTTGTACTGGTGTAGAAAATGGGTCGGCCCATGGTTTTTGTACCCGAATAGGGTCATAGTTGTGTTCATGGCTATCACCAACTGCAATCAAGGGACGAAAAATCTCATTACATCCTCCCATTGAGATTCAACCCCGGCACCTCCCAACCCAAACACCACAGCTTTAACCACTGTGCCAATTTGTTATCTTGTCCAAATAAACCGCTTTTAATATGTAGAAGCAATTCAGGAACACCAACGGTATATCATCGATATTTTACCCAGGCCGACATAGTGTTAAAATGGTTTTTTGCCAATCAACATGTGAACACAATAAATATCTTTAAAAGCATGCATGTAGTGTTAATATCAAATGACATTGCATTCCAGTGTTTCTTAAACGTTCGTAACTTACCACCTAAAATATTAAAAATTCTGTATTAAAACTAACAAAATATTGTAAATTTGTGTAACTAACTAGTTTAAATGTATTAAATGCATAGTATAAATATAATGATGTGATTATATAAGTATAAATAACTAAAACATAACCTCAACATTTGTTTACATAAATCCGGTGAAATTTTTTAAAAAATTTATGTCGTTATGTTTAAGACCACGTTAGCCGATCTAGATAAAAAGCATGGAAATGAAAATAGTCTAGGCATATTAACACTATGTGCTGGTTTAGATGAAATGTTAGATAAACCCGGCATCCCATTGCGATGCATCACCGAATTTTGTGGCAATTCGGGCACTGGAAAAACTCAGCTGTGGTAAATCAAAATACTATCCAAATCTTACCAATCGGTTACTAATTATGTAAATTATTTTAAAGTATGCTACTCTGTGTCACAGTTCAAATTCCGCAAGCAATCGGTGGCCTTAACGGAAAAGCATTTTTCATCGATACTCGACATGGCTTTAATCCGAAACGCTTCGATGAAATATCGAAAAATGTTTTTCGTTACTTAAAAAATTTAACGGCCGATAAAAATTTAATCGATGAGACTGAATTTAATTTCGATATTTCGAAAAATGTCTTCATACGAAATGTGGATACACCGGAACAGCTTCTGAATTCGGTACGGTGGATTGGAACGCTTTGTAAACTATCTAAGGATGTATGTTCGTTAGGCTCGTTTATGAAATCAACGTATTGACATTTTTGTTCTTTTTTATAGGTTAAACTGATCGTAATCGATTCGTACGGATATCTGATGAAATCAATCCAATGTCAATACGAACAGAGGGCTATGTCTTATAAAATTTTAACGAAGCTGCATAAAATCTGCTACAATCATGATATAGCGGTATGTACAGTCACTTGTTTGAATTAAGTAGATTTGTTTTCAAAATGTTTTGTTGATCCCCCCTATTACAGGTTGTCATCACAAACGATTTTACCACTGTCATTCCGAACGATTCATTCACCGAAAAAAATCCCTTGATCAAAAGGAGTTCACAAATTTTGATGCCTTCACTGGGCGAAAGTCATTCGCATAAAATAAACCAACGTATAACATTGGCAGGCACATCGATCCAGAAATTTATTGCCGAGATGTCGAAAACTTTGTATCTGCCCACAGAAATTGTCGAATTTAATTTTAAGGATTTATTGTAAATTATTGGCTAGTTTTAAGGTAGACAAGTTATTAGAGAAATGTAGTAAATTTTTGTATCGATTTTCGAATGAGTCGTCTTTAGTTCCATTTCAGCGGTGGAGTATTGCAAATGGTATAACGTACCGGCGTTAAACAAATTAAATCGCTAGCATTTCGGTAAACTTGGTTTAGTTGCGGTCAGACAAGCAACTGATAAACCTACTATATGAGATGCATCCGGTAAGTCTACAAAATAGATTAGGTAAGTACAGACATGTGGTACAGTACAAGTACAATAATATGCCAGCTTAAAATATTCAAAGATGGCGCAACTGCAAAAGCTAAAACTTTAATAGTAGCGCAGGATCTTGATATTATTGTTCTCGCTCTCGATGATACCATTTTCTCATCTTTGTTTTTCTGACCTTGACCCGAGACGATCTCTTAAGTAAAAAGTGTTGTCTTTTTATATTTTAGAACTAAAATCCACTGCACGGTAAAATTACAGGGCAGAGAAGGTTAAAGTAGATAGGATGGTGGGATGGAGATCGGAAGATCCCCGCCTCAAGAATCTAAGTGGAAGCGGTTACTTATAAAATGTACGGGGCGTTCCGAACCAGAATGCAACCAGCTAGTGTTGCAGTTACAGAACCTTGTGAGGGCCTAAACATCAATACAAAGTGGATGCGAACTGAATCAGCAAACTGATGCGATGAAAGCCCTTGAGGCTTAAAGGCATTGTAATCGAGACCACTAAGACCGAAGAAATTGAGTTTTTCTTGACTAAATAGGGCTTGTAACTACGCCACCTGAAAAGATATTACCCAGAATTAATGCGTATGATGTGGATCACTTAGAAAAGTAAGGGCAAGAAGTGATTGTAAGCCAAAATAACGGTGAAATCACAGACATTAAGTTTATTTTCAAAACTGGCCCTAGAAACAGCAATGTCGTCCAGTGAATCATTGAGGTGTCGCCAAAAGGCCGAAATACTATTCTAAATGAACGCAAAGTATATTTCGGATGGTCCTCGAGCTGAGTTTCCGACTATATCAGAGTCTCACGGTGCTTCAAATGCCATATATTTGGGCACATTGACAAGTCCTGCAAAGTAAAAGATCCTATTTGCAGACACTGCTCTGAGCTCGAATTTGACCACAAATCATGTCCAAAGAAAGCGGAAGGGGCTAAATAGGTGATCTGGCGACATCAAAAAGAGTTATCAGTCGTGGTGGTGACAATGCAAAGGACGCCGAATGCGTCTGTTATAATGAAGATGTCCTAAGAATATCACAATTCTGAAGTAAGATCTGCTCTGGGTAATTTTTGATGGAATTAATGCTAAGCAGAGCTGGAAACTTGAAAAAGAAATACGGATGTTTCTCGATTAAATTTTAATTATGAAAAATCTTTTATTTAGCTTTATGATTTTAACGTGTCACTTGACTGATGATTTAATCAGAAGTGAAGTTAGCTACAAAAGTTAAAAACAGTGGAACATATGCAATGATTCGAATGCGTTCAATGCTTATTTCCAATAATTTTCATCTAATCAGTATCAAGTTAAATTATCCGATGAACCAGTGGGTTACGTCAATACACTTAATAAAATTATGGAAGGCCTCGAAAACATTCCTATTATCATAACTGAGGCTTCAGTGCTAAATCTAAACTATGGCATAATGAGGACACAATCGAACGAGGAATCCTCGTTGAAGAGTTTGGTGCAAGACGAGACCTCTTTGTTATAAACAGAGAAGATCAGCCAATCACCTATTGCCACAATGGTGAATAAAATATAGATTTTACACTTATGGGTGGTATGTTGTTGAAATAAGTTACCAATTGGGAAAAAGAAGACTGGGCTTCTAGTGATCATCGAGCTAAAGTCCTAACTTTAAAATCTTTAAGCAGTTCTCCGATATCCACGGAAATGTGCTCATAAAGGGAAATTACCTTGGTGGAATAGCAGGCTAACCACAAAAAGAGCAACAGCTCCAGGGATGTACATGTATATCATAAAGAGAAGGACCCCACAGCAAGACCGCTAAAGAAATGCAGTAGCTGTAAAAATCCAGAAGGTTTAGGCACTTTGACAAATATTTGCCTGGTAGAAAACGGCAAAGTAATTATCATTAGAAAGGGAGGTGAACGAGATTCTATCGACCCAAAATCCGATATACCAATCATGCAAATACCAGTATTGGGAAAATTACTCGGTAAATTCATAACCGACAGAAAAACTGGGTGCCACGTCACATTTCACAAGGATTACAGAAAGCAGTAAAAACGTCTTCTTCATGCGGGATCCATTGCAATGTGTAGGACAACTTTCAGTTTCCTTTCAAACATCGAAGAAAGGTTGGTTAAATGGCTTGAGATTAGTGCATCATTTACTGATATGTAAAGAGGGGCTGGCAAAATAGCTTACTACCTAAAAACGTTCTACTAAAGCAAAATGAGGAGCTGTGAGTGTGGCCATGATAACGAAACCATGGATCAGTTGCTTTGCAGCTGCAATCTTGCCGAAGACGAAAGAAACCAACTAATAATGGAGCTGACTAAAGAGTAGCCAGCCAGTAATCTAACTTTAATGATGCCCACAAACATTATGGCTTTTGAAAGGTTCTGTGATAATGTTTTAAGCAATAGATAGACAGAGAGGCTAGATATAGTAGAAACCATGCACCTTCACGTGGCAGGGATGGTAACAGGTAAAACAACCTGGCTAAGCATACAAAGAACATTAAGAGAGAACAAACACGATGGCGTGATAATGTATAAAGGCTGAGCCTAGAAGACATTCTCACGCACGAAAACCATCAAATGATAACAGCAGCAGTCGCCTCTTAAAACATCAAAAGTTCGTTTACTAAGGAAACCAATTATTCTGGTAAAAACTGACAAAAGATGATTCCTAGCCTTATAACAGCATATTGCAGTACATATCCTCAAAAGATCGTTCGTCAACTATACAAGACAAGAGTAAAGCAATTCCTTAATGATGCTTTCTTTAGATTGTATAGTATCAGATACAGTGTTGCCGACAAAGTGATCTCAGAGCCTTGATAAATAAAACTCAAGTCATTTTTATTTAAATGTGTCATTTTACTATATAAAAAAAATCTCAGTACAACAATTGTAAATTTTACTAAATTTAAAAAACCACCTACACTCCCACAGTCATCTCATGTTATGTTTCCAAGCCCATTTCGGTGTATACTTTTCAAAATTAAATACATCTGGCTGGCCAAAATGATCGGCATCCAAATTTGAATTCGACCATTTAAACGGCGTCACTGGTGGCGCACTAGGACTACGACTTTTAATTGTGTCTTGAGTTATTGCACCGCCCCCATCCAATTCTTCACTACCGAACAACGGATCATCGGTAAGTTTTGCTATATGCGGTGTTGATACTAATGCAGGATTTTCATTTTCATGATATAATGGACCGGATACCGTTTCGAATATATTTTCTCCCGTATTTCGTGCCAAGTACAATTTAAGATCAATATGACCGTAAGCTTTGTTGCCGACCAAATCTCCGCGATACGAACGTTTCCTAAGGAATGTTGCTATTGAGTTTAAGTCGATTAGATTTGTATGTGTTTTATCTAAATTTCGATTGTCGACCGATCCCGTTCCATCATCTAATCCACTTATGTTATAAATCTCATCAAAATATGGAACTCCATTACCGTACCAATAAGTTTTGTTCAGTAGTTTATCGGTACAATCTTCACCGTGAAGCCGACCAGGCACCTGATCTATTATCCATATGGTTCCCTTTGGTAACTTTATTTGGTACTGAATCACTAATGGTTTTGGTTTGATCACGTCGCGTTTAACTAATCTTCTGATTTCGGTACTCGTATTATTGTCGTCATCGTGATTACTGGATGCGATAGTTCCACTTGTTTCTATTGTTGGTAATTCAGCCCCCATAGGTCTTGGTGCGTATGGCACCAAGCGTGCATGCCGCAAACGTTTCGAATCAATCACAATCCATTGTTTTGAACCGGTATCAGGTTGACGTGACATGATTCGTGCCCATTGCCGTCCACTATGTGCCAATCGATTTGCCGTCATTAATCGAGCGGATAACAGTATGATATTGTTGAAATCGACTTTTTCCCATAAATTTATGCTTTTGTATTTTGTCTCAACACCGGCCACCATCAATTTAACATTTTCGCCGCGCAACAAGTAGAAATCATCCATCGACGAAATAATACCCGGATATCCAGTAAACGTCATATCAACACCATGCACCAAATGACTTTTACTATCGATCGAGAAATGATAATGGAAATGATATTTCTTCAGCATACGCAACATTGTGGAATAACTTCCGGCCGACGTGTGTCCAAACAGTAAATTCACCACGCTCGACTTACACAAAATTTTGAATATCATCGACGATGTAACGTCATCGTTTAGATTAAGTGTTTTCGAATTTGGTTTAACTTGGTCGGGTGACAGCACAATATTATCGTAGTAATGTTTCAAATCGCGTAAATCAGCACCCGAGTTCATGATTAGAAAATCTTCAAATGGAATTTCCCAATCGGATCGCGATCGTTTAACACCTTTACGAAAACCAAACTCGATACCTTCGAGCTGATAGTAAAAAAGACGAACTTGATGCCAATAGTGATCGAGTTGTATTTTAGAGTTTTGGGCACCGTCGATAACGACCGCATAATTTTTCGTTAGGAATTCGCGCAGCCACGTGCAAAACATTTGTTGGTCATCGTTTTCTTCACAATACGATTGAATTGTGCTGTAATTAAGAGAAATGAGTTAAAAATAAAAATAAGCCACAATATTATGCAATAACAACTTACTTGGACCAGTGTGAATATATATTGCTCCATGTTAGCGCCCCCTCTAAAATTCCTGCGGCATACGCTTGTATTTGATCCGGATACTCGGGTTGCGTATCAATTTCGATTTGTGCCCATCCATTTTCAAAAATCGTATCCTTATAGCATATGCGTGCCACACCTTTTGATATGTTTGCCAAATTATTTTGCTGGCCCCAAAATTCGACGCGAAATCCTGATTTATGCGACCAAAATGCGGTAGCACAATATGTTCCATCGTATTGGGGTCGTTCAATGTCAGCAATAAAAACGGCAGAGAGTGCAAGTAGAGCGGCACCAAATAAAATGTATAAACTAATTCGGGTTTTAAGCCACGATGCACCTACAACTTTCAACATTTTTTTAACGTTTAAATATACAGCGGCAACAGCAACAACAAAAAAATACTAAGTGACGAGATTACAAAAAAATAAAATAAACCAAGATGTTTATGGTACTTGAATTAGGAATAGTGGTTGCGTTGTTGGTTCGTTTGTGCGCTCGGAATAATCTGACATAGGAATGAACTTAAGTTTAACAGATGAATTTAAAAAAAAAATATATTATAATTTCTTTTCCGAACTTTTGATTTTAAAAACGGTGGTTTTGATGGTGAGTGGTTCCTTTAACTACTTATAGTATTAAAACTGCAGATAAAAACTAGCTGTAGATAATATCACTTTGTGTACGCGCGTATTTTAATTATCTTTCCCTGTAATTAGAAAAGCAAAAAAAAAAATTAATTAATTTTATAAATTTCACTCAAGTATAATGTAAAAATCACTCAAACTTTACTTTCATATTCATGCACAAATTTACTCAGAAATTTTACTCAAACTTCATTTTTGCTCAAATTGAGTGCTAATCGAAATTTTTGCATTAGTAATAGATTGGAGCACATTTGACAATTCTTGATTTAATTTTAAAGACCATCGAAAGAGAAAACAAAAGATAAAACCGGAACATAACGGAAATATAAGACATAATTTGCCACTTTCATTTGTTTAAACATTAAAGATGAGTTAGCGCATTTCTTGATTTGTTTGATTTTAATTGAATTTTGATTGAGACTAATTTGATTTCCCTTGCCATTGTTTAAGCGAAATTTATAATTTATCCGCAGCAACTTTACTAGTTCTATTAATTATAGTTTTAAGGTTAAATTTATGTCAATTAAATTGATGTGTTCGAATTCTACTTTTTTGAATTCAATTAAACGATCTTTTAGAGTATATAGTAAGTAAACTTCTATATGAAATAGTTTGGTTAATTTATATAGACCTTAATTGGTTTGTTAATTTGATAATTGCTATTTTGAGAAGTTAATCTTAATTTAAATTTAATTATGAGAAATTTTATTGAACTTGAGCTAAAATTTAAAGTGGAATTTTGTATTGACTTTATTTACTTCCTTATCTAAATTAATATGTTGCATTGTTTTATGGTTCTAGATTATAATACCCAGGGGTTACGTTAAAAGGTTGAAAACTTGGATAATTAATAAAATCATCGAATGTTCTGAAGAAATTCGGAAAATCGTAAAACACATTTTCGATTAAAAGACCTAGACTGTGATCGTAATTAAAACTAGACAATGGATTGCTCGTAAGACTTTGAAAATCGCTTGATGACTACTACACCAAACGTCAAATCGTAGTACCAGCCAACTGAGTCAAAAAGGCCCTGCATGAAATGCATTGTGGTTAATTTGGACCACATTTTGGCATCAATAAAACATTGGATAAAGTAAAAGGTTGGTGAAGAGCAAGAGTCGCGCCATTCGAGCGATTAGCAATAAACATTGCTGGCCCATTTGGAGCTACTTAAGTTCCGATCAAGAATCAAGAAGTTCGAACAGTTGCGGACACATTTGTGAACAACTAAGCATGCAAATTTGGAGAACCAATGGAGCTACATTCCGATCAAGAACAAAAGTTCGATTCATCTATATAGCAAGAGCTGTGTCGAAACAAGCACTACACCATTGCACATGGTGGAGAGATTCAACAGAATCTGTGTCTACTAAGTTTTGCGTTACAGTTGTTACTTAAAATCTTTTAAAATGTTAAAGCAATTGGTAGTCGCAATCAGAAATATAGATTCGCCATCCCTGATGTAGATTATGGCGTATATATTAACCGAATTTGATATTTAACACGTTACCATGGAACTTGAATTTATAAATCCGTTCAACAACCTTTTTACATAAATTTGTTACCCACATAAAGTGTATCATGTTTGCCGAAATTCGATACATCAGCTCACAATTTTACTATCAAATTACATATTGTGTCCTACTTGCTGTGTGAAAAAAATATAGATAACGTGCACATATCACTCCCACTATACATAGATATATTAAAAAAGATATTATACGATTATTGGTTGATAGACAGTATCAGGGGGTTAGATAATATTATGGCATCAGCTTAAGATCAAGCCGAATCTAGATCACGTTAAATATTTCATGTCGTTGAATGGTTAAATTTGGTATCAAATGCAAATATTTTTCACTGAAACTCGCTATACGCATAAATTGTTTGCTTTCGGTTACAGTAATCTTCAATGAGGAGGTTAAATGTAGAAAAACAAATATTGTTGTTGACTATCGAGATTTGATTATGTATAAAATATGTACTCCCGGCTAAACATGATCGCGCTATGTAAACAAACATATTGATTTGTTTAATAAAAATTAGCAGACTTATTTATGGTTTTGAATGTCTCGCCTTATCTTTAATTGGTTAATGTCGTAATGTGTATAAATGTGTATAGTATTCACTGTGCACATAATTATTGAGAGGGTATTGAACTAGTTTTTTGACCTCCCCAAGTAAGTTTTAGAATAGTTATGGGCAATGGCTCATATGGCAGCGTTTTAAACTTTAGGTTCTGACAAAGAAGAAAGAACAAACTACAAAGTCCTTAACATAATTGTATATTGCTTGACTACCGAATTGTAGCTTACATCTCCTTGGTTCAAGTTCTTGAAAAATCAATTCCCTTCAGTTTTCCGAAAAAATAAATAAATTGGTATAGCATTTTGGTATATGCAACATTTATCGAATCAGTTGAATTGTGTTGAAATAAAATGGCTTATGATTGTAAACGCGGTTATTAATGTTTTGACATTTTTGTTTTTTATAAAAGTCTTTTCCTGTAGAAGTGTAGTGTACATTGTTTTGTTACTAATAAAATATATCTTGTGAAGAACAGGTGTTGAATTTTATGTCCAATTAAATTTGTTTGTTGAGTGAAAAAGAAGAAATCAGCAAAAACCATTGTCAAATAAAGTGCGATTCCTAAGACGACTGTTTAAAATAACAATGTCAGAGGCAAAAGATCTTGAGAGGCATTTGATAGCAATGGAGGAATTGAAACACAACCCACGAAACACACCCCAACAAAACTGTGATAACTGAGCGCAAAAATGGAACCCTGGCCGAAATTTGTCATTCAATGGGAGTTTTGTCGTTCATTGGTTTTTAAAGAGGTCTTGATAGTATAACATCCCTATCATTTACATTCAGGAAGTTAAAGCGTAAAGTAAATGCTTCACGGCGATCTTGTGCAGCAAAGAGTATATAATAGCCAAACGAGATGATTTTGTAACGTTTATAGGTCGTTACACCACTATCCATATAGTTTGTTAACTCAATCAAAAAAAAATATTAAATATCATGTTATGTTATGTCTAATACATAATAATATACATAATTTTTTTTTATCCCTTCATTGATGGATTCAATATCGAATGTATTGCAAACGATTAAATTAATTTAAAATTAAACAAATTTGTGGCCAGACATCGTTAAAAATCTAACTAGACGGTATTTTAATAAGTTTTTAAGTTTTTTGAACTTTATGATATATTATGTTGATAGTTATTTGATAATATTATGTTACATTAATTTATGTTTAAGAAACTACAACAGTATTAACTCCAAAGTATAGGAAAAAATATTTTCTTATCGTAACAGAAACAACCATTTTAACAATCGATGGCACTTTTCTGAGGATACTTACATTTCTGTCAAAAACGATTCAGGAGTTAACAATATATTTTGTCTTAAAAAGGATAATGGAATCAGATACAGATTATATAATTGTTTAATGGCCAGAAGACTAGTGATGGCTACTTTCAGTTGTCGACTATCAAATATATGAAAGTATAAGAAATTTTCAGTTGCGTCCTATGTCAAATATCCATAACATTCAGTAAAAGGAACAAACCGTATTTTAAACTCATAAAAACACTTTTCAAACTTGCAACTTATCTTTTATTTAAGTAAGACCTGTCAAAGAAAGAAGCGTGAAAGGATATTTTTTATCAATTGATTTCGGTCACTGAGAGAATAACACCTTATAAATTTTTCAAGTTCAGATAACCGCAAAACGATAGAAAAATCAGTCTTACTGTCACTCAAAAATGACGTGTACGGTGACACTAGCGCCACCAACCAAACTGTCGCTCTTTGTGAATGGATAAGTAATACGATAATTTTTCTTTTGTTCTTTTAGAGCCCGAATCTCAAAAATTTGTATAGTATTCATTTTTGGTAATCAATATTTTGTACCTAACAAATTCCACATTTCTGATTTTGACGTTTGAAAAAGCTGGTTTGCGTTCAAAGTGTTCGTATAGTTCTTAGTTCTTAAGCTTCGACTAAGTTACGTTACTTTTTTGATAAATAACGATCACTTGTTGGATGCTTTGATCAAAGTGTTTGAAATGTAAGTTTTGGTTGGATAATTAAAACTTGGAAAGGTAACAAAATTATTGCAAAACTATCTAAGCTACAAACTGTGCAGTCCAATCGCACGCAAAGGATAAACAAATCCGGGATGGGCTTTGTCTACGTGAAAACGTCCATAGGCGGTGTCGGAAATTATTTACTTGACAAATTTGCAGTTTATAAAGACAAAACAAACAATTATTCTTTATCAAAACAGATTGCTTTTTCTGCTATCAAGTTGTTTGATTCGTAAAAAAACAATCTGAGAGCACGTTTAAGCGATCTAGACATTTTGAAAGGTTTATCTCTCTTTTACTAACACAAAAAAAAACAGTTCTGTCATTTTACTGCTAATTTTAAGTGACATAAGATTTGTTTAGTTTTATATACGTAAACAATTAAACAAACATTTTTAAAATTGGAGAAATTTATTTTTGTGTTCGATTTGCAGAAAAAATACAGATTGCTTTTCTAAGGAGAGAAAAAACGAATCGAAGTTGACCAATTAATGTCGATTTCGATTCGTTTTTCTCCTCCTTAAAAAAGCCATCTGTATTTCAGCTACAAATCGAATAAAAAAATTAATTTCTTCAATTTTAAATATGTGTGTATAATTTTTTACGTATAAAATAATTATAAACGTTTTTGACAAATCACTAACAATTGGCATCAAACTGACATAATTATTTCTTTGTGTTCGTAAAAGAAGGGTAAATCTTTCAAAAAATTCGGATTTCTACAAATTGCTTTTTTTTTTTACAAATCTAACAACTTGATAGCAGAAAAAGCAAATTTTTTTAAAAAGAATGTTTTTTTATGACGAATCGAAATCGACATAAGTGTACCGTATTTTAGTTCAAACCACTAACATTTGACAGCTATGATATACATAAATCATTGCAACAGTCCAAAACCCTTTCTCACCAGGCTTTTTTTGGATGGTTAATGTGTTTGCTTTTTTTCAGAGCCAGAAAGGTGCTGAAGTCAGATAAATAAAATAAAAGTGAGGTCATCGTTAAGATTTTTTAAATAAATGTTGATCACTATTTAGATGCGTTATACCAGATTAATTTTTTTTAACTCAAAAAAATTGTACTTGTCAAACGTCAAAATTTGACAAAAAAATAAGGGTGTGTTCGAAATATTAATTTCAGTTGGTTAATACTTTATAAATTATTTTAACGGCAAGATTACTGCAAAACATAACTAACGTGCCACATACTTATTAAAAGCCAACCACATTTGCAAACAGATGAGCATAAACCTAACAAAACTTGAATTCAATATAGACAGAAAGGTTTTTCGACCGCCTTTTAAATATTAGTGCAGTTTATATAGCAGAATTAGATGTAGTAATTATGTTTAAATCGCCAAACCTAGATAACGTGTAACCGTATTCTCATTACAAGACAACTACATTTGACAGTTGGGTTCCACCATAACTTTACTTCTTTTAAAAATATTTAGAAAATTTCTCTACGAGTTTTACGGGCAATTTAGCTCTCACAATTTTTTTTTTTTTTTAAATCAGAGTGAGATGAGAGTGAGCTATTCGTTGTTTTTAAAAAAATCGGGATCATTTTATTTAAATGCACAGATTAAGTTTATAAAGCGGTTTAGTGACGTTAGTCTTTTTGGGGTGCGTTCAATTTGGTCCGTTTTGCTAGACAGTCGAATTACTTTATTCGACATTTCTTTTCGAAGTTAAAATATTATCCAATACACAATATTTCAGCCAAAATACAGCTATATCTTATCTTACGCGAACTTATCAAAGAATGTAGTATATATTTTTATTAACTCGGTAATTAAATGAGATCGCTAATCCCGAGTAGAAAGGGGTCACTAATTTAAAAAAAAAATCACATACTAAAGTCAAAAGCAAATCGTGCAATCTGGCCTAACTTGACCTAAAATAAATCCGAACATTAAAATTAATTAACCAACATTTTGTGTATTTAACCTACATTAGCTGCATTTACAATATTCAACAAATGGATAAAGCAAACAAGTTTTTTGCACCAAAAAAAAAAAAAAAAAAAGCGGAACTCAAAAACTATGTACACTGTATATTCCAATTGTGGTGAATATGATCACCTTCAATATGTTGCCAATCTAATTATCATATATTTGTACAAAGCACATAGTTGTCGACAAATTATTTAGATCATCGAACACCACACTATAATTTACACACACACACACATTTTAAATTTCAGGAAGTGAAATTCTATAAAAAGTCATATGTCTTCACTAACTATATATATATATATATTGAGTGTAATATGATGCGATATACAGAGCGAACGACACATTCTAGTTCTATATATAAGCATATATTCTAAAATACCTTTTGTAGGTCGTGCGCGGCCACTTAAAAACTATATAAAACGTAAAACTATTTAACGACTAGTATTTTGTGATTTTTTTCGTTATTTCTTAATTAATAATTATTAGTAATTATTTATTTTATAAACTTTCATTTTTATTTTCTCTTTGTAGGTTCGCGATTTGGTTCTTTAATAGCGATTTATTCACTTAACACTAAAACCAAACGCAAATCTTTTTTGTTAACGCAAATTTTCTATAAATACGTCTGTTTGTGTGCACCGACAACAACTTTTATCAGAGCAATAAATTAATACGCGAAGAAGCTTAAGCTTAACAAAAGACGAACGACTAGAGATGATAGTGTGCAATAAATTATTGTAATTTTTTATATCAGATTACGTTACAATATTTTCCTAAAATCGTGTACAGATTTACATCATAGAACCGTGATGTGGTGTGGAACCTATCCATATGCTTAGTGTTGATTTTAATTTTATATCGATACTAAATAGTGGAACTTATGCACTTACTAGTAGTTCAATTTTTTTTTTCATTTAATGAACAACGTTATTCAAAGCATACCTGTACCCTCATATAAATATAAACAGTAACTGGATTAGACCTTTGAAAAACGAAACGAAACAAAATATTCGCGTACTTCATATTCATTGTCACATATATAAAGTGATGATCGTTAAACTGATCTGTCATAAAAGCTCTGTACTTAAGAAGGATTTCGTGTGATATGATAAGTAGGAAGTATAATACGATGATGTACTTAATCATCAAACCTTGAGGTAAAATTGAACTCGTCTAAGATTTTTGCTAACAAACATAATAAAAGATAAGGCTACCGAATATTTCGCGATTATTTAATGAAGAGATTATATAAACACCCTACGCTACACTCTATATAGATCGTTTTATCTCTTTCGAGCTTTAGCAAAACGCGGATTGAATTCAGATATCTTTAAGATAATTTTACAATTCTATTTTTAAAATAATATTGTTTTGTGTAAAGAAATGTACATACAGACACAAATTAGATTGAAGATATGCGTTACTGATAAAACATCGTTCTGGGAAAAGTATCAAATTAGTTTTTAACACACGTGTACGTAAACAATTTATATGATTAGAAAATATTATTGTTTACTGGATACCTCCCTCCCGGACTTAAATTTATTTAATATTTTAGCAAGTGATATCAAAATCAGTTTTAATCTAAAACAGATAAACTTAGGTGTATCATTTTTAAAGGTCTCCAGCCTTTCGTGATTTCGTTTTTGATCACTGTAAAAATTGTAACGGCTAAGCTGTCTTTCCAGTTTCAGATTAGGTAGTAGTTGGAGTAGCTGGGTACCATAAGGCAGGTACTTTAAAATCGGTGAATAGGATTTTTTCGGCATCAGAGGTTGGGTCAAACCTTGAATTCAGCCAGTTAACAAAATCCAGGCAACAGATGAAGCAACAATACGTCTGAATGAGAAGTTTATATCGAGAAATACAAAATGGCTGATGATATACTGGCAAGTAACAACAGATCCAGACAAGCTTTAAACCTTAAATTAAAAAACATAGAGAGGATGATGACAAATCATGGTCCTTCATGAAAAAACATACATGGAAACTTCCGAATAAAAGGCTGCCACACAATCAAGTAATATTTGCGCAAAAACATTTATATGCAATATTTGCACAGAACCGATTCAAGTTCACGTTTCAAACACCTGAGTATTTCCAAAAGAAATCAGATGGTCATGCATTATTTGTCTCAGTCAAAACCACACCATAACAAGTTGTAGCAGTCAAATTAAAGCTTTTACCTGGTAATGCAGGCATCATACTTTGCTACACGTGAAAACCCAAGAAAACAGCATTGCCAATCTCTGAACATTTCAACATCTGACAAGGATTGTGGCCCAGTAGTTTTAGCAACAGTCCTAGTAAAAGTACAGAATATTTACGGTGGTTTCAACATATTATGAGCACTAATCGATCCAGGGTCGCAATATGCTTTTGTCACAGAGCAATGCACAACAACTAGGCCTTCCAACGACTAGGGACTTATGTCAAAATGGTTGCAAGAACAACCAAACATCCAATTAAGAGAACTAGTATCCTCAAAGATGAAAAATTACACTCACGCACTGGCTACTAGCAAGATACTGCAATTCCTTAAATTCTAGTATATGGTTCAATAGCCCTGACATCCTGTACTAAACCAAGAAAAAAAAACCTCTCCGCACCAGCCAATTGAACATAACAAGAAGCGGCGCAGCCAAAAAATTGCACTACTAATGACGCCGAGTCAAGATCTTACCGATTAGATGAACTTCTCAAACAACTTCAGGGGCATTCGACGAAGTTTTGTGTTCGTGATGCGGCTCATCAAAGAGTGACGCACATCCTTCCTATTAAAGAATGATGGTAAAATGCTGTTACAGTGGAATAATTTGAACTTTGTATTCATACTGAAGCCGCCACTAACTTATTCAGAAGAGGACGATGTCTAATATACATTTTTAACAACATCCAGTATGCAGCATTTCCCGATTATCACGCAAAGCTGTCAAACCATCGTGCTGTTTTATTCATAAGTCATTTGAGAAGAAAGATTGGTGGAATAATCAAAAAAGCATCTTTACAGGACATTGTATTCGGGTTCACAGCAGTTCTTACTCATGCCATCCATTCACGATATTGGATTTTGAACGGACTTATTGAGTGCCAGTGTTAGAAAGTGTGTTTGGTGCTTTCGAACACGTCTCAAGATTTTGTTTATGGGGAATTTGCTTAAACACTAAAAAATGCCAGAGCATTTGTCACTTCCGGGAGGACTTCGCCGGCCATTAAGCGTCCTTCACCATAAATGTTGCAAAGTGAGAAAAATGTAAATGTGGTGTTATTCCTATGCATGATCACAAAGGCAGTGCATTTAGAATTGGTAGTAAATCTATTAACTCAGCCGATAACAAAAATGGCACAGATGTAATACAACAAACACGCGCCAGTGGCTTGCATCGAATGGTTTTATTTATTTTATACCTTATCGTGCACTAATTTTGGAAGGCTCTGGGAAGTCAGTGGAATTTATTCACAATCTAGTGATATGAACCGGTAATAGTCAAAAACGTAACATTTGGTGACAGCTGTGGGATTATGAATATTTAAAAATGATTATGAACAAGTTAACAAATAAACGATTGAGGGTGGATATGGTTATTTGAAGCCATTATGAATAAAGGCTTGGATCCGGATCAGCACGAATTCAACCAGAGTGGATTAGACACGACTAAGATGGATAAAAAGATAAACCAAACCATCGTAATCGGCTAAAGTATGATGGTCGTAAAACTAATTGAATTGTCTGCTTCTACCCAAAGTAAAGTAGGGAAATTACAAGAGGAATTCAAAACAGACATTCTTCAAGTTGATCAAAAATAAGATACCAAAATTGAACAAGTCGAACAAAAATTAATAGTCTCGAAAAGGGGTTACTTGACGTCAAAATAAATGGAACAATGATAGATTGAACCAGTGTTGCAAAGAGACAACACCCAGTCGTCAATGAAATTCAAAAATTTCAACAAACGAGCGAAAACCCCATTGCTGATGTATCGCTAAGGAAAGAAGTTGAGATATTGGCTAAGAAAAAGGGGCAGGTAACGACGGGGTCGTTAACCTAAAGCAAGTAAGTTTCGAAGAACAGAAACTGGCTCTCACAACCAAATGTCCCATAACCTCCATCCCTATTTCACGACTGGCTAGAAGTGGAGTTATATGAGACCATGGAATGGTAAGTCGAGTTATATGAGACCATCGAAAAAAGCCATTCAACGCAGAGACAGTTGTGTGGGAAAGATTGAAAGGAGATTCCGGAAAACAAAGGTTGCGGGTTGTGGAAGCAAGCGATGAAAAGTTTAAAGTTTCAGACAAAAACCATCAAAATGGGACTATATAATCTGAAACTACGAGTGTAAAAAAATCCGAGTGTACAGGCCAAGAAATAAGGACAACAGTTTTTTTGACGCAAAAATGGACAAAACACCGAAACAGCAACCAACAAAAGAGTAACTGGCAAAATACATTTCCGTATTCTGTAGTACTTCAGATAATGGCAGAACAAACATGATTAAACATCAGATCGACACAGGATCGGAGATCCCAATACGTCAGGCACCGAGAAGGTTACCTTTAGGAAAGCAGGTGGAGCTGGATAGGATGATTGTAGTCTAAAATTTTGGCTGGAATATTGGAAGCTCCACACTATAACGAAGAAGGGTATAGTTATTCGTTATCAAACATCGACGATATATTAGATACACTAGCACGAGCACGAATATTCTCAACACTTGATTTGCAAAGCGAATATTGGCAGGTGGCAGTCTGAGAGAAGAATAAAGAAATGCAAGCGATCAGTGTAGGCAATGAGTTATGGCAATTCTTTGTTATGCCTTTTGGATTATGTAAAGCGTCTGCAACGGTTAGTTCAGCTCGAACGTATCTGGATGACATCATAGTAATGAGAAAAACTTTGATGAGCACTTAAAGAATTTAGCGGAAGTATTCGATAGGATTCAATCACCTGGGTTAAAGCTAAGTCCGAAGATGCGTACATTGTTTCGTGACAAAGTCAAATATTAAGGGCACAAAGTAACAATCTGCTGTACGCTCAAAAGCATTTAAATGTAAATAAATCAAACATGTAAATAATTGCGAAAGTTATTTGCGTTTTACATCATGTCATCGTCGTTAGACCACCTTGTATACTTGGCGCTAAAAATGAAAATTTGCTAAAATGCAAAAATACATTTTTGATTAGGTAGCACAAAACAAAACGAAACGTGACAATAAAGTGTAAATATTGCAATAAAGTGCAAATTCTAGCTTTCATCATTTTAAAATTATGTAAACATGCATGTATAAAGAGTTTTCCATTAAGTATTCGTAAATGTTAATTTGATGTGAAACACCCGTCCATAGGAGTCGAAATAGTACCTTTACTGACTCCTTTCATTTTTTGCATAGTGACCAAATGATTTATGACAGACATTAAACTTTACCACAGTCAAAAACCACCCTTATCGTAAAACCCTATTAAATAAAACAACATTTTTTTTGCTGTAACCGCCACATCACAAATTCCTACTAAAGTCAAATGATTGAAAAAAAATAAATTCTATAAATATACAATAATACAAAAACAACAAATTCTTGGGAAATTTCCAAATTAATTATCACTAAATTCATTAATTTATGTAATCAATTAATATTTTTAGTTGGTTTTTCAATTTTATTGAAATTTCCCAAATGTCCATCAATTTTAAAATTTCGTTACACATGAACAGTGGAAAATATTTATAATGAAAAATCCAGACTTTGTGAGTGTCGTTGCGCAGTCACATGCAAATGCACTCGTGGCGAATTTATATATACGCGAGTTGATGTAAATATTTACCCGTGTATAACTTTCAAAATATGTACGCAAAATAATGACACAAAAAAAACCATCAATAATTGTATTAGCACGTTCGTCTTGCTTGTGTGTATATTAGACTTTGACGACATAATAACACTTTTAACTTTTAGGCTAGCCGTTGACTATTTTGTTTGCTCCATATATACATATTTTGCTAATCAATTCGATCATGAGGTTTGATTTTAAATTTGACATGTGTTTCCTTGACTACCAAATAACGATCAAAGATCGAAATTAATGAGCCTACTATTGATGGTGATCTAATTTGAAGTTTTGTTTGTCATGTGTGAAATGTTGGCATTTGTTAGAGTTGTTGCTTGGCGAGATGTGATTTAAATATTTATTGAGCTTGGTATCACTTAAGCTAATCAAAATAATGTTTAATTTTCTATATAAACCATGAAAATCTTCTGGAAATTCCGTTTTTAGAATGGGTATTATATTGCCCCAATATGGAGACTGGAACTGGTCTGAAAAGCAAATAAAGCTAAAAACATCGGAACACGACGTCACAAAAGTGATTAGTGAATTTAATGCTAAAAAAGCTGGTCAAAATTAGACTGACTTATGTAAAAACATAGGTCCGTACTCCCAAAACTATCTAGCAAGCAATAACGATCGCATATCAAAAGGCTGACCATCTACCAATAGAAATCAACTAAGGCAGGTGCCATTTGCAAACATAAATAAATATTCTGGCATTACTCTCGATTGCAATTTCAAGTAGAAGTAGCATCCAAAAAAGAAAAAAAAATAACTTAGCTTACATTTCAGAAAAACGTATTGGCTCATAGGTCCGAGAATACAATCTACAACAAGCTGCTGCTATATTGGCTAATTCTGAAGCCGATATGAACCTACGATATCTAACTTTCTAGTCGCTGACTAAGTACGAAAGCAGTTAGTGTCAAACGGCCATACAAAGAAATCAATATATTTTTGCAAAAAGTACTGCCACCATTTTGGATACTGGTACCACTGCTTTATAGTACCCCACGTTGCCATCATTGTTGTTTTGTACAACAAAATCGTTGTGTCAAATCTAAATAGGACATGATTGTACTTCATTAAAATCCTTAAAAAGTGCCCCAGGATAACTCGTTTATAATGAACACTTGGTCTAAAATATAATG
This sequence comes from Tipula confusa, assembly GCA_963556175.1. NCBI lineage: Eukaryota > Metazoa > Arthropoda > Insecta > Diptera > Tipulidae > Tipula > Tipula confusa. The sequence continues at coordinate 25,760,962 of OY744477.1, read as the reverse complement.
AACACTTCTTCGCTTTTTCTATGTCTCTTTGAGATTGGAATATTGGCTAGATCATATCTGTTACGAAATCTTTAAATTCTTACTGCCTATATCCGTCTTTTACGGCATTATTATATGATGCAAGTTTACCTATAGCAATACTGTAAAAAATTACTTTACATCCAAAAATTTTCGATAAAAAAGGAATGAGATAGATTCATAGATTTCTAGTTTTATACCTATAGCACAGATGAACTATACCAGATGAACAGCTTGTATGACTAAAATTTACACAAGTAAATTCATACAACGCAAATTAATGAATCCGAAATCCAACCAAACAAAAAATAGATGTACATATAAAAACGCATATTTCCATCCTTTTCTTTTTTTTACACGCGATCATTTTAATTTATAGAAAATAAAATAAATTTTTTTTCGGTTTTCTTATATTTTGGTCTAGTCTTTTGTTTTTTTTTTACACAATAGTTTGGTTTCGGCCGAGAAATCGGTTGTTTTTTTTACAAAGGGAAATATTTTAATTTTTTTTTTATGTATGTGTATTGAAATTCTATGTATTAGAATCATAAATTTAAGTATTTGAATTGTAACGTTTACTTTTGTCATAAACATTTATTGTAAATGGTTGCAAATCTAAAATTTTTAAAGTTTAATAAAAAATATATGGCTTCTAGTGTTTTAAAAAAATAAATACCTTTTATTTAAATTTGAATCGCAACAAAAATACATGATAATGACATTTTTCAAATAAATTAAGGGTTGTCCATAAAATTTCCTAGAAGAAATTTTATATTTTAGTACCAATGTAAAAAAAACAACAGCCAAAGTTCTCTTCATTAGTACAAATCGGTTGTTTTTTCTACAAATCAATTGTTTTTTGTTTGCATGTGTAGGTAATAAATTTTGTGTTGAGACGCAGTTTTTTTGAGAATGTATACTATCCGTGTGAGGTGCGATGTAAAAAAACAACGAATTTTTTGGTGGAAACGTACACTTAGATTTTAGTTGTATTAATTTGCGTAGTATAAATTTATTTGTGTAAATTTGAGCCATACAAGATGTTCATCTGGTATAATTATCTGTGCCTGTAGTATAAATTTCCTATATAGTATAAATATAGTATACATTTAGATTTAAAACGTAATGTAATGGTATGGGTTTTGTAGAAGGAACGTAGGTAGACTGAGGTTTCAGACATTAGACTATAGTTTTGTTTGCAAAGATAATATCCAGCTGTGTATTAAGAATTTTACTGCTGGTGCGAACTAAATTCACATATCGCTAACATTGACCAATTTATTGAGCATGGGGTTAATTTTTCACAGACAGTTGCAGTGATCTCCGATAAAGGAAAAGATGCAATTATTTCTTTGCCTTTTTTAGAGAGCGATTAAATGGTTGAAACGCTAGACTGGAAATTTGCCTCTATCAAAAATCAAACTTTGTTCGAAATCAAACGCGACATTTCTGATTTGCACATCAAAGGAAAGAGGTTTGCTACTAATAATTGGTTACTGCAAAGCTACGATAGCATTCTTCATATCAGTCAAAGACTTAGACATTACACATAAGAACACGTACCAACTCGAAACTATCTTTCGTCCTTGTAATGGTAGCTACACATTTGAAATAGTCAATGATTTCTGATACTTCGTATCCTTCTCACTCATCATAATAAAGATCATAGCTATTCACTTGTATCAAAACCGTCAATTGTATCAAATTGATCATCCATATTATTAGTAGCGAAAAGATTTCGAACATCTTAAGACTCTAGAACTAACCTCCTGCAAATTAGGTCCTTTATACATTTCTTAAGCATATGGTAAAGAGTTACCGTCCATCATTTACAGATCATTAAAAATTTTTGTGCTTACGCCAAAAAAATTTGCTTTTGGAAGTGGCTTATTTATTAACAATATTAATCATCTTCCAAAAATAATCAATTAACGATTTAAAGATTATTGTGTAAACAACTGTTCATTTAACTCAAGAATTAAAACGCAATGGAACATTTAACTATGATGGCGTTATATTTTTAAAAGAAGACATTTGCAATCGAAAAATTCTAGTTATATATGTTTTTGGCAGATGTCTCTGCCTTAGAAAAAAAATAAATTCAACAATCAAAATAATTGTCATTGAATATTTGATGAATTAGAAAACAATTTGATTAGTACGTCATATTTGGCGCCACATATCATATATTTATGTACATACAAGTGATAAGTGATAAAAATGTGATCATATATTTACGTACATATATAGTTACGAAAACTATACACAAAACTAATTGAAAATGACAACAATAATAAAACACACACACACTGATTTTTATAAATATATAAATGATAACGACTTACCTATCTCCCGGACTCAGGAAATAAATTTCTCTCTTCTCAACCCATTGAAACTGATACGGAAATGATCGGGCGATTGTGGGTGTCAGTCCAAATTCTGAAAATAGAAAATTATGGTATTTTAAAATTTGTAATAAATACTTAATTATATATCAAAATGTGATAAGAGTATGCGTACAAAAATGTACGATATCTAATCAACTTGTTAAATTTCTTATTCCAATATTATAGCGATAATGATTTAATAGCGCATTGAAATTTGGTTAGTAACATTTCGGAGTAAAATTCGTCCTTCCCTTCTATAAATTACACCCAAGTGTAATCCAACGGTTACCATTTTTATGAACTGCCGTAAACTTTAAGACTTATCGATTAGTCATCTTTTATTCAATTATCAACACATTAACAACTTTTCCATTATTTTATATAACCATCAAGAATTAGCACGAAGTTGCTGGCGTGATTTATAATATATGCGCGCATTAATTATGTGATCTTGTTTAGTTTTAGTAGAAATATAGGGAGGGGGTTTTGAGTCACACATCACATTCATGATTAGTTTTTGGAATTTTTTTTTTTTTTTACTTTTCGACATTGTGCGATCATTTATTTTGATTTTTTTTGTTGTTATTAACATTTTCATTATCATATATACAAAAAAAAATACGCGAAACGCGAATCTTATTTGTTAGATTGTTAAGTGTTTTAACACGTCATGTGTAAAAACTGTAAATAAAAAAAAAGCCAACAAAACAACAAAATTAGCAAAACCCAAAAATGTGAAGTAAAGGTATTATGGTATAACGAAAATAATTTGACGTTGGTGTGTCATACTAAAGTGTGTTAGGATCACACGGATGGTCATACTTTTTTATCAGCTGAGCGTTTGTTTGATTAATATCTGTTTATTTATTTAAATTGTTTACATTAGGCTTATTCTAGAGCTAGAACTTATTCACGGTGGAATAATCCATTTTTTTTAAAGAAAGATTTATTTAACGATCTACAAACAATTTTAGAGGGGAGTGTATAAAAATTAGATGTATATCAATGAAATCGTCGCAGTAACAACTTTCTAAGCAAAGAGAATGGCTGCAATTCGAAAATAAAAATGCAAATATGAAGTTCGTAAAATTATGATAAGCTGCAGTCGATTGCTTATAAATTATTATAGTACGGACAAAGACTATTAAGCACTATCAGCAAAAACGTCAACTGAGCAATGGCAAAAAGAGGATATATATCTTTAATAATAATAATAATGCCCCAAGAACCTCTACGCCTGCCAAATGGAGACTCTCATTTTAGAGATCGCTGTACCATACAACGAAGATCGGCTCGCAGAACGAGCCATCATACTCGTTTACTTCGTGAACGACATTATGCATTTTAATCAAATTATGGTATGGTCAACAGACCATAAGCTAGACCATAAGCAACACTGACATCCGAACTTTTCAAAATCTCCCATAGAGCGTTCACATCATCAGAACGGTGGTTGTTTTCTATAATGCTACTGCTAAGAAGATTTTCAATTGTGCTTTTTCATCTTCGTTTATCAGACCTCCACAGTTAAAATGTTAGTTAACCAGTACGAAAACTACCATTTTAGCTTTCCAGTGACCAATTGATGATCACTGCTACAAATTGGGCAGCCAACCGATTAGATCTCACATCTTGAATTACCTAAGACCTTCCATTTGAAATTAACATATGGTCAATTTGACTTCGGGATGTTTAACGAGGGTGTGTCCATGTTTCCAAGTAGATATTTTTATTAGGATTTTTTTCATTATCGCAAAGTATATTATTCTTTCCCATTATCGGTCGCTAGATCTTATCGGAAGTACGCAACTATGTTTTCACATAAGTCAGTCTGATTTTTGCCAGCTCTAGCATTAAAATCATCAATCAGTATTCTGACGTCGTGTTCCGGTCTGGATCCCATCAGAACATTCAAATTATTATAAAATAGATCTTTAACTTTGGGTTGGCTTACATAGGTGGCCGCATGAATACACATGATTGACAGGTTTGCTAGATACATGCTAAATGTACACATACGATTTTTAACTGCTGTGAAATCTAAAACAGCATTTTCATTTGGGGCCTCACTTACGATCATAATAATCTCTAAAGCTAAAACATTTTGACTTTAGAGGGTACTAACAATCAATGAGACAAATTAAGAAGATCGGGTTGGCAAAATCATTCAAATATACCTCAAAAAACCCAACTCCAAAAGGCAGGCATTCGACGTATGATGGACACCTCCAGTACAATAAGAAGAAATCAACAATAGAAACCTTTAAACCTAGGAAGACTAAACCGAACTGCACCCTACCTATATTAAAAAAAATCGTTTATAACCTAAAATTGTGTAACGCCATCTATTAGAATTATTTTGCGTAACAAAATAAAAATTTCAAAAATTGAAAAGTCTTCAATATCTACCATAAAAGAGATAAGAGTATTTACTCTTTTTCAAAGCTTAAGTTTAGTACTCGATATCTTTAAATTTTTGTGAATACGTCAGAGATGACGTTGGTTCATAATTGAGCTATACGAATTTAGCTAACCGAAGTTGTTGAAAATAATTTAAATTCTATATCATTAAAACAAGTGAAATTTTAAAGATCACATTTAAATTTTAATTCACTTTGATCAGAGTACTTACCTTTAATACTTGATACTAAGTTCACCGGTGGAAGAATTAGAATTGATTGATCTCTTTAAAGATGACGATCTCTATAAATTTTAGGAATAACGTGCATAAAGTTACTAAACTATTTTCACACAGAAACTTTTTGTTGCAATTTGGTTACTGAAGTAGGATTTAAGTGTTAAGTTAATGTAACCGCCAATGCTAATTATTTATTAGACAAATGAACAAGCTTTGTTTTGACAATAGTTATTTGGCTGTTACTTGGATGAAAAATTGTATTTCTATTTCTATATTACAGTAAATTTATGCAACTATTGACGACATAGTTTAACGTTCATAATAGTCACTTTCAACACTGATCCACCTAACTTGCTTCTAACTGCTCATGAAAAATAGTAAGAGCAGTGACGAATAGTTAACATAAATACTTGCTGTGGTCGATTGGAAAGCAAATAATATGTTGACTGTTGTTTTGACACTGTAAACCTTTTAATAAATTTACCGATAGCCTTAATGGCTGTACATTAAGCAACATTTGGTTGTACTCACTGGCCAGTGGTTTAATTGACTCACAAAATATTTATGCACTACACAAAACAAATATCAATTGAAACGTTTAGTACATGCAGGATAATAAAACTATTTACGGTAGTTTATAGCTATGGCAAATAAAATATGTTGGCTCTGCGACGAAACATTTCGTGCACGAGTATTACTAAAGAATTGATAACGTTTATTGATCGTAAAGGTCATTAAGTCTTTACATTTGCATATTAGAATTATCTTTGGTTTCGGACTAGACATATCGGAAAATTTAGATCGTAATAATTTTTTTTTTTATGTAAACACTAATCTCTATAATTACAAAATTTTAATTGGAATGTTTAATCACAAATCAACCTTCTTGATCTTATCTTTACCGAGAGCTATTTTCACAGAAATAATTGTGATGTGTTTCTGTTGTGTTTCACGATCTTTAAACTTTGCTAATTTTTCAAACTTCAACCACCTTAACCTCTCAGCTACACAACAAAATATACCATTGCAAGAACTTGTCAGCACTTAGATAGCTGTTTTAGCTAAATTCAACTACTCGTAACTGCTCTTGCTATTTTTCATAAATAGTTAGAAGAAGTTACGCACAAATTTATCGCTAAATTGGATGAGTTAATTTAGCAAAGTTAAATACCTTTCTAAGATGGGGTTGCTAGTGGTTTATTCGACTAGAAAGCGACTAATATACTATCCATAATTGAGGATAATTTTTAATTAAAGAATATGGAATATAAATAATATATCTTAATATGCAACCCACTCAATGATGAAAATTTCAATTAAGACGTTCATTGGTCTAAAAATAGAGATTTACTCGTAATAATCTTTTAAATATAAAAAATAAAAATATTATTGTTAAAACCATCAAACTGTGTGAAATGTATACAACATTTTTATAATTTTAATATTGCGAGGCCATCCCTATAAACCATTGATTATCACCAATTAGAGAATTAATTGCAAATTTTTGCAAAAATTGTACTGCGTTTTTCAAATTTTATCAATCGGAACGAAAGAGTTCAGTCGTGTCGCATTTTATACAGTCTTCCAAATAAAAACACAGTAAAAAGTAATCTGCGCAGTTTTTATTTATCGACATATTCATGATGGAGTACTACTTGTGTTATATTTTCTAGAGCGAATTTTACAGTTTGGTTTTTGGCGGGTTTCATTTCATTTACAATGTCAATATTTCTGACATATCAATGTGCTTCGATCATGTCTCTTAGTACTTTAAATATTGCTGTGCCGGTTTCAATTTAATTTTATTGAGCTTGTAATGTTCAGCAGCTTGCTTAATTCTGAAATATCTATCTGCGATATATGATATAAACGACAATTGCATTTCCACTTCTAGTAGTGTTATCTGAGAGTCAGAATTTATTTTGTCTCTAAACTGTGTGTGCAGAACTGCCTAACGACGAAATAATAAAAAACCTTTGGCCAACTATTATTTAAATTCGTCTGTGTCTTTCATTAGAATGGCACTACAAACGGGTAATTTTTTTTTTCTCTTTCTTTTGTCATATACATATGTTTTTGACACGTCACGAGTGATTAGCGACATCTGTCAAAGTTATTTGTATACATTTAGCATTGCTTTTAACAAACTCACATAATTATATGGGATGAATGTACCATGGTCCATTAGAAAGGAGTCGAGGCCTTAGATTTAATTTTTCGAAGTTTTTGAAACGATCGACGTCAAATTGGTGGAGCTCTTATATTGTTAGCCGGAAATCACGTCAAACGTTGCCCGTTATTCCAAGATCAACACCAACATACAAGCTGAACGCATGCCTAAAGAGTACCGCTCTCTGGAGACATGTGAAGAAAATTACACAGTCGACCATAATGCGTGTGCATTTACTTAAAGATGTTTCTACACTAACATTTGTCATGCAACTTTTGTTTTAGTTTTAGTCCTTCACTATCTTTCTACTAGATGGCATCATTATCATATAGTGTAAAAGTTATTTTACACTAATAAAATTAAAGTCAGCGACGAAGTTAATTTTTGCTTAAATGGATACGGTAATAAGCAAAATTGCCACATTTGGTATGATGAGCAGCCGCATGAGAAGAAAGAACTGTTAATGCACGGCAATGGTTCTGTGACAATGGTTCCGTCAATAGCACTCGGTAACATTTTATGATTTTGGAATATTTTTTGCCTAACATGCATGAACTGAATCTGGTCGATATACAGTTAAAATCTAATTAGTAACGCTAAGTCAGGTAATACAAATTGTGAAGGTCATCTTTCAGATGTTCTTTCAATTTATATCATAAACATAACTGCATTTTTATCGCATAAAATATGTTTAACAAAATGATAGTTTATATAAATTGTAAATACAAGCTCTTGCAATTTATCAATAATTACAGTGTAATTTAATTAATAAACAATTATAATTACCCTTAAACATATGCTCAAAGCTAACAATCACGTTTAATTATTTTATTACGACGACTTAATGAAGAGTAAGAAATGATGACTGATAGTACAAAAGTCTGGTGAAAACAATTGCTAATGTAATTATTTTGTTAGTATGACTAACCAATTTGATCATCTGTTTCAAACGATAACAATAGTGATAAGGAAATAGACAATTCAAACATCAATCGAGGCAAATTCTGAATTTTTTGAATTACACAATTATGAGAAATTTATGAGGTGTTATTATAGTTGGATTTATTGAAAGTGAAGTTTTGATATGTATTCGTTTGGAAAAGTAGCTCAAAATGTTTCTGTTTTGGAAAAAACAGTGCTAGCTATATAGCTATAAGCTTAAAAACTGACCATATAGGGACCGTGCAGTTAAAGGTTTAATACCTTTATATAAAGGATTACGTACAAATTGAGGTTTAGATGTACAAGAGTTATAATCCATACATTTATTATTTTCCCTTTGTTGCCGTGCTAGTAACACAAAAACACTATAATCATTGATTATAGAAAGGTATAAGCAAAACCGAGGTGCTACGGATTGGATGGTATAAATTTACATAGCCACTGATAGTGTTTGGACTTTTTGAGCCTTCTTATGCTAGAACCAATTCTACGCGTTTCTCGAAATGCCAATAGTCTAGTTGCTCAATTTGGCAACTAACACAACTCCAATTAGGAGAAATGTGACCAGTCTAACATTTACAATTTAACTACAGCCATCAAGGTTGGAAAGTTTTTCAGAGAAACGGAAACACAAAAATTCTCCCTATAACTTCATTCATTCGTTTCTTATAAAACGTATCGACATGATGGAATCCATTAAAAGATGTTCAAAGAAAATTCTACCAACCCGAACACAAAATCTACGGGAATTACTTTACAGAACGGACATCAAATACATGAATATAATTCTTATAAGCAGATGGCATCTGACTAAAGATCGGAGATTGTTCGAAGAAGTAACAGATGTTTCAATTGCTTAAACGGAAATCACAGAGCGAGATGTTAAAATTGTAATAGAAAACATTACACATCACTCAATGAATCATCGGATGATAGAAAAATTGTTATAGATGACCAACAAGCAGATCTAAAGAGAATTAAGGTTGCATTAACTACACGGTAGCCATGATAAAGGTACGAGATAGCAAGGGCCACACATTCAAGGCACGATCCTGGTTTTGATAGACATGGCAATATTGACTTCTAGGAGTGGAAATATCTTTTAAACCAGTGCTGTCCGAAAGGCTTAAGCTACCAAATGGCTTGAGTTAACACGATCTTTGGCTGGGTATTGGCCGGTGGTGGTATGCATGGTGAACAGACAACAACTAAACAACTACAACATTTCAGAAGATATGGATAAGTCTCCCCGGAGTTCGAGGGAATTCCTAAAGCTATCAGAAGAACTCCTGATGAGCATGTTTAGGAAGAATTATTTCATACCGCTACCGAGTTGGTAGAGGATAACAGATTCATAATGAAGTTACCTTTAAAACAATCAGTAGATAATTAAATTATATCATTTAATGCTGCTTTCAATAGGCTCAAGTCAGTGGAGAGAAAATTTCAACGTAACAAAGAATTCGAGCAATTATATAAATCATTCATGGCAGAATCCTTCGGACACATGACCTACATCGGCGAGTTTGAAAGCCCAAGCAAATAATATCTTTAAAATCGTGAAATGACAACTAAACTCCTGGTTCTATTTTCACTTCGGAAAAACCGACTATAGGACTATTTGGGGTCGACTATCCAGCCAATGTACTGCTACGATTTCGACAACATCGGTTTATGTTTTGTGGAGGCATCAAAAAAATTTATGACCAGGCATGGGTAGCAGACGATGATCGAAGATATCAGAACAATTTATTTATGGCGCCAGCACCATTCAAAGCCACTCGTTGTTTGAAACAAATTGGAACTTGATTACAATCAACCCAACTAGATGCCAATTTAATAGCACGAATCAAGGTAATAACTTCTAAAGTAATAAAAACATTGGAGAATCATGGGTTTTCGCTGCGCAAATTGCTAAAAAATAGTATGAAGCTGAGATCCACCATAGAAGCCACCAAAGTAGGTAATTTGAAATCACATGAGGGTACCTTTACATTCAGTGTACAATTACCAGAGAGTAACCGAAACACTAAGAGTAGCAAACCGCGCGTAGAAACACTAAGAGTAGCAAACAGCGGCTTAAATTGACGGGTGCTTTACTGCTGGCAAATTTGATGAAGACGATAGAGGAGTCGCTAACTATACAATTTCGTAAAAGAGCTTTATTTACAGACTCTCAAATAGTATTGGACTAGCTATCAGGTTATCCTAAACGTTGACCACATTTGTAGCAATGCTGGTGGCATGTCGTGTCCAAGGAGAACCCTGCTGACATTGCGTCTAAAGGAGCAACCGTGAGCGATCTAGCTGATAACAAACTGTTGTGGCATGGGCCACATTGGTTAGTTGATAAAGAACAGAAGACAAACATAAGAGAACATAAACCGACTACCGAAGAAATACGACCGACAATGTTTTCTTGGATAACAGTTGTAGCTCTCCGTACCAATGCCACCAACCAATGATCAAACAAAGATCTCGAGGTAAGCGCAAATGTAACGAGTTTTAATAATTTTGCTCGGCAGAGCTAACAGAAGTTCATTAAAAGACTACAGCCTGTCAATCATTAACGTTCACGCTCTTACGGATGTTAGTCAGGCTGACAAATTAAGAACTGATATATCGAAAAGGATAATATTCTTTACGATCGAACACGATCTCATTGCTTTGGTGACAATTGCCGCTTTTCGTTTTACAATCGCCTACATTAACAAAACGGTTCTTACTAGAAGTTAAGGCAACTTGTAGACAAACAAATATGTGAATGTAAAAGAAACATATGACATGATAGAAGCTGGTAAAATGGATGGATCGATTCAACAAACGTCCTGAAAGGAGGATTTGATGCGGTAACCATATGGCTGGGATCTAGTAGTCAAAGATTGACCCTTTATAGTGTGTAAAGTGTCCATCTTTGATATACTGCAGCTATTTAGCACGCTTTAACAATTCTAAAATTTTTTGTATTTTCCATTTCCCAAAACATTTGTAAAGCTTCATCGATCAAAGTATATTAACCGCAAATAAATTCAAATGTATTTTTTTTACTGTGTATCTCGTCTGGTTCTAGTTCGTTGCCCTTCAACAATATACGAGTAGCAGCGCGCAAATTTATCAATTATAAATCCATTTTATATCTAAAAAACGATTTATCTGGTTTTGTTAACGGAGATGGAAAAGTTTAATTTTAATAATTTTATGTAGTTGAGTACAAAACTACTAGTTTATTGTTATACACTCAATGCTATAGTTATTTGTTATATTATAGACTCTATTTTAACCTTCAGACACTTATAGATTTAATAGAAATAAACCTTAACATTGAAAAAATACAGTAGTATTATGATAAACTATGCAATTATAGTTTATCAAAACTTGTCTGTGTGGCTTCATTCCATGCATTCATTTATAAAGTGCAGGTATTTTATTTACACAACGAACTAATTAGTAATTTTAATAAAAAAGATTGTTTGTTGGATTTTATAAGCGCACATGTTTAAGTTACTACTAGTCGTATTACTATATTCTAGTGTTTCTACATGCTAAATAATATTTTCCGCGATAAACATTTAATTTATGGAATTTCTAATTAGGCATTTATTAAGTACATTTATGTTCGAGTGCAATTATATAATATTGAAAATTATATGCGCGCATGACCGTTCGACTTATCTCGAATTTTAATTGACCCCAATCAATGTTAAATAAAATTATATATTGACTATAAGCAATTCGTCTTAAATAGTATAAATTTAATTAATTATAAGAATAAAGTAACTTACTGTATTCGTCGAACTAAATGAAAATTTTATTTAGTTTTTGTACGAACGAATTCGGATTTGAACTTTGCCAAATATTTTATTAAACTGTTTGCACACAATAAAAAATTTATATGTACGTACGACACAAATTATTTTTAATAAAATTTGTTGGCTTTTATAAATAAATCACAAATATTATAACTTGGTAAAATATACAACTTTTAAATTAAAAAATGTCTTAACTATAAATTGAACTAGGTAAACGAATTAAAAACTATAAAATTGATTAAATTGAACTAAGTACGATTTGTTTAATTTCACTTTTTTCTTTAACTTTTTAGTTAAAATCTTTTTCTACTGTATGCAACTGTAGGTAAACTAGAAAAAATTTCTAATGTATAATTTACACTAAAAAAAGCGTGTGTGACTGATTTAAACGAAATACAAAGCGATACTAAAAAAACTTCCAATGATTTTTTTCAATTTTATCAATTTGCTTTTTTTAGGTTATTTTTATGTGTCTGTGTTCGAAATTTTTAGAATTTTCTTTTTACTTTTAAACAAAAAATTAACATGTTATCATATGATCGTCGATCTGCAATATTGTGAAATAGCCAGAAACAATCGTATTATAAAAGAAACATGTATTGTAATTAGCATTTTTAATTACTACTACATAATTAAATGTGTGTTTAAGTCATGAAATGCTGCAAAAATGTAATTAAAGATAAGCAAAGTCAATAATAAAATTATTAATAAAAAAAATGGAAACCACATAATGGCCATGATTTAGTAAATCATGATTATAGCAACGTGGGTTAAGTTCAGTGGATTTTATGTAAACATATATAATTTAATTTTGATGAAATTTATCAAAATTAAACCATTTTATCGAGTTTACAATCATTTAAGTAGTATTTTGGTAGTTTAATTGATAAAATACTAGTAAATATTCTTTTAATATTTTAAAGCATTGCACACACTACAGTATATTATTGTGACTATTTTTTCCACTTAAATAACAATACTCTTGTTAGTTTAACTTTAAGACGTTAGCACGTCTATTGCCAATTTTACTTGAATACTTGTTAATCAGGTTTCCCAAATAAATTTAAATATCATAAGATTAACTGGTCGTTATTTAAAATCGTTTACTAGAGAACGGTATCGTAATGAATATTAATACATAAAGATAAAAATTCCACTAGCGGTGCTAATGAGAGATGCTAAGAGTTCGGTTGCTAATTAACAACGCAAGAGATCAATTGTCCATCAGCTTGTATGGCATGTGGTGCCATCTTAATGAAACCAAACGGCCCACATTTGGACTTAAAAGGTCCGAATTTATTGGGTTGATTTGAGGCCATAACAAGTTGGTTAGCATGTCACTGTAATGGTAGCCGTTGACGATAATGGGGCAATTGACGATAATTTGACAAACCGTATTTTTTCGAAATTTAAAGTGAAAGTTAGGTTATAACTATCTCGGATCAATACAATCTATCAAAGATGTATTTTTATATAAAAGCTTCATTAGGTGGAATGTTTTGTTGTTGGAAATCAATGATGTTTGTTTATATATAAATTGAGTATTGATTCTGATTCATTTAGGATTTTGCAATTAAAACGCTCTAATATTTGTTCAGCCTTTACAACACTTTTAGCAATTCGGGTTAGCATCACTGGTTAAACACTGGCTTACATTCTCCACACATCCAGTTTATCATGCTTATATGGAGTCTTAAACAGGTAGCGTCAAGCATTGATTTTAGATAAAGTTGATCACTGGAGGAGTTGATTTGTACTGTTAATTTATATTTTTAAGCGTCGTAAAAATTTTTCATTCATGATAATAGAATCATCCAACAGCTCATCAATGAAATATTCATATGGCGTTTTAATAGTTTTACTCAGTTTGATCTAGAAAGAAAGGAACAATTTATAGAGTTTATAATTTTAAGGTACCTTACCAATAGCTAGAACATTTTCCGATTTGACTTTTCATTAATGATGCTTTATTTTGTCATTATTAATGCCTCTTCTTGTGTTGTAGCAAAAAATATTGAGTGTGTAGCTTCGTCTATTATTTTTATACTCTTCAATATGTTCGGAAGCATGTGTCGGCTTGTTTTTTCTAGCGCCATCTGCTCTAATATCTTCCATATCAGATCCCCAGAATATTTGCCGAATTTTTGGGGTTAGTTGATCCAAGCTGATTCTGTAAAATTTGATTTTACGATTATAAACAATTTTACAGAGGCTAGCAAATTCTACCATTATTAAAACGTCTACTTTGCAACATTGAATTACCCACTTGAAAACCTAAACCGTTTACTGTCAGTTACCTGTTTCTAGTAAATCCAATCACTTTTTGCAAGGTATCTAAAAGATAATCCAAGAAGGATCTATAGATTTATAACGAAGAAAATATGTTAAGTGCCGTTATTTTTGAATTATTCAGAGTTTGTAATGACTTGCGAAATTATGCTCAGTTTCAATCAGGATGAGGGATTTGTTATAAGTTTGGTTTTAAAGTTAACTGTGATCTCATCAGGCGATGGCAACTGAGTCCTATATGTGCATCGTGTTAACACCAAGTGTGCTCTACTATTAAGTGAAACACAACCATCATCAGTGCTATGCTCCAATCAAAGATGTAGATGAAACAACAAAAGACGAGTTCTTATGATCAACTCCATCAACGACAGCAAGAACGCACAGAACCAAGGAGATTTCTATGCGAAAAATAGTTATAGTTATAAATGCGTTGGTCTTTGTGTAAAACAACAATGGAGAAAGACTCGTCGACTTCTGTTACACAAATCAGCTGTGTATCGGTGGCAGTAGGTTTCCTCACAAAAATAAACACACGAACACATGGACGTCACTGGATGGCTGAAAAAGAATCAGATAATACAATCGGAAAGCCTGGATTAGTGATGGTACACGGAAGAAAAATAAGGAACGTCACCAATTAAAGTTTTAAATAAACCAACTGCAGAGGTGAAACGCATATACGAAAATACAACGTACCATGTAAATAAGATGGCAAGGAATGCTCGAAGTAAATATGCAGAGAACACGCTGAGGAAGCAGCAGCAAACCAAAAATTATGAACTCCACACAAGTGTGTAAGAAAGCTCTCTGGCAAAATTACCAACATATCACCTATAAGGGATGCTTCTGGTTAAATGTTAATAACTGATGAAGCAAATTTAAAGAGGTAGAAGCAATATTTCAAAAAACACATCATTAACAATAGTGAAAATCTCTGGTCATCAATTGGAACAAATTACGAAACAAGCAACACCCCTCCACCAACGGGATTTGGAATTCGGGTAGAGTATCACAAAAAAAGTAAGTCGGCTTGAAAATTACGATCCCCATGAAAGATAACATAAGGGAATGCAATAAGCTGACAAGCATTTCCCTCCTCTATACTTATGAACATTTTTAACAGAATCTCAACTTTACAAAATGCAAAATTAAGATACAAACAAGCTAGTTTCAGACACGGTAGAAGTTGCAATTAATGATCAATACGAATCATCACTGACCAATCTAATGAATTGAATTTTTCACTACACCTGCTTTTCGTTGAATGTGAACGCACATTTGAGATGATAACACACAGCGGTCCTGAGTTTGATCTTCGTCTGCTACAATGCCATGACCAATTGTGCGCAAAACCGTTTATTGTAATATATCTCAGTAAAGGTTCAACTTTGGCATGTAACGCTGTTGATTGATTTGACACGATAAATAACTCGATGGATTAAGTTATATGCTTAGGCATCATCTTAGTCATATAAAATGAGAGCTAAACGAAAGTATCCACGTTTTGAGCGATTTATTTTCTTAAAGATCTGATAGGGCATAATGCGGTCACTTTACATTCATTGGGCGTAACTTTGCTTAGTCACACTAACCGAATAAGTTCGAAAAAAAAGAGTACAAAGTATCTCCTCCGAATATCTAGAAGTCGGAACTAATGCAATCAAATCCAGGAGAACCCATATCTTTAAAACAATCAGCAAAAATTCGAATAACCTAAAAATTCAACATATTACCAATAAAACTCGAGTCGTCTAAGTACCGCGCAAACCAATATTATTCAAATTTCGGTCAAATACAATTTAAATCATTTTAAACTAATGAAAATTTAGCCCATTTGATTTTAATTCACTAAAACTATAAATTACAACATAATTTAACATTAAACTAATTAATTTACATGAAAATAATTTAATTTAAAAAAAAAACTTCTTTACATCTGCAGCGAAACAAGCGTAAGATTTTTGTCTGCTATAAATAAATTATATCAGATTGTCGTGACATCTAGCGTAAGCACATATGAACTAAGGGCATGTTTACAACATGGAAGAGCGAGAACGGTATATAATTTCATAATTGTTATTGAAAAGTTTAACGTCGAAACGCATTGGTTGGTAAATTTAAAGTCTAGCAGAAGGAACACACCAAAAAAAATTAAAAAGAAAATGTAAATTGTTTATATTATTTAAGAAAATTATATTTGGAATTAGAAAGTCCTAAATTAATTTATCAATTAATTGTATAAATCTTTTGTGTATAATCGAATATAAAGTGTGTAGCAAATATAATCGAAAAAAGTTAGAGTGGTGTATGATGCTATTGAAGTGTGTAACATACAACACAAGAAAATTGAGCGTCTCGTTGTAATATGGACGTACAGAGTTTATCAAGGTAAATTTTTTTGATTTTGTATTACATTCGGTAATGGTGATTGATTTTATTAATTTTTGCGCCCATATTTTATATATGTACCTTAACTCGTTTTAATGTACATTTCGCGATTATGTCATTTCTAATATGCATATCACACGGTGTGGTGCTCATTTCCCTCTCTGGAATGATGAACGACGAAGAATTCAAATCAAAAAAAAAAATCGAAACGTACAGATTTTTAAAATAACACATCGAAAGTTGTGTGGGTAGCCAGTGTAACAAAAATTTAGTTAATACTAATTTTCTAGTAATTAGCGGATAATTTCCATCAATCGTAATTGAAAATGCAATTTGTTTATTAAATATTTAATCGAAATGGGTTTTTGTATAATTGAAATTTCCTGTTCATTGTGTTGTGCGCGAATAATGTAAACACCCCCCGTATTGTTTGGTTAACCTAACCTCTTTTATTTTATTTATTATGATTGTATTACTTTATAGTTTAAATTAATTTTGAACTACCTTATCATAAAATTATAAGTATATCTATAAATAAACACAAGATTTCAATTAAAATGTTTCGTATTTGAAAATTTTTTTTTATAGTTGAATAGCTGTCATTTTTATTTACTCTTTTTTTCTCAATTTTTAGTTGTGCTCTCAAATTGATTCAAAAAAATTATATCTTTTTTGTGATCCGTAGCGCGTTTTTAGATAATGACGGTCAATAATTTAAGTAAAATTAAAAATGTTAACCCGATTTTGCCACTAACCCTTGATGGCTGGAATTTTATACATGCGATTCTTATTAGATGGGTAGCACGCTTGCTATGAAATTATATGCTATATTTTGGCAATGTGGAACTTCGTTTAAGACATACAATCGTCGATTAATCCGGAATTTGTCATGTATATAACATACACAGAACAGAACACAGGCTTAACATCGATGCTCAATGCACTTGCGCTTCACGACCGACTTCTTTTACACGTGTTTTCGCTGGCAAATCACCGAACGGTCAACGGTAGCCAAATGGAATTGTAACATGAACCGGATGATTGCACAGAAATCGTCCTCAATTTGGCTGGTGACGGCGTAAGGTAGGACGTTAAAAATTAACTGCGAAAGAGTTAGAGCTTCGGTCCCAGAACAGATTGCAGAGTACAGAAACAAAAAAAAAATGTACAGAAAACTTTCGAACTCGGGACATTCAGTACCGTAACCAGAATTAATTTTCACCAAATTCCTATTCTCGTGATTGAAGAGTTTTCGATAATTGATCTCATCGGTGCATTAGTGCCATCAATAATAACAAGACTTCTTTTAAATCTGTTCAGCCATATGTTATGATACTTTATTCAAATTTAGCTGGTCTGCATTTAGATGTTATTTAGACAATTGGAAGTAATAGATAAATGGTATACAATTTTACAAAGCTAGGTTAATAATATGAGTGATTCTCCAACTAATCGATACAGTAATTCTTTACCTCGTTGCAATTCAGCCCAAACACGCACATATCATCTTCATACCAAGAGCTGGTTGGACTGAGGACATAAGATAATCTGGGATGTCATTTTTTGCGATTTTGCGGATGCGAAACGTAGCCTCCAATTTTATTATGAAATGCGATAGTCACATATCGTATTGCCTATAGGGGACATAGGGTGTCTACTAATCTGAACCATCTAACCCTGTTAGGCGCTATTGGTTCATTTTCCGTCCATATTTTCCGCCGTACTAACACAAGCAATGTTATCTTGACTTTGGTGATGAAGTTGTCGTGTTATCTATATCTGAACTCGCCGCCCTAACTGTCAAAATACGTCCAGTTATGTCTTCCCCAAAAATGTTATTAGGAACTATACGTCCTAATAATTGCTTGGTGTTTGTGGATTGGTCCAACATGACCGCTTTTGCAGAGAGAAATATTCCTTTTGAAATCATCGCCATAAATGTTGCATGGTCCATGAAAAATATTGGTAAAACTTAATATATTCACCGGCTTATCCAATGGCAATTCGGAGAGTGCAACAGGTGCATTCCCATGTATGAAATGACATCGAGTTAACGGCTTAACGATACTAAGTTGAATCATTTAAATGCCACCTTAGTCCCCAGAAAATAGTTGCAGTCCTATGTTACTGTTGAATGGCAAGCAGTGAAACTTCCGATTGATTTTTATTTAGTCCTATCAATGTTCTTGGATTTTGATGATTTTTATTGATAGCAGGAGAAAATTACTATGTTCACTTGAGGGTAACATAGCAAATTTTTTTCACTGTCCTAACATTTGTAAAGCCTAGATTATGTGAATAGCCACCGACTATTACCTATTAGACTTAGATCTAATGGAAATGATAATCAGAAGTAGTAATGTCTAAAGAATCGGGTGGATTTCATTGTCATGCTGAAGAAAAAGTTTATATCTGCGTACTGCGCATTGTGGATAATCAACACCAATCGCTCGTGACAGTGTCGTGAGGTTTGAGTAGCTGATAAATACACTACACTCGGTTGATTCCACCAAATACAGATGGCGAGCGGGCTTACCACCCCATGATATTTTACGCGTCTTCAATTTTTATCGCCAATCACAATACGATGCGAAAAACCTTTTCGATTTTGTCGTTGTTGTAGCTGTTCAGTAATAAAAAATGGTCCTTCCATGTCTCTCGGGTTCAGTTCACACGGCACTCAATTTACTTGCTTTTGTTTCATTCCCAGTTTATGTTAGAATCTATAAATGGTTAACGATCAACTTTTAATTGTTCTGCAAGTTCATCTTGCGTTTGTCATAGATCTTCCTCGAATATCGTTTCCAATTCTTCATCTTCGATTTGTTTCGGTCGGACTATAGACGTTCCTTGACTTTCGTGTCAAAATCACCACTTTTCAAAAAAACTTAGTTTATATTTTAATGAAATGTCATATATGTACTACGTTTTGAAGGTTATCAAGAGAATTTTCAAAAAACTTATCAGATTCACACAATACATACAAGAACATTTACGCCGTCTATTAGAAAAACGAAACTTCAGTTTACATATATCCCATATTAACAATATGCACGGTGCAATATAGTACAAATTTTGTCCTCTTTCAGAAATTCCTCTAAATTAATACCATTTGCAAAAGGAAAGTA
This sequence comes from Tipula confusa, assembly GCA_963556175.1. Classification (NCBI taxonomy): domain Eukaryota; kingdom Metazoa; phylum Arthropoda; class Insecta; order Diptera; family Tipulidae; genus Tipula; species Tipula confusa. The sequence goes on along the minus strand of OY744477.1, from coordinate 25,741,193 downwards.
ACAGGGTTTCCTTTGCCATTAATTTTTTAGAATTACCTTGCTACTCTCCGTCTGATATATACCAATTTTTTCGGCAGTTTATGATCCCCACGATTAAATATCTCCAGGGTTCATCACTGGATGACGATGAATACTATTATGATCCCCTGTTGGAGTGCAGAATCGATAGGCCGAACCGTCGTCCGTATCAGTACAGGCTGACTGAAGCAACGCAATGCAGATGCATATTTAATGCGAATCTGTATTAGTGCGTCCTCGATTTGGCTAGAAATAGCGTAAAGTAGGACATTAAGTTAACCGCGAAAGATTTGGGAGATCTTCGGCCCTAGAACAGATAGCATGGAATAGAAAAAATATCTCCATTTGCTCTGATTCGAACCTCTTAATTTTCACGGTTCACGTATTCATGTCTAATTCGTTTTGACGTTAAAAGTTAATGTTAAAAGTGCACGATTCAAATTTAAATTGATTCAATTAAAAATCCAGTTAGAACCATATACTTTCGAATTCGTATTCAAAACTCACCCATAATGACAAATTTTTAAGTAACTCATAACCGGTTATATCTAGATAAACTTCAATTAAGTAATAAGATCAAAACCAATAGAATCTTGATGGCATGATGTAATACCGATTTGTCAACAGCACAATGTATTTTGCATCTTATGTAACACACTAATAAATTTTTTTTAAAATTTCAAAACGTGTTTCAAATAATTCTGAGAAATGAAATTTTACCAAAATTAGCAAATCGCTAAATCTAAAGAAAGCAAGTGTGTAATTAGATGTTAAAAAAAACTTCCGATTTAAAAAATTACAATCGATTAATATTCCGATCGTTGTTAATTGATAAAACATGATCAAAAAAATTTAAAACGTCTTAATTGATATTCAAACCAATAAAAATTTGGTAGATCCTCGCGAAATATGTTGTTATTTTGATTGAAATTCTCGACTGCAATTTATAAAAAAAACTTACCTGTATCAAGAAATTTGATATTCAAATAACCTTTACGCACAAAACCATATACGTATACACTTAACAATGAGGATGGAGCAAAATATAGTTTTGGCGGGAAAACTTCGAAAACAATACATTTATTATGAATTAAATTTTTTTTTTATTTGATTTATATGTTTAGTGGCTTGATTTCTATTTTCAGAGTTGCAAGTCATATATTCTTAAAAATTACATCACTACAAATTGAAATACTCTCAAAGGGATTCTTAAAGACATTACGTAACTTATGTTTGTACATAAATTAATTTGAATTTATGTATATATTTATGTATTTATATATTTATTATATATACAAGTACAGATGTCCCTCGAGTTATGTGATAGTTTGTTTTTCGAAGAAAAGCACGATTCCATCTCATCCGCTGAAACAGTTTCTTCGGTGTTTTCATTAAATAAATGAAGGCTATTTTCTTAACTTAATTTATCGTCATTATTAGGCAATCTATTGATTTCATCCATAGCCATTGTTCTAGTTTCATTTCATTATTTATAATTATAAATTCAATTTTCCTTTAGCAGTTGGCGTTGTATCTAGAAACGAATTGTGCGAGTGTGTTTTCTTGAAGCTCTTTTGGCCTATTTTCAAATTAATCAAACCAATTATCCTGAAAATCAATCCACCTCCAGGTTCTTCAATTTTCTTCAAACTCAAATTTGAAAGGACAGTTCTTAAAACGAAAGGATTTTTAGTTGGGCTACTTTTCTGACGGCGTTTTTATTAATAAATACGTGGGGATCTCTTCTATCAATTAAACCCAATAGCTGCTTTGTTATATGCGCAGAGCGTTAGATTTAATGGTTACATTACGAAATGAAAATGATGACATGTCATCTGGAAACATGACTGGAATCTCAGTATCAGAAGTTTGAGGAGGTGGGAAGGTTATCAAAGATGAAAATTAACGGTTTATGGAATTAACTTTAAACGGAATGTTACTATTATGAGTCAGAAACCTGCTTCAAACGCTTCCATAAACTTTTTAGTGGGAAGGTCACTTTAATCATTAACACGTTTTCCTAGTTGTGTAAAGATTTCTAACACTCACTGTTGTATCTAACAAATCATTGTTGTAAGCCACTATCTTTGTTCCACCAAACTATGTCTTCCGGCATTTTCCCCTTCATCTGGAAAACTGCTAACGTACGTCCTGTGATGAAAAAAGACAACAAATCGGACCATTCAGATTATCGCCCAATCGCTATTGTCTTGGTGCTTTCCAAAGTATTTGAGACCCTAATCAACATTCTAATTCCCGATCGTCGGTGTGATTTTCGCTGATGGTGTTCAGCAGGTGGCTTAATTTATGTTGTCACTAAACAATGGAAGGAGCATTCAGTAATCTGGTTTGCTGTGCAAATTGAGAACAGTTGTCCTTCACGACGTTAATTTTATGGATTGAGAAATTTCTTGTTTGGCGCAAAATCCAAGTGGTGTGGATGGGGATGGCGTGACTCCCGTTCCACATTTTTTAAACTCTTTCTAATTTTCATCAAAGGTCTTCTATCAGCAACTCTCAATCCAATATTCTTCTATGCTGATGATATCTCACCTTCCACCCCTTACTATTTACCTTCTTCTTCATCGCAAAACGATGTTCTCGCAGAAATAATGGCTATGAACGATCGCGCTACGTATAGTATATCTTGAATGGAGTGAAGCCAACAGGGTTGAATTCAAGCCCAACAAATTTCAATTCCGTGTTGTTTCTGGCCGAACTGGTGGATATTCATCATCTTTTTGACTGGTGAATTCAGCTTGGCTACGTCTGATACATTTGAGATGCTCGGCTTGACTGTATCAAAGAGAATACTTTTAGCTGAATAAATAAACAAAACAACAATTGATGCAGATGTCTTGGATTTTTACAATGACGTAAGTCTTACTTTACTCCATCAGAAACACTTAAAATATACAAGACCAATATAAGAACCAGGATGGGAAGTAATTCTCGTATTTTGGTTCCAAAACCGAGCATCCCGAATGATTGCGGACGTAAATGTATTATCTAATATTGATTCTCTTTTCCATAGGCCTAATCCGTGTTTTACAAGACTATGGATTTGGGCCTGGTTTGTCAAGGTCCGCGCGTAATTAAAGCCGGCCTGTGCCCAAATACAATCTGAAAATTCGCCAGGACCAATAAATTTAAAAAAAAAATTTTCGGAATACGCGAATGTGGAATGAACTGAATAGTGAGACGTTCTCCTTAGAAAGTTCCACTTAGAGTTAGCGAATTAAATAAGTTGCGACTCAAAATGTGAGGCTAATTTTCAAACCGCATAAATAAAAATCGCATAAGTGTAATACCGCGTAATTTGAGGGGCACCTGTATATAAATATATATATAAAGATTTTTAAAAATTTTATTTTAAAATTTGATGATATCATTAGTCAAGTCTTTCGTATATGTATACATAACATTCATACTTAACTTATATAGTTTTATGTGTTACGTTATTTCATTCTGACCAAGTAGTTCCTTTTTAACACCATTAACTATTAACCAAATTTTAAAAACTATTTTATATTATTAGTTAGGTAGAGAGCGAGAGTGGTTTTTTTTCACATACAAGTAAAAACAGCAGATGTAAGATACAAACTATTCAAATTTATTATATAAAGTAGTAGTGGTGTTATATATTTGACATATACTATATGTGGGATTTAAAAGCTTATCCGCGCGCGGTTTTAAATTTATGTTATGAATTTTTAGTTTTTGATCAAAAAGTTGTTCTAAATATAACCAGAATTTTATTGTATTTAAGAATTGTTGATTGGGAGGGAGAGCTATAAGAGTCACCGTAGGTGGTGGTTTGGAATTTATTTGTTGGTGGCACAGAAATGGTGATTTTATTTGTTCCCACACAATCGTGTGTTTTTTTTATATTTCAATTTAATTACGAGGGTGCAATTTAAATAAATATTTATGTATGCAAATTTAATGGAAATTACTTTAGAAATTATTAAGACTAATAACCCTTTTTAGTTTTAACTTTATACACAAAATTAATTACTTATTGTTTTACCTCCTTTTATGCTGTCACTCTTAAATATATAAAATAACTAAAAATCTACATAATATAATATTTCGGTCGAAGTGTGATATTCTGGGATCCTAAGTTTAGTTTTTCGTATTGAAATAAGACTTTAAAACTTATTGATATACATTAACAAATTACAAAATTAATGCTAAGCTTTAACTTTACTAGTAATCCCAATTTATTCAGGTCATGACTTGTCCGAACCGTATAAACAATTTGGGTCCACTGCACACATTTTGAAGTAAATAAAACAAATTTTCCTTACATGTGTCGAGTAAAATCTTAAATCGCTTATCTTTGGTAATCGAATAGTTTTTCGAAGAGGAAACATGAATTGATCATCTAGATCTTACGCTTTAATCCCCTAGATTTTTTATCTTATGGTGCTATTTGAAAAAAAAAGTCTATGCCAACGATCCACAAACAATTCATGACCTAAAGAAGGGAAAGTATATCTTGAAAAAGATTGGTAGCTTGTCGTACAGCAGAAGATCATTTTCAAGACATTATTTTCCATTTATATAGTGAAAAAAATTAGGTTATCTTAGGTTGGCAAGATATATACTCAAATCTGACACCGAAAAGGAGCGGTATCCATGTTGACGGGCCTGAATACAGCCGATGCATCATGTACTCCATAGTGTCCCCTCGTCTTAGAGATAGCCCTACAATCCGTTTAGGATCAGCTTGCAAAACGTGACAGAGCTAGTGTATTCGCTGAAATTTGCATTAAATTCGTGATCTCGGCGTGGAATAGATCTCTGTAAGTGTCGTCATTGTCGTGTTTGGGCTTATATATTATGCGAATGACTCAACTCTCGAATATCACTAACCATCTCTCATACTCATCTATCCGGTACATCTCTAACACCCATACATGACAACGGTCCTGATCAACACCTTTTAGTACATCGACATTTGCAAGGTATTTAGATTTTAGCAGTGGACGTAGGGTATACAAAACAGTTGCCGGCAAGAAGACGCGCTTATATGCCATACGATTATTTTGTACAAGTGCATCCAGTAGTTCTTTAACACCGATGCCAATTTATAAAATTATACAGATATCATGTGCATATACCAGAATCTGGTTGGACTGATGGTACAATATGTCCTGATGTGTTTCGTTTTTACAAAAGAAAAATTCTAACATGAGATTAAAGAGTATCGGGTATAGAGCATCTCCTTGCCGTACACTAAAACTAATCATCTTTAGCGAAAACAATTGATCATTCGAACGAAATCCTCCTTGGTAGTCACCTACCTAATTTGCATGTCCAGGAGAGTGATTCTCTCCAATGTTATATAAGACAGTAATTTGTATGCTGTGCAAAGGAGAGCTTTGACCGCGATAGTTATCGCATTTTGAGCGTTATCCTTTTTTAAAGATAAAGCACAATGCGGCCACTCTCAATTTATCAGGCACAACTTCGGTTTGCCATAATATTCGAATAAGGTCGAAAAGATAGTTCCACGAAATATTTCTCCAAATATTAGGAGCTCGGAATTTATACAATCAACTCCAACGGAACGGATTCTTTTTAGTCTTTGCATGTCAAGTGTGAATTGCTCATAAGATGGGTCCACTACGCACATCTTGGCAATCTGTATTTGACAATTTTCACATACCGCATTTGACAACATTAAGTAAATCAAAGAAATGCTCCTTCCTGTGTTAGGATGAAGGTTTTCATCCTAGTTCCGAATTGCTATACACCTGGGTCTGAAGGTATGGTGTATTGACCAGTTACTCCGTTAAATAAGTTACCTGAACTGCGCTCATTTTCTTATCGACTGCGCGTTCCAAGTACCAATCCTAAATCGCGTGCCTGTTAACATAAGCGGGGGTCGGGTTAAATTTTGAGGGTCCCATGTTTTCTTTTGTTATTTTTTTAACAGTAAAGTTTTTTAAAGATGCGGGTATTCAGCCCAGTGATCCAACATTTCTTTAGTTGCCTCTTACGACAAGCCAAAGATGCTGTAGTGGAATTCTAAAGATAACATCCTCGTCCCATCCATAGGAGTAGTGCAAATACTTGAACCTGAAATATTTTACAATTTTAACTGTTCACAATCAGAAATAATGGTTCAGCGATCTCTGATGGAAAAGGCACCATATGGCAGACGGACAGGCGGTCGAAGACTCATCGAGGTAGGTTAACGTCTTGGATTCTTCTGGTTGTCTAGAAAAACAGGTAGAGCTATTTCCGGATCGAATCCAATTGAGCCATATTTTGATCGTTACTCATACTAATGCCTAAAAGATTGGCTTTATCACACTCACACTAAATGTCACACTACGGTCTTCTCCTCTAAAACATTGCACATCATGGCTCGCTTTTGAGTGTACGTCGCTCTGGGTTTTGGTAACCATCATTCTTTACTAGGTTATGGACATTATCGATTTATGGCATCAACCTTATTGTTCTAATTAAAAAGCCTTAGATTTACCATCAAAACACATCTTGAGTTAGACCCTCTTGAACCGTAAAAAATCATCGAACAGAAAATTGTCCTAAAAATGTGAAATTTTTCGATTGACAAAGAATTATTTCCTAATTCTAAAGGATTCCTAATTCTAAAATCTTAAAACATATTTTGAGATCAACAACTTTCGAAAACATGATCTTAAAGTGCTCAGTAAAGGTTTCAAAAAAATATTGAAAGATTATCAAATGTAGTTTTTTGCTATTTTAGTAATTTACTACATGGCCAAAATTTCAAAAATGTTGGCTCTTATAACAATACTGGAATAACACGATTAAAAAAAAAACCTAAACAAAATCTACGAATTGTAAAATACGATAAATGACCCTTTCGAGTATACCCTAAAATTATTTTGAAATTATGAAATGGACCGTAAATACCTTGTATGTAATTTAACCCGACTGGTGTGAAAATACATAGAAAGCTGAACTAAATTTACATGCGCTATTAAAATTTGCAAACCTAAAATGTCTATACTTTGAGAAATATTTTCAACTATTGTATATATCGTTTGTTTATGATCTTTTTCTATATAAAATAAGTAGATCAAACTTAAATTTCTTATAATAATTTAAATTTGCACCCCTCGATGCAATATACAAGGTTACAAAATATCAGTGTATTATATACCCTTGAGGGGTTCTATAATTTTAATTAAATAATCAATATTTCCTCCGCTCGTCTAACAAGGAAGATAAATTTCACAAATCTACTATTTCCTATTTTTTTTTTTAGACAAAGTCGATCAATTGTGATCTGATGATAAAAACAAATGATCGTCAAAAAACTTACAAAATGGCACTAAATTCAAAATAGGCGGTCTTAATGGAACACCCTTTAGTATTAGCAGTAATACTCGTGCTCTTATTCCTATGAAACAGCATAAAAATGATTTCTACTGTGAAACAAAAAATTCTAAAGTCTAAAGGTAATAACCTACTCTAAAGTAGGTTTTCAAAACATTTAGAGTCATCTGAGAGGCAATGAAAACCGAAGTAGCGAAAACTTCCCACTTAGCGTTCACATTATCATTGCCGACAAATTTGGTAGCCGATCGATACGATGTCACGATTTGGATGAACCGAAACCGTCACTAAATAAATAAAACGTATACTCAATTCGGGAAGTCTTTCGTGTCTTGCTTTATTTTTGGTTGCTAGTTCCAAATAATCAAAGGACAGTTTTGATATGAACATAATCATATCGGCCAAAGAACAAATATTTTCCACCATGTTACTCAGTATTTCGTCGTGATCGAGACTCGTATAATATCAAATTCATCGGCGGAGGCGTCATCATTGTTAAAAATGTACTGGTGTTTAAGCAAGTCCATATAAAATGTGAAAAAGACGAACCAATTATAGTCATGGTCGAATATGGCTCGTTTTGGATTATTGTTATTGTCGTCTATATACCGTTTGGCAGTCATGCTGATATTTACAATATAAATATTTATAGAATTTATTAAAAGTGACTTTCTTCCGCTACCAAAACAAAATGATCAGAGATTGTTTACGGGAGATTTTAATCTTCTAAAATTTCTTGGTCTTAAGTGGATGACAGGTTTATGGGAACTATCGTGAATAAACTAATTCAATGTGGTTTTTAACGATTTGGCCATATTTTAGCCTGATTCTTTCTTCGCTTGAATTTGCACGGATTTAGCGGGACATACAAGTATTTACCACACGCCAGTTTTAATTAAATTTTATTTTGCGGATTGTGATTTTGTTAATTTTGTAAGGACGATTTTAAAAATGATTTTGGCAAAGCCGATGTTCCTGCATTAAACAACTTTCTTGATAATGGTGATTTTATTACAAGGTCTGAGTGTTTCGTTTCCGGTCGCAGAGTTTTAAAAACTGGTCGGAGTGCTTTTAAATTGTTTGTTCCGAAATTTTTTTTAGAAATTTATTATGCTATACCTAATTATGCTGAAATATTGCTAACCGTAAGTCGAGAATACAGTGCGTTATATAGAGAGTTCAAAGTCTTTAATGAGTTTTTCTGTAAAGTAAAAATTCGGTTAACCCAAAGCAATTTTTTGCATACACTAATAAAAAAAACCTCAGGGCTTGCCAAGAATTATGTCATACAATAATGCTTCCGTTTCGTGCTCACTAAACATTTGTAACATGTTTGCTTATTTTTTCCAAACATTTGATAACTTTTCTACTCATTATACTCAAAAAATATTGAGTATAGTAACAATTCTAATGTTACAATCCAATTCAATGCCTCGGAAATCATAAATGGATGGTCTTTTCGAGCGATGTATTCAGTATAATATGAAACCGCGGTCAAGTAGATGTTATATACACAGTTTTTTCAAAGGCGTTTGATAACTTCCATCACAAAATTCTTCTCAAAAAAGGAGTTCGGACATGATTTTATTCCAATTAAACGAATTGCATCATATCTATCAGTATGAATTTATCGTACCTACCTTCTGGGGTTCTACAAGGCAGTTACATTGGTCCATTACTTTTTAACATTTTTATTAATGACGTTGTCCAATGGTTCAAGTTATGTCACTGTCTTTTGTATGCAGGTAACCTTAACATTTCTGCGCAAATTGATTCTACTTTTGACTCTGATCGCATGCAATTTGAACTTGATGTTTTTAAGAATCTGCTCGAAATAAATTGCCCATAAACGCGAATAAGTGTAAAGCTATGACTTTTTGCAGACAGCGGTTGTCTTGTGTGGAGGTAATACAGGGTGTCCACCGGGAAGGTATACTACTTTGTTTGTTTATTGATAAATGTTTTATTTAATGTCGGCAATTATGTATGGAATACAATATCAGATAAATGTCCGCCTCTATTAGCCCCACAAATGCGAGCCCTTTTGAGCACATTTTTCATTACATTCTCACACATTTTACGCGGTATTTCATTAATTTCATCACGAATATTTTGTTTGAGTTGCTCAAGCGTTTCTGGTTTGTTTGCATAAGCCTTGCTTTTTAGATATCCCCTCAAAAAGAAGTCCGGAGCAGTCAAATCAGGCGACCGTGCAGGCCAATCAACATCATCATTTTTTGAAATAACTTGTTGTGGAAAGAGGTCTCACAGTAATTCCATTGTAATCTTGGCTGTATGCAATGTGGCACCGTCTTGTTGATACCACATGTTAATCAAGCCCAAAGCATGCAGTTGTGGCGTTAAAAAGTTTTCAATCATATCAAGATATCGCTCCCCATTCACAGTTACCGTTACGCCGTTTTGATTTTCAAAGAAGTAAGGTCCAATGATTCCTCCTGACCAGATTGCACACCAGACTGTCACTTTTAATGGATGTAAAGGTGACTGATAAATATTTTGATGGTTTTTCATTGCCTAGAACCGAATATTCTGTTTATTCACATATCCATTTAAATGAAAATGTGCCTCGTCACTCATGATTTTTTCATGAAAATCGGGGTTGTCATGGAGCTGTAACATCCTACACTTTCCTAACACTTTCTTGAGCAGCAGTAATGTTTTCAGCCGATCTTGCAGTACGTTGTGGCCCATGCTTGGGCCTATCACTTACAGACCCTCTTTCTTCGAAATCATTTACTACACGATAAATAGTGCGTTTTGTTGGCACGTTGTTTCTCACAAAAATTTCACGTAACTTTCTCATCGTCACAGTAATCGAGGATTGATTTTGATAAAATGTTTTAACGATTAAAACACGTTGGTTTATCGAATATTTTTCCATAATAAATTTGCCACGTGTCTACTTCACGACTGCCAAATATGAACTGTCAGTACTAAGGTTTACCAAAATGGCGGCAAAACAAAGTAGTACACCTTCCCGGCGGACACCCTGTATATGTTTTATTAAATGAACAGATTAGTCGGGTTCCTGATATTCGACATCTTGGGGTTATTTTTTTGTATAATCCGAATTTCAATATGCATAAAGTTATATAATAAGTAAGGGATACGCTTTGTTGGGTTTTATTATGTCTCTGTTCATTTCTTATGTTAGATCAGCATTGAAATATGCTTCAGTCGTATGGAGTCCACTCTATAAATTGCACTCACTCTGCAATAATTAAAAGTTTCCAAAAACATTTCAGGATTTATGCATTGCGGCATCTGCCCAACTTGAATCATGGTTTTGTTCGAGAACTTTACGTAAACCGTCTACCGCAAACTTGGATAAATAGGCGTGATATTGCATGTGCGGTGTTTCCGCGTGATATTTTATACTTGAATATTGGTTGCCCTGAGCAGCTAGAGAAGTTTTGCGTTTGTGCTGTTCAACGTGCACTTAGACCGCGTTTGGAGTTATTTTGTATTCCGTTTAGTGGTACCAATTTTGCAAGGATGGAACCACAATAATAATTACGGATGTTTCAAGTTCAACATATGAGGAAGAAATTTATAAACGAATGGTGCAGCGGTTTCTGTGAAGATAGCCACTATTTCGCAGAATTGATTTTCGGTAACGAAAACAACTTGGCTCTTTTCTGTTGTCTTGAACATTACGAAAAGCTACCTCTGGATCGAACCCAATAGAGACTCAGAATGAGCTATAAATACCGATTTTTATTATTCATCTACCATATTTCATATTTGAGTAGAATTAAGTTTTCAATTAAATGTGAATACAATCGGCATTGTTTACAGAAAATAGCTTAAATTTTTATTTTATATATTGGCATCGTGACAAATTTTGAAAACCCAAAATTAGATCAAATTAAAGTTTGATTATGTATGTATCGCATAATATTTCAATTCGAACCGAAAATCAATTAATGAATCCCGTAAAAAAAGGATTAAAAAAACTAAACCCGAAATTCCGATGAAATCAGAAATAGATAGTTTTGGATACCCGATCTCTTCATTGATACTTTTATTTTTTATAAAATGTTTCCTTTTTGTCCTATTTCTCATACGGCAGTCCTTTTAAGATATATATAAAGATAATATTTAAAAAAAAAACAGTAGCAGCTGGGACAGAAACATAATTAATCAATATTTAAAACAAAAATGTATACGTATTTTGACAGATTTGCCATATGCGTATCCAAATTTTTACGAATGATTCATTTGAGTTGTACATATATTTATTCGTCTTTGAGGTATTTTAGATAGAAGCAAAAACTTTAAGAAACTATTTACATTTACTATCCATTCATATAAAGTATGTATGTCTACTAAAGCCGCACTCACAATGAATACAATACCAACAAATTTTTACGCGCCAAAATTTATTTATAATTATTCGGTAATTTTCATTCAATAACTGGTAACTATGCATAATTTCAAGGTTGAGATTAATCTTGTACAAATTTCTTTACACCATGTGATGTGATCATGATCAAAGTTCTCCATAAAAAATTATATATCCTAGACTAGACAGACGATCATATACATTTTTGATGTATGATCACATAAAATTTTAATGATCGACCACCTGTGTTTTGATCCTTAATTCATCGCTCATATTAAAAAAAAAAAAAAGTGATCATGCGATCGGCTTTGCGCGCTTACACATATAAATATATTCGATCAATAGTATCATCTAAAAGCATTAAACAAAATATTCTGCGATCACTTTACATATTATATTACACCGTCTCTATAAATTAGTTAACACCTAAGTGAGTGCGTCTATAGCTTTCTATATATAATAGAAAATATTTTATCATTGTAATGTAAATTTTTGTTAAATTTGTTCAGTTTATTAAACTTGTGCAGGTGTAACTTAGTGCCGCCACCATCGTCGACATCTTAATTAAAGTTAAAATATCTGCTCGTATATAAATTTTAAGTTTTTTAAAATTCAATCAAAATTTCTAAGAAAATATCATCGAAGCGGAACCCTGTGTCGTATACATATGTATAAATCTTAACATATTTTCCCTTCAAAAATTTAATTAAAAGAACCTGCTTTTAGGGCAAGTCTCTCGCGGAAGTATGTTTTGTACACATTGTAATGACGATCTTCCTTTACATGTTTTATGGTCAAGTAGTTCATGCAGTTAAGAAAATTTGTCTTTTTACGACTTCCTGTTCGTGGTAGAATTCTCTTATCAAATATATTTTTATCTTATCTCTATATATTTATAACTATTTCCTAATTCGTGTCACTTGTGAACTTTTTTTTATTAGGTAACACTCATATATATTTTTTTTTTAATGTTTTTTTAATTTCTTAGGAACACCTGGGTCGTAATCGGCGCAACCTTATACAATATAGCATAATTTTTGCGCGTAAAGTACCTGAATAAGAATTAATTATTTATGCTATAGCAAATCTTACATGCATCCAGCTGTGTGACATGTTTTTTATTTTCTAAATCAAAAGGGAGCCCAAATCGATTGTCATTTTATTGGTGTACCTTATCGCACTACCGATATAGTCGAGTAGAAATAATTCACGGGCCATATTTTTGATGAAACGAAAAAAATATTCAACAAATTTAACAACAGTTGGGTTCAAAAACTTATGCCATGTTGTATACATGATATAAAAATGTTTCTCCCCTAGACTAATTTACTTCGATAATTTTTGTTTTTTATGTAATACTCGGCTTATGTACATGTATGTATATAGTAAACATCTTATGTATGTATAAGACAAACTATCTACCCCTGTTAAATACATACAAAAAAAAATAAAAGAATATTTACCCAGAATACGAATAAGACATCGACCTCAACCTTAGTACATAAGTATAAGAAGCAGATGCAATGTAAGACCTAAATAATATTTTTATTTTTTTAAGAAAGTGTAACTTTCTTGATGTTATAAATTTTAATAAACGGAAGAAGTCCCCTTTTTCGTATTCATATATGTGTGTTGACGATCATTTGTTTTTATCATCGGATCTTAGGTGTATGTTGGTGTGTATATGCGATCGCGTTGTTTTTCACAATTGATCGACTTTGTCTAAAAAAATAGGAAATAGTAGATTTGTAAAAATTGTCTTCCTTGTTATGCGAGTTGAGGAATTATTGATTATTTAATTAAAATTATAGAACCCCTCAAGGGTATATAATACACTGATATTTTGTAACCTTGTATATTGCATCGAGGGGTGCAAATTTAAATTATTATAAGAATTTTAGGTTTGATCTACTTTTTTAAAAAGTAAAATGAGATCATAACAAACTTCATACAATAGTTGGAAGTATTTCTCAAAGTATAGACGACTTGGGTTTTGCAAATTTTAATATCGTATGCAAATTTAGTTCAGCTTTTTATGTATTCTCACACCGGTCGGGTTAAATTACAAGGTATATACGCGGTCCATTTAATAATTTCAAAATAATTTTAGGGTATACTCGAATTTATCGTATTAGATCCAAGATTGCAAACGTTGTAGTACGTACCGACCATTTTATGTAAGTTTTGAAAATTACAAGCAAAAATTTGACATTCGTTCATTAATTCTTGAAATCTTTACTGATCGCTTTAAGAGCATGTTTTCGAAGTTCTCTTCGCATAATATGCTTCAAGTCTTTGACCCTTTGTTTTTCGTGATGTAAATTTTTACGTCATTCATAAAGTTCCTCTAAAACAATTGAAAAGAAGTGACACTGTTTGATCGACCTTCCACCGGGTCAGTATTAGGTTTGTTCACAAATTTTTCATAATATCCTCTAGGGTTTTTGTTTAATTTTTTCTTATCCTTAAGTTGTATGGTTTTCAATCGGTTTTCACGCAAAGTTCCCGTTGCAGCCTATTTTCGAGATATCACAATAATGGATATTAGTTAAAAATTTTCTCAATTACTGGCCGTCTCGTCCAATTTGTAATTAGATAATTGCGAGTGTTTGGGTCATTAGCCCAGGACAACCGCCTTCGTGGTAACGTATTAAACCTAGACACTGTCAATACGCCGATAAACAGATAATTATTTTTATTTTTTTTTTGCTGCATACTTCGTTGTATGTTCTACTATTGTGTTGATGATTGATACAAGAAAAAATCAATAAAAATATCAACTGCATCCGATTTTGATGATAAAGTTAGTGAACATATGAGCATTTCATCTCATGAATTAAGTTAATACATAGCTGATATTAGCAATAAATTGCCTTCATAGCCTCCCTGGGCACCGCTCTTGGTTTATTCGTTGTTGCGGTGTTGGTTCGACCTCAGCCTTGGATGTTTTTGGTTGGTGCTCTATAATGTCGTTGTCTTCATCGCTGTCGTACACGTAATTTTGAAACTGTATCTACTCTGGCCATCAATTGATTTTTTGAAGATTTACGTTTAAATCGTGGTCTTCATCAGAATCTACGTCTTTATCACTGCAGAAATCGGGCAAATCTAGAAAAATATCACTTAGCAGCTGGGTAACATCAGGTATATTGTCCAAAGGCCACAATTTTTAAAGGAGTTTTCCGAGAAAATCGTATATATCCCCTAAAGACAAATATTACGTTTTTGTAACCGCTTACAAACTCGGCTAAAAAAACCTATAACGTATAACTGTCAATTATCATTATTGACTTACCAATATTTTATAGTTTCCAGATACAATTTTTTTTTAGATAAAGTTAACCACTTTTTTAATCGACGTTTACCAATGCACGAATAATTCAAATGTCTATTAACTCGTTTTATTCGTCTCCTTATATAGTTCATCGAATAACGGAATTCCACAAAACAAGAAAAATCATGTCAATTTTGTATAGAAGCGAAATTAGTATGGTATATTCGTTGTTCAGTTTTTGATACATTTGTCATATATAGGACATTATTAAAATTAAAGATGATGACTTCTCAGTTGACCATAACTAGGTCTGGTTATATGGAACTATTATATCAATACTTCCTGGTTGGCAAATACCTCTTTTTAAACTATGATGACGCCGATGTACTTTAAGCATATATCTTTTATAATATAGACTTCAAGTATTATTTCAGCATTTTCTATTCTAATTATATCATTAAGCATTGAGATTATGGTTGGCTAATTTTCATTCCCTTCAAATACTGTTTAAAAAAAATCGTAAGCAGACAAATCTTGGGATGGTGGTGGCTATAAGATTTCACCACTTTTGGGCATTATTTTTCTCACAAAATGTATATCGTAGCATTTGAACCAAGTTACAGGTGACCTAATGTCACGCCTTAATAACGTTAAAATTATGAACAAAGCCAACGATGTCGAAATGTTCTTAGGCGCTGGTGGTTATATAGCAATATATTAGTGATGGTCTAAACCGAGTGATAAAATCAAAGTACTTCTGGTGTTATTTCATATTTATGGAGATTGTTGTTGGTTTGTTGGTGTAATCCTTTCTGTTTAAGTGTATGTTCAACTTAAACAAAATCGGGGAATCTTGAAGACCAGGTGAATCACCCCTTTATGATATAATCCGGGCGAGAAATGTTTTCGTTGTGGACAAAGTTTATCTAATTTATGGTCACTACCTAAGAATTTGATAGCTGGCTGATATGATCTCACATCGTAGATCATATCTAAGATATGATCTTTATCTGATTTTGAAAGACTCTAATTCCATTAATAATTGATAAAAGGAGAATTTCATGGCCCTATAAGTGAGTTAAAAGCAATCTAGAAAGCTAAACTTTTGTTAATAATTTCTTGAATTTTCAAAAAGAAATCCAATATACAGTTTATAGCCTTCAACAGTTTTGATAAATCTGTTAAAATTTTTGATTTTAAACCAGTAACTCTTAAGAGAATGTAACTCTAAAGTGTAATAATTTAAAAGAAAATCCAATGTTATACAGTACAAAGCCTTGTATAGTTTTAAAAAAACGTAAAATTTCTATTAAAAAATGGATTTGAGAGAATTGCATGATCCTAAAGGGTAGTTAAGAGCATTCTATATAAATCCGAACTTTATCAAAAATTCTTGATTTTTCGAAAGATTCAATATTATACAGTCTCTATAGACGGGTACCGGTCGAAACTGGATATTTTACAACTGGATTTAACGAAACAGGATAATTCAAAACTGGATATTTTAAAACGAGATAAGGTACAAAACGAGATATGGTACAAAACTGAATATTTCAAAATTGGATATTTCAAAACGAGATAAGGTACAAAACTAGATATGGTACAAAACTGGATATTTCAAAACAGTATATTTCGACATGTGATTTAAACTTAAAATGATTTTTTAGGAATGTTCTGCCATATTCCAGAGGTTTTCCCACAAAAGGCTTTAAAATCAAATTTAATCATACAATTAAAGAAAAAAACCATTAAATAAAGGAAAATTCTATTTCTTTCCTTAGAAATATTCAAGTATGGAACCTTACTGGCCTTATTTTAAAATCCCATTTTCATCCTACATATCGAATTTCATCATAATCGGTTACGCACTCGTCGAGTTTCTTCCTAACTGACCATATTCCAGAACTTTCCAAAAAAATCATTTTAAAATCCCATTTTCTTCCTACGTATCGAATTTTATCAAAATCGGTTAAGAACTCGCCGAGTTCCTCCCTGATTGGCCATATTCCAGAACTTTCCAAAAAAATCATTTTAAGTTTAAATCACATGTCGAAATATCCTGTTTTGAAATATCCAGTGTTTTACCATATCTCGTTTTGTACCTTATCTCGTTTTAAAATATCCATTTTTGAAATATTCAGTTTTGTACCTTATCTCGTTTTGTCAAATCCTATTTTGAAATATCCAGTTTTAAAATGTCCAGTTCTGAGCGGTTCCCATATAGACTTGTTCAGTTTTGAAATAACTTTTTTTATTTTGAATGATCAGTAATAATTAGTTTAGAGAAAATTCCATAATCCTATATAAGTGAGTTAAAATATGAATTGATATTTTTATTTGTCCGATCACGTCAGTGCTACCAACCAAATTTGCTTTTTATTTGTAAATTAAAAAAAAAAATCTATGAACATAAAAATCTGTTATTTTTTCGAATAAAAAAAATTCGAAATGTAATCGCCAAGAATTGCAACATCTATAAGATTTAAGATTATTATATTGTCATACATATAGCTACCTAAATTGAATTTTGCGACATTGTTTTGCTGAGATTAAAATTCGTAGTCTTAAAGTGTATGGTTTTGCGAATTCTTATTCAAGTAAAAATGTGAGCACATACATTCAACATTAGCCGTTGATGTCGGTATTGTATCAATGGCCATTATGAATTTCATTAATTTAGGAAGGAAAGTCGTTGCTATCGCCACGGCTCAAATTATGAATTTAATTTTAACTGTATTTGCCCAGAATACCATAAGATTACTAAATTCATTTTGAGGTAAACAAAAAATCTGTTAAAAATTAAAATTTCATAAAAAATCTGGAAATATTGACTAATGTCGATTTTAATTGGCGAAAAAAATTGATCTAAATTTGATCTAGATCTGATCTATAACAAATTTGTGATTTTATTGGAGCAAAACAATTAATTTTTTTTTGATCTTGATCAATTTTAGGAAATCTAGATTTTTCGCGAGATTTGTCCAACACCAACATAAAAAGATATCTCAATTATGAGTTATGACAATTCTCGATTTTTAGATGTCATTCGTAAATTTTGTCTTGCTGTGGTGGATTCTATTTTATAGGGGCCGCGCAATTTGTTTTTGCGATTTGATTTTATTTATTCACCACTACAGTGACAAAATAAGATCAATCTTTTTACAATTTTCATTGGAGACAAAATTTTTTAACAGAAACCAATCGACATAAGATCTGTTTGTACCTTACGAATAAAAATCTAACAAAAACAGAAAAATTTGTCAAATTGGGAGCCCTGGATCACGCTAACAATTTAGTAACTTTGGTAATATTGATATATGACATTTCAATATCGATTTATGGCATTTTATATATGGAAGCAAAGGATGATCGCTTTTATCTGCCGTATTTGAGATAGTGATCGTAGGCGATCGCATAAATTTAAAAACAAAATAATAAATAGCTTGATATACGGGTGAAAAAACACGATCATGTATAAAATTGACTCCATGAAAAAATGAGGGACTTTCCGCGATAAATTTTTTGACTTTATTATTTTAATAATAAGTAAAAGTTTAAGCAATTATTAAATTTTTATATTTACTCCTACAATTATTCAAATTGCATTGTGATCTTAAAATTCCCTCAGTTATGGGTCGAAATAAATAAAACCTCTAAAAATTAAACTCAAAATTTTTAACTTGCCAAAATGTATGCAGCTTTTCTATATTTTTTATGAAACACGATCATACATGTTACAAACTATCATGCATGCACTATTTTTTTTACTATTTATGATTATGGTTATAATATACAGATCCCGAGGGGTGAAATAAAAACTAATCAAAATACTAAAAATAAAAAAAAATCTCATGGTCCCATCCATTTGATATACAATACAATCGCACATATCAAAAAACTAAAAAACTATTTTTTTTTAATTTGTTTTGGGAAAATATATGCAAAATTGGATAATTTATTCAATATTTTCCCATCATCCTTTTCTCGTCTCCTCTATAAATTATATTGTGCACAACAACAAAAAAGTTCTTAAACTATAATTCTATTACACATGTAATGTACACAATTAGATTTTCTTAAGATACAATTCTTCGGGGTCCCAAATCGGAATTTCGTCGACATT
The DNA here is from genome assembly GCA_963556175.1 of Tipula confusa. Taxonomy (NCBI): domain Eukaryota; kingdom Metazoa; phylum Arthropoda; class Insecta; order Diptera; family Tipulidae; genus Tipula; species Tipula confusa. Next base: position 25,722,074 of record OY744477.1, on the reverse strand, counting down.
ACTACAATAGAGATATTGAATTTTACTTTTATTTTATATAAATTGTATGTATGTTTGTCTTGTTAGTAAATAGTTTTAATTTTTATTTATTTTTTTTTTAGTTTTGAGCATCTGTATATTATTATACTTATATACAAAAATATTTGTATTCGTGTGTGCGTCTATATACTATATATCGTACACACATTTTTATTATTTACAAGAGGGGTTGGATTGAATTAAAATAAAATTTGTAAAATAGTTTTTAAATAGTTCGCGTATAGTAAAGACCTCTAAAGTAAGAGAGCGCTCACAAATATGAATTACTACTAATAGTTTTGGGATTTTATAAAATAATTTGTGCACATAGCATGGTGATAGAATAGTGTGAAAATTTTTATCTTCTGGATATATAAATGAATTGTGATATGGAATAGTTTTGTTATATTAAATTATGTTTTAATTTATTTATTATTTATTTGTTTTTTTATAAATTATAAATTTTTACATATATATATTTTTATAAATATATGCATGTGGTGTGCTGTGCATTTTATATATATATATATTAGTGAACGATCAGTTTTTTTCGTATAATGACAAATTTTAATTATCAGCAATTTGAGTCAAATTTTATGAAAATGTAAGTTTGGTGGAATAAATAAGGATAATATCATGCAAGGTGGCAGGTGATTGTAAATTATCATATAAAATGTAAATTCATTTACAAGAATTATTGTAAAGTACAAATTATGTTCGATGATATTTGTATTGTTGATACACTTGATTTTTAAGTATATTGAGATCATAAAAATGACTTCATGCGCGCAGACCGGTCTTTCAAAAAAATGTTATCGCTTGAAATATAAGTGTAGCTTTTTGTGTTTTATTTCGTATGAAATACAAAGTCTCTTTCTAACTTTATCCACACTAAAAACCCTCTAGCTCGATATCAACACTAAAAAAACATAAACTCCTTTCCATTGGCTGCTGCCCCTCGACATATGCGTTTATTTTAAAACTTCTTTGTCGTCGTAAATACATAATATTCTCTCCCTAAATTATTTTTTTAAATTTTTTATGTGAATCATATATTTTATATACCCTTATAATTATCAATTCACCTTTAATTATCATACACTCCCTATATATGGCATTAAAAAACTATTTAGTCCTTATACACAAAATTTCTCATGGATTTTTTTGATAGTAAAGTAATGTAGGAACAATGATGGCTATAATCTTATGTCAACTTTTTATTTTTATTATTTCATTCGTTCATGTTTGAATAATTTTCACAAAAACAACATTTGTCGATGATCGTAAATTATATATGTACGAAAAATTTTTCGAAATTATTTTGTCATGGGTGATTTAGTTTTTGGAAATTTAGTATGTCCAAAGGAAATGGAAAATTATAAGCTTGATGACTTTATTCTCTTTGATGATCGTTTAGTCGATCAATCTTTACATATTGGATCGTGAGAGAATAACTTAGTCAAAAGTTGTGTCGATCGAACACAATGATCATGTGTAATTCTCCCACTCAACTTGGTTATTTTGATCAAGTGATCCTAATAGCACAACATTAGTTATAACTCCTATTTACTGGACATAATGCTTTCAGGAAATGAGAAATTATAAGCTTGATGATTTACCATGATATTTAATGATCGCTTTTAGAGTGATCGTTTAGAACTAAATATATGATCACGTGTAATTTTCCTTCCACTCAACTTGGGTTCTTCGATCAAGTGATCACATGAATACATTATTACAAAGCTTTGGCACATTTCAATTGTAATTCCCATTTACTGGACATAAAGCTTTCAGGAAATGGGAAATTGTAAGCTTGATTCACTTCCCTTGCTATTTAACGATCGTTTTTAATTTTAGTATTTGAACAAAGTTTAGTCGATCAATCTTTAAATGTTAGACCGCACGTGAAAATAACTTATAAGAAACTATGATCACTCAACTTTGTTCATGATAAACATTTCAGTTCCCAACATTTATAGTTCCCATTTAATTGACATCTAATGCTTAAAAAATCAGAGATTATAAGTTTTATAAATTCTAATCGCTTTATTTACATTATTCGAATAAAGTGATCGTTTATACAAAAAAACTTTCCATGGGTGATTTAGTTTTTTGAAAATAATTTAAAAGATCATGTCCAAATATAATAGGAAATTATAAGCTTGATTGACTTCCCATGCTGTTTAATGATCGTTTCCAATTTTATTATTTAAACAAATTTGTCGTTTAGTCGATTGATCGTTTAGATCACGTAAAATAACAAAAAAATAATGATCATTGCGAGAAGTCGAAAGTTGTGTTGATCTGAATATGATCGCTTGTAAATCTGCCCACTCAACATTGATCTTTGGAGAATTAACAGTACGATGTATTTGTGTGCTCAGAAAACCTTTTACTAATTTTGTTGTTATCATTAAATGATCATACATATGATGCTTACAATAATCCGTTTCATTTACAGTATTTGAATAAAGTGATCCTTTATTCGATCACCTTTATAAAGAATTCACAAAATTATTATGGCAAGTTAGTTTTTGGCAAAAGTTTTAGAAAATAGTTTAAAAACAACATTTCAGGTGATGGGAAATTATAAGAGTGTTGACTTTCTATTCGATTTGATGATCGCGTTTCGTATTTTATTATTCGAATAAAGTGATCGTTTAGTCGATCAATCATTACATATTAGTCATGTGAGGCTGATAACCTGTTTAAATTACAAAAAAACTTGATTGTTGCGCTAAAACAAAAGTGTTGTCGATTTGAATACTTGATCAATACATTTTACTAATTTCGATGATACGATCAAGTGATCACTTTACTACATTACTTAAAACTTTGCTAGGAAGATGTTTTAATATAATTTTATGATCCATTTACGATCAGGTTTTTGAACATTAGATATGCATTTTATTTCTATCGTTATTTTGTGACGCTAGTCAAAATTAATGTAACACTTTAAATTTGACGCCCTCATACTCTTGAAATAAACATATAAAACGCCCACACGGTAAATTTGCGCTTAAAAAACTGATTTTTTTTTTTAATAATTACAGAGCGGGTTTCGATAGTGATTCAAATGAAGAAGACGAATCAGATTTTTCAGACGGATTAGGCGAAGATGGTCAAAGTTCGGTTCGACGTTCGTACGCAAACAGTAAAGGACGATGGACCAAACACGAAGATACAGCATTAAAAGTTTTAGTCGAACAACACGGTGACCGATGGGATATTATTGCAAAAAATTTAAAAGATCGTACCGATGTACAATGTCAACAGCGATGGCATAAAGTTGTTAATCCCGATTTAATAAAAGGACCATGGACCAAAGAAGAAGACGACAAAGTTATCGAATTGGTTGAAAAATATGGACCAAAAAAATGGACCCTAATCGCAAGACATTTAAAAGGACGAATCGGAAAACAATGTCGTGAACGGTGGCATAATCATTTAAATCCAAACATTAAGAAAACAGCATGGACGGAAGAGGAGGACAATATAATTTATCAAGCACATCAACAGTGGGGTAATCAGTGGGCTAAAATTGCAAAATTACTACCCGGACGGACAGATAATGCAATAAAAAATCATTGGAATTCGACAATGCGTCGGAAGTACGAGGGAAGCGAAGCACTTAAACGTGCTAAACGAAAAACACTTCCGGCCGCTCCTACCCAAGCAAAACCATCACTAAAAAGTTTAATAACAAATAATCGTAAAACATTTGGTGTTACCTCGTCTGTTGCACCCCCAACAAACGATTGGAATCATTCCGATAATTCGAACAGTTCACAAATTGCCATATCAACTCAAACCGGTGATTTTATACTCGAACCGATCAAAGGTCGTAGCCAATCACATGCCTATATATTATCACCGATCAATAAGAAAAATAGTCGAGAACCTGGTTACCTACTATCGCCAATGCGTAACGATCAAAATAAACCATTTTCACGTGCAATGCTCGAAGATGACGATGGAATTTATTTAAATTTAAACGAGATGCTCTCGTCGAATCGTACAAATGAAAAGAAATTGGAATGTAATCCGCCAAATATTTTACGACGGCGAAAACGACGGAATTCCAATGAAGATTCAGAAAATTTTAACGCAATGGTAAGTTAACATTTTTATTCATTTTCCAATTATTTATTATTAAAAGTTGTTATATCTTCGGGTATGGTCATTTTAAAGTTATTGTGAATTTAAGATGTTTTAGATGCACTCGTAGACAAAATAATTTATGTCTCGCCAAAAATTGTATAATGTATTCTGTAAAAGTAAAAATTTCAGCTAAACATTTTAAAATCTTCATAATTCATATAAATAAAAGGGTTTCATATTTTTGGAACCGAGCAATTGACGCAGTTGTCAAAGCTTCGGTTTTTGCGATGATAGATACCGAGAAAGTAATAGAGATTTGTCATCAATTGATTACGATCGGTGATGACGATGAGTGTAGGATATTAAATCAGGCTCATGTCTAATTATATATGGATTCCGAACATCCCGCCGGCCATGAATCAATTGATTCATTTATTGGCAATTTGTTTACTTTGGTTATTGGACGTTCCAGTATCGTTCCGTTTGACGTTGTCTGCTCACACGTACCCTGCTATCGTTACCAAGATACACCTGTTTGATTCGTCCAGGTGGTAAATTTGGTTCGCAAACAATGACGAAATCGTTTACTTTGTAGAGTATATTGCTGTTTCTGCCACTTTGACCGAGTTTGAAGATCCACGAGATACTCTCGTTGCCAACAATGCCAAAAATGTAAGGTGATTACGAAACAGCGCCAACGAAATTGGTACCGTTGTCCACACAGTACATATTGAATAATGCAAACCCCGTCGGTCAGCAAAGTGCTTTAGTGCTCTAAATAATAATTTGGTGGTGAGGTGCACGCATAGTTAAAATGAACGGCTCGAGCACAGACAAAAACATACTAAAATGCCTTTGTCGCTAGACTGGCTCCCCGTTTGCGAATTGTATGATCCCTGAATGAACCTGAAAAATCTATTCCTACACAGCAGATAGGTTCACCCTGGACGCAGTTTGATACACCCAATGCAACGTCGATGTTAAACGTATCAAGTTGCATGGTGCTGTGATGCAACATCATTCTTGAATCCATAGCTTTCTTGACGATGCGTTGAATACTACCCTTAGTTTGGTCGTAAAGTTTTGTTCCTTTAAAACGCCATGATGCGTCATGAAGTAAGCGTTTTAATTAACCGGACCATCAACCTTTATCATATGGCCAAGCTGGCTGTATTCAGTTAAAAAATCAATATATAGACGATGAAGTTCTAGATCGCTAGTTCTAACGATTAAAATTAATTCTTGTCTAAATAACGTATCTTGAATTCAGAAAGAATTAATAGACGACAACTTTTATTTTAATTTTTTGTTAGTGTTGCCAGTTAAAATATAAAACATTTACACTGAGACCTTTTGAATTGACACTCGTTGTAGATGAACGAACGATTTTGCAACCAATGGGTCACGGTGTTGTGGTCATAATCGAACTTAGGACCGCGGCGTGTTAATTTTATTCTTTTACAGAATGCATTATACAATTTTTGCGGGTTATAAATATTTTCGAGGACACTCGACTGTACACGCAATTTCCGTAGTTATAATCACTATATTATGGTGTCATAATTCGAATAAAATGTACTACGACCAAACCAGAAACACTTTTAAAATCCTACCAAAGACATCCTTTTAATTTTATTTTTTATGCATGTAATGTTGTAGTATTGTAATTGTATTATATAAATTTATTAAGTTTACTTTATAAAACACTTTCTCCTTTTTCATTTTATTTAATTTTTCAATTATTATTTTTGCATATAAAATTTTGTGTAGAGTAGAGCATTTCAAATTTATATGATCAAAAAAGGGGAAACAGTTTAAAGTGAACCTATTTATTTTCACAAACCAAAAAATCATTCCAAATTTTATGTATTTTAGTTTATCCAGATTTATGTTCTGTTATAGCCCTATTCACTTTATTTATTTTAATTTATTTTTTTTATGATTAAATAAATAACAGAGAAATATGCAAAAATTTTAATTATAAAATGTTTTTAATTTTAAAAATTCATATATGATTTGAATTGAATGAAATGAATAAAACCAATAAAAAAAAAAGGAGAAAGGAACTTAATTACTCAAGAACGTTATAATGTAAAAAAAAAAATTAAATTTAAATTATTCCAGAAACAAGTGATCACCAGTAATATGATTAGACAGACACCTGATACGTACGATATAACAAATAATTTAAACAGTAACAATGGAATAAATCATTTTAAAATTAACAATAATATAAATAATTTTAATAATAATAAAAATTTGGCTTGCGTCCCAAATAATTTAATGCAATCGCCAATGGTCACTCCAATTAAACCATTACCATTTTCGCCCAGCCAATTTTTAAATTCACCCAATTTTAATTTATCGTTCGATAGTAATGTTATATTGCCAGCAAGTACACCAGTTCGCAAGCATCCGAGAAAGGTAAACAAAACATAAAAATTGGTTTATGGTTTATAAAAATATTAGTGTATTCGGAATATTTAACTGAGTGTGTGATATGCTTTAAAATTATTTTATTTTTAATGCTTTTTGTTGTTTTATTAATTTTTATTAACATAATTATTACTATATCTACCTAAAATTACTACTACTATTACTACTACCACTACTATCTATATTCATTTCAAATCATATATGATATTTGGTTTCAAACATAAATATAATTACTACTATTCGATGAATTTACATTTTATCATTTTTTTTTTACTTCAACATTTTCTATGTTTCAATTATAGAATGAAAATAATTCAAGTTCATTGTCGACTCCAATACCGGCTGGTCTTAAAAATGAACGAACGTCAGAAGAAATTTATCCAAATGAACCTTTAGTACAAATAAAAACCGAATATGAAACGGATAATCATGATGATGTCGATTCGGACGATAACGATGGAATTGATTGTCTAAATAATAATGCGAAAGAAGAGGATATAGATGATTTCCATTTACTTTCCCCGAACAATGCTAAATCGAGTTTGGGTAGTAGTGTTAAAACACCATGCAAAACGAAACGTAATTTAATTAATAATGGAGGACCAAGAACACCGACACCGTTTAAAAAGGCTCTAGCCGAAATGGGAAAACGACGTGCTGAAAGGTAAATTCTATAAATTCATCTAATTTCTATATACAAAATTTATATTTAAAATAATAATATTAATAGTTATGTGCCACCAAGTCCGGCCGGACTAGTTGAAGACATAGCCGAGATTATGCATAAGGAACGTTTACAAGACTCGAATAATGAATCGGCTTTCGAGACGGATACCAGTAATATAAATAAAACGATTAAAACCGAAACAAAATCAACATCATCGTTTGGAATCAAAAAAATTGGAAATGCCGAGTCAACGTCATCGAAAAAAGTGCGAAAGAGTTTAGAAAATTCATGGGAATTTTCATCGGATATGCCTTATTTGGCCGAAACACCGGTAAGTTTTTTTTTTTATAAATATTTTGATGGAATGATTCTTCGGGTCAAGATTTTAGTTAGCTGGATCAGAAAAACGAAGAATAACAATATTTTTGGTCGTATTTTGGATAAAATGGATTATTTTGAAGATTGCGAGGCTTGAATAATTTTAAATTAATTCTCCTTACTCCTCTTTGTGAAAGATGACGCAGAAGGATGGAAAAAGATATTTTGTCAAACAGGGTTCGATCAAATATCGACTAAAAAAATGAAGGTTGAAAACCCTTTTAGTTTGAACGCCTAGGGCAATAAAAAGCGACCTTCAGACTATACTCCAAGACCATGTCGGGTCGCCAGATTTTTTTTTACCGTAATTTGTTGCTGCAGGCTTTACAAAAAATAGAGTGTATGTGCGCCTGTTTTATTTGGGCCTTTACCATCCGCATTATTTTTTGCGAAATTGTTTAAAATTTATCAGATAGAAGAATCACCTGATAGAGACCTTGATACGGAGATTGTAAAGCCTTACGTACTGAGTCTGTACGGACCAGTTCTGAACGCGTGCTGAGATATTTGAAGATAACGATTGTTGGCTTTTTAACGTGTCGACCATCAGGTCGTGCAATTGGGTAATGACCTGATTTTGCATTGATGGCTGAATCATATCCCTTGGAAGGCGTAATTTCTCCCCATACACGAGTTCAGCTGAAGAGGCTTCGAACTCATTCCGGAACGTGGTTCTTAAACCTAGTAAAACTGTTGGTAATGACTTAGTCCATTGCGGGTCGTTGATACACATTATCGATGCTCTAACCATGCCATTTAACCATGACAGGCTTATGAATAACTGGGACTCAAATTATGCTCCTCTGCCCGACACGATAGTGGGTACATCGAACCTACTAATCCATGTTTTTGGTAATGTATAACGAGACTACCGTCTTCGGTTTGTTATCCGGCATTGGAGTGGCCTAAGGCCACCGCGCGAAGCGATTTATGATCTCCAAACAATATCGATTAATTTCAGAGGGTTGCAACGGATCTATGTCGATGTGAATTTCCGTGAATCGACTGCTAACTTTGGAGTAATCTTCACGAGGAATATTGACATACTTAGTGATTATATATTTTTTTGGCAGTTAATGCAACATTTTGCCCATAAACGGACGTCTTTGTACAGTTTTGGCCACACGGATTTATTTCAAATTAACTTAACTGAGCTTCGTGTTCCTGGATGTGAGACGCCATGGAATGCATCGCATGATGTTCTGATTAAGTGCATACGTAATCGATTTGTGATCGGTGTACAGTATAAATTCCCGACCGTCGATGAAATGTAAGAAATGTTTTATTGCTGCATACGAGGTCAACAGCTCTCTATCATTCGTACTGTATTTTTTCTCAGTGTCTGAGTTTTCTTGAGAAGAAGCTCAATGGTTGCAAAGTTTTTAATACGTGTTGTTGCACCACAGCTCCTATTGACTGGTTTGATGCATCGACCATTATTGTCATTTTGTGATTAGGCGAAGGATGAGCTAACTGTGTGACTTCGGCTAAGCGCTGCTTGCAACGTTCGAATGCTTGATATGTCTGCTCGCACTAAGCGATTTTGCTATTGTCGTTTTTCTTCCGTCTTTTAAGGAATTCATAGCACTTTGTTTGTTTTTGGGACCGCGTTTGGTAGGAAAATCCGAAAGTTCATCATCCCCAAAGAACCGTTGAATCGCAGTGGGTCTTGCGAAATTCGTTATTACTTCAACTCGAGATTGGGCTGGCTTGATGCCTGTATTTGATGAGTCGCACCCCAAGAAGTGGATTTGTTTTTCGCCGAAAGTACATTTGTTCCGATTGATCACTAAACCGGCGTCTTGTAGACGTTAAAAACCCGTCTTCAGGTGCTCGATGTGCCGCTCTAAATTGATGATGCGACTAAGATGTCATCGGTGTATGGAAACGTGAATTTCAACGAGTCGTTGAATTGTTTGAGCCGAATTCCATAAACCGAACGTCATACGGGGGAACTCAAATAAATCGAACGGTGTACATAAAACTGTCCTTTTGATGTCCGCCTCGTGAATTGGTACGAGATTGATTATAGAAAAAATTTTGAAACCTTCGAGCTGACGGTTGAAGTTAATAATAAATGGTATCTTGTTTCGTTCTCTGGTTTAAACCACGGTAATCTCCACAGAGTCGCCGCCCTTCGAGCTTTTGTGTTATGTGGATAGGACTAACCCAATCTCTTTAACGGACGACATACTCCTTGACTTAAATCTCGGAGATAAGATGAAGTATGAGGACTTTGCGCACAATTTTTTTTTAAATATTTGCTTCATTCCGAGTTATTCCATGTGGTTTTGGAACAGAGCAACGATTCTTTTATTTTCGCCATCCACTGCCGGTGCTTCATCAGTTGTGACGGACATTAGCAGGTGGTAGTATTTTTCTTAGGTAGGTTAGGTTAGGTCAAGGTGGCTGTCCTAAAGGACGTGCCATAGACATAATTTGTCCGTAGCCTTTTTTTTTCTTAGGTAACTAGTTTAGCAAATTCTTCAGTAGTCTTGAAATTTGATTTTACTCCTCAAATAATTACTACAAACTGCCTGTACCCATGGTATCTGTTCTCTCATCAATTGCTATCGAGAAAACCAGAAAATTTTTGCATTGCTCCTTTAAGACATTTTTAAATTCGCTCACAGTTTTTCTATGCGTCATTTAGCGTTCTTGTAGGGATTCTAATATTTAAAAACAAATTCCTTTTCTCGGTACAAATAATCTCTTCCATAACCATTAAACAATTTGTCACGAATTGCCCGTTAGTGAAAGGATTTTTTTTTCAGCTTGTCCTTTGTCTATGGGAACCGAACTTTGTATTTTCAAGCTCAATTTAAGTTTCAAAAGTTTATCCTTCTGCTCACTGAAGAGCAGATGTTTTGACTCGTAATGTCGTTTGGTGTTGAACTCCTTATTTACAGAAACACTGAAGGCATTTTGGCATGTATTATTACCGCGGTGTTTCTCAAAAAAGTAGATTTCTGTTCAAGTTTGTTGTAAAAGTCGGCATTTGGCCTATAATACGACTACTGCGATCAAAAGATCGTAATTTCGCAGTTTATGCGGATTTTGAGATATTGAAACTTTTTTGAATCGCTCCAAATTAGAAAATCATACCTAATGTACCTGCTTAGCTTAAAGAAAACAAGACCATTTGATGTTATAAGTTTTTAATAATTTTATTTATTTACGAGTGTTGATCCGCATAAACTGAATCGTTTAGATGGCCCAATTATAAAAATTAGATTTCGGAATTAGAATTTGCAACTATTCGACATATTTCATTATCTGGATATCGAATAATATTTTTAATAAATTAACCCACGTGCTGGCTGCTTTAACACCACCCTCGAGCGAATTCATCGTCGACATTCTCGCGGAACCACTCGAAAATAATTTGTTTGTGATACTCAAAACCGCCCATCCGATCTACTAAGACACAAAAAATATCTGGCAGACAAACAATTCTCGACGAGAACAGTATGGCCACTATAGATCAGGAAATTGTCAGAAATTATTAAAATTGCAATGCTCGCCCAGCCAAAGTCATTGACTGCAGAGGATTTGGCAAAGTCAACGGCAGCACACAGCGTTCTATACAGCATACGTCAATTCATGAGAATCCGCCACCCAGCAGGTCCCGACGAGACTCACCGAGCCCGGTGCACCAAATAGCCAACATCAAGATATCGATGTTTCAATTCGCAATTCAGAAATCGTAGTCGAATCACCCCGCTCCAATATTATCATCAATCGCAGGGCCGTTGTTGGTAACACGGCACATTCAGCAACAATGCCCTTAAAGTTGTGTCAATCCATGCAATTTCACGCAACAAGATCATCAGCGTCTACATCTAGATTGAACTTTCAAGTCGCTTCATCGGGGTCGAGATTCATTCCTCTCACACTCAAAAATCGTTTCTTCACTTATAACAGAATAAACAAACTAACCAACTTAGTCGAGACGGACGCTGATCCTTCGGTTATCCTAGCAAATAATTATAAATTTTTAACTAAACTTAAGAGAGCTTTCACGCATGCTTTCATCTTGCAAGCACTGAATCGTCCAATCCTTGGCAAATTCGGACTTCTTATTGTTCTTAAGAACAAACGACTGGTAAATTCACCGACTCAGCTATCCATCGATGCCACAACGGCACTGGTTATTCGGATAATCGGATAGCTAAATTAAGTCGAATAATCCGAATATCCGGATTGCAAACTCTAATCGTAATATCGGGTGATCATGGTGGCCAAGCGAAAAAGGCGCTCACTTGTTGGAAAACGTGCATTTAAATTCCCATATTAAAATATTCCCGGTTACACCATCCCAAATGTTCAAGGCAAATTTACGTTGAAATGATTTTTAAATATCTCTTATCAAGTAAATGTTTCCTCGTCAAAATTGCCACTCTCGAAAATGAAAACCATGTGAACAGCAAGTCTTCTTGTACTGGTTGTTGAATTGTTTGCCACCGCATCTAAAATTAATTCATTCGTTAGTGCATCTCGCCGCCAATAAGTTAAATGATGGTGCTTCTAATTTCAAAATACGAATCTTTCATAATCGGTTGAAAGCTCCATGGAATAATTTTTCTAAAGGCAATGGTCTTACAAGGTATCGCGTGCGATATTGAGCTTTAGGACATCGGCAGTTACAAATGACTATTCTATGTCAGAATATGGCATCTCCATATTATATTCCAACATAACTAGTTTCTGAGATAAATAACGGAACTTAATTTTGTGACAATATTTTCGTTATTTTAAATCTGTCGGCGACCTTAATACTACTTTTTGCGGCAAAATAAATGTCGGTCGAACATGTAAAGTCAGAAAAGCTCAAATGTGTATATTGTATCCCCTAACACATATCGACATCCTTCATGATCGACAAATTATTTACAGGTAATCGAGAGTTGTGTACATTGTGTTGATCAGTTTCAAATTAAGTGTGTTCGTTGAACCGATATAGATGTGTTATCAACAGAGTTTTGTGTTATTACTAATGTTGAGAAAATGCAGCACGACATGCACAAAAATGTAGTATCTTAAACAGCTATTAGTGTAAATTGTCTATTTGTGAAAGTCTGAATTTCCGTTGGTTCTAAAATCAATGAGTTAAACAAACCAAGTGTATGATCAACAAATTAGTATGTTGCAAATATCGGTAAGCTAAGTGTGTTAGTTGAATTGCAAGGCATTCAAGAAAACTGTCATGCGCATACTATATAGCCCAATCACAACGATTAAGGCATTTCATTTACAACCATAATTGTTGTCCAGAACCATACGAAAATAGTATAGTGCATATAGTGTGTGCTGTAGTGTAGTTTTCATTAATAATAACAATGATGTCAATAATCGAGGCATTCCAAGGATTACTGTAATTTTAAATATGTAATTTGCAAAGACCAAATTAAATATTGACAATTTTATTTTTTTTTATTTCCAGAGCAAATCATTAAATTCAGACTCGGGTGTCGTATTTTCACCTCCTAGCATTGTTAAGGATACCCTCGCCGAATCAGCCATGTTACTCGATGCCGATGATGTAACCATATTAAATGTTAAAAGTCCCCAGCAACAGAAGCATAATATGTCACAATCATCACAGCAGCAGCAGGTACCTAATCATGCTAGTAATAATAATAATAATCATTTTATTAATTTGTACCCTGATTTAATAACATCGTACGGTAAACAGAAACAAATCAATAATAGTAATCTAAATAATATTAACACAATTGAATCGACATATTGTCGTAGTCGTTTTGAAAAGCAACAACTACAAGAACAATCCAATTTTTATCATATAAATATTAAACAAGAACATAATCAAAATTATAGTCACTATAATACGGATAGTAGTAGTCTGAGTATGTATCCGTATGCAGACGAAAACCAAAAATTAGAAAATTTCCAATTATCTAAATCAATTTATACCAATGACGAGCAACATCATCAACCCGTATATATTGATGAAACTAGAAATTATATTAGTAATAGCAGTAGTTTTAATAATAATAATAACGGTAGTAAACAAACAGTGTTAGGCGACTTGACCAATAAAATGTATCCCAAAAAGAAGGATCACACGAGTAGTAGTGATACACATTTTAGTAAAAATACGTATTTTAATATTAACAGCATGAATAGTAATAATACTACTAATACGACAACTACAAATAGTAATAGTTCTATATATAATCCATATTTAACTAATAACATACAGATGAATAATAATAATAATAGTAATCAGCAGCATCATCATCACCATCATCAAGTAACGACAAATACTAACAATTACTTAGCTAATAATAACAATAATCATCAGGGCTTAGTAGGATCTAACGTTAAATATGAACAATTTCATGAAAATCCGTCGGAAATATATCATCATCAACAAAGTAGTCAGCAGAGTCGAATACAAAATTATGATTTAAATGATGAATTCTGGCTTAATTTTTGTTGATCGAAAATTTGCAATTTTTAATTTATTTTATTATTGCGCTTGTGCAATTTCCAATATATATACATATATATCCTAACTAATGTGTGTGTCCGTCCAAGTTGAAAAATTACATAAAATTACATATTTGTTTCTCTTGGGGATCTAAAAGTCGTTTAATCTTTTGGGCAGTGCTTTTTAAACCGTGCGTGCTTGTTTTCTTAATTGTATTTCATAAACCAAAGGGATGAACCAAATATTTGTGTAAATATATTTCGTATTTTGTACATTTAATTATTTTTATATAATATATATATTTGCTAATTTAATTTTTTAAGAACAGTTCGGTTTATTCGTATCAATTTAATCGTGTTGTCTCGCCCCGAAATCTCTGTCTTCTTAGTTTGGAAGTAAAACTAAAATTTATCAGTACTTTTGTTAATTTTTTTTTTTTTTTTTGAAATTTTATTTTTTTGTATAATTTATTCTATCGATTATTATTATTATTATTATTATTTGAATTAAAATATAAAAAATTCTATTATAATTTATTATTATTATTACTTATTTATTAAAACGAATCAATACAGATTTACCAAAGATAATACTGAATTTGTACTTTAAATTTAATTTTCTTATAATAATTTAAATCTACTAATATATTAATATTTATTTTATTATACATTTTATTATATACTCACACACTACTGACTTTCTACGTACTACTTACATATATTTCAAAAATCCTGATTAATTCAAATCATAACGATAAATAAAATACTAATTTTCTATTTTTATATTACGTGCATAATAAGCTTTTAGAAAATTTGAAAGGAAATTTACTAATTAATTTTTTATCAGATCTCTTATATTACACATACATAAATATTTAAATTTTTATAGGTTATTTGAGTTGGGGTACTATTATTGATTATTTAATTTAAATGATATTTAATATCGCATTTTTTTTTACATTTTTCTTATTTATTCTATTTAACTAACATAATTCGCTAATAATATCGATGGTCAAAGACGCAAATGTTATAAGTGCATATAATCCTTCAAAACATTTAAAAATTTAAAATTTTGGTGTTTTGAATGAAATCTGTAATAATGACTCCTTAAATCTTGAGAATTTCAGCTTATCTTTAGCAAAACGAAACCATTTGATTTATAACCAACTGACTTGGGTTCCATCAGTATTCTTTGTCGTATTTTGCAAAGTTTGTGTGCAAACCGCCAATTCAAAAATACTGTCAATTAATAGAGGTTCCACAATATACGGCCGAGGAGTTCTTTTTGCTCCATAGCTCACTCTCGTGTCAAGCATGGTTAGCTTTTGTCGTTTATGATAAAATTTTGAACTGCAAAAAAAGATTTTGCTCAATTCGATTACGTAGACGAGTTCAAACATAAAATGAAAAACCATGTGGAGGCAAACAGAAAATCAATCAATTGAGGGAATTGCCTTTTATTTGGTTAGTCAATATTCCGTCACTGAAATTTTTGTAAAGTTTATGGCATGTTTGCTATACTACTAACAGTTTATCCCGAATTTTTTCAATAAATTTATTTTTCATAAATGTAAGTACTACAAATGTACTGCAGAATGTAGATGATATCCGTTTAAGCAGAACCGTTTGGTAACATTAAACTCCTAAATAAATTAGCACCCACCCAATATCTCGTCACTAACCTCTGTCGTTTTGCAAAAACCACTAAATTTCGATGTACAAAGCATAAATAATACAGAGACATCTATGATATTTCACTATATAATACAGAGCGCCATCAATGAACTATAATACTAACTAACTTTACATATGTGATATGAGATAAGTAAATGTTGGTTATTTTAAATTTAATAATTACGTTACTAAAAAAGTCAGCCTAGTTTTTGATAATTTTACTTGGGACATTGTCTTTTGGTTTTTCGGATGTTGATCAAGACAATAATTGATTTGCCACTTTTCTAGAAGTTAACGTCAAAATTTTAATGTTCATATAAAGGTATTAGACAATCCGGACATTCAAATGGGTAGACCGTTTCATTTCAAATCATCAAGATAAAGTTTCAATAAAAATGGAGCAACCAGAATCTCATGAGAACTATACTGCTTCTGTATGGTTTCTGGCTCATTTCAATTACTGAATGCATGGAGTCAACCTCTAAATATGAGCGAACAGGCTCTATAAACTTTAAATCAATGACGGCAACATTGTATTTATTACCGCGTAAAGAATTACTGCACTAACGTTTTTAGTGTGTTTTTCCCGCTGTAGATGTCCAAAAATGTAGATGCTTGTTTGACCGATTCGGGTAGATTGCTTATTTCAGAACTCTCTGCATAAGCCTCATCTCAGATAAGAAAAAAAACCTGTACTGATTGTCGGTAGTAAAGTTAATTAGCTGCAACCTGCTTCAATGATTATCCCATTCCAAATCTTCTGTACCAGAAACGTGTTGGTTGCACAATGGTCACTGGTTTTTTTTAGAATAAAAAAAAAGGATGTATTCCTGTGAAGGATGTGAGTATAGGCGAGTGAGATTCCATTCTCGGAAACACGTCTATTTGCTTAACAAAATGTATATCAGTTGGTATAACCAAGAGTCACCAAATTAAACGATGACTTATATTGAAAGAAGAAATGTGAAACAAATTCTTTCTTCTGCACCTCCCGTGTTATATAACCTCCATTTATTATGCCAGTGCAAAACGGTTTTATGGCTTCTAGTATCTAAGATACTATAGTCACCCGACTAGAATCAGCACTGTAAGATCTGGTTCATACATTTCAGAGTACCTATCTTATTTATTATGGTCTGCAGATGTATGTTGGATTTCATTATTTCCTTGGCACAAGCCTCTACAACCTACAAAAAAAAGTGTTTTTTGTACATACAACATTTGCGCGATTGACCATCGAAATTATATTATTGCGTATAACATAGAAAGTGGTGACAAAATATTAAATAGTGAGCATTATTGTAACTAAATTTTGACATTAGTTTTGTAAATAATTGCATAGATATCGGCGCTCATCTAAAAATTATTGTTAGTCGGTATTACAGGAGCATGCCGATAGTAACGTTTCGAGAAAATTTCTCAAAATTTTTAACTTGTAATTTTTAGAAATTTATAATTCGAGGAAATATTTTGTAAATTTTTATAAGCATAGGATTCTCTCAGGTTACGACCGTACTATAATTTTTTTTTTTTTATTTAATAAATTTAATGCATGCTGTAAACAAAAATTAATTTGCTTGTAATTTTTAAAAAATTGCTTTTTTTTTTTGTATATTAATTTATTTTAAAATATTTATACTAAATTTGTGTAAAACTTATAAAGCCCAGAAGACCATAACTCCTCTACATCAAATGATATTCCAAGTGTGTAATGAGATCCGTCCTAATTTTGTTTTAATAATTCCTTTCATTCATATTTTTGTGTATCTGTGTTCAGTATACGATATTATACTAAAACGATCCGCGGCGGTGACTTTATTAAAGTCTGACCACATCATATTATTTCAATATTGACAGACTTTATTAGAAATTATGATTTAATATCAGGATATAAAATTTAAAAAATACTGGAATCTGATAAGTCGAGTAGTGCACAATAAACTGAATTTACAAAATCAAATGTATTTGTAAACGAAAAAACCAAAATTTAAAAAATAATTTAATGAAATGCTGATGGATTGAAATTTAAGGATTTAAAAAAAAACAAAATAATAATAAAAAATTATTGTATCTGTTGTATATATAGTCCAGAATAATAAGAATTCTGTCAATATTGTAATAAATGTAACCAAAAAACTTTTTTTTTTATAAAAATTTTGTTATTTTATTTATCATTGTTCCTGGTTTATCCTGTTTCATATTTTCCTTAGTCCTTTGGCCGTTTTTATGCATATATTTTGTGATTTTTTTTACGCTTGTGATATCATTTGTTGTGCGTTTGTGATATGAGGGCTTTATAAGGTAAGATGTCGTCGAGAGAAAAATCTGTTTTTCCCCCTACTAACCATTTATATTTCACACAATTTTTTTTATTATTTTTTATATATTTTTTTTGCCTATTTTTTAAATGTTTTTTTGTATTCGTATTTGTTGTTGTTTTTAACATACAATAAAAAACATAAAATCAATCGTCCAACATATTAGTCAAGATCTGTGGCGAGATGTATACAATTTGGACAAAATGAAGGTAAAGTTGATATAACGTCAATGTTCAAAGATTTTGAATTGACCAACGAGGCGACGAAAGGAGGAACAGTCCCAAAAAACGAAAATGATGAGAATAAAAATCAAATCGTTAAACATAATGGCATTGGAACGCAAATTGGTAGTGATAATAAAAAGGTATGTTCGTTTTTAATTTTGATTTTATTGATTTTCTTAACGGTTTTGTGTTAGCACACGTTTTTTTTTGTAAATAATTTGCTTTTCGCTGGGTATCTGGGTTTTCTTCGTGTTTTTTTATTTTAATTTATTTAAATGAATCTCGGGAATCGGAATAAGGTAAGTTTTAATGGACCCACTTTTGACCACGATTTTATAAATTTTCAACATAATTCAATCCAATTCAATCTGTCTAACTTAGGAAATTAGGATTCGGGACGACACAACAAAATTAATTTAAAATAATTTTTTTTTTGTTCATATTTTCAGCAAGTCTTAGATCCGAAATGGGAAAAATTTGCATGCGGTAAAACTAAGGATCAATTGTATATGACGCAACAGGCGCATATGTGTTTAAAGCGGATGACACTCCAGCCAAGATCACTTAATTTTTATAAAACATAGATATTTAAAAATTTGGTTTTGTTGGAATAATTTTTAATTTTTTTGAGTAAATATATATATATATATATATATATATATATATATATATATATATATATATATATATATATATATATATATATATATATATATAAAACATATAATTAATTAATATATAATTTAAGAAAATCATTTTATATTTTAACCATCATATTTCTATAATTGACCACTTGATAAAATTTCTGAATTTTTTTTTTTAATTAACATAAAAATTTTATAAGAAAAATGTAACACAAATTTGTAAAAAAAAAAAAATATAAAGAATTATAGTTACTAAAATAAAGCGAGATAATTTTTGTAGAGTGCTAATAAATTTTTTCTTTTGGGGTTTGTTTTGTTATTACTTGAGAAATTACTAAAAGCAAAAACCTAAAAGGTTTTTCGAATGGAGGCTAAGTTAGAAGTCTTAGTAACACGAATTGAAGATTGTATTTAGTCTTTTTAACCAATTTAAACCCCCATTTTCTTAGTCGTATCAATCACATGAAGTAACAACTTTATGATCACTTTAAGTGAGAATTTTTATTCCCGTAGTCTATCGAAGTGACAGGAAAAATGTCCTTTACTATTGCAATCTTCCATTTTATATGGTTTTTGAGGCTGACACTTTAAATTATGAAGTGATAAATGTCATGTGAACTGTTGATAAACTTTTCGAGAATACCATTTCTGGCACTATAAGTGACGATTGTCGCTTCGATCGACTAAAAGAATACCAAAACCTCAACTGACAGGTTATACGACTAATGCCCCTATTATGGTTCTCACCTCACCTCACCATACCACAAAAATGTGAGGTGAAGTGATCACATCAATATTTTGGTATTATCGTTCTCGCGGTGAGGTGAGGTGAGGTGAACAAAGTGTCAAATCTGTTCACCTACAATATCTTGGTGATTGGTTTAAAAATAAAATAAATTGAAGGCAAAAGCGGGTAAATTTTTTTATTTATATTTATTTATGTATGTATATATATATATATATATATATATATATATATATATATATATATATATATATATATATATATATATATATATATATATATATATAAATATATAAATATATGTATATATATATATATATATATATATATATATATATATATATATAAATATATAAATATATAAATATATGTATATATATATATATATATATATATATATATATATATATATATATATATATATATATATAATTTATATATATATATATATATATATATATATATATATAAATATGTATATATATATATATATATATATATATATATATATATATATATATATATATATATATTATTTAATTTTTATCACCGAAAAACTATTTGTAAACAAACAAATTCTCAACATGAAATGTCAAACATTTTAAAATTTACTTGTTTCAACATAAAAAAAAAAAATACGCACAGCGCCGCACACAACTGCTCACCAAAAATTAGGTGAGAATCATAATACCAAATTATGAGTTAGGTGAAACTTTTAGGTGAGGTGAGGTGAAGTGAACTGTACGGTGAGGTGAGAACCATAATAGGGGTATAAATACGACCTCTATTCCTAGTCGTATCACCTTTCACTTGAGCCGACAGTCAAATTTTGATAATCTCTTAGTCGATTAAATCGAAAATCGTAACAATCTGGGGGAAGTTCGATCGTGTGGAAAGTACGGAACGCTCTGACCTAGAAAGCGTCGTCGAAACTGTAGTCATAGAGTGCTGGAGTCGCAGAATCAGCTATAAAGCAAAAAGGGCGAAGATGATGTGGGTCGCTCATTAACTGATGCGATCAAAGCCTTAGAGGCTGAGATCAAGTCGTAAAGTAAAATTAGTATTGCTATGTGGAATAAGCTGTATGAAGGCCTTGATTCCATCAGAAATGCTGGAGTTGCAATGTGTCTAGAAAAAGTAGTGGGACTAAAAGGTCGACTACAAAAGCGAGTTGAGATCATTCAGCCGCATAAACCCGCTGAGCAACCGGCACTGGCACTGATAAGCGCGGTTGTGCCAGTACTTAAGCTAAGCTTCCATACTATTTCGAATAAGGGGAAAAGAACTCAATGGAAACCCATCGTTGGAAAGGAAGCTTCATTCGCTAATAGCGAAAAAGTTAAATGCAATAAGTGCGGGAGTTGATCAAACCCGCGGCCCATGGATTTGAAATCAAAAAGGTCAGCAATGGCATTATAATAGAGATGGCAAAGATCGAGGACAGTTTTTTTGGGAATCAAAAACTTAGGAGAGGCTTTAGTGGTTTCTCTACCAGAGAAAAAATATCTAGAATCATTGTCTATGATGTTGATAGCTCATAAAAGCTTGGACATCAAAATCGCTATCATTACGCAATACAAAGAAATCAAGAAGAGGACCTTAAGCTCGGTTTCAAAACCGGGCCCAGAAACATCACGGTCGCGCATTGAGTTATCGAAGTGACACCGAGACCACGTAATACCTTACTGCTAAAACTCAGAGTATATATCGGTCGGTCTTCGTGTCGAGTAACCGACTATGTACGAATTTCAAGGTGCTTCAAATGCCATGCACATTGCTAAGTCATGCAATGTTAAAGAACAATTTTGCGGAATCTCAGAGGATGGACATTCGACCACAAAGCATGCCCAAAGAAAGCGGAAGGGGTTAAGTGCACTAGCTGTTAAAAAGCTAACAAAGCTTTCGATAAGTATCTGAGAAGAAAAATATGCACAGCAAACAAAGCGCACAAGAAAAGAAGATCGATATACTCTGCATGCGGGATCCTACATGGTTAAAGGTAGAGTTGGTAGATTGACTTCGACAAGAGTTTTCACTGGTGATGGTGACAAATGACAATGCCAAGGCTGTCATATGCGTCTTTAACCAGGAGAGGTATTGAGAATATCACAATCATTATAGGAAGGGAGGTGATCGAGATTCCATCGACTCAAATCCTATGGGCCAATCATGCTACTACTAGTCATGGGTAATTACTCGAGGAAGTGATAACTAGTAGATTACTGTGCGTGTTCTAGGATAGTGGCAAATATAGTAGCAAACACTTAGGATTTAGGGAAAATTGGTCCATATGGAGCTTTCATCGGTCAAAACGGTTATGATCCAGCTTAAAGGAACGCTCGATATCAGAGACCACATTTGGTGTCTGTGAATGGAAAATCACGATGGTCAAAACTGTAAAATGGCTTGGGTTGATTTTGAAGGTAGACTCGGTATTACATACATCACATGACAAAAAGATTGCTCAATGTTGCTAGGTTTAAACTTAGAAAACATCAAAATGTGAGCTACGGGAACGTGGTAATACAAGCAGGACAAATAGAAGAAAACTTTTTGTGGGTCTGATCCACACCTTCTGCAACTTCAGCTTGTCAAGATTTGCAAAATATTTAGACTTAAACTGTGGAGTGGATGTAGGGCATTATATTTTTTATATCTCTTGCCACGCAGCAATCATCATGAGTGACAAGGGACAAATTATAACATGAGATTAAAGAGAATTGGAGACAGCATCCGTCATCCCCCAGGGAAATGGTTTCTTTTTAGTGCATGGCATGGCTAGTGTGAATTCTTCGTAGGCTGGGTCCTCTATGCACACCTCTGCAGTCTGCATTTGACAACTTTTAAATGCAGCATTTGACACTTGTTGAACGTTAAGTAAATTAGAGAAATGCTCATTCCAAGTGTCGAGCACAGCATACATGTTAACACGCAGGTTTCCATTCTGGTCCGCGTGAACGTAGCTTACACATAAGATTATCAAGTGCTCTAAAATCTAAAACAACATGTTTCACATATGGCCCAGGAAGAAAACTAAAACCAAGATTGCCGAGATCATTTCCACCGTAAAGCAAAGTATAGCCTTGGAACACATGGTCTCTAATTTTTGTTCACCGGGTTTCTTGGAGAGAAACGAATTCCAAGCAGTACTATTTCATGGCTGATAAAGTGCCATCATTGGCACCTGGTAGTCGGCCCAGCGATCTAGCATTTGTTTAGTGCCTCTTACGATAAGCCAAGTATGCTGTGGAGGATCTCTAAGGATAACTTGCCCATTTATAAGTTTTTTTTCGAGGCATGAGAATGCCCTCTATCCACAGAGGTTAACATTCCCTGACGACAGTATATTTGCTTCCAAATGTCCAGCGGCGATCGATCAGCTAACTTATATGAATGGGTAAAGAAATGAATGGTCGCCGTCGCGGAAAATTTGCAGTTACAGGTGTGAATTTCCAAGCTATCTGGTCATCTTCGCAGAGTGATTGTATATGTCATCGTTGGGAAGTTGAGATAACAGAATAAACTTCCGCAACTTTGAGTTGGAGTCATAAAGTTGGCATCATTGTTGGAAAACACTTATTTACAAAGTCGACTTCGAATAGCCAGAAACCGCCTGATAAGGCCAATGAATACATATTGTATGCTTAGATGTCATACCAATTCAAGGATTACGCCCAAACGGCTCCCAAAAACGGCCGTGGGAATATCTCTTTCACTAAGTGAATTAGTGAAACACGATGGACTAAATCCATCGCAGACTACCCGCAATTTTGACGAGGAGGTTTTATCCCACAATAGTGCCAGACGTAAATGTTAAGTGTAAAATCGAGGTATAGATAGAAATTTTGAATCGCCAGTTTTACCACAAATAATTCTGTGGTACATGACAAAATTGGTCTGATTTTGTGTGAGATTGAAATCTCCGCATCAAACAGCAAGTTGGTAGTTTGGAAACTTAAAACTCTCAGGTTCGGTTTGTTTTGTATTTAATGGGGTTGCCTAAACGTTTGATGTTATGGAATGGATCAATGTATGAGGATAGTCTTTTAATACTTCAAGTGCCCAGAGATATGTTATCGAAATTGGTGCAATAGAGGTCAATTTCTGATCACAGGCTAAGCCACGGCGCGTTTGCTAGTACTTTATTTCGCGAAATTAATTCGGAATGGTTTGCAACCAGGATATCACCTTCAAAATAACATTTGCTAAGTTCCTATGTTCAGTCAAAACAAATTTGTTAGTACTTTAATGCTCGAAATTAATTCGGAATGGTTTGCAACCTGGATATAGTGGTGAGTAAATTGGTGTCTTAGTTCACCACCTTCAAAATGTCATTTGCTACGTTCCTTTCTTGAGTCAAAACAAAAAACAACCGCGAACCGTGCCAATCTCGAACTTAAAATATTCTTAAATTATAAGTAAAACAATGAAATTTCGTGGCGTTATTACCGATCATAAATATATGAAAGATTTGTTTAGTAAGTTAACTCGTAGATTAATGCAATTAACGTGTAATTATGTCATTGCTTTTTGTAGATTTGGTATCAACGTTTTCCAAACTGTCACGGGAATGCGTGCTAAAGATCGAACAAAAGAAAATCACGTTTATAATCTCCGAGGAGATGACCCAGGTCACACCGTTCCTATATTGTGACGTACAATTCGATATATTTTCACAGTATACAATGTCGGGAGTGACCCCGACCGACGATAAAATATTATTGTCGTTAAATCCGGCGTATTTTTCATCGGCATTGAATTCCGTGCGCAGTGTGGCCCATTTGTTGAAAATGAAATTGACTAAAAAACAACATCCTTGCATCACTGTCGAGATACATGTTGTATGTGAAGATGATTACGAAAATGTTAGCACGATATTATCTCGTACATTTTACTTATTTTAGATTCCGACAACTTGTGATGAGGACCGAATAATATATCACGATGTTCCCGTTCAAGTGATCAAACTGGAGGATTGGAGTGAATATGATTTACCTAAAATACCACCATTTAAGCTAACAGTTTGCACAATGGCCACCAAATCGATTCGGAACCTAGTCGAAACGTTAAAAAATTTGGCACCATACGTCGTCTGTTGCATATCGGCCAAGGGAGAACTCTCGTTTGCGATCGAGCAAGATTCGGCCACAGTCGCTTGTCAATATAAAGAGCTGGGTGTCGTGAACACAACGCATTTGATCAATAGTAACAGCAATTTAGAAATATCATGCCGGGTCGACTTAAAGAAATTGTCGGTCTTTTTGTCGAGCTTTCAGTTCACCCCAACCAAAGTGTTCTTCAGCATTAGTCAGGACTATGTCATTAAAATTACCGTCTATATACATGAAAATATTTTATTAAACTGTTTAATACCGGCAATAAATTGTTAGATCTTAATGGAAGTATCGCCGCATTGTTTTTTCATTGTCCCGCTTAATGATCTCGTGCACCTTAGTGATGTCATCCAATTTGCTACTAATCAACGATGTTGACGTTTCAATCCACTGCATTGAGTTAAGATGTGCGTTCAATATCCGCCCTATTTGTACAATCGGATCGTTTGGATCTTGTGCCTTATTCGCCTCGTTCAACTGTTCGATAACGGCTTTTAAGTCTTCGGTCATTTGTTTCAGCTGTGTATCCAAATTTTCGGCAATCGAATAGATTTGCGATCGTTCCACATCGATTTGTGGCGTTTTAGCTAATTCCTTTTGCAGCGGCAGAATACACTCCTCGAGCTCAAAGTGCTGAGCCGCAATAAATTCTAATTCTTGTTCGACCGCCGTTTGTTCCGCTTTCACTTTTTCAACCGCTTCATTGAGGCCTACCAATTTTTCACTATTCTCGATCAATAACTGATCCCACGCATTCAATTGCGTCGCTTGATTTGTGAATAATTTTTCTTGCTCCTCTAGGGCTTGATTCCATTTGTTGACGAGTTCCTCGAGTTTACAAAAATTAATTTGTTGGCTTTGTTTAATCGACGAGGATTGTGTTGTTTTTGTTTCAGTGGACAAAGCTATTGGAGCGAATGACGTTGCAGTGGCTGGCGCTGATGTTTTGCCCAGTAACGATGTAGTCGACGTGGGATACCCACCTAAAGTTTTTCCGCCTAACGTTGGTGGAAGTTGTGTTGTTGGGGCATTTGATGTTGGTGGAGCAAATGAAAAACCGCCTGGTTGGGTGTTTGATGTCAACGAAAGACTGGGCGGTGCATTAGTTGGTAGAACTGCAGGTAGCGATGCGGGTGCCGTAAGTCCAGCACCAATTGGTGTAGCGGATTTTGGTGGTGGGGGCTGAGAAGTTGTGGTTGTACTTGCTGAAAAACTTGGTGGTGGTGTTCCTAGACCAAATGTTGGCGTTGCACCCAATGCTGACGGTTTCGATGTTGTTAAACCGAACGAGGTATTCGACGTGTTTAACGGCGATGGACTTGCGAATGTATTAGCGGCAGGAGAAGGTGCCGCTCCTTGTGCCGGTGATAATGGTTGAAATGCACCAAATGCCGGCTGTTGCGGTGTCGATGTGGCCGATGTTAAAAATGTGCTATCACCTCCGCCGGCTTTTGGTAACGCGGCGGCCGCTGGACTTCCACCAACCGGATTTATATTACCAAATAGTGTTGGCGCTTTATTTGCCTCACCAAATCCGCCGAACGATACTTGGGCCGGTGGTTTTGATTCACCAGCAGCACCGCCAAATGAAAATCCACCACCTAAAACGGGTAAATGAACATAGAGTAAAGACAAAATTCCGCTAATCATCGTGAAACCATGTTACCTGTTGCAGCTTGTGCTCCAAACGTGAATCCAGATGGTGGAGCTGCAGTTGTATTTGGTGGCAGTTGACCTGTATTCATTTTATAAAAATTTTAAACTTGTATTTTTGCGTGTTAATTAGCGAACAATAAACAAAACACTTGAATCACTTGTCAAATTTATTTTGAGGTTAGGTAAATGAGGGAAAATTTCGTTAGTTGTCAAAACGGTTGCTATAATTTTATTTTACGTGAAATAGCCTATCTAAATACATGTAAACATTAAGATTTTAATATTTCATTTTAATACAATTTCAACTTGTTTTATGAATCAAAACGATAAAGTTCATTGTAGTTTTAACGTAAATTAGCGTATCGTGCAAAAATTTGTCACACCTCGATTCGAAGGGTATACTCAGTAAAGTTGAAATAAACGACCATGTAAACATCAATTGAGTTCAAATGTGTAAACGTTAAAATGGACAATTTTATATTTAAGTGAGTAGCAGTCACAATAAATGGATTCTAAATGTTTTTCTTCATAAAAAAGCACCTGCTAATTTAAATACGCGTTCGGCTCAACGACAAAATTAATCTAAATAAATTTTTAACGGACGAGGGCGTCGACCAATTCCAAATCAATTTTAGCTGCATGTAGCCACGATACGAAAAAAGTCAAGTCGAAAAAATATAATCGCTGTCTGGCTGTGCTGGTGCTGGTAGTGGTAGAAGAAGTACGTAACGAAACGGCCACAAAAAAATTAAACTCGTGATTAATATCAAATTTTGTGTTAATTTTAATTTCGTGTTTTTAATTATTAATCGAGAAAAAATGTAGTTTTATATTCATATACGGAATAATCGAACTATAATCAATAAAATAGTTTTTTTTGTGTTTTCTAAAAAAAAAGTTTGTGATTGTGTGTGTAATGTAAACACAAAACAGTTTATATTTTATTTGGAATTCATTCATTTGTTTTATGGACTGTCAGTTTTGTTCAATGATTTTGAGTCATCATCATCATCACATCGTCCGTCGTCGTCGTCGTACTCGTAGTACACAGTGTAGTAGTGTTATACAGTGAGTGAGTGAGCGCGCTGCAAGTTGGAGACTTGATATAATTTTATTTTATCGGTCGGCCATGTTTTATTTAAAAAAATAACAAAATAAAATTTCTTAAGATAAATTCGTAAAAATAAGAAAAAATTCCTGTGTTAATATCTTTTTTTTTTACCTTAAAACCAAAAATAAGAAAATAAGTGTTTTTACTATTTTACATAAGTGTAAATAATTATTTTCAAAAAGTAAAAAGTTGTTTTTGATTTGTGTTGTGTGTGCTTTTTGTTTATAGAGGAATAAAAAAAAAAAAATAAAAAAAAAGCTACAAGAAAAAATTGCAAAAAATCTCTGATAATTGAAAGTGGTTAAAGTTAATTTTTCTTCCACAAATATTTTCTTACCTTTATATTCTTTTGATGTGATCAATAAATTGAAATTATTTTTTAAAATAAAAAAAATAAGTTTTCATTTAAAGTGAAAACTATAACTTTTAGTGATAAAGTGTAAAAAAAAATATATCATAATTTAAAATGAGTTGGGGTACAGAGCTTTGGGTAAGTCGTGCAAATCAATTTAAAGATGATAATGATGAGAGAAAAAATCTTTTAACATAAGTTAGAGACGACGACGACCACTTTACATACAAAATTCATCATACAAGTTTTTTGGTTTTGTTTTTCTCGTCTTGTGGTGACATAATTGCTGTGTGAATGAAAACTCGATAAATTTATTTATATGTAGATACCAATTTCTTATTTTATACTTAAAATATTTTAAATTTTAAATATTACGTTCACGCATACCTTCTTGCGGTTTACTAGTCAATTTCTGTGTACATAAGTATGATTAGAGTAAAAGAGGTGCGCCACAAAATGCAACGAATTGATACACACACGCACACCTTAAAATTGAATTGTCACGTGAATTATTATTATGTGACATCACTTTGACTTTGGATTAGAATTTCCCTTGAAATACTTGTAATCCTATTCGAGTTCATGGCCAAATATTTGACATACCTACACCTCATGAAAATGACTCACTTATCGCGTATACTTTAGTAGTATGTTGTTCGCATGATTCCAAATCGATATATAAAAATGTCATTAAAACATTAAAATTGATGCTGCTTGATTTCGTTTTGAAGCTCAAAGTTTTTTTTTTGCTGTTCATTAATTAGTTTATAAGTAAAATCTTAGATCATTGATCTCTTTTTCACTGTGTTTTTGTCATGCCAAGTTTAAACGACATGTTTTGCGTATTGAGAAAGACGATGCTGAAGATATTTTTTGGATTCTAGCATTTTTGGTAGAATTTCTTTTTGTTTTTCCTTGTTGCTGCCCAGTAGTAACTCATTATCTGCAACCAGGTTGCTTAATTTCCATTGAAGCTGTTCTAGAATGTTGCGACTCCAGATAACTCCTTACAGCTTGCTTGCAGTTCATCGTGAGCCACCTTATAATTTTTAATTTCTTCCCAGTAGCTGCTCAATTTCTAACTTGCCTAATTTCTCGAAATATATACCGGTAGACTAGTATTATTTATTTCGATGTTGGTGCTGACGAGTCCGAATAGGCAGCACACTGAAAGGATGGTTACCTGGTGGGTTTTTATGCTCAGTCGGAGTTGTAGTTTAATAGATATAAAAGGTGTAATCCGCAGGAATGTCTTGAAATTTCACATGATGCCATCTTATTGTTGGTAATATTTTCTTAATGGTCATTGTTTCGTCGATACAAGTACTTTGACGCATCAGCAAAACTATGCGGTTCCATTTGAACGTTATGTTGGCCCATTTCAGAATTCTTAATTTTGATATTTCATTCAGATCATCCTTGTAATTCTGCCATTTGGTGTTTATTTTTTCTGGTTGTTGTTCATTCCAGTTTATTCCTGTTTTCCAAATATCCTATTATTTGGATGAGTCCGTTAGCTTGTTGCTCGCCAGAAATGTTTTGTAATACTTATTTTGGGTCAGTCACACTGTATTTCATTTGAGAATATTTTATTGGCTCGGAAGGCTCCTTCCTCCATAATTTGCGGTGATAATATTGATCGTCTGTATTGAGCCAGATTTGGCGCAAGGTTTCCTCGACGTCATCTGTCATGACAATCTTGTACTTTCTCCACCTTAGTAGTATGTCATTCATTATAATGTAGTTTAATGAGACGCCAGTAGTCTTTGAGAATGCATCAAGCACCACTAAAAGCTTGGTCGTTGTGCTGCATGGCTTGATAACACCATGATGAGGTATGTAATAGATATTTTCGAAGAGTCCATTTTCTGGTTTTTCTTGTGTTAACTCCATGTAGATTAGATCGATATATTCCTGTATGAATTGTTGTCTAGAATGAACATTACTAGTGCTTTGAAAGGAGAGCTTATCTGTAGCTTGCTGATGTTGTAAAGTATTTTGGTTGCAGTATCATGCAAGGCTGAAGTTGCTTGTATTGTTGGTAAAGATATCAATGAGTTTAAATACTTATTTGCCAGTAATCTGGTGTTGGACGAGAAATTCGGAGTAAAGGTGTTTCAACTCGTCTAGTTTTCTTTCAAGATAAGATTTCCTTTTTCGACTCTCTTCGCCTGTTGAAGTTTCTGGCCAGTCTGCTTGGTTCAGCAGCAATTTTTTCCATTTTGCTAAGCTGATTTAGTTCTGAATTTCCTTCCTTTAATATTTCTCAGAACACTGCCTTATTTACCAATTCCGCTGTTTGATGGCTCGAAGTACTACTTGGAAATAAGACATCCAAAGCAATCAAAGTTACTTCTGGAGTCCCTCAAGGATCACATATTGGACCTTGGAAATTTCGTGTCTTCATTGACCACATCACAGAGGTTACTAAAAATTCAGATATATTTCTGCATAAAAGAAGATATCAACATTTTCAGTACCATTAAAGATATCTGCGACACTGACATATTACAAGAAGAGATCAATCGCCTTAGTGAGTGATGTGACCAAAATTCATTGCAGCTAAATGAATCTCCAGGGTAAATATTAATGATGTGGCCGCGTTTCTATTTAAGTGATGGTAAATTGTCATTCTGTATTATAATCATTAATTGTGGTATTTTTGGAAGCATAAGTCCACTTAGCCAAATAAATGTAAATAAATATATTAGCTAAATAAATGTCGCTGCCACATAAATAAAAATGGAATGAGGTGTACTATAGATGGTGCTAATGCCATTAAATTTTATTTGCAGAGCACAACTGTTTTATCTCGATAAGTTCGTGCGATTGACATAATAGTGTATATAAGTTTTTCGTTACAATAATGTGCCTTAAATCTCTAATGAAAGAAGCTATTGTGAAATCCGAGACCAGCTTCATTTTACGAAAGATAAATTATAACTTGAGATTAAAGAGTATCAGGGATCTCCTTACCGTTCACGAAAGCTAATTGCAAAAATTTCTGATAGCTTGTTCTCAATTTTGACACAACATTGTGACTGCATTATTGTCATTTTACATAAATGCACTATTTTTCAGTTATTCCCAGACATCGCAAAGCAAACCATAAGCTATTCCGATGTATTGAGTCATTGGTTGGTTGGAAATTCCAAGAAAATCTGACGTACGTCACGAGATCTTTCGTAATATTTAAAAAGAAACATTCTCTGCGAAAGCACTTGATCAGTGACTGAACGATTCGGAAGAAAGCCTCCTTGGTTGTCACCTACAATTTCCTTCACCAGGGGAGTGAGTCTCTCAAGTATTATGTAAGACAATTATTTGTATGCTGTGCAAAGGAGAGATATACAGCGGTAGTTTTCACATTTTGAGCGATCTCGTTTTTTAAAGATTTGGCACAGCTACTTTCCATTCATCAGACATAACTTCGCTATGCCATACTAATCGAATAAGGTCGAAAGGATAGTTCCACAAAGTATGTCGTATCATGTCGTAAAGTATCATGGGTTCAAATATAAAAAATCGGGAAATACCTGGTTTTAGAACCAGGTCGAGTCAACTAAACCTATTGTTTGTTGTTTATTGAACCATTCTAAAAATATATCATGGGCTTATCTCCTTAAAACTACAAAACATTTCCCAAAAATTAATTTACATCTTAACTCAAGCTTCAAAGCTCTTAAAACAACATTAATTTTGAAATGTCCAATTTTATTATTTGGTTTTAATGACTTAACACTAAATGTGATATTTAGTTCAAATAACTATGTATTACATAACACAATATAAACTGAATAGTTTCACTTTAAAATAAGTTTATATCATGACAGTTGCATAATTTATGACCTTGGTCAAAAGTAGTCTAATCCTTGATTAAATAAACAAATAAACAACATCAGGTTGATTGTCTAATAATTTATTTAATACATTGTGCAACCGGACTTAGCTAATTGCTTTAGAATCTAAGAATTTATATTTCTAGGAAAATCTTGACCTATTTATTGAGCATAACAAATATTGTTTCGAACCAGTTAGTAATTTGTATACTTAATATCGCAATTTTATATTTCCATTATACTTTTATATGGCTTAGAGTTATTATTTCAGTTCAAGCAAGATTAGATGACATTCTTTGTTTCAGATTACTTATACCATTTCGTTTTCACTAGATTTTCATCTTGGCCGATAACTCATTGACTATTGATTTTGTAATATGTTTCCAAAATGCATACATCTATTCATTTCTTTTCACGCGCTTACGGATGTAACCTAAAGATAAAAACTCAATTTATAACAATTTAGATCTGATGGGATACATACCAGTGCACGATGCCAGAATTGTGACTTTTATGCTCGATTTTACGAGACCGTTAATGGGAAACTAATGATTTATTTTGAGATCGCTCACGTTTTCCTTGTAGCACATTCTTTCCTCATAAATATATCCACTTGAAAACATGAACACAAGTGCGTAAGATGTCCCAAAGTCATAACGACAATGTGCTATTTCTGCTATTGCAAACTAATCTGCAGACATCATAATCAACACAAGTATTCTGCAAAAGCTATTGATAAACCATCTAATGCAAAATTCAGATTCTTGGTTCGTACTTTTAATTCCATTTTGACGGAATTTAATTTAATAAGGCAGACAAGACAAGGCCTTGTATTGAAACCAAGACCTGGTAAAACATCATCTACAGTTCATCGACAAAATATACATAAACATTAAGCACTTTGAAATGTTTGGTTTTTTCGAAGGCAGTTATCGATGCAGAAATTATCTTACTACTAAGTGGCATGATCGATTACGTAATGTTGAACTTTTAAATTTAGACATCAACTGTTTGTCATCTATACACTAATCTGTAAACACAGTCTCTTGTATTTACTTCTCCTTTCTATGTGTATTTAGTTACAGGTTTGATAACTGCAACTGATGTCCATGATAAATCAGTATTTGCCGTGCTATTTGGACATTGGTTCGAAAATCAATTTATTCACGGTGACATGGGCGTTACAACTTCGATTTTAATGTCGTCAACACCAAGCTTTCACTATGAAATACAAAATATGAGAAGGCAGAAAAAACATAGAAATACATAATGATTTGAATGGGGTGAACCCAACATCGATGCATGGGTATTCTCCAAAATCACAAATTTTCAACCACATGTTCCAGTCATTATCAAACAATGGCTCAAAGTTATTTGATCAGCTGGTTCGTATTATAAATTACTATCTGTGGGCTGAATTTCGTTGGCTGGAACCATTACACTCCATCAAAATAATGTTAACGGCTGGATTTTAGTACATAAACTCGGTTTGAACAGCTTTAACCGTCAGACAAATTTATCCGATTGTAACTTATCTTGATTATCACAATTTATATCACTAGCTAGAGAAATTGTTAAACATCTTTGACATGTTTATTAAAGTTAGGACACACGAAGCTTATTTCACTTGATATGAAACTATCAATGTCGTCCGCATCATTGTGACATCAAAGAATCGCGTTCTCTTTGAAGCTTTTCCCCAAACGTTCTTTCGGACTATCATTTAACGACATTATGGTT
This sequence comes from Tipula confusa, assembly GCA_963556175.1. Classification (NCBI taxonomy): domain Eukaryota; kingdom Metazoa; phylum Arthropoda; class Insecta; order Diptera; family Tipulidae; genus Tipula; species Tipula confusa. Next base: position 25,688,604 of record OY744477.1, on the reverse strand, counting down.
AAGACGAGTTGATCAACAGGCTTTTTTACAATTTGCCTGCACTTTCAAACACGTCAGTTTTTATTGAGTGCTGATATTAAACAAATGTATAGCCAAATTTTAAGCACGGTCAGGATGGATCTTCAAAAATTCTGTTATAACGTTATATGTCAGTCAGTAGTTCTTACTGACTGACATATACCGTCCTCTCCATCTGTCATCCACAGATCTCTTTACGTTAATAATTTTGACATAATTTCACCAGCACTATTAGCCGAAGACACTCGATGGCCAAAAAGTTGAGATCATGTGTCCTAAGGCTATACATTGATTTACAGTAGAGATGACCTCGGCAATCTTTGTGTTGATTTTCTTCGTGGGCCCAAATAGAAAAAAAAATCTGTTTTGGATTTCGAAGCAGCTGCGATAATCGTATGTGTAAGCTACGTTTACGCATGCGACTAGCCAACCTGTCCATCATTTTTGTTCATGGGCCAATTGATGTGAGCCATCCCAAAGATAAAGACTCATTTTACAACAATTTGGATAATCTGATGGGATTTATACAGAAGCACAACATCAGAATAGTGATTGGCGACTTTAATGCTAGATAGAGCTGAGAAAAATCAGACTGACTTATGTGAAAACATAGGTTTGTATCCCGAAACGATATAGCGAATGGGAGAAAACATGATGTAATTTGCACTCGTGCTTGACCTTATTGTGGCCTATTGTGCACATTATTTTCTCATAAATCCAGTTGGAAATATAGACATACCGTCGTAATACGTCCCGAGATCCGCTTAAACATGTGTTAATTTCTAAGGGAAAGTCTCAGGTCATCCAAGATGTGAGATGTTATCGGTCGGCTGCCAAATTTGTAGGCAGTGATCATCAATTAGCCACTGGAAAGCTATGATGGCCGTTTTCTTTAGAGGCAGGTAAACGTAACTTACCTTTCAACTGCGAAGGTGTGATAAACGAAGATGAGACAGCACAATATCAGAATCTTGTTAGCAGTAGCATTATGGAAACCAACCCCCAGAATATAGCAACAGAATATAGCCTATAAAGAAATGCAAATGCGCTTTACACTCGCACGGGAGAACAAAGCGGTCCTTGTTAGGAGAACCATCAAGCGCATTTGTAGACGGAAAAATCGTGAATGGTGGACTAGAACAACTCAGCAATGAGCGCAGTTCTCGTAGCTTCTTTAAAAGAGTTACCGGACTGCACCAAACTTTTAGGCCTAGGTCTATTGCCATTCGGGAACAGGATCAGGAAGAAGCATTTCTCTGATTTACTAAATGTTTAACAAAGTGTCAAATGCTGTATTTGAAAGTTGTCAAAAACAGAATGCGGAGATGTGCATAAAGGAGCCATACTACGAGGAATTTACACTGGCCATGAAGATACTAAAAAGAGTTCTTTTCTTTAAAAAAGGTGATCGTTCAAAATGCAAAATTTATTGCGACTTAGCTCTCGTTTGCACAGCATACAAACTACTGTCTTATAACGGGTTTTCCAATAATTGGTTTCATTTTGATATCAATGTTTAATCAATGTTTATTTCATTGTAAAGAAGAAGGTATGCCATTAACATTTGAAAACGATATCCGTTTCATGAAATTTTCCATGACCAATTCGCATATTTGCTGCTGTATGTCATCGATAACTTTACGAATTCTATCTATAAGGTCTTGAATTGATTGTTGAGCATTGACATTGACCTTATCTTTCACGTGGCCCCAAAGAAAAAAGTCTAAAGGTGTTAAATCAGATCTCGGTGGCCAATTGTGATCACCTCTTCGATCACGTAACTTTTTTTTTTAGGCTTGAGTTCTTGTGTTAACTTAATTTTAAAAGCCTTAAGACCTAAGTCTTTATGCAAAATACGGTGTAATATAGTTTGTCGAATGTCTAATTCCAAAGATCGACGAGGAATCGACAAACCTGGGTTTTCATCAACAGCAGCAATTAAGTGTTCTTGAGCGACGCACACGATTTTGATGCTTCACAACACTAACTTCTCCCAACAGCTCAAATTTTTCAACCATCAACCATTGCCGGCCGAGAAGGTCCTTCACGGCGACCAAAAAGTGCTTTAGTTTTGCGAACTGTTACTGCAATATTTTCACAATTTTTGTAGTGAATTTTAACAATTTTAAAGCGTTGGTGCAGCGTGAATCGTACCAGTTTTAGTAATGGCGTGGTTTTTACTTGTCAAATGTCAAAAGATGACAGCTTCAAAATCGACAGCTGCCCAAATAGCAGGCTATTCAATATAAAACTTCTTATTGGATAAATCTATTTGAGAGAATCACTTTTTTGTCGGAGAAAATTGGAAGTGACTACAAAGGAAAATTTCGTCCCAATCGGTCAGTCACTGATTAAGTTTTCTCATTAAAGATGATTTTTTTTAAATATTGCGAAACAGCCCGTGACGTACATTAGGTGTACTTGGATTTCTAACAAGCCTATGATTTAATCCTTCTGGGTAGCTTATGATCTGCTTTGCGATGTCTGGAAATATGTGTGTGTAAAATTAAGAATAAGCTACTAGGAGATTTTGCAATTACCTCTGGTGTGCGGTAAGGAAATGCTCTGTCCCCGATACTCTTTAATCTCATATTATAATTTATGTTTCGTAAAAGTCAAACACCTCAGGACAACATCTTGTACCGTCAATCCAATCAGGTTCTGGCATATGCAGGTGATATCTGTGTAATTAGATTAAATGGCAACGGTGTCAAAGAACTACTGGCTTTCGTTGGTCTCAAAATCAATGAGTCTAAATTTTAGACTCTAAACTAATAAATAAAAATTAATGAAAATAAATGAATTAAATGAAAATTCCTGATCTTGTTCATGAAATAAAAGGACAGTGACCTTGTCTTGAACAATCCGAAGAACAAGGTTTGTCTTGAACAATACGAAGGACAAGCTGCGGATCGAATCCGATGGAGCCTGAATGCTAATCCAGCCCAAGCTGTAAACCCATTTATTATTATTATTTACTGATCTTAATTTATTTGAGACCCACACTCACGCTTACGGATACGCGGTTTAGGGTTGGCACTTGAAAGTTGTTTAAAAAACGATGTGCTCGCCTCGAAGTTTGGAACTCGCTGCTCTCCAAGGAATTCGATGGCAAAAAAACCTGGTGACCATATGTTCCAAGGTCATACGTTGCTTTACACATAGGCAAACTTGGTATTGGGTTTTTAGGACCACTGGTAAAAAAGGTTGTTTTATATTCAAAAGCAGTCGAAAACAGTTTGTGTAAGCTACATTTACGCATGCGACGATTTATTGTAAAATAATTTGTGTACCTTTTCGTTGCTTTTTTCGGTGTCTCATATAATTTTGTGTGTAATATTTTATATATATATATATATATATATATATATATATATATATATATATATATATATATATATATATATATATATATATATATATATATATATATATATATATATACATATAAATTTTACCTGGTGAATTATATAAAGTAAATTTCCATTATTGGAAGTACAATTATTTTTTTATATATATAATGTGTATATATGTACATATTGTATATACATAAAACAATTTATTTTCTTTTTACATATAGTATACACATATGTACATAAGTAAATAACGATTTCCAAATTTATAAAACTACCTGCAGCTAAATATAAATTACTTATAATACATAAACTGTACATTTTTATATGCCATTAATTCATCTTTCTTGAAATGAGAATATTTCACATTATACTTATATACATACGTGAATTACATTAAAATTAAGAATTTGTCGTTTAATTATATACACTCGTTTGTTGCTGTGTGTACGACATTTTGACGTAATAGGCTCCCAAATCAATCAAAACACAATGAAATTCTTTAGTTTTAATTTTTTATCACATTGTACGAGTATATACGATATATCGATATAAATAAGCAAATCGATAAGAAACGTGTAGTAGTAGTAATGTAAGTAGTTGACAAATTTTAATACAGGTTTCTCTTGTTAAAATCGTTAATAGCTTTGTATGCATATAAATGCGGAAGAGAAGTAGCTATTTACTAAAATATAAAATTACTGATTTCACTTGATCTAGAAAAACGAAAATAACTATTTTGTAAGTTTTATTGAGTGCATTCAATTACTACACGTGAATGTATTGTATGTATGTTCATATATATATAGTTTATATCCTCCTACTATACTTACTATATGTACAAATTTACTAACTATGACGTGTATAAATTCATAAGAAAATTTTTGAATGAGTCATATACAATGTGCAGGGTACGAATTGTATACCCTTAGAATAAAAATGTGTATACCTTCCCACCCCTTACATAAAATAAATTCGAAAATTTATTATTCACATCATCGTTTCAAAATTATTTGTTTAGAAAATGTATTTTACACACGAGGGGAATTATTTTAGTGACTATATAGCCTTGAGGCCATGTATCAACAACCTAGGACGTGGCGGATTTACTTTTTATTATTACGTATATGTAGTTTTAATTTTTATTTTTGAAATTCAAAATTCGCATAATTTTATTTTTATTTTATTTTAATGATTATTTTCGCGTGGGTTTGTGCCAGTCTCCTACTCTTTTGTTACGAAGAAATTTCATGCAGATAGTGTTGAGACATTAAAGTTAACATTTGACAGTAAAATGTTAATGTTGTTGAGGTGAACTGTTCAAATGAATTTAATTGAATTTTTAATTTAACTCGAATTCTTAATTTAATATCTAAATCATACTTGTACTGAAAACCTGCTGATTTAGTTTTATAAAGAATGCATACACGAATCAGTCCTAAAACGCTGCCTTGTGGGACACCTGCGTCAGTATTGTTAATATCGTTGATCAGTTCATCATGCTAAACTTTGGCATAGGTTTGTGCAATATCCAAGAAGACAACAGAGCAATATTGCTTTCCTTCGAAGGTATTTTTGATTGCATTTACAATTCTATGCACTTGCTCTATGGTCCCATGATGGTTTTAGAACTAAAATTGATGGTCTGGTATAACTGGCCTTTCAGTTTTGTTAATAACATCTTTTCAAACAGCTTTGAGATCGTTGGAAGATGGCTTATTGGACGGTAAGAAGAAAGTTGCGTTTTATTTTTCCCAGGCTTGATCAGAGATATTTTTCATTTTTGTGAAATATGGCTAGTTCGCATGATTGCGTTTAAAATGAATGTTTTAAGCATTTATCAGGTAATTCGCTTATCGTTTTTCAGAAATAAAGTCATCCTGGTACCTTTTTCGGGCTTATGCACATTTTTAAAGTATTTTTAACTTTTTTCCAATTTGTTCAGGTAACACGAAATTATTTACTTCTTCGTATAGTGAGAATATTATTTTTAGATAAGCGACAAAATCATTGACTTTTTCTTTATTGCTTCTTGTCCAGTTTCCAGTTAGTAGTCTAATCGGTGGATTCGGGTTTGTTGGGCTTTTTAAATATTTTGTTGCTTTTGACAAAGAACAATATGTTCTCCCGTTTGGCGCGAGTTCAGTTAAATAGCCCTGGATGCTCTGGGTTTCTTCTTTCCGCAATGCAAATCTTTGGATCATAATAGCTTTGTTAAGTTTCCATTTTAGTAATGGTGATTTAGTTTTAGATCCTCAATGAGTATATTTGGTATTGTAATCAGCTCCAGCGAAAAATTTCTGTGCTTTGCCATACGGATGCTTGGTGTCATAAATGTAGTATGGAGTAATATTGTGCTCGATAAGGAATGCTTGTACTTCTGCGATGTGATATGCGAGGCACATTGCATTGATTCAATACCATAGTTAGAAGCTTAGAATTGTTCATAAATTATGTTTTCCATTATGTTTTCAAAGTGTTGATGGAGAGTTCTGGTTGCCCTTCCTTTTATTTACGGGTACCATTCGTTGGGTTTTCCTTGCTTTTGGGAATACACCCTCCACAAGACAATAGTTGTATATGTTTAGAAGTATCTTAGTTTGCGATAAAGCTATCATCTTCAACGATTCCAAAGGTTACTCTGTCTGACACTAGTCAGACCTTGTTTCAGGAAGGCAGCAGTTTGTTGGATCTCGCTTTTACCGAGAAAGCTGATGACTCTTCTGGTTTATCAGAGCAAGGTGACCGGCCGTCTTTTGAGTGGTCCGGGAAAAGGGAGATCACGATGTGCCATGTTGGAATTGTCTCCATTAAGTGGCTGGGTTTCAGTGTTCTCAGTTTGCGCATATCGATTTTGTAGACTAAACTCCAGTGCTCGGTGTTAACGTGTCATTTCAAGATCTCCAATTTGATACGCTTGTTTCTGTTTATTTCTAGTTTCAGCGCTTTTCTCGCCATGTACTCTTCGTGCATCATTTCAGCCATGTACCGGTCTCTTCTTCAGACCGTAGTTTTTCTACCCCTAGACCCAATGAAAAACTACCCCAATGTCCCCTCCGAACAGAGTAGACGACGTACTGATGGTCGCTACCAGTGTAATCTTCAATGATCCGCCATCCCTTAATTTCGTGCGATATATCACATCGGTCACAAGAGTGATGTCGGGAATAGTCTCATTGTAGCCAAGTCTTCTAAATGTCGGTACACCATCCTCGTTCATCACCACAAGTCCAGTGCTAGCTGCCATGTTCGGAACATACTGTCGCCTGATGTCTGCGGAACTTATTCTCTACTCCAGCGCTTTTGCATTTAAGTCGCCGGCTATAACAAAGGCAAAATCGAACGTTCGCGCTTTATATTCTAAGGCGTCAATTTTGGCTCACAAAGCGTTAATCGATTCGTTCAGGGTAATGTCATCTTCAGGTTAGTAAAATCTCGCTCGTAGCACTGATTAGTGTCATGAAGTTGTGGTCAGACAATGGCATGCTGGATTTTGATCAAAATCCAAGATTATGTAAAGCTCCTAGTTTAACTTGTTTGTTTAGAGTGAAGCTCTAAAATTCTGAATAGAATTAAAAAAAGAATTAATATAATGCTACTTAATGCTTCTGAATCCCCAATACCAAAATCCATGCGCCAGCAAAATTCCTACACATTTTAGTTTGAAATAACATATCCGTCTTAGTTTAATTTCAATGTAGATCAAAGCATTTCAAATTATTGATTCCTTAGAATGGCCTTTAGGCTCTCTGTGATAACAAATATACTCTAAAAGGATCTAAATAAGAAACGAAATCAAACGCCATTTTCAGATCAAACAAATTTTGAAGCCGTAAAACACTATCCAGCTTCCAAAAAACCGGCGATTGTACTTTTCATCGAGGCCAAAATTTTGAACTCCGGTGATTCTTCGGCCATCGGTATTAAGGATTACTCCGGTTTACTTACCAAAAAGGCTGGCCAAGTGTATATCCACAACAATACACCTTTTTCCAAATTGCAGAAAAAAATTCAGCTTTTTATGGGTTGTGGTCTTTATCGAATCCCATATATTCCAAACAGCATCGCTCATTTCGGATTTGAATCTCTGTGAGATTCCATTTAGCGAAATCTTCAGAAATCACCTAATGCTGAAATCGCTGTGGCAGGTGATTTCAATGAGCACAATGACAAGTGGCTACAATATTTTAAGTACAGTCAATACAACGGCGCGTAGGTCGGCCTACAAGAATACCAGATCGATTCAAAGATACAGGTCGTCTACTGGATCTGTTTTTAACATCTCATGATGAGAAACACGATATCTTTGTTAGTTTCCCTTTAGGATGTTTTGACCATCGGTTTAACAGCTAAATTCGAACCTTTTGGTTCTTTGCTCATAAAGTCGAGAAAAAAATGGAGACAATATTTTTTGTACTGCTTTTCTGAAAATTTACTGCAAACTCTTATTTAGCTGATTCTATTTAAACACCTCCAATCTCTTTAGCCAACTCGTCAATGCGCCGCATGAGATTCAGGCCTAAAGTGGTCGCTAAAGTCCTTGCAAACATTAACAAAAATAAATCAGCCGGTCCGGATGGTATTCCCCCAATTATTCTCAAATATTGTTGTAAATCCCTTTCAAAGCCATTATCATATTTGTTCCTAACGTACATTCTGTGTCAAAAAGGTGCAGCAAATTGAACCCTTTAAATTACCGCCCAATCGCTTTCGTCTCGGTGCTTTACAAAGTAGTTGAGACCGTAACCAATTTTTAGCTGATGAAATATTTGGAAGATCTTCTAATTTCCGATCGTCAGTAAGATTTTCGCGGAGGGCAAAAGGGCTAATTAAGATGTTGTCACTGAACAATGGAAGAGGAGCATTTATCAATCTAGTGAATCACAAATCATTGTACAATTCATTGCAGTCGATATCTCAAAGGCAATGGATCGCGTGTGGCACAAGGGTCCACTATGTAAATTGAGGGCAGTTGGTTTTTACGATTCGTAAATTTTATGGGTTTAGAATTCTCTTTTGCCACTAAATTCAAGTGGTGGTTAATGGCGTTACTTTAGCTCCATATGTTTTAAACGCTGGTGTCCTTCAGGGAACCGTTCTTTCTCCAATCCTTAATTTTCATCAATGATCTATCAGCAACTCTCATCCCAATATACTTCTTTGCTGATGAGACCTTACTTTCTACCTCTTACTGTTTAATCTTCTTCTTTATCGCGAAACGATGTTCTCACAGAAAGAATGGCTATGAAAGATCGCTTTCTATGAAAGACATTAAAGGAAAAGTCCTTACGATATATTCCAAATTTATCGAAGCTAAACGCTAAGTTTACATGACCTAATTTCTAATTATATTCTTTTATTTTGGCCTAATTTCGTAGACTTAAAATGGTTCAGGCCAATTAGATAAAAATTAAAAATGTATAATTTACATTTGACTAAATTTATGATTTGTATGCGTTAATGTGGCGTTCTATAGCACCAACTATAAATAATTTACACTATACAAAAAATTAAATTCCATTGTATTTTATGCCACTGATCTTATTTAACACTTCAACTACAATAATAGTTGCTTATATAAGCCTTTTGTGTTCACAAAATATTATTTTATCTTAATTTTTTATTAGGGCGGCATCTACATATATATGTAAAATATAGATACTTAGATTTTAATATAAACGATAGTTAAGACCGTGTTAAATTTACTATTAGAATAAAACTTTACTCGATACACCGTTAAAATCTAATAAAAAAAAAGAAATAAAATTTACCTTAAACATGTTTAGAAACTAATTTCAGCATTGAAATTAAGTTTGGTGACCTTTTTATTAACTATGGAAGTATATATATATATATATATAGTGCAAGGTATTATTGCGAGACATATTTCTTGAAAACGTAATTCAAACACAAAAAAAAAAACAAAGAAACTACACAACAAAACGCGATTACAATTGCATGAATTGAAAGCAATTTAATTTACGTTAATTATTTTAGATTTGTTTATACATTTTATAAGTATTATGTCTAAGTAGTTTTTCTTTTTTGGCTTACCAATTTAAGTATAAGACAAATATATATAAGCAGTGTAACATATTTTGCCTTATCACGATTCTATATAAAAACTTACTATCAATCAGTTTCTGATTTTTTTGCTTCAAATAAAATGTCTTTGGATAACTTTGGCGCCTCGCATTGTTCTATTGATTTTAATTTAATGTATGCATCGCATATGTATGTGAATGATGATTGACTTGGTTTGATAACACGTACAATCGGGCTGGGTATTTTACTTAGTGGATCACAATATATTTATATAAGCTTTTATGAGGTCAAGTCATAGTTTTTAAAGTGGATTGCTGTTTATTTATTTTTTATAGATAAACACTATGTTTTAAATGTATCGACTATACGTTAAGGGCGCATTATGAACTTAAGATTACAGTTTTTCCTACTTAGGAAAATATTATTATTATTTTTTCAAAAACTCAATTTGGCTGCACCAATATTGCCAAATATCGTATTTTAACATGGGAAACTCTTGTTTTTGTCAGTAGCGCTGGAAAACTAGAGATAGTGTAAATAAAAATCAATGGAGACGCTTTGCAAAAAGAGACGCTTTGCTGTTTTAAGATTTGAAGAATAAATAAGATGGTACTGAGAATCGCTAAATGGAATACTGTAGAGAAATATTTTAAATATTCCATCCTCCGAGAAGTTCAGAATTTCTTTAAACATATCATATATACCGAGAAAACATTTTGGGAAACAATTTTTTAAATCTTTTCGTGACGTATATCATATTTTTATGGATCTCAACAAAGCAAATCACTAGATCATTCGGATAAATTTATAGATTGAGAAGGATCGTTTGCGTTAATACTTTGGAAATATGTGCGTTTTGGTATGATGGCTTTAATGCTTTAATGTCACATTGTTGGTTTATAAAAAATAAACTGTTTGTAATTTTTGTATTTAACTCTGATTATATTTACAAAGAGCGTTGCGCATAGTGGATTATTGAGCAGGTTTAGGATGGTATACATATCTTGTCATCTTGCATAATCGTTTAAAATTCCACTCAAATAATGGCAATGATTTTTTACAGTTAAAAAAGTTTGCAGTTAAATCGAAACATTCAAATTTAATAACAAATCAGCAAACTATTTGAGTGGAACTTTGATTAACCTGAATATTTATTTATTGTATTTAACCTAAAAAAATATCCATGAGTAATTTATATGAATTCCACTCAAATTATTGATTTAATTCATTTAAATAAAAGAAGGTATAAATGATTTTTTAGATTAGAATAAAATTGTGTGCTGGTTTTGATACGGCAGTTTCTATTTAAGCTTAAAAGCAAAAATAAAAATATTTGAGTGAACTATTGACTACTGTGAACTATTCGACATAAGCCACTTGAAATCAGGTCCTTTGAATCGTACTGAGGAGTTATCTTTTTGAAGCAGAATGTCCAATTCCTCTTGCAGCCACCAATTAGTATTCAGCGACTGTTCAACGACATCATCTACCTCTAAATCGATGACACCAAAAAGAAGAGATGCTAGATTGCGTGAGAAAGCTAAAGTGGTGATTCTATCTACACGATTTTTTGATTTTTGCATGATCTTATTACTAATATCGCTGTTATTGTCTACTTGGACATTCTACGCTCACTAACGTTGTGTGATGTGTCCTCATCATTAAGGTTATCGACAGCTAATTTTACGGGCTCCGTTGTCTCGAGAAGTATTTTTAGAGCAGAAAAGCCCAATGTCTCCTCTCATATATAATGTCTCCTATCATATAAACACCTTGAATTCGTCTTGCGCGGTGTTGATACTCGTCTTGACCGCGTTTTAACGTCAAAATAAAACTATCTCGTAACTGAACTCATCTTGCAATTTAGTCAGAAACTCATTATTGTGAACTGCTGAGTCCTTGGTGAATATTACAAGTTTTCTAGACTTCTCTAGCATATATTTTGTCAACATCAGAGCTATCTAAGATTTGATTACAATTCATCACGATCTTCTCCAGTTTCATTGTTGTGAAAATCAGTTTTCATTGGTATTTTGTCCTCACTACTATTTAAGTAACATCAAAATATCGTCTCCTAAAAGTTTGTATTCTAACAATCATTCTAAATTTTACTCCATTTTCGAGTTTCTCTTTGATCATTTTATTTCTCTTTCCGTCGTAATCATCATGCACCAATTTCATTACAGTTCGTTTCGTACCGGGAAGCTGGTATCCATCACGAAAAATTGATTGTCTTTTATAATTGTTTCTAGTGATGCTCTTATAGATAGTCTTTCTGTAGCACGACCAGTTTTGAGATTTTTTTTATTAAGAAATTCGATTGAAACGTAAATCATAAACATATTTGAGTGAAATTTTGGTTAAAATTTTTGTCTGATCAGTTATTCAATTTAGCTCAATTATACTACCTGAGAATTTTTCTATTGTTTCGTGGCTGTTAATGTTTGAGTCAAATATTATTTACACCAAGAAAAAAAAATCTCAAATTATTCATATATTATTTATAAAAATATTTGAGTGAAATAATAAGTCTCTTATTGGCATTATTAAGAATTAACTGCCATTTTCGGAGTAACATACGGGTTTCGTAAATTCTAAAAAAAATATTTGAAAGAAACTTGGTGTCTAATCTTTTTTATCTATAGTTAATATATAGCTGATTTTCTGATTTAATTTATAACTGAGTTTCCTTAACGTACTATTTTCAATTAGTATGACGTTTTCATATCTATAGTAATTCAATTTAAAGAAAGGTAAGCTTCAAACGAAAATGTTTTAGAGTTCATGGATTTCAAAGATTTAAAATTGAACTCGCCTCGAATTATGGCTAGATTAAAACTTAAAACCTGAGTTGGTTTTCAGTTCGTATTTGAATTTTAAAGCCAATCGGAAAAATATTTGACTCAAATTTACTTGTACTGTAATTTACAACTTTGGTTTTACAATTAAGAGTATTGAATTGTAATTCCACTCAAATTAATCTCAAATCAAGAAAATAATTGATTTTGACAAAAAGTAAAAATAAATTGAGTGAAACGATTTTGAGTAAAATATTAACTTCCATTTCAATAGGCTATTCTAAAGTTTACTCAAACTGAAATTTTCCCTATAATTATATGACTGGCTAAATGAACGAAATGAAAACTATATATGCCGTAAACGTCCCATACCGCGTCTCTAGAGAAACCTTTTGAACCACTTGTTACGGACTGGTGAATGTTGTAGGTGGCCATAATTTGGTCACAAAGATGCAATTATTGGATTTCTATTTATAAATATTTGGTGAATGGCAACCTTGAGTATCAACCTTGTTACCGCGGCATGATAAGTTAGTATCTTAACCATCGCTGTACGACCGGTGGCAGGCTAGTTGATAATTTTATATTAACTACTGAAAGATTTTATTTCCAATTGTCGTCAGTGCAAAATTCGTGCTTCTGAAGCTACTATGAGAAGCGTTCGTAAATAAATCGAAATCAAATTTCATTGGATGCCTCCCTTTCATCTAAAGGATGGATGTGTTAATATATATGTCATTTATTTATTTTTCTCTGTTCCTTTTTGTGTTTGGCTTTTAAAGACTCTTCCTTGAGTGTGGGTTGTGCACACGTTTAAAACATTGTGCGAGTTGACCCACGATTTTGCATGGTCTAACGTGGTGCCCGAACCCACAAATCTGAGATTTAGAGTCTCATGATATCGGGCATCGAAATTCAAACAATCATTACCATTCGCCTTACGCACCAGAGTAACCGATGAGTACCAAGAACTCTGGAATCGCTTTGGAATAACTACAAAAGAATGTTCATTAAGCTTCCCTAATGGCATTTCGGACGATCATTCCGATTCAAAATTACATGAACTATCTCATGACGAGGGAAAAATTTGAATGCTATAATACGAACATTCCCTTCTATATGGTACCCAATTTGGTTTGGGTTAGACATCGCTGCTAACTCACGTTATGACGTAGAAGCCGCACCACCGATAAAACAGATTTTACGACTGTGTCCCCCGTGATACAAATATTAATGTATGCTGAGCTAGATAGAATGTTGGCTTTGGGAGTTATTGCAGAGAGTCAGTGTTCTTGGTGCCCACCAGTTACTATGGTGCGTAAGGCGAATTGTAATGTTCGTTTGAGTTTGAATTACCGAGAGTTAAACAAAGTGGCCATCAACAATGCATATCCCTTACCACTGATTGCTGGATTACAAGGTCGCTTTGTATCTACCATTGATTTAAAGACCCACAATCTTGTATCCAGAGATTAGACGGTATTCGTGGTACCTGGTCGGACTTTGTATTAATTCTAGGTCATTCCATTTGAATTATGTAACGCCCCACAAACATTATATCGCCTAATGCATCGGGTGATTTAGTTAGCTGCTCCTCTTACGGAACTTTTTGGGAAATGAGTCAAGCCTCGATGGTCTTCTGCTGCTGAATGTTTCGTTATGTCACAAAAGAACCTTCTTTTTACAATTTGATGCTTTACAGTGGGCGTAGGCAGTGTTCTCATCCAAACTGACTCAGCAGGCGCAAAACACCATATTGGGTACATCTAGCAGAAGTTAAACGCTGCTTAGGAAAATTATTCGGTAAAAGAACTCAAGTGTTACGCTGCGGTACTAAAGATTTTTTTTCGATAGATGTGTCTCCGTTTACAATTTATACAGACCACGCTAGCTAGCTTGCTTAGTTGGCTGATGAAGAATTCCTAACACAACATCGGAATAAAAGATGGTTGGCCAATTTTTAGTTTTAGAATATCACTTATTAATGAAAAAGTATCGAAAACCCGTTTCTCTATCATATATGTAGTCACTACTTCTAAAATTCATTGTGTCCTGGTGTCTTAAACCTGTGATCATATCTTTTGATGCCAGAATTGTAACTTTGAGATCAACTGCATCGGTAAATTTTACTAGTAGATCTAATATATCTTCCACATCGTAGCCATTGTTTTACTTGCCAATCTTTGATTAGCCTAGAAGAATTAAAATTTTGACATGCAATCTGGTCTTGACCATTCATTTCGATTTACTTTGAAATTGTTAATGAAATCTACTCCTTTCGAAAGTAACTTTTTAAAGATTATTTTAAAGTTAATGAGGGACAATTCAGTTTTTATATTTAGCTTTTGTAAATTGCTTAAGCTACCTAAAAATTCGGTCTTTACCAAAAAGTAGTTCTTTTTAAGCGATTGCCAAACAAACAAATATTTGATTTTGTGTAAAGGATGTGCCGGTGGACTTTGTAAATATGGCAATCCATAAAATATGATACCAACGACTGACCACGCAAAGGGGAGTCTAAACTCACAGGAATTTTTTGTCCCACTTACTATACTCAACGGACCTGATCTACTAAGTTTTACCTAACCTCGTAATTTTGAATTTCTATTTGTTTCGATAAAATTGTTTAGACAACTTAGCCGAAAAATACCCAGATTGTTATGAGAAAAGCTTCATCCGCGTGCTTAATTTCTTGAACTTGAATTTCCAGATAGGTGTAAGTTCGGTATAATATGGTACAGAACCTATATTAGAGATTTAAAACGAATTAACATAAATTACATTTTTTGAGTAACTATTTCTTTTTGGAAAGGGGTTATATGTATATTTACATATACCACAAAATATTTTTAACGGAAAACATAAACTTAAAATATGGTGTTCGTAACTATTTTATTTAGTTGTATACTAAAATAACTCAAATTATTAAGATAGACAATAAACCATTCCGTCTTAAAATCAGGTTATCCAAGGTCTTTCAGTTATACGATACAAGACCAGAAACATGTAATTAACTATTAATAGATCAGATTCATATAAAAATGTATGGAAAATAGTTTTTTTTTTTTAATATTAAAAACAAATAAAACAACAATATTTTAAAAATTTAGGAAGGTCAAGTACGTTAATACTTTAAATCATATGATTTATGTTTAGATAAGTGATTATATGTTTAAGCAATTATGAATCCGCAATATATATAATCATTTTGAAATTGACAGATAGTAAGACTCATTTCCTATGTACACCACAATATCGTTGCATTTATATATTTATCATTGCATATTATTAAATTCCGCATAAAACCAATAAAATCTATTATAAAATATCAAAAAAAAAAGAAATGTGGGATTTTGGAAAGCTATATGTGTAAATATATAGGAAAGCTGACATAACTAATTTAGTAATTATTTTTTTTTTTCATTTTTATCAATTCTAAATATTAAATTAAACTTTGGCTTTTTGTTAAAAAAAAACTATATGTTTACTTAAGAAATTCAACTAAAGTAAATTATTTATGTATACACGTCATAATGTATACAAAAAAACACTTTAATATATCTTGAGTTAGTTTTCTTCTCGAAATAATCCCGCGCGCATCCAGTAAAATTTTTCTTTCTTTATCGTGCGTCCTCCCTTTGTTTATATTTTATATTATAATAGTTTTAATAAAATGCATATACAAAATGAAAAATAATTTCATTCATGAAAGGAAAATATAAAATTAATGAGTGACTCATTAAAATATTGGTGAACATCGGTTTACGTTGATTGTTCAGTTTTATTATTTTCATTTATAAAATTATATTCATAATACCTAGCTGGATGGTCGCGAATCTACTGTAAAATAGTTTGCTTTATTTATATTTGCGTGGAGTAGCGGCATATTTTCAGTCATGTTTTTTATGGTTCGAAAAGACCCAAAAATTCGGTTAAATTAAGTTTCGTATATCTTAAAGAGGCACGGTCTACCGAAAGTAATATATTCCCCAAGCGAAAGCGAATACTCTGCTATTTCTGCAAATGAACTGGCAAGCGATATAATTGGTGTGACTTTGATCATACATAATTAGGAGTTTTTTTCCAAATGGCTTCAAGCGTACTGACGTCAAACGAATCTACATATACATTAAGATTTATCGTTATTTTTTTTTCACACTCTTTACTGTGGCAAATAATTCAACATTGTATGGGACCACCTGCATAGTGTCAATGTTAAAACCGCAAAAAGCTTCTAGTTGATCGGTCTCCCATCTTTTGTTCTTGAGATCTCCGTTGACATATTGTCCCAAAGTAAAATCTTAAAATCCTTTTGGAAAATCTTTGATACTTTCCCCTTGCACCATTCATGGTTAATTTACAAAATTATGATATACACTAATGATAAGGAGTTTCAGCATTACTTCATTTTTGTCAATGTCTTCTTTCGTTTGTAATATTGGATCATCAACAGAATGATTAAAATATGAGGATGTGGCAATCTTGGTTTTTTAAATTCTATTATATTAACGATTGCCTTCATATATTCAAAACCCGTTTTTTAGACTGTCTATTAACAAATTATTTAATTTTAACCGAAAAACTTTAGCTACCACCCGATGATCCACTTTTGAACATGGCTTCATATTTTCCACGATTTGTTGCTATTTCGGTTTACAGGTGACAAAACGATTGCGTGATTTCATCGGTTAAAGCATTTTGATTTGAAAGTCCAAAAACTGACATTTCATTGCCTTTGTTGACATATTTACCTATGTATTTTATTGACCTAACCGAATGACAATCATCAACTTTAATATATATTTGTAAGGAACAATCTATCTGTTATCAATTTTCATGTCTTGATTGTTCACTTTGAAGCTGTGTACTCTCTGTATTTCAGGTTTCGTATAGTCTGTATTGTGGGTGGCCAACACCCAGCATTTCCTGATACATGTCTTGTGCTTATATTTTCGATTCATTTTTCTTGCAAGGTGATTTTGAATGCAATACTGCACATGGTCCGTGAATTATATTTTTAGATTTTTTTTACCATTCTTTGAAATACATCCACGAAATCAATAAGTTTTATGAGTTTGAATGATTTCCCAATTAGAAGTTAATCAATAATTTCAGTCATTGTTGGATTACATGTAAACATTATTAAAAGATCTGGACTTCCAAATCTTTTAACACATGTAATGGCATCCTAAATGTGCATGTATCTTGGACTTCCGATGTAGGTAGCTGGACCATTTTTCAATTAAATATCATAAACCTTTCCATCATTTGAAATTGCATTGCGCGATATTATTTCTATTTCGGGAATTCACGGGATCCCGGAAAAAATTTAATAAATTAGAAAGTTCTCTTTCGTATAGGTTAAATAGTTTCAAGTCCTCAAATAGTTTTACCAAATTTTCCGTGAGTTTGCTAGATGTTATTTGAATTTCTTTTATGGGTACCTTGTTTTTTCTCAATTAAGGTAAAGGTTGAACTTGGAATCGATCTACTCCACAATCTAATTCTACAAGTTCCGACTCTTAAAAGGTAAGCAGAAATTTCTCTTCCCAGTTCATCTATACTATATGTGTTGTGATATTCGTAAATTTTGGTGCCGGGCTCGTTCTAAATTTTTTGAACTTTAGAAAAACAACATCATTGAGACTGGCACTTTGTACCGACGGTCGATTATTCCTATTTTTAAAGAATTCAAAAAATCTTCTGATAACGCTTTGTTTTGTCTTTCTCAAAGTTATAAAAACAAAAATCCAAAAATGCCTTCACAAGCAATGAGATCTTAATTTTTCGACTTAGCACTTCTACAGATAACTTTAGAGGTTGCATAACATTAAGTAATATTTGTAATTTCTCTGTAAATTCTTCAGAATGAAAATTCGATAAATTTGAATCATTGACAGTTTTTTACAGACACATTTACGATCCTTTAAAAGCCGATCAATCATTGTATCGATTCTCTTCACCCTTGTTTTACAGTAAAATAACAGATTTAGTTCTGCCCATGCTGAGCTTTGACGTAATTTTATAATATTGAGTACAACGGATGATTTGAAAAGTTTGCAATTTTCTGAATACTTGTAACCATTCTCATCATCAGAAAAAGGCAAGCTTATAAAGTAACTTGTATAATATGTCTACAATGGCCAAGTGTATACCATGATTATAACATTGCTGATGGTAAAAGCAAAATATTCTTCCAAATTTTACTATCAAGGCTATTCAATTCTTCGATGAGCATATGATATCTGACATTTTCCGTCTATTCTTCACAAGCCATATATTATTTTTTAAGCTATCTGTATATTCATCCTGGTAGGATTATTATTTGGTGACTATTCGTTTTATGAAAATATGTTTTTTTTGCGGGAATTTTAGATCCAAAACCCCGGGAAACGGGTTCGGTAAAAATCTAAAATTTCCCGGGAAACGAGTCTCGGGAATTCCTGAGACGCACCCTCTAAGCATAGGTGAATATTACCTTTGAAGCGAAGTTACTTTTTATTTAAACGAATTTAAAGGTGTCGTTTACTTTCGATTTAACGTATAAATCAAAAATAAATTGAAGACTTCAATAAATTGACTTCAAGATGTGGTTTAATTGTTCGCCTCTATACGATTGATGCTGGGTTAGGAAGCATTACATTAATGATATTCGTTTTTTCTTTGGCCAAAGCATTATTGGGTATTGAAGAGCATCGTTCAAAATCTTTTATCCTTAACCGGATATTTTTTTTTATTTCAAAGCAAAAGATATCCGTCTTTAATCTTGGCCAAATATAATTCAAATCTGCTAAAATTTATCTGACTTATTATAACAAACCGAAAATTTAACGAACGTTTGTCCGAGAGGTACCCGAATGAAACGAAATTTTGAAAAAATGCAAATCTTAAATGTTAAATTTTCTGACTACTGGTTTAGTCTACGTTTGTATACATACACGAATTTATTTAAGCCCAGCTGAACTTTTGACGTAAGTCGGGTGCTATCTGTACGATAATGTATACAACAAATTTAATAATAAAAATAGATTTAATGGTTTTCCATATAAAAACTTTGTTTTTTTTACTCATGTTAAACATATATCTGAGCCAACGTCTGAAATAAGATTAAATTGAAATCGAGTGTATAATGATATAAATCATTTTATAGAACATAAAGCAAATAGCTCTTTATACACAGTTTTTCCCCTAAATCTAAAAAAAAAACGAATAATGATGCGCGTTATCAAATTAACGATTATACAAAACACCTACAAGTATTTATATGCTATGCGAATAATTTTCTATTTTTCTTCTTGTTGCTCACTGATGATTTGGCAAGTCGATAAACATAAGTAGGTTTATTTAGACTAATTGTTAATAGCACAAGCAGTATAAAACCCATACAAAGTATGGAAAATTCTTATATAAACACACTTTAATTCTATAATGACTTACTTATGTACGTATGTACGGGCGTTATAATTATCAATGAAATTCGATCTTTTAAATTATGAATATATGTATTTATACATATATACATAAGACGTATATATGTATATATTTATAACAAGGTCAATGTAAAGCAGAATTAACTCACATACAAGTCAAGGTAATTTTCCATGTATACAAATACGCGAGTTACATACTTACTTACATGCCTATATATATTAACACAGCATATATATTCAAATGTATATCGCCGCATAACATAATTTGTACATACTGGTATATACATATTTGGAATCACAATTTTTTTGCTTGTACATTTGTCATTTATACGTAAAATGGGCTTAGACTATAATAGTATCATTAAATGGCGTCGACCTCCTTATCCTCGTAATTTATATATATACAATTTCTACAGTGCTCATTTATATTTAAAACTTTTTTTTTGTTTTCTTAAAGGGAAAGCATATATCGATTTATGTAATTTAAATGCACAGTAGCATTTTTTGTATTCAAGATAAAATCGAAAGTCATTATTACGTGTTTTCGTCGTATCTGACAAATAACACTGTACATACATTCATATTTACTAATAGTAAAACGCGGAGTTGTATAAGATGTTTGTAATTTACATAGTATGAATAATATGTATTTTAGTCACCGTCGTGGTCTCGAATTAAAATTACATCGTGTTACAATATGGGTTTGGTGTGCAATTATTATATCCTTTGGTTTGGTTCTTTGTAGGTAATTGCCATCGGACTGCAGCGAATCTCGGTATTTTTATATTGACTTCCAACTCGGGTACAGGTTTCAGAATTTGTCGGTAACGATGCAATTTATTATGTATTGATAGTTTGAATGGTTGACATCTTGCATCATGCATATACATATTTTGCTGTATTTACCACTTGACCCATGCTCCAGAGGAAAAACAGCATTCACGGTACCAGAAAGACCTTTGTATATGTTAACGGTCATGCACCAAACACAACAAATCGTTTTTGTTTAGTTAGATGATCTGCTGAAAAATCAGCCACCTAGCCTAACAATTAACGTAGAGAAAAGCAATTTTATGTTTAAGGAGGTGAAAATCTGATATGTATAAATCGATATGTATCCGATTTATATAATAGGATATGTTGTTGGAGAAGGAACCTTACAAGTAAACACGGTACCGTGTAAGCACTAAAGCAAATTCAAAGATTTATGACACTTTGTGGATAGTAGCGTAGACTTATTCGAAATTTTGCTACAATGGCCACTCCAAATACGGATCTCCTTAAGAAAGGTAAAAAGATGCAATGGAACGAGGAAGCTGAAGAATCTTTTTAAACTTTAAAAACACCATTTGCTTTAGTTCCAGTGTTAGTCAAGCCTATAATTTTTCTAAGCCTTTCGTCATTCAGTGTGACGCAATCAGTTCTGAGTTTGAAGGATTTTTATCTCATTTGGATGAGGATAGGGCTGAACGATCGATTGCCTATTTTTCACAAATACTTAATAAATCCCAACGCAATTATTCAGTGACGCAGCTAGAATGGTTTGCTGCGCTAAGAGTTTTCTAGCATATATAGAAGGATGCCACACGAGCTGTACTTCAACTTAGATTGGAGAACATGTTGTTCTTTGCCGAAGCATCCAAAGCCCTAATCAGTGAACTTATAGTATAGACGATACTTGACAGTAACAACATACAATATGCTTACATTCTAGCTAACAACGTCAATAAAATTCTCAAGACCAGAGAGTCCTCACTTCATAAATGGGCATCTAACTAACAATAGTTTTTAGAATCCTTGCTTAGCGAACAGACATCGAAACTTTAGTCGAGATACCTAAGGAGTCGGATCACATGGTCTTAGGACTGCATTTGGATACGCATAACGACTGCTTTCGATTTAAGGTTAATATGCCAACAGCTTCTTGAATATTCCCAAAACCTGCTATCAGTTGTAGTAACGATAATCGCAAAATTACTTTTTCAGCAGCTTTGGCTACTACACCTAGGGTGAGATGTATCTGAGAAATAAAAGGAGAACATGAATCACTTATGACCATTAAAGAAATTCGAATATCGCGATTCCTGAATGCTGTTTTCTACACCCAAACGCCTTATATTGAAAAATGCAGAATTTTTGCATGGACGGATTCAGAAATTGTTCTTTGGTTGACCAAGCTTTCCTGCCACCTACCAGTCTTTGTCGGAAATAGGATCGCTCAAATCTTCAAAACAAAACCGTGGCTGCCACAAACAAAATTTTGCAAAAAGGGACTATTTCGTTACATTTCGGTTTGAAATATGCCATAGTGAGCAGCTCTACTAGCTCAAATATGATGCGCACTCTTGTAACTTATTGCAACAGAAAACACTGGATCACACTGGAACAATGCAGTAATAAATATAAGCGTTAATAAATAAAGACGAATTCAGTTGATCTGGACTGTATTGTCAGAGTTAGTCATTGACTGGATGTGATAATCCTTACGCATGCGCATACCTATACCATTGTAAAGGAAGTCGACATATTATGGAATACACTGGAATGCACATGCAAGTCTTCTTTGGCTTATGTCGCAACGGGATCTTTCTGAACAACTCGCCTGTAAGGTCTCAAGCTACACGATTTTGATTTTAAAATAGAGTACAAGAAGGATGAAGATAACAAAGTTGCTTATGCTTTGTCCCCAGTATATTACGAAGGTAATTGATACCTTTCTAAACGAAGGTAAATCCGATGTTACCTCACAAAAGTTAGTTCCATCATTGATACTGCAATCGCATTGTTCAACTTCATCTGCGCATTTGGGAGATGAAAAATGCTTGGAAAAACTTCAGAAATAATTTTCTTGACAAAAGGAAAAAATAAGGCGTGCAAATTTGCAAAATTGGTAAAGCTACTATTTCAGTTACAAAACCAACTTATTATTCTGGATCATTACTTAAAATAAGGAAATCATAAAAACTTTGATGGCTACCTAAAGGGTGGTGCACAAGTAACGTTATGATTTATATTATGAATAACTTTTTTCTTTCTGATTTTATTGAACTTTGGCATTTATTAAAATTTGGATTATAGTTTGGAAATATGTTTACATTATGATTTGAAGATAATACCTTTCAAAAGGTATCTTTGATAATATGAAAGATATTATCTTTTTAAAAGATAATATCTTTCATTGTTTGCTTCGACCTGACGTGCTCTTTCCAGAGCTTTTTTATTAGTTTTTCTTAGAATGTCAAATCCAGCGCCCTCATTTCTTCTCGGATATTGGCCTTAAGCCAATATTGGATGGTTCTTGGACAGTATTGAATGTGTATTTGTGCATCATTTGGTTTTAACTCGTGAACCAATTGAATCTTATAAATGGGAAAGAGTGTAACTTATGTAAAATTCTTTGCAAAGACCGCCTAGACATCACCATCTGTTGAGAACGTCGTCTGGTGGAAGTTTTGGGTGTTTCCCTCAATATACTTGCTTGCATCCGAGCAATGTTCACATCATTTCGAACTGATGACTTTCAAAATAAAATTGAACAACTTTGATTCTTTGTTCTGTGCTGAGTCTTTTCATCATAAATTTCCTAAATATGTCAAAGTAAATTCTGAAAAAAATAATAATAATTACGTAAACAAAAAATTTATTCACTAATTACTTATACTTTGTAAAAACATGAAACCTACCGGTCAAGAACCCTGTTACAATTTCATTAAACTTAATTTTCCATTTCTTCATCAAAGTCATCAAGAAAATGTGTATTTTATGTAGCAAACAGTTAGGAAACGTAAAACACTTTAATATAAAAATCCATTGAAATCACCTAAATTAATTAGTAAGGTGCCACTATCAACATGTATCCAACGTGACCAATTAAATTTTACTTTCGGGAAGTTATTTTTCGGCTTTAACAAACCGATAAGTGTATATAAGTCAAATCATTTTCGACAGATTTAAATGTGATACGCTCATCATATATACAAACCGCAATATTTGATTGTATATCATATATACAAACCGCAGACATAGGACGCTCTAACAGACGTGATTAAGCAATATATTACACTTGCGAATGAGTTGTATAAGTTGATGGGCTAAGACTCGGTGGTACTTAAATCACGATATCTTTTATCCTTCTGCCAAAACCTACAACAATTTCCCCCGAAGACAGTTCGTTTCAGTTTTTTTAAAAATTTAAGATCATGATCACTTCTGCCACCTTCCACTGCCTAAAACTAAGAGCTTTTTTGCATATAATTTTCTTTTTCAGCTGACCGTATCAGATTGTTAGAAGCGCCTTCAGATTGAAAGGAACTTTTTCATTTTTTGGCTGCCTCAAATAGCTGTTACTTTTGGTGTTGTAATTCTGGAGCCTCAAGAATTGTATTTTTGCATTGTAGTTGGAGCCAATACGGTGCCATCGTCACAAGAATTAGATCTATTTAATTGAATTCTAATATAAGCTGACAATGACATTCAAATTTTTGGTGCTGTCAATTCAAAGTTATTTTATAAATTATTTCGTGCCAAGAAATGTTACAGATGTGGGTTTCCGTTAATTCAGAATTTGATTACTCTTTCTAGCGAAAGTCATATGGTATTCAACATTTTCTATTTTTTATAAAATGTAATATTTGACACTCTGCTTCCCTTTTAATTGAACGCCATTTCTGGCATCCCTGTACGGTCTAATGCGGTCAATTATCTTTCTCGAAATGCCCAATTCGCAGAGTGCTTTCCAGATTGCGTATCTATACTGATGGAGTAGAATGTGCGTTCAAAGTCCACGAAGAGTAGATATAGTAATTAGTTCCATTCGTTTGATTGTTCGATTATGATGTGGATTGAGTTTATATAATATGTACAGTTTCTACCAGGTCTAAAGCCAGCTTGTTCGTTTCTGATTTGCTGGTTAACCACTGGTGATATTCGCTCAAGAATGATCATTTCCAAAACTTTCATTGTACTGTTGAGAAGGGAGATGCCTCTCCAATCCTTGCAGGTCGCCTTCCTTCGGAATTATTATAGTCAAGCCTTATTTTCATAACTGTGGAATTGTACCAGTATTCCATGCTTCTGCCAAAAGTGGAGTTAGAGTTTATGCCGTCACAGATGCAACGCCATTTACTAATTCTGCTTTGTTTTTCTTTAGTTTCTGAATAGCACTTTTAACTTCCCGTTTCGTTCATGGATGGGTATTTATGGTCCCATCTATTTAGCTGTTGATTTTCTGTGGTTAGGACTTGTCCTTATGAATCCTTTTTCTTTATTTTATGAATCCATTTTCTTTATTTTCCTTGGAGTTACTTCATATTTATTTTGATTTTCCGCGGTATTTGCATGACAAAGCTGTAACTTTAGTAGGCGACGTTCCTCAATTATCTTCCACGTATCATCTCTAATCCATGTAGGTTTACATGGTGTAGTTTTGGTAGCCAAGCACATGTGTAGCAATCTTAACGTAGACTACTGCCATTTGTTCCCATTTCTGATCGATGGTGTGGGTTTCGTTACTTGTGAGATTAAGTTGGAGCGTTTCTTTGAATGTGCCTTTGGTGTCATTATTTTTTAATCGTTCAATGCTGCTGGTTTGATTTTAAATATTGCTATTACCAGTTAGAGATCGTGTACGTCTGCTCGTCTCATTGCTCTGACATCTTGTGAGGAGGATAGGAATTTCTTATTAACCACTAACCAGTATTTGCTAAATTTTAATTTTGGTTCTTCCATCTGGTGATGTCCAAGGGTATTTGTGTATATTCTTGTGTGGGAACTGGTTGCCTTCTATGAATATTTGAGTTGCGACACAGTAATCGAAGAGTCTCTCTCCATTATTGTTTCTTGCAGAATTTAGTGCGTGGTTACCCAATATTGATGTCATATCGGTGTTATCAATTCCAATTTTTGCGCTGAGATCACCTTGAATAATTTTTATGTCAGTTCTGGGTGTGTTGGATATTGTAGCTTTTAATTGCTCGTAGAATTCATCCTTAGTTGCGTTATCTGCTTCTTCTGTAGGTGCATATCACAAAATTATCGTTATTCGACTGGAATCTAGCTGTTATTACATTCGAGTAGTGCTTTCTTCCTTTTAGCTGTTGTTAATATTCCATCTCCTTGTTAATGTGTGTCTTGCCTACCAAAATACATCAGACAGTTGCCTGTGCTTGTTGTAATGTCTCCTATATTTTTCCATTTTACTTCACTAAGGCCCAATATCTCGATGTTGTACCGCTTAATTTCTTTCTCTATTTGTGGTACCCTTGATGTTTCCGTTAGAGTTCTGATGTTCCGTTTCCAATTCGTGTCCGCGTGTATAATAGCCAATGGTTGATATTTTTGTTGTTTGCCGGTGTATTATTTCTTCTAGTATTCGTTTCTGCAATCGATTTGATTTCGGATTAATGAATGATTGGTTTAATGAATCCTAGCCAGCTCCCAGCGCTGCTGAGTACCGCATACTAGCACGGTTCCCAAGTGGTCACCCAAATTTGTACTAACAAAAGCTCTATGTCTCTAAAGCGTTCGTTGCAATCAGAATCCAAACACCATTGTTTGTTACTTTTATTTAAATTAGTCAGCGTGCTTTATAATAATAATGAGATGAAAAATCACCTCAGTATAAAATTCCTGGCTTTTATAAAGACAGTATACATGGTTTAATTTAAATTGTAAGTTCTCCGTCTCCGATAAAAATGTCCCCATTTAAATTATCTAAATAACTTTTAATGCAAATTTTATCAAATTTAGAATATATAACCATGTCAAAAATTCGGTTATGATCTTAAAATTTGTAACCAATTACAAAAAGTACTAAATTCGAAATCAAGGTGTCGAGGCTTTTGATCATTTGCTAGCTTTGGAATTTTAGTGGTTCAACCCTCATTCATTTCTTTGTCTTAAAAATGTCTAGAACCCAAAAAAGCACTGTGCATAATAGAGGGTCTTTAATTTTCTAAAAGTTTTCACTTTTATCTAAATAAACCACTTGTACAAGTCATTTTCTTTTTGGACACATTCTTAACGTGTTCCAAAAATGATGGGAAGTTGCTTCGTTGTCTACTTTATCTAAATAATTTTTTGTAGTTTTTACCGGGTTTTCGAAGAATTGCAGTTCCAGCTATCCAATTGCTACTTTAGCTCACTGTTACGAAATAGTAAAGTATTGAAAAATGAGTCCAGTTTATTAGCCAAAATGAAGGTGACTTGTAGTGCTCTCAATGGTTTTTAAATTATTTTATTTTGAGTTGGAGATTAAATTGCGTAAATCTATAATAGGGTCAGAACTCAATCTACAAAAAATTGTAAGCATTTCTGTTTTCACAAGAGACAGTAATTTTTATTTTACTCCAAATTATATAAGGCATTAATTAGGCTTAATATAATGGAGTTTAACCCCAAAATTTAACCTGAATTATCTCGATAGAACTCAAAATAGAATTATTTTATGTGGTGAACGATAGGTCTTGTTTCATTTAACGAACCATCAACATAGGTACCTTATCGCTATTTTACAAATATTGTTTTTGCCATTGTTAATCTGAAAATGATACCGGTGCCATTCGTCAGCAAAACTATCTCTCAAATTGACCAAATTTTTGCCCAAGATGTAACCATACGTAGAACAAACTATTTCAAATTGTAATTTTTTATTAGAGTGACGTATTTGTCGCATGTTATGTATAATCGAAGTAGAGGTCTCAAGAACAACAGAAACTTGAAGAATCAAACAACCAGAGATATTTTTACGGTCAGGATTTTATGTAGCTTTCCTGACCATATTGCATTGATCTAAATAGTTTTAGTCGCGTCGTTGTCTAGACTTACAATTATAATATTTTATATAAATGGTATTGCATACCATCGTGGAAAATGTCATCCAGAGAGTTATCCTTTGATAATATGTTTCATATAACTGTTTTTCGCATGTCTCGATTTGCCCGTTGTGCTTCGAACAATGCCGACAAGATAATACAAATATTTGTAATCACTAATCCATGATGTCTGTATAACATGAATAAATATTATATTTCAACTAATTTTTAAAATTAAAATAAGACAATTATTCTGTAATGTTCAACCACATCCTAAGCAACAAATTAATCATATACAATAGTGGAACAATTGTGGTC
The DNA here is from genome assembly GCA_963556175.1 of Tipula confusa. Classification (NCBI taxonomy): domain Eukaryota; kingdom Metazoa; phylum Arthropoda; class Insecta; order Diptera; family Tipulidae; genus Tipula; species Tipula confusa. The sequence continues at coordinate 25,660,831 of OY744477.1, read as the reverse complement.
AAATTGATGTAGCATTTTCAATTATTACAGATGTAGGATGGTGATATGATGTAATAACGATTTTTTTTTAATGTTTCTGCGAATTTGCAATTTTAATTCAAAAATAGGTTTACTGAAAATTTTGAATTTAAGTTGAATAACCATAAATTGGAATTTACAATTCCCCTCGATAAACCCATTGACTAATCCTATATCGAACAATAAAAATTACATGTGAAATTGTCATATCGCTTACATATTTATAGAACAGGTTACTTCTATGTTTATATTTACTCTAGTTGCACATTCATTTTTATAGAGAAACAAGTCGATAACTTTTAAACGTTATCTATAAATTGAAAATAACATATTTAACTATACGCTTATCGATAAATATTTATCGAAATGTTTAATCTCTTGAAAATATTTCTTATCAAATTTGTAATCATAAACAAAAATTTATTTGCGTAATATTTGATAAAACCAATAATTTTTTTTTGTAAATAACGACTTTGATCGAAAAAATAAACATAGCATAAACTAATGAGACAGAGAATGTCACACAATGTAGTATATAGAAATGGAAAACCGAATCGTCATACTTCTAAATATAGTTCAAAATTTCAACACTTGTTGTTAAATTAAAAAAAAATTTTTACTATGTGCGAGTATGTATATTATGTGGAAAAACTTCCTGTCTAATACGAAATGAGTAATACGAAACCGATACCATAAGGATTGTTGCTTTGTGTCACTATATATTATAATGCATTATAAGGGAATAAATTCAAAGTTTTTATAAATACATTTTTATAACATGTGAACAACATTGTGTGTGGCTGTATAGCAAATTTTTTGTATTTATACTCTATATAGGTAAGGTGTGGCAATTTATTAAATATTCGATTACAATTCCAGCTCACGTTAAACTCGCATCAACTTATTATATGTACATACATTTATAATGAGTGTGGAATACTACTAGAGTACTATTGAGTTTTTGTAATGTTAAATTACTATTATAACTATCTATAAGCACACTATTTGCTTTGCTCTGGAGTACGTATAGTGATTGTTACGATTTAAATAAACAGGAAATAGTGTTAGTTGAATATTTTGCGCGAGAGACAGATACATGGTGTATATAGAGCTATAATATACATATAAACGCTATAATTAAAATGCGGAGGTGTACATACGAGTATCAGAGTCTCAATCATGATATAAATTCAGAATTAATTTATATATATATATATATATATATATATATATATATATATATATATATATATATATATATCCATTTAAATTTTGTATATATTTCGTATACATTGCAGAGATTTGGTGTTTTTTTTGCTCACGCTGGCAAAGTCGCGCATATAAAATTCTTAGATTATTTATTTTTTGTTTGATTGTTTTTTATTCGATTTTAATTATTGTTAACAAATATATATGTATTGTATATATAGTAGAAACACAAAATTTAAACATGTTTTCGCGCTATAAATAGACGAAATTTTAATATGAGTTAATAAGAAAACGAGCGGCGCGAAATCTTAACTACTACCTAATTTACACAACTATAAACGACGATTTAGAAAACGTTTGTATAAGATGGTAAAAAAACTATAATTTACAGCATAAATTTCAAATTCATCATTGTTTTGATTCGACTCAGTGGTTTTTAAATAAAAAAAACTATAAAACTCTAGTATATATATATAGGTGAATAGTGTTATACTTGATTGGTAATATTATATGTGTTGAATAGTTTTGTTTATAAATAGTCGAGACGATTTTGTGCGTTTTGTCGCTGGAATTTAGGTCTGTAATATTTAATGTTTAAACGAATTACGGAAAGGTTGAAAATATTAGTTTATGAGCAGGTAACATACGAGTATTAGTTTATAGTTTTTTTTAATATATGTATTGTCGTTTTTTTACAAAAACTCGAGTGTAGTTGTGTGGCAGAAACAGTTATATTAAAATTCTACTAAAAGTTTTAAATAAATCAAATTACCAAACGTTAATCCACAGTTTTAATACCAATAACCGTACCTATATAGATTCATATAGTGTGGTACTAGTAATATAGCTCTTAAATTTTGCTATTCAGTTTACACGATCGTTACATCATTAATTAGGAGATCATAGTCGATACGTCATTTAGTAACTTAATTTAATGTCTAGTAAGAGTTTTGTTCTAAATACACTCGACGATACAATTGACCATCGATTAGGCCGATTTAATGCAATTATCATAGAAGCAGGATGTATTACAAAATTTAGTAAAAAATCAATTTATATTGATATAAATCAATGAACTAGATTTGGATTGTTGCCAAACGGCCAAAGTGAAATAAATTATTCACGAAATATTCAAATGTTATTTGTATAGGTATGTAAATATTGTATCTTGATGCCAAACATGCCATATTTGAGATTTCAGTGCGTATAGCATTATTTGTACCGAACATGGGGCCATTGATCAACCTTAAATTATGTAAATAATAAGTCGGTTTTCCGAGCTATTGCTGGTTCGTACCGAATCAACATTCTGGCTCCATCAGATTCAATCCGGAGCTTCCTCTTCGTATTGCTCTAGGCAACCCAAAGAAAACAAATCGTGCTCTATCCCAAAAAATCATCGTCGCCGACAGCGACCTCGGCGTCGGCTAAACGGCGGTTCTAATCTCAGAGATCGCTGCACTATGTACTCGTGGTCCTTTTATTTTATCAACGACATCCGGGATATTCATTAAATTCCTATCTTGTGGTTGAATCGAACTCGGTAAGTGACGTCATCGTTGCGTTTAGGGACAAACATCATGCGCATGACTCATATTTCGAATTTCATTAACCATCTTTCTCACATCCATACATGACAACGGATCTGATCAACACCATGTACAACGTCAGCTTCTCTAAATTTGCAAGGTATTTCGACTTTAGCAGTGGACGTTTTTAGTTCAATTACCAGATATCATCTGGCTAAGCCAGAGCCTAAGTTGGACTGGCGGTATAAGATGTTGGCTTGAAGTGTTTTGATACTCTGTATTTTGATACCTTGCCACTTGTTTTCACTTTGACACAATATTGTGACTGCATTACTGTCCAAAAATAAATTGAATAAATTAGCTATCGCAATAAAGCGGGTGTCCCAAAATTCACGCTACATTTGAATGTTGCGCCCTTTGTACGTTAAAGCGTTGCCAACAATAAAAAAATAGCGTGAAAACTGACAATTTATAACTGACAAACTAGGTTATAAAAATATGGAGTGCTATTTTCCAACTGATGGTTTGTATCGACAAAATTGACGCATTTAGTCCATTACAACATGAAGTATGGCCACTACCATATTAGAATTTAAATCGCATTTTTGCTTGGTTTCTCCTTTCTAAGTTTAAGATACACTAAAGGTTTTTAGTCATATTCTTAGGCAATTTTTAAGTTATTTTTCGATTTGCTCGAAACATCTATTGGGGGTTACTGTTATTATTTCCATTTATGATTTGCCAAGTTCTTTAGCTTCTACACATGTTAGCGCAGTTCTTCGTCAAGCCATTGCTGGATCTTTCCTTGTGCCTTGAAGGTTTCAGTCCAATGATATCCTTGTCAATGGCGGTATATATTGGTATTTTTTAATGACACTCTTTCGAATTAATTTTCACCCAATTCTAGAGGTCCGAATAATTTGCACACGGACAATGACAAGTCAACAATTTCATATCTTCGACCTAATGTCCTGACCAGTATCATCTGAAACTCAAAAAAATCATAATAAGGGACATTTAGGGGAATTAATATATATTATATATATATATATATATATATATATATATATATATATATATATATATATACAGTGTGCTCTAAAATAAAATTAGCTTTTTGATTATATTATATCGCTTTGTATGAATTTTGTTCGTCGGTTACATATTTGAATTTGGCTAGTATTTAACCATACATTAAAAATTACTATCTCTTGCACAAAAAAATGATTATTCTTGCACAAAATAATTATTAAACTATAGCACAAAAAAATAGTTTTCTGTTAAGAAAAAAAATACTTTGTGCATAAAAAATAATAAATCTTGCTACCAAATATTCTATTTCTGTTCAGCAATTTTGCTAAGAAAAAAAATAGTTTGTGCATAAAAAATAATAAATTAAGCACAAAAATGTAGAACCATTTTAAAATGTAAAATTGTTAATGCTAACTGCTTTAATAAACCTCGCGGGCACGCAGTAAGTTGCTTCGTTCTCCTCCCGCTTCGCAGTGCTTTAGATTTACACTTCAGGGGACGTAGCAGCCTGGTTCAACATATGTTGGAGCACATGATATGCAAATAGAAGTGGCTTATTTAAGTTAAAACGCTAGTTTCGACTAAGGTTCACTCCGAATAAATGGGTGATTTCTTTGCTTTTGGGGTTTTCGGGTTTATGTTTTGTGCACATCACGCATGATTTTTGACATCTGTCAAAGTCAATTGTACTCACTTAGCATATTGCTATTACTTACATCAAAAATTATTTAAAATTGAGTTTAGAGGCGAAGGTCATTTTTGGTTAAATGGAACGTATCCAAATAAGCAAAACTGCCGCATTTGGTGTGATGAGCACTCACAGACAACGCAAGGATTGCCAATACACCCAGAAAAAAATCACTGTTTATGAGCCGATGGAATCATTGGTTCACATTTTTTCAATCGTTACTTTCAATGACGTACGCTATAAGTTCGATGAAATCGGACTTTTTGCTCAAAATGCATGATCTAAATTTTGATGATATAAGTTTCAGCAAGATAGCGCCACATGCCACATAAATCGCGAAACTATCAACAGTTCGGTGAGCAATATATCTCACGTTTCGGTACGGTGAATTAGTCGTTTTGATCGTACGATTGACAGCTCTTGACTATTTTGTATGGGGCTACGTGAAGTCTCTAGTCTATGCCAATAAACCAACAACAAGTTTAGCAAACAACATTAAATTGGCAAACAACATTAAACGTGACATTAGCGAGATACCCGCCGGGATCCTCGAAAAAGTTGTGAAAAATGTACATCTCGGATAGACCACTTGAACGTAGCCGTGGCCAACATTTACATGAGATAATCTTTAAAAAGTAATTTCGTACAATTTTGCAATTTTAGTGTTTTTTTTTTTTTTGAAAATTATAAACCAAATGCCTAAAAAATCACCCATAATAAGCGACAAAAAAATTGTTGACCAAAAAAAAAATTTGTGCAAAATTTATTATTTTTTATGCTCAAATTATTTTTCCGTCGAACGTTTAATTATTATGATGGTAAAAATCAAATTATTTTGATGGTTTGTTCATAATTTATTTGATGTACGAATTTGATCCCTTCGAATTTTACTGGTATTTTTTGTCTATCTGTATGTTTGTATGTATGTATCTATGAACGGGATTTTCAAATTAATTTTCACCCGCTTCTAGATGTCTGAATAATTTTGTACTCGTATTCAGCACCGAAAACTAAAATAGTTTTATAATTTTTACCTGACCTGACCAAAATCATCAGGATAAAAAAATTGCAAATATTGTTCTTCATCTAAAAAAAAAAAAAACACTAAAAATAAAAGTGTAAAAATGCATGTATGTCTAGCTAGCTATTAAACAAAACTAATAAAATAGAAAAAAAATAAAGTGTGATAGCGATAATAAATTTTCGATTCTTATCAATTTTTAACTAATTAACAAGGTAAAAGTAGTAGTAGGTGGTTACATTGCTATTTTAATGTTGAATTTAAAAAATATATAGTTTTAAATTGTGAAAAAACATTGTGCATGATTGCAATTTAGATTAAAACGTCACAATGTCCTGTACAGTGATTCTGTACAGTTCTATGTTTGTTATGGTGTTCGGCCAGAAGTATATATAAGTATAATATTCGTCGAAGGCACTTATTTACGTGCAGTTTTTGTTTCATTTTTTGTGTATGCTAACATGTCGCTCACCCATTACATGCGTTTCACCGGCAGCAGTGTTTTATTGATACATTTGTAACTTAAATTGATGGCGTTCCTTAATTTTCTTCCATGTATCCTCATTTTCTTTTACTTATCGAAGGTTATCATTTCTATTTCTATGGTAGCCGAGAACGTCCGAAGCAGTCTTGAATCTCAGGCAGTTAAGTTCCATAGTTGTTGGTAGCTTAATTTCTGTGGAGTTTAAGTAAGAGCACTTTATTAAAGGCATGTCTTGTTCCAATCGATTTGTATTAAATTTTCTCCTTAGAATGTTTCACTGCGGCTGGCTTGAAATGACACTGTGCTATTACCAGTTGATGATATCTGTGAACATCTGTGTCCCTCATATTCTGCAATCATATAGTAATATGACTATCAGGTATCAAATGGTCTATCTGATTTCTAGTTCTGTCATCTATAAATAAGCACAAGATAGTGTTGACACTTTCTCCATTGTTACTTCACACAGAATCCAATGCAATTTTACCCAAGGTGGTTTTTAATCAGTGTTATTTTGACGTATCTTATTATTTCATCTAAATCTTCGGTTGGAGCTTAGCAATGATAGTTGTGTTTCTTATTTTGGAATAAAATCTTGTTAACATTATTCTACTACTTATTGGATAAGCCCCATAAATACTTTGTTTGCATTACCAATTATTACTATGCCTTTTTCATTTACGTTTTTCTCTTCCAGAGAATATCGTCTTTGTTGTCATCGCTTGTATTTATTTCACTACTATTCCCATATGTTTTTAGGGAAATCTACCTTGTTTGATATTCATTCATTGATTAGTCAACGGGTTTAACAATTGATAAATTGGACTATACTTTTGACTTTTTGACATTTTCAAAATGATAGCAAGCACGATTTAAAATTTCGAAACGAATGTGACAGTTAATGATCCCTAATATAGAGATTAATTATCAAATATAGTTTTGTAAAACATTTTTTTAATTTAATTTTTTTTATTTCTTTATAGGTAAGTTGAACACCACTGCATCGATGAAGTTTGCATGCAACCAACTATAACGAATATATAATACGGATAACAAATTAAAACTTCAACGGTTAAGAAACGTGGTAAAAAATTAAAAGATGTTCAAGATTTTTAGTTTATCTCTTCCGGCGGATTATTATTTATTATTTTTAAATAGTTTCATTATAATTAAAAATAAATATTTACGTTTAACAACTTTATTTTAATAAGCAAGTTTAAGCGAAATTTTAAGATTTTCAACTTTTCGATTTATATTATTATTATTAAAACTGAGTTTAGTTTTACTAAAACTATATTTTATAATGGTTCTGTTCTAGAACACTTTATACATAGTGGAAGTGTTTCTATAATATTGTTTTTGTGTGTTGTTTTTTCTTAGATTAGTTTTTTGTCGCTCTTTACTAAACATATTTTTATTTTTAAAGAGGATTGCAGCTGAATTGATATTTTCGAAAAAGGTAAAATATAAAAGTTTTATAAGTTCTAAAATGGTGTGTGAACTATATATTATAGTTATCATAATTATGAAAAATAAATTTAAAAATCAACTGGATAATTGTACTAAACAATTTTAAAACTTCAATAACTTACCTAATTGTTAAAAACTTATGACTGAGAAATATTGGGTCACTTAAGTCTAGGCTTAAGTTGCTAATATATTTAATTGCCAAAAGTTTTACAAACCGGTCGTTCCCAAATTTGTAGTTGCAGTAAATATAAAATTCTAGCTAATAATTTCATTTTTTAGAATTCTGCAATATTTGAATTGATTATTTAGCCACACCTTGCCTTGATATCGATAGATTTATGCGATAGATTGTCGAAGTATAGCGAAATAACCTGTATTATTCTGCAATATTGGACTCATAAAAACTTTTTAGTCTTCCTCTTAGCAATCTGTTTTAGTTTTCAATATTAAACGTATCGTCATCGGTCGTATAGAATGGTAAAGGGGTTAGCTTAGACACACCGTGGTCTTCGAGTTCGAACCCCACCGCTGACCACAACGTCGTGACCAATAGATCTTGTAAAATATCTCAGTACAGGGTTATTTTTGGCTTTTAATTTTTATTTATTTTTTAATGCTGTTGATTAAACCTATACATTTATTTTGCCTTTCTCTTGGAAGCAGGAAGATTTTTTGATGAATTGTGTTCAATAATTCCTAAATAACATTTCGTACTGCTATCTTTTGGACTGTATTTATTTGCTTTCAGTTCTGAATTGTCAAATCGTTCATTTGAAGTTAAATAAATTTATACACTTTGGATGGTTTTTTATAATTTATCGATACTTTTCTCTAGTATTCTAACATCTTCCTAACCTTACTCCTGGCGAGTTGTTTTTTTACATGACGCTATTTATTAGTTAATTTGTAAAACAATTTTTTTGATAGATATTTAAGCCAGATTAGCTAATCTTATTCATAAGATAAGGATCGATAAACCCCAAATTCGCTCTTCGTAAAACAGAAGCACTATAAGTATAACTCAAACAGTTATTATTTTTTTTTTACTTCTAAAATTTGATATCTGATGTAAATATTTGGAAGGGTTATTTATAGTGGAGATCTTAAAGGAGCTTACGCCAAAAAATAAGAATATTCGTCGGTGGAAAAACTGTCTTATATTATTTAAACTAATTTAAGGATTACAAGAAAAAAAAATTCAGGATTATTTATCTTATCCCATACGTTTAAAAATGACCTCGTCGAACTTTCCGTGTGCTTTAAGTGGTTATCCTTTGTAAAAAAGTTATTTCCCCGTTTATTTGCTGTTTGAATTTCTTGGAATACATCATTGAGAAATGGACGAAATAGGTTTCTCGTCATCGCTATAGATTCTTTTCTCAACAGTTAGCACATTGTCAGGCATTAATTCAGATTAATATTTAGTCGACCAATGATGCAATCTGTCAATTAATAGTGACTTTAATACGAAATCTCCTGATATATTAGTACATACAAGGAACTTAGGCCCTGTTGCTCAAACCAGATCGATGTGGAAATCCTTGTCTGCGTTATTAAATTCAGAAGTTGTTTTTAATAGTTTCGGCGTATATTTTTTAGCAGCCCATAAAGTAGCTACTAAAGCCTGTGCCTTAATTCTTTTTGTTTTATATATGATGGCAATTAACACATAGTGAACACAACTATGATCTCCTGCTGGAGTGCAGAATCCATAGGCCTAACCATCGCCCATGCTAGTACAGGTTGTATGTAGCAATGCAATGTACTGATGAATAATTAAAGCGAACCTGTAGTCGTGTGTCTTCAATTTGGATGACGACGACGTAAAGTAAAATGTTAAATTAACTGCAAAAGAGTTAGGTGAGCTTCTGCCCAAAAAAGATTGCATGTTTTAAAACATAAAAAACGCATATTTTGGTATCTGATGCTTTAGAAAGTGTCATTATTGCCTGATTTCCCTTGATCTTTCTGATCGTAGTACTTTAGAGCAGCGTTCCCCGAGATTTATTTATTATCCATTAAATTTATTGGAATTTACATGAAAACTCTTCATAAGTAAATAAAAATTATAAACATTATTCCAAACGAATAGTTTTGGCGAAATGGTGTTGTTTCATCTTTGACAGAATAACTTCAAAATTAGGGCTTTTTGAAGTAAGACCAATTTGAATACAGTCTTCGGCGTTCAGTCGATTTCTTTCTTTTTATGTTCATTAAAGTGGAAAATCCTTGTTCGCAAAGGTATGTCGTTGCAAGTGGCAGCAACTTTTTGATCGCCTCCTTATGTGCTATTTTGAAAGCTTTTGTATCTTCTGACATCCAAAAAGACGACAGATCTGCTTTTCTCTCAAATTGTATGCGAGCATCATTATTGCAGCGGAGCTCAAGAAGTGTTTCTGCCAAGCTTTGAGGCTCTTCTGGTATGTTAGATACTTCACATTTGAAAGGATCAACAATCCAACTGACAGTAAGTAATCAGAGAACCGCTCTCTGATTTTGGTAATATGCCTGATACTGTATTCTTGACGTCATTAAAAGTAATATTGCCAGAATCTTCCAAAAATAAAGCTAACTTTGAAAAAAAACTATTTTGTTCTGTTCTCTTTTCTGTCTCCAATACAGAAGTTTTGCTCCAAATGCTGATATCTTTTCTCTGGATGAAATGATATTAATATTTTTCAATTGCAGTTCTTCAACACATTAATATGCTCAAAAATGTCAGCTAAATACGCCAGATATGCAACATATGAAGAATTGTTAAACTTATCTGCGAGCATATGCTTTTGATCAACCATAAAAATTTCAAGTTCAATTTTAAAAGCCCATACTCGATTCAGAACATTTCCCTGGAAATCCATCTATTCTTTTCTATCTTTACTTTTAAATCTTTGTATACAGGCCGTGTTTTTTTTTGATCTCAGCGAAATCGGAGAGATCAGAGAGATTATTTATCGGATATATCTGATAATTTTTTTCTCCGATTTTTATCTATCAGATCGAAAAAAATATTTTTTGTGTTATTTTTTAGTACCAAAAATAATAAATTATTTTATGAATTTCAGCATTAAACTCCCTAAATTAAAGTTTTATTTGTCACCTGATAGCTCAAAATTAATCGGAGTCGCCATTTTAGAATTTACTAAAAAATATAAAATAATCTGTACATTTTTTTAGAGTAAAAAGATCGTATCCGATAATTATCGGAGCGTAAAAAAAAACGACACAGAGAGATAATTTTTTTCTCGGATATTAAAAAAAAACGCATATCTGAAAATTTGACAGTAAATTTATCTCTCCGATCTCTCCGATATCAAAAAAAAACAGACCCACAATAGAAATTTACGATTTTGAATTCCTGGAAAAGCTATCGGGTTAGTCGCATCAACAATAGCGCATCCCAAATATTTTTACAAAAAAATACTATAACAGGTTTGTTTCTAAACTAATTCTAAATTGCCCTTGTGACCCCCAATAATTTCATTTTTATCTCATTTGGGGTAATTAACCCCGGTTCCCCGACCGATGCTTTAGAACATTTTCTCGATTCAATGTACAACACGGTAAGATACAGAAATATTTACTTCGACTCTTCTATTAATCATTAAAGGGGGAATTCCCTGTAAATGTGAATTGTAAAATTATATCCAAAATGGTTTTATTGGGTGTAATTCATCTCTTTACCCTCAAAATTTGAGTTTATAGTCGATTGATAAAATCCATCCATCGATGATAAAATCCTCATAACGAATATTTTTAAATTTTTTACAAATTTGAGGATAAATCGTGGTGACTGAGTATAAAATCGTTCTTTCGCCTTATGCATTGGTGCATTGTGCTGCAATAATTGCAGGCCTTTGGTCAACCGTCCTGTTATTTTACGCTGATTCTGTTTCTAAAGGCCATTCAATATCAGTGAAGTAAGCTGATTTATCAGAATTTTTTCATTAATTAATTTACTAACATCAACAAAAAAAAAATTGAAGTGGGAACTCGCGTTAAAATGAAAAAGAAAACAATTGAAAAAAAATTCTGTTTCTTTCTACCTTGTTTTGCTAATATAATTAGAATAATTTGCCCTCGGTTCATGTTTTTAACAATATTGGATGTGGTGGATAGTCAAGGTTCAAAACTTAAAAAATGTATAATATATTTCAGAGTATTTTAGTAAGTCTATCATGCTTCTCTTGAAGATAGTTTGCATATAGATGATCGATCACTTGTGAACTAAAGTTTGTATAGTGGTTATTAAATCAAGTTTAAAGCTAATTTTAAAAATAAACGCCAGATAAGAATATTCCCAATTTGAAATTGCAGCATGATTGCAACACATGTGCGCACGTTCATATTGGTGTTATAATTTTGTTAACCGTGGTTTATGTAGTCTCTGTCCAAAAACAGCGGATCAACAGAGTTAACGCGGCGCTTGGAGACGAATCCCTAAACAAATTAAAATTTAGGCGTAGTTGAATGGGCTTTAAGATTTTAAATTAGATATAAGTTTCGTTGGATTCATCTTAAAATTTATATATTTAAAAATGTGTCTACAGTATATCATTACAATCTATGTAAACAATAAAAAGTGTTTTTATTAATTAGCAACACTGTGACAGATAATTTGACAGTTTTCGGTTGTTTTAATGTTAGTTTGATAATTCATCATGAATAAAGACTCACGCCGCAGCAACATTTACAAATTGTTCAAATTTGAACCACAATTTCATTTGAAAATTTTGTTCAGTGATGAAATAACAGGATAGCGAATACGCTGGCTCGGTCACATTATGCGAGCCAAACCTAAACGGATAGTGTAGCGATCCTGACAGGCGCAAAGGTCGCTGTCGGCGACGAGTCTCCTCGGGGTTGATAATGACTTGTCGTCTTTGGGTTGTCTAGAGCAATGCGAACAAAAAGCACGGAGTCAAATCCCATGGAGCCAGAATATTGATTCTGTACGGGCCAGCAATGGCCTGTAAAAACCGTTTATTATTATTATTATAATGTACATAATATATAGCTTTAAATACTAAAAATTGCAAGTTACGGTTTACAGTCTTCGATAGGTGAAAGATATACATCTCTTGTTGACTTTTGCCACTCGGACGATTAATCAGATAAAAGAAACATTTCTTAATGAGACAATTAGGCAAACTTCTTCCCTTGTCATAAATCAAAATTTAATTAAATAATGTCATAATTGGATATATCTGAATGAATTAATTGTGATTAAGAAAAAAAAAATTCCGCACATAGAGTCGTGATTAAATCTGAACAGATGCAACAAAATGTTTGTTTTGTTTATATACGGAAATACACTTCTCGATAATTTTATGACCTCATAATTACGCTATCGAATATCTTTTTTTTTATAGTTTTATTTTTATGAAGTATTTTGAAGTTCACTGCGATAATAATTAAGAATTTTATGCATCATATTTATTATACACACATATAGTCATCGAAGTGAGAGTTGCATAAATTAATGCACTTTCCAAGAGGATTAAATTATATGAAATCGAGTAGTAAAATTAATTTCACTTGTTTGGAACATTGCCAAAATATATTATGTGATATATTTATATATTGTTAAAAAAAAATGTCAATACGGTTTGGGACTGCATTGCAATAAATACATTATAAGCTGATACGATACGGCTGTATTACGAGGCAGAGGAAACGTCTGTTTTCCGCTATTTTTAATATTTGTATATATATATGTAAAAAAAGATTACTTTATCTTAATAAAAAATTGTGGAGATCGTTTTATCTCAATATATAATATATAACTATGTATATATATAGAAAGAAACTCGAATTTTTATATGTATACTGACGACTACAAATAGTTTGGAGTTAAATAAAAAAAAATAAATAAATTAAGTAGGACAATTTCAACAACGTGTTGCATAAAAGTCTAGAAATAATATGTTACAGACACGGGTATATCACAATGCAATATACGAGTATACGAGTTTACCTCTCTCGTATTTAGATGAAAATCTAGCCTTTGTCGATTTTAATATATTGACATATACAAATTAAAATTAATTAAAACTATAAAAACGTTTTATTGAATGAATTAATTAAAGTAATTTAAATTAAGTATGTACATAGAGTTTCTGTCCTTATATTTATGTGATGGACATATCAGACGATTTTTTTTTATCACATAAATCGACCTCATATAATGTAAACACACACAAAGGATTTGTTGATATATTTATGTTATAATAAAAATGTCTAAATTATATAGCCTCGTTTATTTATAGATAACTTGGCGGTATAATTATTTATATATAGTAACATAATCCAGCTCCATTGCTTTCGATTTCGAGTCAACTATGGTCGTACATAGTTGCGAGAAATTAAAATTTGAAAATGGATGCTTTCTGTTCTTATATTTCGTGAACTATATCATGGAATTTTAACTAATTCCTGATTTTGTATCTACAGGAAATTTACGGTCATCGTCGAGTAAGGGATATATATATCAAATTTACCAGATTCTCGTTTTGTACAATGTCACTTTGTCGGAATTTTAAAGATATTTAAAGGGTTAGTTCCTTACAAAATCTTGTACATATTACAAAACCTTTAATTAAAAAAACTTGAATAAAAGAACGGAATGTTATTCTCTAATTTTACAAAACTGGAACCATCGATGACTTCCCAATTACTTTCTGATATTAGAAACTTAAAAAAATATTCGTAGATACTATACGTCGTTTTCCTAATAATAAAAAACTACTACTGTTTGTTAGGAAAATCTCGTAAGGGTTTAAATCTAGTGTCAAAACAGTAAAGAACACGTCCTATACATCCAATCAGATGTTTAGCTTACTACTCCTGAATCCATTTCTAATGAATTTAATAATTTTTTTGTAAATATTCCATTTAACTTGACATCTGGTTTAAGAAGTCTCTTAACCGGTTCTAGTGACTTTAATAGACATATTTTCGGCTCCCATTTAAATCGGGTTAAATCATGTTTTTTTCTGTATATCTATAAGTTCGCTTAAAAGAATTACAGAGGTTAAGAAGTTAACCCGCAAACCATCCAACGGTTATGATGAGATTAACAACTTCATTGTTAAGAGTGCTGCTGGTATATAGTAGGGTTACCGGTCGAAACTGGATATTTTACAACTGGATTTGACGAAACAGGATAATTCAAAACTGGATATTTTAAAACGAGATATGGTACAAAACTGGATATTTCAAAACAGGATATTTCGACATGTGATTTAAACTTAAAACGATTTTTTAGGAAAGTTCTGGAATATGGCCAATTAGGGAGGAACTTGGCGAGTTCTTAACCGATTTTGATGAAATTCGATATGTAGGATGAAATGTGATTTTAAAATGATATTTAAATAAGTTCTGGAATATGGCCCATTAGGAAGGAACTCGGTGAGTTCTTAACCGATTATGATGAAATTCTATATGTAAGATGGAAATGGGATTTTAAAATGATTTTTAAAATCAAATTTATTTTATACATTTAAAGAAAAAAAAAATTAAGTGAAAGAAAATTCTATTTCTCTCCTTAGAAATATTCAAGTATGGAACCTTACTGGCGTTATACCAAAACTTTCCCAACAAATCATTTTAAAATCCCATTTGCATCCTGCATATCGAATTTCATCACAATCGGTTAAGAACTCACCTAGTTCCTTCCTAACAGGCTATATTCCAGAACTTTCCCAAAAAATCATTTTTAAATCCCATATTCATCCTACATATCGAATTTCATCATAATCGGTTAAGAACTCGCCGAGTTCCTTCCTAACTGGCCATATGCCAGAACTTTCCTAAAAAATCGTTTTAAGTTTCACATGTCGAAATATCCTGTTTTGAAATATCCAGTTTTGTACCATATCTCGTTTTGTACCTTATTTCGTATTGAAATATCCAATTTTGAAATATCCAGTTTTGTACCATATCTCGTTTTGTCAAATCCTATTTTGAAATATCCAGTTTTAAAATGTCCAGTTCTGAGCGGTTCCCATATAGTAGACGTTCTTAAGCACATTTTAAATTTAAGCTCAAGCACCGGATATTTTCAGACAGTTTCAAAACTGCTGTTGTAATACCGTTTTACAAGAAAGGGCGTTTATGTTACATAACTACGTACCAATTTTACTGTACATTCTCAAAATTGTTTGAAAAGCTTATAAGGCGTAGGGTCAATTACCTTGACAGTATACAACTTTGTACACTATTCAATTTAAGTTTTTAGCCGGATAATCGACAGATGAGTCTTTCGATACTGTTCATCGCAATATCATTCTTCTCAAAGTATCGGGCTTTGGTATAAGAGGTTAAATGGTCTCTTCTTTCTCTTATTTATTTTAACTCGATTTTGGAAATCAACCTTGTAGGTTATCTAACTGCATTTGCAGACGACTTGGTACTTTGTTATGTAGCTAAAAATAGTCCTAACGATAAATTACCAATTAAATTGGAATTCCCATCTAAGCAATATCAGAAAAATTGTAATCATAGCATTACATAAATTTTATAGGCTGAACTATTTTTTGTCGTAGTGGCTTTTTAAGAACACTATATCATGCGCTAATTGAGTCAGATATCATGTATGGTATAACCAATTGGGTTGGTATTTACCTTTCTAATATAGTAGATCTCTATATAGTACAAAAGCTCATTGTCAAGATTTGAATCTGCTCCCTTTGAGGTTTCTTTACGTCTACAAGGTTTTGAAAATGTTTTTTACTCGTAGTGGCAATTTTCATAATCGAACAACTCACACATATTCTTTAAGGAACACAAATACTTTTGCTAATTTTCGTTGCAACAATGAAAAATATAGAAGATTTTATTTATATATGGTTCCTTACTGGCTTCGTATTATGCTGCTCAAACACTTGAAACCTCCCACTACCGAACGTAAGCACAAATTCGAAAAAGAAACTCGCACATGGCTGTAAAATATTGTTGATTTTGGAAAATATTACTAACAAGAAAGTTTGTGAACCTGATAGTCTTTATGTACATAAATAAGCTTAGTGAAAATGTGATAGTAAGATCGAAAGTTTAAAATCAATTATTTTTTAGTACATGCATAAATTGATAGCAAAGAATATTTTTGAAAATACGTTTGTATTGTATGTTGTTGCTCCACCACAGATATGCAAATATCTAAGAGGTTTAAAAAAATGGCAAAAGAGTTCGACGGTGAATATTTTATATTAACGGAAACAGCTTCAGCGTTACAATAGCACCGTGTAAAAAGATTTCGAACAATCAATTAACAACCGATTTCGAAAAATCAATTAACTCTTCAGCATGAACCTTTTACACCGAAGCAGCCAAATAATTTGGCGAATGGTGCAAAAGCAACGGTTTGTAGTTAGATACGTGAGTTACCAACATTTCTAAAGCTTAATTAGGATGTTTGTGCTTTACTTTTGTACCCACTAAACGAAATATCTGTAAATTATAACAATTTGTATGGCGAGTTTGATAACAGCAAAGTGAATCTGATTCGATGTTGATTTACAACAACTTATATTAGAGAGACAATTGTAACTCTAAATATAAATACTCCATAGTTCTGTTCTATTGCCGATATTCGTACTTAAATTTTACCACGTACCCAAAACAATGCTCAAACTGATAAGTTGAAATTCTGAATTTTTTATAATAAAATGCGATTGCTTAATCTAATCTCAAAATGCTTTATTGTAATTTTTAATTGAGAAATCATTAACTTTAAGTACACAGTGTCTTCCACATTGCACTCCTAATAATCGAGTAGAACGCTCGCTCAAAGTCCACGATGAGTAGGTTCTGCGGTGAGTCGATCCGAATTGTATAGATGTGATCCGTGGAGCTCCTTCCACAGTTGGTTACAGTTTAGATACTCTCCAGGATGATTATGGCCAATCATTTTTTTATGTTGATAAAGGAGATTTCTCTCCAATTTTTGTAGATCAACTGGGATGTTGTTCGATCCAGCAACTTTGCTGTTCTTTAAGTTCCTTATAGCACTTATAACACCTCTCCGTTGGTGGATTAAGTTTTTCGTCATAGCTTCCATCTGGATGCTGTTGATTTTCTGAGGTTAGAGTTTACCCTGCTGTATCCCTAATTTGTGGTATGTCGATAAACTTTTCGATAACTCTTCGGACTTATTGATGTAGCGTGCGTATGTTTTTGTTTGTGCTGCCTTTATATCTTCGATCTGTATCTTCGTATTACTGTCTACTTTATGCCGTGTTTTGATGACACAATTGTTGCTTAAGTTGAAGGCGTTTCTTAATTTTCTTCCAGACCTAACATATCTTATCCACGGTTTCTTAGTGTTGTCTTGTCATTTGAGTACACTTGTACCTGTCTTTGCGTAGGATTCTTAAATGTGTGATCGTTCTCAGCAAATGTGCCAGTTTCATTATTGGTAATGTTAAGTTGTAGGACTTCACTGAAAACATTTGTGGTGTTGGCATTTCTCAACTTTTATATGTATTTTCCAGTGGCGGGTCTCACTCAACCAAAAATGCGCAAATACTGTGTTACCAAAAATAGCGTGTGACCGAAAATGAAACTATACGTGTAATTCAAAAAACTGTTAATCGGCGCTTATAATTTAAAAAAACTATTACGAAGTACTAAACCTTAAAAAAAGTTGTATCTTTATCCGGTCACAAGTCAATGGGACTGGTATGCTTAAGAAATTAGTTAACATTAATGCTCATAGTTCACGTAAATATAATTTAATGGAAAGAAACCCTTGTTTATTATTTTACGCAATTACATTTAAATTTAATTTAATTACTACGTTTATATAAGTTGATATTAACACGCAATGTACGCATACAATATGTACATAAATATTTCCACATACATTTTATGTGTGTATATGTATACTGACCATGATCAAAATTTACAAAAATATATAACATGTAGTATATACAGTATAACCAACCGTGTCGTGAATTGTCGTAAATATTTCTTTTAAAATTATGCTATAGCCGCAGGATATGCGGGTTTTGGGAAGTGTTTGAATTTTTAATTCGATTCACGTAAGTAGTTATGGATCTTAAGTTAGTTTACTATATATAAATATTACGGCTGCGGATAGCAACCTGTAACATTTCCTTCATAGTTTTAAAACATCAATAATCATGTTCTATAAATTTGTCAACTTTGTGAATTTGTGTACTTTTTTACGGTAGTTTCCAGTTTGACGTGACATAAGGGAAATTCTCTTTGAATAGCGTTCTTTGAAATTTTAAAAGTGTGTATCAATAAGCCACTGACTTAAGCATCACAGAATAATACGTGCGGCTGCACGTGTGAGGCTAGTGTGCGGCGAATATTAGCCGCATACCAACCAATCAAATCAACACATTTAAACCATGTGACAAGATTAACCAATCAAATCACTCGTTTGCGGAACAAAAAATAAACAAAAAGAATAGAAACAAAGTAAAAACAGGGTAAAAACATTTTTACTCGGTTTTTACTTTGTTTTATTCTTTATAATTTTTCTGTTTTTTAATTTTTATTTTTTTGTTCCTCAAACGAGTGATTTGATTGGTAAATCTTGTCACATGGTTTAGATGTGTTGATTTGATTGGTTGGTATGCGGGTGATATGCGCCACCCACGAATCGCATACGTGCAGCCACCTTAAAACATTTGAACTATCAACCAAAGATGCTTAAAACCCACTATTATTGTAAAAAGCTTTCCAACGCATTTATTACAATAGTATTGCCTAAAGTTTGTAATAAAATTTCTAAAACTTCTACTCAGTCTGCTAGATCTTTCTTTATATGATAGATCCTCCTTTATATTGTTTCTTGGGTAAATTAAATTGTATACTGTGTCATACGAAAAATCAGAAATGCACACTAACCCGCCAATTCAGAAAATTTGTCTAGGTTAAATACCTTGATGATACCATTGTATAAAATTTCATTCCGCTAATTATCTTATAAATCATTTGCGACAATGGAAGTGGTTAAATGGTATTTTTATTCTATTTTTAGATGATTATACGGGTAGATTACTGTATACATTAATTTATGTTTGTACCAAACTGTTGACTCTTTGACTAAAGATGCGAAAGCTTGATCGAGAGGATTTCTAATAGGATTGAAAACGAATTTTTATCATCATTTTATGACTGGTGTTTAATAGACAGCATGATTCTTTTGGATTACAGAATAAATACCATTTCCACTGCACTAAATCAGCAGAGCTGTTTTTGTATAGAACTAGTATGTAATCACTGTTTAAATTGACTGTGAAAGAGACATTGAAGTGAAACAAACAAAATGTTGTATAAGTGTACTAATATTAAGAGTACTAATATCTTACTTTCTTGATTTAGAAAACCTAGTCTCTATTTTAACTACTTTGATTCCTTGTTTTTATTTTATGGTAATTTTTTTCTTTCATTTTCTGTTTTATATATTCCGGGGAAGAATTCACCTTCATATTGAATAATTACATATTGTTGAATGTTAAACTCAAGATAAATCCTTTCTACACTTGCTAGATTTTTCTTCATTTGTAGAATCTTTTTGATTTCGTTTTATAGTTTGTTATTTTTCTTCTTGTTGTCTTTTCCGTTCTTCTTTGTCGTTTGTTCCTTTTCTTTTTTATCCAAATTCATGTTGGTATATTAAATCCACTCAGAGGATACCACTGTTGCGGTAATATCTTTTCTCTGTATGAATTGAGTTGCACAGGTGATAGCCAAATTACATTTTGCTTAAAGCCGGTAAGTTATTCTGGATTGAAATTTCTGCTAATTGTTTGACTAGTGTTTGGGTCTCATTATTAAAAGTTACTGAACCAACATCATTTATATCCAATATAATGTTATCACCCAATAATTCGTCTAGATTGATTCGTTCGATACTTGCTAAATGATTGTCTACGCAGGTTTCTCCGATATTTAGTCTGGATTCCACTTCTCAGTCACTATTATCAATAACATCATTCGCAGTTATTTCAAATTTCAAATTTTTGCAATATTTAAATAGTGTCGCATCTTCTATGTTGCTATTCCAGGACTCACAGGTGAAAGACTTGTCAAATTGAGTTACTTTTTAATTCTCATGTTGATTCAATTCCCATGTTTCTACTGAAGACGATAGAGAGTTTGCTGTACAATGTAAGGACACTAATTGTTACCTGTACCAGTGACATTTTCATTGTTTTCCATTGGCTTTGCTGGTAAACCTTGATAATCACGGTTAAGCAGTTAACTATAATTAACCGCGTTTGGAGTTTAGAGGACACAAACCGCAAGCTTTAGTACCGTTTATTAAATTACTCAGTACTCCATTATTTTTCATCCGCCATTTATTTAATGCTTTTCTTCAGTCTTTGTTTGTTTTTTTGTTCAGTCTTGTTTTTACGGATGGAAATATGCCATGTACATTGGTTGTACATATAAATTAAGACCACCATTGGGAGAATAAGTTTCCCTAGTGCACTATCCATGACAAGTATTGTTAAATTTTCGTTCTTTAGGTAACACGCCTGATGCTTCTTTTTTAGCATCAAAACTTAAATTCTTTCTTATAATGTTGTTTTGAGCACTTCGAAGGTTTGACTGGCCGTGTGAACAGTCATATCATTCTTTACAGATTCTAGGGCACTTTTAGAGGATCTGTGCTTTTGTTTGTTTCCTTGGCAGTTTTTAGTTGCCATTTTATTATTGCACTAATAATCCTACTTATCATTAAACTAAAAATCTTAAAATTGATTAACACAAGCGGTATCAAATTCAGATCGCGCGATCCACATTATAGCCTATTTACCAAAACTGCTGAATAAACAAGTTGCTTTAAGTTGGATCTATCATTTTTACTTGATTTCATAGATATTTTCATAAATACAATTTCCTTCTAAGGCTAAAATTATTTGTGTTTTTTTAATGATTTGTTTTCAAAAAACAAGAAAATAATTTTAAAAAGTCTAGGTCCAGATTAGCTCATTACAAAAAACATAATTTAAACATAAATAAACATCTGGTAATTTAATATAAATTATTAGTATTATAAATTTTAATTTTAAATTATGACGTTATTAAAATGGATCATACGATCCGCAATCGAGTATTTATGAAAAAAATATGTACTTAATGTGGAACTACTTAAATTAGTTTAAAAAGCCATTTTTAGCTGAAAAGTATTGTTTTTTATAAATAATTGTTAATTACTTACCGAATATTATTAAAAAATCTCTAAAATATAATTTAGTAGGAATTTAAATTTTATTTTATGCTTGGAAATTCCTTAAGAATTTGATAAGCAAACATCAATTACAGCACTTGATGTTTCACACCTGCGATATGATGTACAACCAAAGCCATCTTAATTCCCTTATAGGACGCCCGAATACATAGTCTGTAAAAAATAAGAAAAATGTAACCTAATAAATGTATTTGTGAGATCATGTCACGTGTATATATCGCTCATACACGAAAAAAGTGACATAACTCATAAAATCAAGTTTCATAGAAAATAAGATTTAAGTAATGCGCAACATAACATTGAACATTAAACTGAACATTTTTTGTTTGCGGAAACTGGCATTAGCTCAAATACGATGGTTTGGTAAATAAAACTTTAAACGTTTTTAATCACATTTTTTACAAAAACAGAAAATTAGAAAATTTGGAGATGTGTCACTTTTCTCATTGTAGAAAAAAAAACAAAACAGCAAACTAAAGAGAAAATAAAAAAAAACTGAGCGAACTTGTAATTTTATTTTATTTTATTTCAACTGTTTGTTTTTAAATAGAGAATATAAATACGCTCTCACTACGAGTGATATAATATGATCAAATTTATATGACTTTATGGTAGTGTGGGTTATTTAAAATCATTCAAAACAAAATTGAAATTTGCATTTTTACCGCACTAATATAGACAATAGGTTACATTTTTTAATATGTATTTGCGTACTACGGGAACATGTAGGGTTCTTAAAAGAGATTAAAGACGGCTTTGTTCATAACCA
This sequence comes from Tipula confusa, assembly GCA_963556175.1. Taxonomy (NCBI): domain Eukaryota; kingdom Metazoa; phylum Arthropoda; class Insecta; order Diptera; family Tipulidae; genus Tipula; species Tipula confusa. Next base: position 25,638,381 of record OY744477.1, on the reverse strand, counting down.
AAAAAATTATAATATATATACGCCGTAATCCCGCCAAAAAACTAATACAACTAAAATAACATATGAATGTATATTTTAGGTGGGACAATACATTGATAAACTAAATACTTTTTTTATTTTTAATAAAATATTGTCGGACCCAGATTACTCTTAAGACATATACAATGTATTCGTTAAGATGTTTAAAATAATTTTGGACCACATAGTATGACAATCGGTATCATTGTACCAGATCACAACATAATATAGTTGTGCTTAAAATACTATTTTTCTAAGTCGCGATCCTGAGTTGTATTCTAGCAGTTGACCATCGTACAGAAATTATATTAAATCAAGATCAACAATTGCAACTTACAAGTTTTTTGAGTTGACCTCTCACCAGTCCCAGATTTAGGTAAATATTTGTTGCTGTATCTCAAACTATAATTGAAATCAAAAAGATATATTTCTTAATTTTTAATATTGGTGAAATATTACCCCAAATAGTATCGATCGTACTACTGATCTCTTGATATGTTTTAATGTAAATTAAAACTGTAATATGCCTTCCTGTAATATGCCTTCTATGCCTTCCTGTGACCATTGACAAACGGTTCTCAATCGAACACTACAAATAATAGTTATATAAAAATAAAATTAAAATTCGCTTTCTACTCATTAAACGTTTCGGTGTCACACTGAAATTAAGGGCCTATTAAAACTAGCAATCGTCTTATTATGTAATACAATTTAGACCAACTGGTTTAGTTTTCTGAATAACCCACAAATACCAAAAACAAATTTTGGCGACGACATTCAGAGTGTCGATTATAATTTCCTAAAACTCGTTCTCTAAAATAAATACGCGCTAAACTAACGAAATTGAATTAATAATGAAAACTCATAACTATATAGACAAGCTTTTTTATTGAGTGATTCATCAATTTTGCATACAAATATTTTTCACATTATCATCACTCAGATGACTGATAATTTATTCATAAATAGCTATACAAAAAATAAAAGTTGTTGTCAGTATGCTTGATTACTATGCGCATTTAAAATTAAATTTGATAAAGATAAAGATAAAAATAAAAAAAAAAAATTTTGCGTATCTTTATTGTAGTTTTTGCTGGATTCCTTGTAAATAGTTTTAACCTTATCAATGAATTTGATCGATGATGTTGTTGCTCCTAATCGTTACATATCTACATAATTAGTCGATTTGATGTCTTTATTGGATGGATTTGTGTAAAATGGCATTATAAACTCGACCAATCAAAATTTATTACTTCGAGCATTAGGATTCATCGGAATAGATAAATATGTAAATTTAGCTCAAAATATGCATCGATTCATGCAATTTTACTGAATGCTTATCATTTTGATGGGTGACTATATTTTTATTTATATATATATACTTTATCGTAAAATATTTGTTTATGGCGCGTTGTATCATTTTTTGATTAGCAAATTTTAACGATTGAATCATTTTTCAGACTTTGCATAGTAAATATTTAAAAATTTAAAGTTTATTATTTATATAGATATGAAACTGTTTAAACTTTTACTTTCAGAAGTTTTAAAAATTTCTCAAAATATAATTTGGTATAATTTATTAGCTAAAAGTAGTTGGAAACTTTATTGAATTATTTAAAATTAGAGTGGTTTGTCGAAATGGGACTCTGCATTTTTGTCTAGCTTCGTTTAGCACTTGCAACGAACATCAGCGGGCCGTATTGGAATAGTAATCATCAAAATTAGTTTTTCCTGATAAGTCGCATATTTCAAAACTCGACAGGCATTTGAATGTATTTCGTGGCGAAAAATGTTAAAAATGGTTGATTGCGAGTCATATAAACCTTAATTCATCTACTGTAAAATCACAATTTTGCTTATCTTCGCTAAATTCACAAATTTTGCTTATTATCACTCGGCCTTCGATATTTTTAAGTCCTATTTATTTAAGTTTTTTGTGTTCTGCAACAAGAGCTCTAAACTCTTACATCCGTGTTACATATAACAAAACTGAAGGATTAAATAGGAATGTTAGTGATGACAGTCTCGACCCGGTTACTGATACCTAAGCGAACGATAATTGGTATTTTTTTTTTGTGAGGAAAGAAAACAAAAGATATGTCAGCAATGGCAGAATAGCCAATATGCAAACTACTATTTTCACAAGACAACCACATTTATAATCAACTGTTTTGCATTTTGCAATCTTTTTGATCAACATCCAGAAGCGATTGTTAGGGTTTTGGAAAAGGTTTCAGTTAGAGTATTTTTGTCATCTCTAACAGAAAAATGTGCAAATCAGATATTGTGTTGATACAAAATATACCTTCAATGGTGTTTGGGCAGAATTAAGGACATCAATTTGTTCTACGATTGTTCTATACAAAGTCTTTTCTCCTAATATCAACAGTAAAATAGAGCTAACCTTTAAAATATCTAGAACCATATTAATGGTAACACGGAGACCTAACTATAAGGTACTATATGCAGGCCTATATATTTTTTAATAGTGCTAAGTTGTTGAACTTTAAGGATCTCATCGTTCAACTATTGTTCCATGTGGTTTTGACCAGAATAAGCACAATGGTACACATTGTCAAGTAGGTGATTTGCTTTAAGAAAAAAGTTTCAACTGACACAAAAAAAATAACCATATGCAGCTTTAACCTTTAACATAAATTAGTTAGAATATTCAGGCATTAAATTAAGAGCTCCTAATGTACCTTTCTGCGGACGATAGTGGGCGAAGGGCTACAATTAGGTTTGCCATTTTTGGAAAATGCCAGAGGAGGACAGTTTGCGTTAAACACTACTAGGGACAAAAACATCTAGTTTTGTCGACGTTAAAATCATGGTAGGGGCATGCAAAACGTTTCATAAAAATAAACTTTCATTAAAAATCTACCCTCGGTCCCTCGTAATAGTTCCATATCACTCTCGTCACAGTTCCTTGGTTTTCGGTGTTTACAATCGAACGTCTCTTTAACCGCAGCGCGAGTAATAATTTGGTTTTCCAATATACTCTTCGGGTTATAGGTCAAAACTAAATATTGTGGCGAATTTCCAGTAGTTGAATTTCGTATGTTGTTTAATGCCCATTGCATAATTGAATAATTCGAAATCCTATTTGTTGTCTTCTTCGCATATAGTAAGCCCTCAGCATAGATAGTACTATATTATAATATATCTTCTTTCAATTGGCGGTTATATCTTTTTTCAATTGGCCTATCGCTCATGCTTTATATCATTGTCTTCACAAAAGCATTGGAACAACTTACACGTATAAGGAAATGGCACATACTAAAAATTTCTCTGGAGCATCTTTATTACCTTCTAGACTTTACATATCCCAAATAGTCGTGATTTTGTTAGAAGAATCTCCACTTGATCATTCTAGGAATGACGCGCCCTGTGTAAGTCTTATAAATAAGTTGGCATTTATCCACCAAATAATCGAGGTGTATCTGACGTTATTCTGCAATCTGAAGTGGCCGTTTCAACGTAAAAAATATTTCCCTAAGCTCCTCGTAAAATAGATACATACCATCAAGCTCATCATGTTACCCATTAGTCATTTTATAAACAAGTAAACTGGTCGGATGCATCAGTCCTTCCGTACCGTTTGTATTCCAACTCAGCACCACCACATGCTTCATTTCTACTCCTGCCCGATATTCCATGACAAAATCGTAATCTGAAAATTTTAGCCTCCATATTGAAATGCTTGGTATTATTTTTTTTTGGTGATCAACTTTGTAATGACGCACAATCGGTTATCATTGCGACGAAGGCTAAGGCTTGCAATTCGTATGAATGGTACTTTTGTTTACATTGGTTGGTCTATCTGTTTAAATTGGCCACAGGTCAATTTTTTTCATACTGATTGATTTGCAATAAAACTCCATCTAACCCTTTCAATCAAGCATCGTTCTAAATTAGGGTCATATATTGCTAACGTTTTGCGATTCACTTATTTAGCATATAAACGCGGTACCGCGCTTCCAAAGTTTTGCAACAATATTAAAGTTTTTCATGAACTTTCGAAATAATCCCATCAATCCCATAAACTGTAGTCGTATTTAAGTTCTGTTCTTCGGCTGTAGAAAATTTACATCGGTATCTGCAATGAAAATAGCCTTAAGTTTAAGTAAATTACAGTTCTTTAGGTGTGGTTATTTTTTATCAGAGTTGTTATCAGGCTCTCTCAGTTATCCTTATCTTTTTTGTTTGATTTTGAAAAGCAACATTTTAATTTACTGTTGGAATTTGATCATCCGAGATATTTGAGACGGGTCCTCAGCGACAGTCAAAACTGCGTCAGAGAAATTTTTTTTAGATTTTATTAAACCAAACGTTCATTCAAGAATAATGTGACACTTTCTTTCAAAGTCAGCTAATATTTTTTAAACTAGATGCGTTAAGACCGTGTATTCCATGCCGAATTTTAAAATTTCTTTTTATGAATATTTTTTAAGTTTAGTACTTCATGAAAATTGGCCCTGTTTAAAAAATCAACATCATTACAGGCCATAATTAACCTTTTACTGAGTTCTTTTATAAGATCTTTCAGATCAAATTAGCGATCGTTGTAGGTGGTCAGCCAACGAACCATTTTAAACACAACTGGTCAAGGCGTTATGGTCAGCGGCGGGAATCGAACTTAATACCACGGCGTATTAAGCAAACACTTTAACAATGGATGGCTATACGATCAGTGACTTTATAATTGTGAAATTTTGTGATGAGGGCTTGTTATACTTCCCGATCTTGTGATGTAAAAGAGGGAGGTAAGCAAAATATAGTGATAGTATTATTTGTATTATATAGGAGTAAGTTTACCGTGACTAAATAGAAAATGACATCGTATAAGTTGTTTAGTTTGCATATAGAGTCATCAAAAATTAAACTTTCTTTTTCTTTCTAATTCGTAATAATTGATCACATATAAGTTCAAGTATAAGAATTTTATTTAAAGAAGTACCCATTTATGTAAATGTATGTCAACATATTTAGAAGTATAATAATTTGGATATTAAGAACGTAAAATTACATATCCAAGTTATAGTCTTTTTGGGGTTCTTTAGCGTCGCGTCTTAAAAGCAATTGAAATTTATTCGACCACTTCTTCATTGCCTTATTTTTAATGGTATCTAGATCTAAGACAAATTCTTGCAAACTTATATTTTATAAATAGTTATCGCAAAGTTTAAAAAGTCAAGGTCATATTCAGTTTAATAATAATGCTTTTTAAAAATTAATTTAAAATTTAAATGCACGCGATTTAAATATAGTTATATCTATTTATAGAAGAAAAAGAACTTTTTTCAGAATTAAAATAGGCATTGCATTAGCGAATTTCGCCTACAATTATTTAAATTATTTACGATTGTGTAGAGAATATATATATGCACAAATGTATTATTAACATATTAGTTATTTATTTCTATAATATTTGTAGCGACGTCAAAGTTTAGAAAGCAAATTAAATTTTATTTGTTGTCATAAATCTTTGACGAGTATTAATCAGATTTAATTATAAAAAAAAAATTATAAAAATTGTAAAAATAATGAAAGTTTATTAATATTACTAAATACAATGTATTCTTGTTGTGCAATTGTTTTTAGTTGTCTTTTAGTTTCGACCACCTCAACTTAACCAGTCCTCTGATTTTACTGCGGGCTACAATTCGATTTTTAATTATATATTTAACTAATTACTTATAATTATCGATCAATTTAGGCGATCGTTTTAAAAAATATTTAACGAAAAATGGCAAACATTTTGAAAATTTCTATTTTCAACTTGAGTTATTTACACATTTTTTTTTTTGCATTTAAACATCAATCTTGAAGAATTGGTTGAAGATGCTTGAAAGGTGAAAGTTAACAAAATGTTAAATTATGAAAAATAAATTAAATGAGATCGAATCAAAATGGAAATATTACCGAATATGAAATTAGTAGTTGCTATCAAATAGTTGCCACTATTTCTTATATTACTACATATATAAAAATGATAAAATGAAATCTTTATACATCTTGATTTAATTTTCTTAAGTATTTATGTCTACAACGATATTCTAACCTAAAATCTTAATAGACCGAAAAATTATGTTGGCACATCTTTTTGTTTTTAAATTTATTTATTTAAGTTTATTGCCATTTGGTAATACTATGTTGATTGATGGTAATATATATCTTAAAAAACAAAACGAACGTACATTTTTGTGTAAAATTTTATTTATTAATAACAACAATATTTGACATAGTGGTTCGTTAGACTGCGTATATCTATTTATTTTCTAATTAAGCGTCTATAAATTTTATTTAGTATGTTTCACTTGATTGTGTATGTACATATTACATACACTTTCCATTCCTAATCAACTACAGTAATTAACAAAATAATTCGTACACTTGGTCAAATATTTTCGACCATTACACATTTTATTAGGGGTGATTAAAAATTAAAGGTTTTATGGTAAACATTTGGCGAAAATACCAACGCAACTAATTTTTAAAATACAACTACAGTCGAACCTGTTTCAGTTGTCCATCCAACATTCATATGTTTGTGGTAATCTTAGAAAGTAAATATAGTTCAGAAATATTTCAACATTTCCTATTGCATGCAATTTTTATTTTAATCTTGAAACTTAGTCCTTAGCTTTACTTAAAGTGAAGTTTTATCGTTCATCTATGGTTTGATCTACTGTTTTACTTGTTACAAGTTTAAAATTTGTATCGAGCCTGTCAAAAACAAATTTGTGTCGCAAACAATCATTTTCAAATATGTATCACCATTTTTCAGTATATGTAAATTCCGATCTGGGTTTATTTTATAAAATTAGGCTTTGCCGACATTACAATTTTCCGCCATATCGTAGTGTTTGTTTTTAATTATTCCATGGAATATTTCTACTGAATGGCTTTTTAATTTATTTTCTTGATCAGATTAGGTTCATTGATTAATGCTGTTCAAAGTTTTAAAAGTGTCAAACTATTCATTTCATATTTGAAAATGGTTATTTAATTTGTCGGGATTTTCTTTGGTACACTTTTGGATTTATTAATCCAGCCTTTTGAATAATTAACCATAGTGGCTTCACTTATATCAGAAAATTCAGATTTTCTCTTTAGCCTATCAGTTTTCGTATCATAACTATCAATATTTTTTAATATCTTTGCCACAGTTGTCTTACTAACTACAAGATTACTGTTTTGCTTAATTTCCAAGGATATTTATTTTTATTTTTTATCCAATTTTATTATCCTTAATATTTCTAATATTTCAACTTTTTTATTAAATGTCAAAAGTATGCCGTAAATAAAGAATCAATTTTTGTTTACCTCTTATGCCAAAAACTAACACCTGAAAACTATTACCACAATATTGGATAAATACAACGGTAAGAAAACTAGACTAGAGTTATTGATATTGCATGCTGTTATATTTTTAAACGTAATTGATCAGCACAATATCAGCAGAACATATTTCTGAATTCAGGCTTGTCTATCAAATAGTTTTAAAGCAATTATATACTATGGCGCCAATTACTGTAGTCGATTTTGAGAAATTAATACTAGTATTTTGTAATTGCTTACTGTAATCATTGTTTTATGCTATCTTATTCTGCAGCTGTTGTTGGATTATTGTAAGGTGGTAAATTTATTTAAAACTCTTTTGGCCAAGATATTAAAATCTTTTGTTGCCAGTTGCCACTAACAATTTATGAAAACAATTTATTGAAAATTTAATTCAAATTCTTAAAAATTTTATTATAATATTTACACAATATTTACAATCAAACTATAGGTAGGTACACTGGTTACCGAAATTGGTACAATCTTGTGGAGTGGTCGTTTATATGTATTGGGAGCAGTTTTTACCATTACTAGCCGAACCTTTTGGTGGTCGCCAGGAAGTAATTCAATTTTTCTTAAGGCCCTCTGGCATGTTGGAGTTAACAGAAAGACATTGTCTTTCGTATCTTGAAGATTGTATAGATATTCCAACCTATATTTTTTCCAAAATGTCAAGGTTCGTCACTGAATTACAGTCCATGATTTATTGCCAAAACTGCCATTTCTCTTATTTTTCGGCCAGCACCCGTATAATTAGTCTATATATATCCGAGTTGGTAAATCTCGCAAAATGCCTTTTTCATTCAAAAAAGGTTGGAGTACATTCATTGAAGATGAATGCCGTGTTCTGCGCGGCCAACTTATTTTTCCATCGTCTACCATCTCGTAGCATGTTGAAGAATAAATCAGCTCCATAATTATAAATATATCGATTTTACTGGATTCACAATATGTCGGATCTGCTATAGTTCGATATCATCAAAATTTCCAATTTCACTTAATTTGATTGCTGTTGCTGGCAAAACTAGTGGTAAATTCTTCAATAGCAAGTCTGCTTTAGTGATTTTATTCTTCTGTCGATGCATTAGGTCAATTACCTTAGAAGAAACCAAGTTCTTCCTAATACATCTTTGACCCTGATGGCTGAAGTAGGTAGGATTGAATGCATGACCATGACAGAATCTAATGTTTCGATTTGCATGTTTTTTGTATTTGAATTTATTACTAGTGGCTCGGGCGTGTTGATAGGTTGGTCGTTAGTCCCATTGTGTTCTCTATTTGAATCAGCGTTAATCAGAGATTTGACGTTTTAAACATCTTATCACTGATTTAAATCTTACAGATAATTGACTCGATCCCATACAATTGAAGCACAATCACTTGTCTGCAATGAGCCAATACCGAGAGCTTACATCCATTTGAAGGAACCTTTTACATGTAAGCCATGATTGCCATTGCAAACTAGACAAATTTTTAATTTTTCCATATTTACGTTCGCATGTTTAGAACTTCTCTTGCTTGGCTGTCAAAATTAATGGTTTAGGCCAATCGTCAAATACTAATCGATGGCTGGTTGATTGTAAAGAGGACAGGCTTTTCTAGTGGTTTTTGGCCTATTCTCCCCTTGTAAAGTCGTTTTCGTTAGTTGTTTTTAGAGCAAAAGCCACTATTTCGGTTGAGAATTCGGTATAGAAAATTGTGTGCCGCAAAAGCCTTTTTCCATATTTTCTTCATGTGAGCTTTCTAAGGTGATGCCTTGAAATGAAATAGGACTAGCTTTTGGCATTTTGCTATATTGGTTGGGATGGAAATAAATAATTTCACTTTAATCTTCCATTTCCTTGCATATTTAAAGTACTTGTTAAGGTATTTAGATAGCCTCTCGTTCGACTTGCGTGCAGTTAATTGAAGATGTAAATATAGCAATGTCATCGGCATATATTTGGGATTTTGGTTTCTTTGTTATCAGGTATAGGATATCATGATAGAAGAATAAGATTATGATTGACCCTTATGATTGAACCTTAGGTGATTCCTACTGCTGTTGATTTAGTATTGGAACTGTGTTGGTTCAGATAAACGTAAAATTTCCTATATTTGTAATTTGTAATTTATGACTCGATTAGTTTAAAAAGGCGATGAAGAACATTACATTGAATGAACTTATAGACTAAACCACAGATAATTATACCAGATGAACATCTGGTATGGCTTAAATTTATACAAGTAAATTCGTACTATGCACGCAAATTAATGCAGTCGAAATTTAACGAAACGAAAAATAGATGTACATATAAAAATGAAGTGATGATATATTGATTTTTACCATTAAGCATGAAGAAATTCGGAATTCTTAAAAAATTTCGAGTGAGTTATCGGGAAACTTTTATATTCTATTTGTGAAATAGAAATTTCTTGGTCCACTGAACCTTCCTGTTGGCTTGGAATAGAAATTAATATCGTTTTTTAAAATAGATTCGGGATACTTATAATACAGCCGACTCATTCGATTGCGTAGCTCTATCAATGAATGTAGATTGTTAGAAATATTAAGGTTATCTTTGCTCTGAGTAAGAGATATGGTTTCCTTGATGGTGAGTTGGATTGTTTTCGATAACATGATGGCACTTTCTTCAGTTCAGACGATGATTTGTTTCTATACATGAAGTGCATGATTATAGTGGTTACGACCCTCAAACACATTTATGCGAATAATTTTGTAGCGCACTGTGTCCGACTTTATTTTTAACATTTGAATAACATTATTTTGTTAGGTATGATTTTCTTACGTATAAAGTAAAGTGATGATGATAAGATAAAAATAAAAATAAAAATTTGAATATTGGCAATTCATACGTATGTGCAAAGTATTAAATGTTTTTACACAAAAAAAAATTGTTATTCAATCATGTGAGGCTACATAACTATGTATATTTACTATTTACTTTTTAATTAAAGTTAATTGTCTTTATTGTTGATGTTTGTTTATGAATTACCTTGTTGTACTGTATCTCAATGGCGTGTAAAATTAGTGAACAAATTAGGTGGCAAAAAACATATAGTTTTTTTTTTAGTTTAGTTTTGGTGTTGAATTTTATTGGCGGGAAGGAAATGCATAATCATAAACCGACCTCTTATTTTATTGTTAAGTACGTTTTAAGAGATCTCTCCTCGCACTCATATATTATGTTTTAAATAAATTACAACAACTGTTAAATATTTCACGTTTTGAACATTATACATTTATATACGAGTCTATATGTAAGTTTTAGTGTTTTGAAATAGTAGTTTTTAATTTGTTAATATACGAATATATATATATATATATATATATATATATTTATTTTATTCCAAGAATTTAGTCTGACTAAAAACATATAAAACAAGCTTTCTTATGCAAATGCCTACAGCCGATTGTATAACTTTTTTTTTTTTTTTATTAATATTTTATTGATGAATTAACTATATATGTATATATTTAAGATTTAGTTTTGGTTATGTGCTGTTACACAAACCACGATCGAATGTACATTTACATATATTTAGATATGCATGTGTAATTTATGTATTGTACGGTGCATAACATATTGACCAGGTCAGGTTTAAAAGAAATTTTGTAGTTTTTGATTGCTTAACTATATACCACCAGCTGTATACAAAATTTTATTTTATTTACGTATTCAGGTCAAATCATATTACATATGAATAAAATATTAATTCCTATCAGCTATCATATAAAAAAAAAATGACTCGATAAACTCAATAGATTTACTATAGAGTAAAATTACATGAATAATATCGATTCCGTCCATATTACACAGCATAACAAATTGAAATCAATTAAATGTAATAAAACTATAACTATTTATTCGAATATGTTTGTACATGAGAGGCGCACAAAATCAGCCACATAATTAATTTTGATGGAAATATGGAATGTGTCAATCCACATTCAAATAAAATAAAAAAATTATTTGAATATGTGTATCGATATTTTGAAAAGTTTTGTTAGGCAATATTTACATAATTGATTGTTGATATGACAACGATGATTGTCAAATAAATAATACGAATTTAAACTGGAGTATTAAAAGATTTGTATATATATATATATATATATATATATATATATATATATATATATATATATATATATATATATATATATATATATATATATATATATATATTTATATTATCTAATAATATGTATACGTGCTGCTGTATGGCCTCGTTTAAAGTTTATGACGATTGTGTATAAAGTAGTCAAATAACTCTTAAAGTTTTAACACCTGCATACTCTTTCACTACTTCTGTTTTACAATAAATAATTCGATTATTTTTTTAACGTTAAATACCACATATAATACAAATATGATGTAAAAATCACAATGGTGTCGAGCCAATACTCAAAATTTCTCATCGGTAAAATTGTGCCCGCGGGCTATAGAGTGCCTAAATTATTTAAAAATTAAAGTTGTGCGAACAATTTAGTTATATAAAAACATCATCTATTGATTGGCAAGATTGAACCTATCTTCTATAACTTTTTTTGGTCTAGTCACCAAATCGATTTTCTCTTTTATCGGCGATGTCTGACTTCCCGCTTTCAGAGGGATTGACCCATCTGATCAATCCTCGCCGGGGAATAGTAAAATGATACAGGTCGTGGGGATATAATTATCTTGTTTTTTTTGCAATTATTGCATTAATTTTCAACCCTCGAAAAGTCGATTGCTGGTTTGTACACCGGTAATGATCCCACCCAGAACAGTAATTGCATTGTATCAAATTTTCACCAGATTTAATTTGACTCCACAAATCATCACAAATAAGACATCTGCTAACTTCTTTTGACACAGCAGGTTTATTATCTTGAATCTTTGGATTCCATTTGTTTTCTTCGGTTCAAATTCAAGTTTAATTCTTTTTTGCTTAATTGTCGTATTGTTTAATTTTTCACCTATCTGAAAAACTTTGGAAGCTAACTCGTTTTTGTAAGAGGTACATGTTAAACAGTTATTTGTACCACATACAGCTTTCTTTTTTCTTGTAAGAAATGATTGGAATTGGTAAAATATCCGAGAAAGTTAAATTGGTACGACCGTCCTTTCAAGTAAGACAAAATCATTTGGTCTTGCAGTGGATCTAAAGCCAGGACCAGCTACATCGTTTTGTTGCATTGGTAAAAGTTTGACCTTGTATTATTAATTGATGGGTTGTTACGTCATCATTTGTCCCTGGTCGTTCAAAAGTTTCAGGGATGAATTAAGTCATAATTCACTGATAGCGTATTCCCAGTATTTGATAACAACGGGGCTTGCGGCCAAATTCCCGTCGTGCTGAACCCATTTGCTATAGTGCTGAGTGTGGCAGCTTTCTCAAAGGCCAATCTACAGAGGCCAGCTATATTTTCGATCAATATCCTTCGCCCAGGATGATGTTTTATCGATTGATTTAAGCGACAGCAAGATTATGCTGTTCTCATGTGCATATAAAATAGCATCTAGATTTTTCGTATGCGTGGTAGGCTATCTAACATAATTAGCACTTTCCTTTCAACTGAAAAATGGACATTTTTAACAAACCGTTTAAGGAACTCTACAAAAATTATATCGGCTATTCATCCGTTATCGGACAAACACTTTAGTATTCCAGCAGAAACTTCGTTTGTAAGCTGAGCCTTTTTTTACGAATATATGTCTAGATGAGTGGAACCATTTTCGATATTTGAACTCGATATTTGGACCCCAAACTGTTCATGCGTATTAAGCATTTTTTGGAAATTTGGTTTCACTAGTTACGGCGTCGGAGAATATCTTTATTAATCTGAAATGTTCACACCGCCTCACGTATAAGATAGCTCTTTTTTTAATGCTATCATCAGAAATGAAATTTCAAAAATATCGGAATACTTCGACTTCCTGCAAAGAAGCTTATAACACTAAAAGCACTGCGAAGTACCAAATTATGCGTAATGCAAGTAACGAGTACCAATCTTGCCACCACTAAGGCATGGAAAATACCGTTAGTTAGAATAATGAGCAGTTCAGGAAATGTAAATTTTAGACAGAGTATAAGGTTAGGTTATTTTAGAGTATAAGGTTATTTTTGACAGAGTATAATGTCTCTTAACTTGCACATCATAAACAAGATCAGTGAAAATCTACTTTGTGTATAGTAGGTACCCCCATACACTTCAGCATTGCAATAATATAGCGACTTCAAGTATGGGTACAACTCAAACTGGTATGGTCAACCGTTTTACTATTGACCACAGTAATTAAAGTGTCTTCGGGCACTGAGCTTAATATATTCGGGGCCCAAACCACCTTAATATAGTCAAAAGCCATGACTGAAAAAATGCCCAACGTTAATATTATAGGAATAGATGAAAATAAGGCTGGCGTTTGCATATACGCTATCAGTATCAAAATAACACCAATATTTTTTGGTGATTTTTGCCTGAATATAAATGCTTTAATATTTAACAAGCTAGCTCAGCAGCTGCTGAAGACGTAAGGAACTGGAAACATTTGGAAAAAAATTCAGTAAGTCGATCCTCATTAGAATGTTTGGCAAACACACGGAATTCAGATGAACTATAATGATAAACTAGGTGGCAATAATAATCTATCAATAACCACCATATGATGGCAAAGCAACTAAAATTATTCATCAAAAATAATATTATTCCAGAAGAAAGATGGCGCACTGAATAAGAAACCTATTTGGGGAATATTTGGAGGCGACAATGGAGCACAACCCTGAAGGTCGACAAACGGCAAGGATTCGAAAGAGGAATGCAGGAAAACAGATTGGCTAGGCTATTACAACTCGTAAGAAAGTTTTTAGAGGATGCATCAATCAAACAAATATATCACTAGTTCATGGAAGATTACATTACACTGAAGCATATGGAGCCTATTAAAACTGACTCTGGAAGCTTTCCAAAATTAAAACACGATCAACACAATCAATTACCCAGAGCTCAAACGTCAGTCACAATTTTAACCAGAACTAAATCAACTTAAAATATGGCTGTCAAGCTCGATGTCATAGTTCAGTTTCTTTCGTAGTTTAGAATGTCGTTTTATTTAGGATTTTGATAAATACAATCATAATCTCTATAAACCTTCACCGAATTTCAAAAATTAGGTACTTCGACCTATGCCAACTAGATGGTTAAAGCTCTATTCAGTTATTGAACGACTGTTGAAAAATTATGATGCAATGAAAAAATATGTTATGTTAATGTTTCCTCATTTAGGATTGGGAGTAAAAACATTCGACATAATGGACCAATTACGACAATCTTTAGGAAGTCGATACACATAAGAATTGAATGGTTCTATCGCCAGGCAATGCATTGTTAATTGTGATAACAAAACTTGAAATATCGATAAATTACTTAAAGATGTGGTTTGATTTTGTGACAGCGTATTTAAATATATGAAGGGATGAGCTCTAGATATAACATTTCCAACACAGATCTACATAAGTTATCGAAAAATGTAACGTTAAAAAAAACTCCCGGGATCAAACCAATCAAAACACACCATTTGATAAAGGCACCGCCTATTGTTTCCATACTCGTGTTTAAAAAAAATGTAACTTTGATCAAAAAGATTACGGTAGCTCGGGAGCTAAGAAATTATTACCGATGTTATGAACTCAGCTTAAAATAAATTTTGTCTGAATGGCAATAACAAAAAAAAAAAAAATTAGAAGTGAGATTTGAGCATAATCCAGCCAGTTTTCAACTCGTCTCGCATAACTTTGCTAATCGAAGTTGTTCGAAATGATGGTTGCACAAAGTATCCCTCTCGAATGTCAAGAGCTTCTAATCCAACCGACGGTATCTAAATCATAGAAATGTCGCATCCAAGTGTCGATTAGTGCATCTTTGTTACAAGTACCACAGAAATGTGTATCCTGAATCCGAATGGCAATATACCTAGTTCTGAAGGTATGGCGCAGTCTGGCTAATCCCTTAAAGAAATGGCCCGAACTGAGCTTATTTCTTAGTGGTTGATTCTTCCCCATTTATGCTTTATTCGTAGAAATTCGCTTAACGGCTCTCCTGACAAGGGTTGCTTTGTGTAGCGTGTGATTGAGAAACGAATTCGTATTTCTCCATAAGTTTTAGACTGTAGCTCGACAACAAGACAAGTCTTTTTATCAAACCAATCATTTTTAGCTTAAATCTCACTATAACTAGTGTTGTTTGGCGGCAGTGACAACGGAAGTTTTTAACATTCCCAATGCTAATTAATGATCATAGCTCACTAATTTAATAGGTTGAAGATACGATCTCATATCTAATTGGATGACCTCATCATTTCCTCACTATCGGTCGCTAAGTAGTACCTGTTAGGCTATTGACCTATATTTTCATATTAAAAAATATAGTTTTGGCCAGCCCTAGGATAATTTACCGCTCAATATTCTGTCTAAATGACAGGTGCGCTATAGTCGCATGCGTAAACTTATACCCTACACATATGATTATCTAGTGCTTTGAAATTCCAAACTTTTTACCTGGGGCCTTAGAAATATGTAACACCAAAATGCGTTTCCAATATAAGTAACTTATAGCATAGGGACACCTATGTCGCGACATAGTTTCCGCGTTTTGATCATTGAGCTTCTTGGAGAGCAATGAGTATTCAACGACATTCTTTTAATGCTAATATTTTAGAGGTATCCATTTGTTATATTTTAAATAGTTTGGTTTTTATGGATCGGGGTGCCCGCCCGGCGGTCTAACTTTATAATCGCCTGCTCGAAAAACAAAAGATACCGTGGTAGACTTCTAAGAACCCTGGGGCTAAATAATTAAGATCCACAAACGGGTACAAGGAAAAATAAATTTTTTAAAAACAGTAAATGGAAAATCTCATTTATGGCATTTTAGAAATTTGCAGTGATTCATCGGCTTAAAACGGGTTGAAATCAAATTACTTGTCTGTCGAATAATTATGTTAAAACAGAAATTTAATTTAGAATCTCGGCCATTTATAAAAATTAAACCAATTGCATCATTCATATATTAAATCCCTTTTATTTGGTAAATGCTAGTGAAGTGGAGGCTAAGATTTGAATTTTAAGAACTTTTTAAGTTTAAGTTAGCTAATTTGGTTTCTATGAAAAAGTATATCCAAATTTAAAAACCGTAGCATAGAAAATTTAGTCGTTTTCTGCATGTCGGGATGAAAGGTTCTGCCCATGAATTTTGAATTTAGCAGGATTAATAGATTATTGTCACCGATCCTAGGACTCTATTGAAATTCATGAGCCCTTTACTTACCTATCCAAGATTTACAGTTTTGTACACGGCCGTTTTTTGATGGTATTAGGATTTCAAATTTTTGATCATACAAATATATAGTAATAACAGATTAAGGATTACATACTTATGGGACACCCTGACTAAATAAAGAGTAACATCAGTAACAATTATCAGTTTTTGGGCTTAAGGCGCAAAATCAGATATAATGTTGTGTTTGCCAAATCACGATTACGACGTGGCAAAATAAGGAATGAGATAAAATGTAAAGCTTCAATTAGATAGTCACATAATTCTTACGACAGGTAATTTAACCTAAACAGGGTCATCAAAATACTATTATACAATTTAAAAGACTTAAATAGTTCATAAAAAGATAAACATTCACAATGCAATCTTATGGCTTGATAGACGTATAATAATTGATTATTCAGTTTATTACTTAGAACATCAAGGTTTTTAAAAGTAAAGTTTATGTACTGTATGAGTCAACCGTTCAAATATTATTCAATTCAGTAACAGTATGCCTCGTAGTATGACTAGCTAACTAGGAAGTACTAATCATAATTAAAATTACTATAGTAGCACCAGATAAAAACAAGAGAAACGCCACATAATTGTCGTTATGCACAGATCTTTCATAAAAACGACAACTGTCAGAACTACAATTTAGAATATTTGAATTTTAATAATTTCGGTTTTTTAACTTAAGCAAGTCAGATGATTTGGTAAATACTAATTAGAATATTTTTAAAGTCTGCCATCTTAGACCAAATCAATTATCTAGGAATTGTGAAATTTAGAATAACTTTGCTTTTATCGATGCTAAATTTATGTACTAAAAATCTAATATAATATCATATTCTAATCTAATAAAAATCGAATTAAAAACTAATCCATTCGTGTATGTAAATTATTACTGACCCTAGTTCGACAATCAAGTTGGACGTTAAACGATACCATGTGTAATATAGGGAAAATCCCCGCATACATATACGTACAGATTTTATTGTCAGTTGAATCATCAATTTATATATGTATACAAGATTAGTAAGACAGTTTCGATTTGATTGTAATCGTTTTCATTTTGTTTGTTTTTTTGTGACATAAATGCAAATAACTTATATTACTATAAGGGAAATCGTGAACATTTCCATAGTAAATGCTAACGACAACATGATTTCGTTCAATTTTGTTTCGGATAAAAATTCTAGATGGCATACCAAACGTTTTTAACGAGAACAATAGATGGCGCGTCAAACAATTTTTCTTATTTTATTTTTTTCACAAAATTTCATAACATTATAGCTTTTATTTATTATTATATATGAATATAAGCCCATTTACTTCAATAATTTCCAATTCCGATTATAAAATTTAAATTTTTTTTTAGATTTAAAATTTTTGTTTCGTTAATAATTCGTTGAATATAAAAAACTGTAGATAAAAAAATGTAAACATTTCGTTCAACTACTCTAGTGCCATCTACTATTTTTATCCCAACTAATATCATGTTGGCACATAAAATCGACGCGATTTCCCTTATAGTTATATAAGTTATTTGCATAAATGTGATGGATAACAATAAAATACATTAAGTTACAAAACAAAACGATATATAGACGACAATCTGATGACTGTGATTTAATTTACGTTAATTTTATAAATTTGACAAAGTTTTTGTATTGCTATACCACTAAATTTCCGTCGAAATGATTTTTTTTATTTATCGTAATGTGTGGTTTTCTGTAAAGCCATTGTTGATATACTCGTCAAATCGAAGATTTTGAATAAGACGACTAATGGTTTCGATAGAATGCAGCTTTCAAATTAAATTTTCGGCAGATCGAGTTCTTGCATCACATATTCACACCTACCATGTTTTCATAATTTGGGGAGTATGAATAAAATCGACTTAGTTTCTTTCTAATATTTGGGCGCAGATTTTCTAAAGTACCTCTTTTGAAGATTTTTTTTATATCTATAATTTATTGTTTTTAGGCTTCCTTTTATTGTTCTTATTGTTTAAAGTACTTATACTATGTTCAAATCCATGGAATAAGCTTGAAAGGTACACTGCACCTTTATAGTATTTCAGCTTAGTTACAGGAACGATATTAGCAGTTTTATAATAAAATTTAAATTCGTTTGTACTGAACTTATTAACAGTCCAGGAATCTTTAGATTGACTTCAATTCCAAATACCCTGCATCAAAAATTTTTCGTGAAAATCAGTACCGATTAGAAATTATTTAGAATAGAATAAAGGCGATGATTCATTTACAAAATTTATCTGACAGACATAAAATATAATCGTTTTGATTGGTTGAAGGTCCGCCATATTTTTTTATCGTGCGACAAAAATTAAATATTGCTCATTTTGCATAAGATATCGTTTAAAACTACATATTTACAAAAGAAAAAACTCTTAAATCAAAAATTTATTAAAATGACATACAAATATCTACGATAAAATTCTATACATGTATCGCTTACTGTAAATTTCGTTTTTATCGTATAAGACAAAAAATATTAACCAATCAAAGCTATGATAATTGGTGTATGCATTAACCGGAATTTTTTTTATGAAATTTGAGCCTTTATTGTGAAAAAATGATACAAGATTTTTTATTTAAAGTATTACCATCGCAACCCACTACTTTTTCCCATTTTTCTGGAAATTTATGGATTCCATCCCAGAAAAACTGCGCCGGCTTGGTGGCCAAAAACGAATCGAGCCAATTTTCGATACCTTGAACTGAAGTGAAGCGTATTCCTGATAGGACATTCTGCATGGATCGAAATAGGTGGTAGTCGGAAGGAGCAAGGTCTGGGCTATAAGGCGGGTGAGACAGAATTTCCCATCCGTTATTCTCCAGGTAATTTTTGACCAGCGCCGCAATATGTGGCCGAGCGTTATCGTGGTGGAAAATGATTGACTTGTGTCTGGTCGCATATGTTGGCCGCTCTGCCTGGATTTTCTGCTTCAATCGGATCAATTGTTGACGATAGAGTTGGGCATTGATGGTTTGGCCACTTAGCAACAGCTCATAGTGGGTCACACCTAGCTGGTCCCATCAAATGCACAACATGACCTTGGCCCGTGAATATTCGGCTTGACATACGCTTTTTTGCGCTTGGGATTATCGTAATGGATCCATTTTTCATCGCCAGTGACAATACTATGCAAAAACGACTTCTTTTTGTGGCGCTTCAGCAGCATTTCGGACATGCAAAATCGTCTTTCCACGTCTCTTGGCTTCAACTCGTATGGCACCCAATTTCCCATCTTTTAGATGAATCCCAAGGCTTTCAAACGTCTGGAAATTGTCCCAATGATTTTGCAAGTTCTTTTTGCGTTTGACATGAATCTTGATCGAGTAATGCCTCCAATTCTTCATCCTCAAACTTTTATGGCTGACCAGGACACCCTTTGTCCTTGATGTCAAAATCACGACTTTTGAAGCGACTAAACCACTCAAAGCACTGTGTTTTTGCAAGAGCATGCTCACCATACAAATCCACGAGCACACGAGGACTTTCAGCTGCAATTTTGTTTGCGAAAAAGTGACTCAACAAAACTTCCCGCAAATGCTGTTTTTTTCGCAAATTTGGTAAATTTTCCATCGTTGAAATCGGTTGGATGTGCACAATCAAAACAAAAACTTTTAGCTGATTTTGACAGGTATTGAATAGGGCTTTCAAATGACATATAAGTCCATGATGTACTAAAACGCATAAACAAGTAATGACATCTAATATCAATATCCGGTTTTTAATGCATACACCATATGTCTATCAGACAAATTTTGTTCATGAATCATCGCCTTAATAGAACCAGTTAGGTAATAATTGAAATGTGTAGTTAAATATCTTAAACGACATTTTCGTCAGTAACATCTTTGCTGGCTTTGTTGTCCTTGACCTTAATAGCAAGCATAATTTCACGGCCTCGCCGTAACTTTTCATCTGACATCTTATCATCATTTTCAAAAGGTGTCAATTTACAGTGTTTTAGCGGATATGCTGAGTCACCTAAATGATGTTCGTCATATTGAATAGTGGCGACCCATATAATAAATTTCGGTTGTTGCCCGTATTTCGTAGTAAATCGCTAAGTCAGCTAATTTAAAACATTCTAATTTCCAAGTGGTATTTCATTGTTTTAAGGAATCAGAAAGTATGTCCTGAAGTTCAGTGCAAGCTTCTTGTGATTTAGCAACTTTCTTCAATTCAAAATAAGTCTCGGCAGCTTAAGTTTCGTGGTTAAGTGATCGCTATCGAATGCATATTTTTTTTCAGCATCCGAAAGATGCTCCGAATTGAATCCTTGACGCTAAATTCAGCGTCATGTATTGGATGTGCCAATAATATTTGTGCTAAAGTGGTTTTTAGTTAGTCGAATGCCTTTTGACATTCATCTGGCTCAAAGAAGTTCATCGACGTTTTGGGCTTCTTTAGTAAAGTAGCTAATTGGGGCTAAAGTTTCCACTATCCTAGACATAAACCTGTGGAAGTAATTTATCTTGTCGGTAATTTGTTGTATATGTCTGATTGATTGAGGAGCTGGACATTGCCAAAAGGCGTTAATCCGTCCAGTGGCCGGCAGAATACCATTTAAGGTAATTTTGTGACTAAGGAAGTTTAGAGAGCTAGTACCGTAAACGCATTTCGAACTATTGATGCCTTGCAATATTGTAGTTGTATAGAGAAGTTCTAAATATGGGGAATAGGATAACAGTCAGGTACCGTCACCATGTTCAACCTGCGGTAGTCCTCACATGGACTTCAGTCTTGATTTTTCTTTTTAACCACGTGCAGTGGACATTATTGCCCACTTAATTTAGCTAAAAAAAAATCTCTGGAATTTCTCTAATAGCTTGCCGTACCTTAAGGTGGCTGGGTCAATCAGCTTCCTGTTCCTTAAGATAGACAGTAAGCCGTATTTCTTAAGGAAGTCTGGACCAATGATTACGTTCGCAATAGCAAATGCGTGTGGATAATTTCTTCTGGGTCCAATATCTACTTGCAGCAGTTTACTTCCGTATGTATTGATAGTTGTACCATTGGCGGCTGACAAACCCAAGTCGGTGTTGACTTGATTCTTGTGGTTTAGACAAGTTGTTTAAGAAATGACGGATATATCAGCGCCAGTGTCTATCAGAAATGTGAGTTTGTTCTGACTGTCCGTTTTAAATAGGTGGCTACTGTAATTCGGTCTATGGTCAGCCACGTCTTCTGCTAGACCTACTAATTTGGGGAAATGTTATCCCTACAAGTGATCTTTTACTTAAACAACCGTTTGGTTGTTTCCAGTTGTGTTTGCCACTAGATTTGGAAAATCACAGAGTTCTTCACAATCCTCAGCTTTGTGTCCGAATCGGTCGTGGTAATAGCACCAAGTTGGATGCTAGCTTCGCGTCGTTTCGATCCTGCTCTTCTTCTAGTATAAGGAGTACGGAATCGAATTTGTTAGTTGGTCGCTAGACTAGATGTTCAAAGTTCAAGTTTGTCTAGTTTGGAATTGAGTCTTTTGAGTGTACAAGCACGTTGATCGTTGGTGCTCGTAGTGCTTGTTGTATTATGTGTTGGAATGTCTTGTTGGCAGCTGGTCAGACTTATCCATGACGCGTGATCGTAATTCACGGTGGGTTTGCCTCGTGTAGCCGGCTGGCTATACCGGAAAGTTCGTCTGCTACCTTATCTTGCTGTGGAATCAAAACTATCTAAATTCAGAGGTCGATGCTTTGAAACTTGAGTAAAGTACTTGTACCTATCGATTGCAGGAGGTTCCCGCAAGACGTCGTCGTTTATCATCGCTTACTGGGGCGTTAAGCAAATGATCGCTTCTGTGATGGGTTACTGATTAGTAACCCAGCACTCTGGCAGACGAATGCCAAACGCCGAAATATTTGCCACTCCCTGGTGTTTGGTGTCATCATCATTAGTGTCTATTGTAATTAAAGGCTGCGCGTTATGTGCTATTGTTAACCAGCTGGTTTACAATATTGGCCGTAAAACGAGGATCTGGATCACCAAATTAGAATTAAAACACTCCCTATTTAAATAATATTATTTTCTGACAATTACAAAAAAAAACCAACGACTTTTACTCACTTTTAAATAAAAACACAAAAAGTTTTTTTTTATGAATTTTATATATTTTTATTAAAAAAAACTAGTTTCGATCTTCTAAAGATCATCTTTCGGTTATTTTGGCAACTAACAGCAAATTACGCAAATAAAAAATATTCTTAATGCCTAGCGGACCTTCTTTTTCAAAATTGTGACAAATAAATTAAAAACAACAATTACTGTAGACCTCCAGCATTAACCAATTTTTCATCACTATAAATTTCATTATTGCGCAGACATTTTGTACCCAATTCCGTAAATAAGTTGCAAAAAAATTTAAAGCAACTTGTTGTAGTAACAAAATGATTAACTGAATTAAACGCTTTCGAAATGTTAATGAATAAAGCGGACAATTTCAAATTTTTATTTAAACCATGTTGTCCGTAGTGAGATGGTGTAATAAGTCTAAACACTAATAAGTCCGAACTGTCTTTTTTCAAGTCTTATTAGGCTTGTCATAATAACTATAAATATCCTAGTTTTAATGAGGTTTTAATTTGTTTTGGAAATTCGCTTTAAAATTTAATTCGTACGAGATGCCTTTTTAAATAGGGGAATTAAAACTATCCATTTAAACTTACCCGGGAAAAACCCCTTAAACAAAAACATTAAAACTAAAGCACAAAATTTGAGCAATACTTTAAATAATAACTTGCTAAATATTTAAAATATTTTGCTAAATACCATAAGTATTTTTAAGTCACTGAAGACACAAAAAATTTCTTTTTGACTTGTTCATACAGGGAGTGATTCTAATGTTGTTCTTTAACCCTGCAATCTTTTCTAGGGTCAAACCTCTCCCAACTCTTTTGCGATTAATTTTTAACGTCCTACCTTACGCCGTCACCAGCTAAATCGAGGACGCACGAGGACATAGGTTCCTTTTAATCCATCTACACATTGCATTGCTCCAGTCAGCCTGTACTGACATGGACGATGGTTCGGCCCTTGCATTCTGCACTCCAATAGGGTGTCATAGTTGTGTTCTTCGTCATCACCGATCGTAATCAGGTGCTGGAAAACCCTATCCCGTTAGGATTCGAACCCGGTACCTCCCGGCCCAAACACCGCAGCTTTAACCACTGCGCCAATTGCTCGGTGATTCCAATGTTTTCCTAATCTTTTTGAAATTTGTCATATGATGTATTATAAAAATGAACATCTAGAATGTTGACAACCTGACCATCTCCATTTGAAGGTGTAAGACAAGTGTTTTGAATTTTACCCAATTAACCACATTCTATTTTTATCTTAAATTTAGCGCAGCTTTTTTAGTTTTCGGAATTTCAACTTTAATTTTAGAATTTAATGTATCTAACTGTCTCTTCAATGCTACATTAATAAACTCTTAAAACTCATAATATTGCATTAGCGACTATCTCAGTGGTCTACAGCAGAAGTTCTTAATGGTCTATCCAAGGTTTAAAAAAAAAATTTGATCAAATGTACCTGTCCAATTAATGATTATTTTGCTACTTAAATTTATGAAAGTTTTATTCTGCAATAATACGTACATATATTCAAATGAATGATGGTCATTTCCTTAGAAAAATATATGTTAAGCTCATAGAAAAATATGACCATGGTGTAATTCAGTGTCTATAATATACATATAGTTTGTTTTATAAACTACTAATTCCCATATGCTGACTAATTACAAAATTACATTTGTAATAATATTTATCAAAATATACGACCATGAATCAGTTTTGTATTTTTGAGATGATAATAAAACTAATTATGAAATGCGATATATGTTTAAGGGTCGATAACCTGTTAGTATAGTGGCAATATTTAGTTCTACTATTTTCGCACTCATTTATTTATAATTATAACACAAATCTTTCAAATTTTATTAATTAAATTTTTTTTTAAATTTATTTACAGGATCAGTATGACAACATAGCATTGCATACACAAAAGGGTATTGAATTTTTAGATAGATACGGAGGTTTTATTAGAGACCGGTGTGCCATTGAAGTAGAATATGCCGCAAAATTAAGGTAATCATTTAAATTAAACTTCATTATAAATTAGAAACGCCTATAGCGATGAAAACTAGTTTATCATAAAATTAAATTAATTTTTTTTTTAAATTAGATAAACCATTAAATGAGTTTGGTGGAAAGCTTTAAATATTACATGCGTGTATAAGAAAAAAATAATAGAAAATATGTAGGCTTAAAAGTCGTGTAGATTTTATGATAAAAATAAATTATGTATTTGCTAAAATTTTAAATTTATTTATAGAGTTGATAAGTTATTTTATTAGTTTGTATTTTACATAATTAAGGTGTTATAGCATATTATGCATACGAATTTATGTTGTGTATTATTTAATTTAATTATGAATTTATTTTCACTTTCAGACGATTGGTAAAAAATTATCAGCCAAAAAAGAAAGAAGAAGAAGATTTTGAGTAAGTTCACTATATAAATATATTTGTGTATATATGATTCGGTAATCTAGGTCTGAATTAATTATATCTCGAAATTATTAGTAGTAACTTCCGCAGATTTGATAAAAATGTGTGTTCGATTCGTTACAACGACACCAAATGGTATTACGATGAAATAATTTCAGGAAACTGTAATCGGTTTTTTTCTCACGTGAACAAATATAGTTGTTAAAATTTTATAATTTCCCGTATTTAATCTGTGATTAAATTATGCCTTTATGAGTATCATTATAAAAAGAATCAAAATAGTCTTATCTATCCAGTATGGCAATGCCTCTTTAAATAATTTATAAAAATTTTGGTAAGTGTTTTTGTATAATGAATAAAAAATCCGGAACTGAAGAAGAAACTGGTAAAGGCGATGAAAAGTTGAATGAGGTATAACCATAAGTTCCAACATTTACATGTGCAGTGATAAACAGGATAAACTGGACAGCTATGGCATCCAAACGGTCAGGATAGCAATGGAAACATGGTGAACTTCTGGCATAGTACTTCTGGCACCTAGTTGACGAACGACAGCAGCATAATAAAATAAAATCCAAGAAGCGTCTGTCTTACAATGAGCGGCTTCTCGGTCTGCGTCTGCACCGAATCGATCGGCAGTATTTAAAGTCTGGCCGTAGACTAAAAAGGCTATGAGAAGGACAACCTTAAAATAAACCAGCAATGAAAAAAACATCAGGAAATAATACCTCAGGTGGCAGATCTGCACTGCAGGAAAATCCACCCTATACGGAGGTTGACCCCATGGATTCTGGGGAGGGTCAATCATTGCAAAACAAACATGACGTCATTGGCTCAGACAATTCCATGAGCGGAAGTACTAGTGACAACCCATTCAGAATGGGCAAGTTAATGATGAGATCTCCTATAAGGCCACAAAGTATCTCTGTGGAAAATTTAGCAAAAAGTAATGATCCTCGGCAGAAGATTTACAGTAATTCTCAACAAATATCTGGGAGTGATTCAAATGATAAAATAATCCAAACATTACAATCTGAATTAAAGGAAGCTCGAAATGAGATCCAAAAATTGAAACTGATGATAGAACAGAGTCAGCCACAAAAAAATGATTATACTATACCTGATTCGAGCGAAGAACAAGACATTCTAGCACAAGAAACAGCGTTAATCAAAAAAAGGTAATTAAGCAGGTACTGCATCAGACAAAACAGGTAACCATCTAAATCCAAAAACAAAATCTCAGCCTGAAAAAAATAATACAACAGGGAAGCATACAACTTTTCAAAAAACTAAAGAACCTAAAAAAAGCAAGCAAAATCATCCGCCCGTAATACTTAGCAATGTGACAAACTATTCAGTCAAAATCGTCCCCCTGTAATACTTAGCATGTGACAAACTATTCAGTCATTAACAAGTCATTACAGGATAACAGCATCAATTTTCAAGCTTAAACCACCGCGGCAAAGTGTTCAAACTGTGCATAGGCC
Source organism: Tipula confusa (assembly GCA_963556175.1). Taxonomy (NCBI): domain Eukaryota; kingdom Metazoa; phylum Arthropoda; class Insecta; order Diptera; family Tipulidae; genus Tipula; species Tipula confusa. The sequence continues at coordinate 25,611,682 of OY744477.1, read as the reverse complement.
CACCCTGCAAGCAACCGAGGATGTCTGGGAGCGAAAGAACTCCAAAAAAGAAGAAATAATCAAAATAAACCAATGAGTTTACAAAAGAGTCAACCAACAGAATCCTTTAGTCATCATGTCAGAGGTGGTTTATCTTATGCACAGGTGGCTGCGACAGGAAAGGTCAGTTCAGGATCAGTATTGAACCGTACACATTCGAATACTCTGATGGAAATGATGCAGAATGTTTCGAATGCCATAAGTAACCTTTCTGAAAGGCTACAAAGATTGGAGCAGGACAATTCTGTTTTATTTTTCTAATTATTTCTCCCAAAATGATGTACCAAGAAAAATTGAAAATTGCTACATGGAATGCTAACGGTATTAAAAATAAGCAAAATATCGATGTGAGTCTGATATCTGAGACCCACTCAACAAGACAATCTTACTTAAAAATTCAGGGTTACCAACTTTACAAAACAATTCATCCGGATAACCAAGCAGGAGGTGGAATCGCTGTTATAATAAAAAACTATATTAAACACCATGAATGCCAGCATTATCAATCACCTGAAACCCAGCTTACCGTAGTAAAATTTACATCTACCAAGCAACGCCTTCAGATAGGAGCGGTATATTTTCCACCTGTGATACAACCTGAAGAAATCAAACTATTTGAATATCCTACAACATTTCAATGGTAGATTTATATTAGGAGGTGATTTCAATGCAAAACATGTTGACTTTGGATCTAGGCTTACAACAACCAAAGGTAACGAACTAAAAAATGCAATAAATGAAATGGGATGTAACATACATTCCACTGGCAAGCCGATATATTGCCCTACGGACGCAGTTAAAACGTCTGATCTACTGGATTTCTTTATATCAAAACAAGTTTCATCAAATTTTATTGAAGTAGAAGATAATTCATGGTCTCTGATCATTCTGCAGTGATACTTACCATAAGCGACAAGATAATTAGGAAGGAAACAAGACCAACTCTTGTCAATAAAACAACTGGCTGGGTTAGCTTCAGATCTGAATTAGAAAGTAATATTAACCTACAAACACGATTAAAAACGGTAACAGAGCTAGAGGAAGAGGTTGAAAACTTCACAAATATCATTTAATTAGCCGCGTGGAATAACACTAAAGAAACAGAATACCCCAGAGAAATTAGGAACCTGGTCTTAGAGAAACGGAAAGCTAGGAAAAAATGGCAACAAACGAAGCGTCCATCTGACAAGACGATCCTAAATAACAAATCTTAGCAGCTTAAGCGAGAAATTCAGAAGCTAAATGAAAAATCGTTTTCTTCGTTTCTTGGAAAGTTGACTGCTGATGAAAATACAGACTACTCATTATGGAAGGCAACCAAAAGAATGAAAACCCCAACCATGCAGATCCCTCCAATTAAGCGAAGTGATGGCTCGTGGGCCAGAGATAACAAATCAAAAGCTGAAGTGTTTGCTGTTCACCTGGCTGGTATTTTCCAACCGAATGAGACCGAATCGGATATTATAATCGAAAATGGAAGCAAAGATTATGGGGGCAGAATCCCTCTAATAACCCAGAAAGAAGTTAATATGGAAATAAAATTCAATCTGAAGACCGGAAAAGCTCCTGGATATGATCTTTTAACAGCAGAAATTCTAAAGCAACTACCAAAGAAAGCAAAATAACTCGTTTGTTTAATGCTGTTATTAGATTACGGCATGTTCCTTCTGCCTGGAAAGTTGCAGAAGTTATTTTGCTACCGAAACCAGGTAAACCGCCAAATGAAGCTCAATCATATCGTCCGATATTCCTGCTTCCTATCATCTCAAAGCTAATGGAGAGACTTCTTCTGAGAAGAATGACACCAATAATAGAAAGTAGAAACCTAATACCGGATCACCAATTTGGATTCAGATGTAAACATTCAACAATTGACCAGGCAGGTTCACAGAATTACAGACATTATAGATAAGGCGTTAGAAGATAAACAAATTTGTTCTACCTTATTTCTAGACGTGGCAGTAGCTTTCGATAAGGTATGGCATGAGGGATTAATATATAAACTAAAAGTTATGCTTCCGGGACTATGTGTTAACCTTCTGGAGTCGTACTTATCTGAAAGACTTTTTAGAGTATGACAACAAGATGAGTATTCTGAACTGAAAGAGATAAGTACTTGTACTTTATACAAGTGATATACCACAGTCCGGTCATGTAAGCAAAGCAACGTTTGCTGACGACACCGCTATACTAGTAACAGCGCAAACTGTCGAAGAGGCGGCGAATAAACTTCAAAAGGCAAGTGAAGAAATTCACCAGTGGACCAAGCAATGGAAAATCAAACTTAATGAATTAAAATCTGAGCATGTCAACTTTACGAACAAACTATTGGTTAATCCGCCGCCAATCAGCGTAAACGATGTCATGGTGCCATACGAGAACTCCGCCAAATACTTAACTGGACGTTAAGCTCAAATGGAAAGAGCATGTGAAGAAGAAAAGAAAGGAGCTTGATCTTAAATATAGACAATTGTACTGGCTAATTGGACGAAGGTAAAAATTAAACACAGACAACAAAATATTGATTTACAATCAAATACTAAAACCGGTCTGGCTATATGGTATCCAGCTTTGTGGCTTTACTAAAAATGCTAACATCAAACCTATACAAAACTTCCAGAATAAGGTACTTCGGAGTATAGTCAATGCAACCTAGTACATTTTCAACAAAGCATGAATCGAGGCTATTGCAACATGTTAATGCGGAAGCCTCTCGGCTACTGGATAATGAACACTTGGTTAGAAGGCTAAAGAGAACCAAACCCTTCGAGCTCGTCAGTATGTGAGCAGCTACCTATTAACGAATAGGCATTGGAGCATCGCTGGATCAACAGTGACCTCATTATAGTTTAGTTTTTAAGAATTCAGATGTAAAATGATGGTTAGTCTGAAAAGACTAGTTTCAATAAATTATAAAAAAAAAACATGTGCAGTTGAAAGAAGTGCTGTTTGTAACTGAACTGATTGAATGGCTTCGATATTGTTTCCTGTAGAAGCACAGAGCAAAATGTTGATTTACAAAGATAAAGAAGATAAAGATGGGAATTAAGTTGGAAAGTGTATGTTAAAGATATTTGCACCTAAAAAGAGATTATAGTAAAATAACTCAAAAAGAGTGCTAATACTCTTGAAAGAGTCTTGATAGTTATTCTATTACATGAAACTTCCATCAATCCGCGTTGCTTACTGTAATTTTGGTTGAAATTGCCTAAGTTTATATGAAATTTTTTAAACTATATCAATATCGTATATGTTTCTACTGCATATAAAACTACTTAGTTCGCAATATGTTTAAACTTTCAAAATATTGATATTAGTTTACAAATAACAAACGTTATTTCAATTCCACTAAGTAAACACGCCGTTTTGATGCAGATGGGCCTAATCACACTTCAATTACTTTGTGATTTGCAATACTAAACAAACACAAAAGGTTTAGGAAATCAATTGTTATGACGATTTATATAGGATCTACCTTTCTTATCTAAATATTTATCAATTTCGAAATATATAATATATATAAATAATATATATATTTATATGTTGCACATTTATTTGCATTTGTGTCGGTTATCTTTTTGGTAAACAAATATTTCTCTGATGTTTGCTAATTTCGTGCTGTCTGTCGTTTTTAAAGATACAGCAAAAAACGATATCATTATTATTGGTAATAAAATTCATGGAATATGTATATTGTTTACATATGACGTGATGTGACGTTCGCACTATATACTAATTGGTTACCGAAATCATAATACATTAATAAGAGATTTTAAATGACTCAAATTATTTCGATCATTCGATCTTACTAATTTATCTTTTTTTTTTTTTTTTTTTTTAATTTTATAGATTCACATCATGGTCAGCGTTCAGAAATGTATTAAAAGAAATAAGTGATTTAGCGGGACAGCGAGAATTAGTGTCGGAAGATTTACAAGCACAAGTAATAACTAAAATATTATTGTTATCAAAAGAATTACGGGACGATCGAAAGAAATGGCTTGTGGAAGGTGCACAATTATCCCAAATACTGAATTCACAAATTACAGCGTTAGATCGAGCCAAACGAAATTATGAAAAAGCATATAGGGAATCAGAAAAAGCCGTAGAAAATTATCAAAAAGCCGATGCAGATTTAAATTTAAGTCGAGCCGAGGTTGAAAAACATAAACACACAATGACAATGAAATGTCAGCAGGCTGATGATGCTAAAAATGAGTACGCGAATCAATTACAAAAAACAAATAAATTACAGCAACAGCATTATGAAGTGTCACTACCGACAGTATTCGATCGATTACAAGAGATCGATGAAAAGAGAACACGAGGTTTAAAAGAATTTATTCGAAGTGCGGCCGATGTTGAAACATCGGTAGCACCAATTATAGCAAGATGTTTAGAGGGTATTTCAAAGGCGGCCGAATCAATAAACGAAAAAGAAGATTCCGTCAAAGTTATTGAAAGGTAAAAATGCGTTTAAGACTTTTAGTAAAATACAAATATACATTTTATTTCTTTTAGATATAAATCTGGATTTCCTCAACCTCAAGATATACCATTCGAAGATTTATCAAAATCAGATTCCGAAGTACCCCATAGAATAGTAAATAGTTATCCCTCATTAACCATTAATACAATAAGTGGAAAAAAAATAATGAAACGCACAAAAATATTTGGAATATTTGCCACGAATAAGGTAATTATTAATATTTTTGCTTAAACTAAAAAAGTCATATAACATTTTTGTGTTTGTGGAGACTATAGTAAAAGTTGTACAACGACATAAGATTCACGTTGTGTGGCATTAATTTAAATTGTTTTATAGAAACGAGTTTTACGAGTTATATAGTTATATAATTAATGATATATGACCCTTCCCATATTTAAAGCTCGTTTTTTTATAATATTCCGGTTTCATAAAATTCATTTTCATACGTTTTTAACAGCATTGCGTTAATTATGAGATTTTAAATCCACTTACAAACAAAACAATTTTTGATGGTGGTTTTGATTATTATTTATTTATATATATGTACTCACAATACGAAATTCATCTTGGGTCTGGTGTTTTATTTAAAATTGGAAAATTTATATAAATTGAAAATATACTTAACATTCTTAATTGAAAATCAAGATGAAAATGAATGAAAAAAACTAAAAAGTGCAATTGATTTTATTTTTATTTTACTTTTATTTTCCACTAACTAATTTTAGAATACAACGTCTACGGATGGTGTAAAAGAAGATTTTAGTGATTTAGCGCCAAATCAAAGACGAAAAAAACTCTTAGCCAAAATACAAGAATTACAACAGAAAATCAATCAAGAAACGGCGGCCCGTGATGGTTTAATGAAAATGAAAGGTGTATATGAATCAAATTCAAATTTAGGTAATCCAATGACGGTCGAAGGTCAATTAAATGAATCTGAGCACAAATTGAATAAACTAAAAACGGAATTAGCCAAATTTCAAGATTATCTAGACAAAGCAAATTCCGTACTAATAGCACAACAAAGTCCGCAGGCATCGAGACTCGATCAAAATGATCAACGGAATTCGAGGTAAGTTCAATTTTATTGTTTTGTATAATTTACATACATCATAATTTTTTATTATCATAAATGGGTTTATTTTTAACTTTTTTTTATTAATTTATGATTAATAATTTTGTTGTTGTTATTGTTATTTTATGATAAAATTATTTTATATTTTATTCATTATGTGGTTCAATTCAAAAACTGCTTCAAAATCATCATACCAAGTAAATTTGTATAAATAGAATATCGAATTTTATTTTTCATTTGCAAATATATATTTTTAAATTTTTTGATATCGTTAACAATTATATTATTGTGAATATGATAAATGGAAATTGATTGTATATCATTAAATATAGGTTCATGATTTTAATGTTATTGTGTTCATAATTTGTGTGGTGTTATCGAACATTTTGTTTCCTGTGTCATATCTAATTGGATGATGGTGAACTCTGTTTGGCAAACAAAAATTTCTTTTTGGTGGTTAGTTGGTTTTTCGCGTAGTCTTATAATCTTTTAGATTTAAACCAATTTGTTTAAATTTAAATTCATTGTCTCAAAAATATAGGAGGTTGTCGAACCCACAGTAAATTCTAGCAATTGCGACAAAAAATAAATTGTAAAGGTAGAGAAGACGAGTGGAATAATTAAGAAGACTACCATGATCCTTTAGTGATGCCCAATTTAGTGAATACTTTAAAAATTATGTCTTTCATCGTAAAAAAACGCCTGATCGTTGTGTTCGAATAGTAGTCTCAATTGGCAATCTAATCAAATAAAGCGTCTTGGTTACCATTTCAAGCCTGCGTAAAGCCGACACTTATCATAAAAGAATCATTTTCACTTTTACAATAAGGCCCGATTCTATGAACGTGTATAAAACATTAATCCTCAAACTTATTTAACTAACATATTGCATTATTAAATATAAAATGGTTAAAATTAAATAAAATAAACTGCATTTGTTCATATTATCCAATTTTATTGTAATTTTTCTTTCTAAAAAAAAAAATTGATTGACATTTTCATAAATATGAGCAGCAACAATTTTGACTAAAAACCATAAAAACCAACAAAATTTTAAGTATGCGTCACAAAAAAGTGTTACCACGTATACAAAACTGCAGTAAAACTACAATAAAACCAAGCGTAAGTTATAATCTATCGTCGTTCATAGAATCGACGAAAAAAATAATCTTCGGTTGCTGATTAATCATTACTCTCGGATTTTTATTTATTTATCGTTGTTCATAGAATCGGGCCTAATAGTTGACGAGAAAAAAAAGTCCAAAAGTTTACAATCCCTGTTTCGCTGAAGTTAATGGTAGTGGAATGTAGAGCACTAAAGCACTACAAATGTATCTGACTAAAGTTGAGTAGACCACTACACGTTAAATTAGCTAATTTCCTTATAGGTATCTAGATGACGAGTTTTTGCCCGAGACAATTTCTTAAATTTATTTTAAATGCATTAAAGTTGCAATATTAAGTTCTGATACGGAAATACAAAATAACAAAATCCTAATAATTGGCGGTATTGTTCATTTTTTTTAAACAAAAATAATGATTTAAGGCACAATTTAGCTTTTTTATCATAGTCAAAATGCAATTGCAATTTTTTAAAAAGACTTAAAGAATTTACAGAATTATTATGAATGTCTGAACAGTTTGCGGAATGAGAATATGGCACGCGTTCTTATTGATGAGGAAAATATGTTATTATCAAATAGATATTTCGGTTCGCAAAATTTGATTAATTTAAAAATAAATCAAAACATTCTAAAAATCAAAAAGTGCATTAATGGTCGAAAAGATCTTGCAAAACCTGAGACATGATCATACCGATTAAGATTATCATATCTGATGGCATTACGAAACGAAACTTGCAAAGTTTGCTTAGTCCTATATATACTACGCAATATTTAATGTGGGGAAGAATAAAAATTTTAACTAAATAGAGTCTTAGATCCGTGGAACATATTCGAATACTTCACCACCAATATAAATCTGGCAGTCATCAGCATAAAGATAAAATTTACTAAACTCAATATTAATCATCAAGTCATTAACAAACAGGCTAAACGGGGAGGTCTTAAAATACTAGCATGAGGAATCCCAGAAAGCACGGCCCTATAGTTGGACTAAACACACTGACAAAAACGAAGTTATAAGTTTTAGTGCAGTTGGTGAAAATTGACAAAATTGAGTATGGTAATGGGAGTCGAAACGCCTTACTGAAGTCCAGAAGAACAAGAACAGCAAATCGATTTTTTTTACCTAAGAACTGGGCAAGATCATCAACTACCTTGACCAAAGCAGTCGCGATGCTGTGATGTTTACGAAATAATCACTGAAGCATATTAATAAATGTATTTTGGTCAACAAATCCCTGTATTTGTTTTTTTCATAAATTTCATAAACCTTGGATAATAAAGGTGTATTAGATATAGCTCTTTAGTCATTACAATCAATGACATTCTTTGCTTTGGCAAATAGTGTAACCAGAGCAGTCTTTCAAGTCATAGTAAAAACCGATCTAGTGTTGCAATCATTTACTACTATTTTAACTGAAGTAATAAGTAGTGGCAAGATACGTTTGAATAAAGAAGGGCAAATTTGATCGCCACCCATTGCATTGGAACTTATTTTAGAAATGGCATCGACTACGTAAAAATGAAACAAATTTTCACCACTATCATATTGTGAAAAAAAGTTTTATCCGGCATTGGTAAAGAAACCGAAGTCTTAGGAATAGTTGTAAAATGAAGATTAATGTCGTCAACTCTTTTTACTGCCAATTCCTATATCATTCAGTAAATTCAATAGTTTTTTTATTGGCATCTTAGGTGCTCCTAAAATTCAAGTTTATTCTCTCCACGTGCATAGATAATAACTCGTTTAGACTTTAAGTATTGAATATGTTGCTCAGTGGTTGCTGTACACGAAATATTTATACAAGTTAATATGGGATTTAGGTAACACTAAGGCCCGATTCTATGAACAACGATAAATAAAAAAAAATCCGAGAGTAACGATTAATCAGCAACCGGCGATTTTTTTGTCGATTTTATCAACGATGATATATTATAATTTTCGCTTGGTTTTATTGTAGTTTTACTGCAGTTTTTGTATACGTGGTAACACTTTTTTGTGACGTATACTAAAATTTTATTTGATTTCTATGGTTTTTACTCGAATTTGTTGTTGTTCATATTTATGAAATGTCAATTATTTTTTTTTTTATATAGAGAAATTAAAATTAAATTGAATATTTTGTGCAAATACCGTTTATTTTATTTAATTTTTACTATTTTATAATTACAAATGAAATATGTTAGTTATAATATGTGAATATTATCGTATTCTTTAAACGTCAAAAATGTTTTATCCTCTGATTTATACACCAAAAACTGCGAGTAAATCACAGGATAGAAAAAAATCACCCGTTTAATCGTCGGTTTTATAGTCGTTTATAGAAAGCAAACAACGATAAATCTGAGGATTACTTGCGTTCATAGAATCGGGCCTAAATTTGACGATGGTTTTCTTCCAACAGTAAGGTTTTCTTCTTGTCGGTCTAAATTGTTTGAGTTGAAATTAGTAGAGTAAGTTTCATTTGGGATATATGGATCAACCTCAGAATTTTGGATATTAGATAAAAAGTTCCCAAATTGTTCCAGCTCATTTCTAAATTTATTCATCGTTTCGTCGATTTTGCAAGGTGTTTATCACATTTACATGCTCTTGATTGTTTTAAATATTGAAGGACTTGGTCATTTTGGCCAATCAATTTGTTAATTTTGACAAGCATGCTGCTACTGTATCGTCGGAGATACAACTAAGAATGTTATGATCTACAGAGTTGTTTACAATAGATTTACGATCTTCAATTTTTTTTACAATTAGCACATAATCAGACAACTTGTTGGTTGGCTATATCATCAAATAAATTATATAAACAATATTTTTTAATATTAAGAATTAATTTAGATTTGTTTGGAAGAAATAGATAGCAAATGAGTCAATTCGCGAGAGGACTTATTTGAAAAAGTCATGTTCCACAAATACTTATTTCATGTCGAATAGGGACTTTTCTAATCGTATACTTATTTAAAATTTAGTTGTGTAGACATACTTATTCAAATAAGTCACTTACCGATTTTATTTACATAATTAAATCATAATGAAATAATTTAGGGGAGTAGAACTTTCCAAAAGTGGATATATAATGCGGTAAATCACTGAAAAATTATTAAACTAGTTGTAACAAAAATGTCAACCTACATAAATATATTTTACAGATAACTGAGTCATATTTTTTACTTATCTATATCGTCTTATTGTAATTTCCTCTCATCTCGTGCATCCCGCAAACTCCCTAATTCACTGCAAAGTGAACGAATTACGGTTGTCACTAAACACCAATTTCCATAATAAACTTTATTTTAAGCTTGATGTTGTTTCATGATATCCCTAAAATATGCTACTACTGGTGTATAGATAAATTAAAATCAGAGGCTCATAAAAACTTTTGTGGATATTATTAGTTCAGCATAAATTACTATAACAAGTAGCACTTTATATTAAGGATCTGCAAAAAGGATAAGGACAAAAAAAAAGGAATCGGGAATAAAATTTGTAATGTTTTTTTACATCAGTCGCTCTTTTCATAAAATGCCCAGAATATAAAATATGGCAGAACGGAGGAATAGACATAAAAAATATTTTGGATGAAAAAGGGTGGCAAAATTAAAAATCAAAAATTTACAAAAATCTTAAATTTGCAGTAATTTGCGTTGTTGTTTGGCAAAGCTGTTTACCGAGTGATACATTTTTAAGTCTTCTGCACATCTGACTAAATTTGAAGCTATGTCAATTTTTGGCGATATCTCAAATATTAAAATATATGACAAGAAATCTCAAGAATATTTGGCACTGATACCGCACAAAATAGTAAGTAGGCATTTCTCAAACAAGAAGGCTATTTTAAGAAATGGTCGTAAATTGTGTTATTGCGATCAAATGACTTTAAACTTTATCCCTTGCATTTTGGGAAATAAACGGGCGCAAAAATCAACTAAAATATTGGCGGAAGACTTATTTATTTAAATAAAAAATGCACGTTTTTCTGCGGAACTTTTTTCTACGAGAATATCAGTTTTAGTGAATTCACTGAATTGTGAATTCACAATTTTATAGAACTTCAAATACGGGAAAAATTGGGCTCAAAACCCTGTTACGGAATTTTTAAGCCACAAAAGATCGTTATACATTTTTATTTTGTTTCCAAGGAATCGGTAAATTTAACGTTGAAGCCACTGCTTAAAAATCGGGCCCTAAGATCACTTTCAATGAAAGGCAAGGATTTTTAACAAAGTGCCAGTTCACTGGTTGTCAAATTTGGGTGACAAACCATAGATATTTTTACTGACAGGTTCAAAAAGTATTCTGTACCAGAAGCTGAACGCTATATAAATCACAGGATCCTTTAGTTTAAAGTTATTTTGCTTCTGTCATGCAACCATAGAACACCAAAATCTGCAATTAAATTTTGCTTTCTACACAATATATAAGATTGGTGTATTTTTAATTTATCGAGTGGTAACGCTGGATATAAACTTATTGTATTCAATAAGCAGTTAACATATTTCGATTCAACTTCAACGGGAAACCCCACCAGAAAAATAGGGGTTAGTTTTCAATTATCAAAAATCTGCGGTAAATAAATTATTTATGGTGATAATTTTTACTCTACGAAAAGCAAGTGTTTGAATTAAATTCACAGCATAATGATCCACATGCATTAGCTTAACGTTAATTACACATATAGTTAATGGAATTATGGTTTAATATTAAAAAACTGTAATTTGTAATTAATTTATTTTTTAATTATTTTGTATGCACTAAACCAAAAAAAATGTTTTTTTTTTTGTATTTATTTTTATTATGCTTGTAGAAATTCAAACGGAAGTCAAGACGGCGATGATAATGAAGAACAACACGATGATGAAAGCTTAAGCAGGTCGGCTTCTGAAAATAGTGTCGCGCAGGCGCGAAATGGGCTTAACAATAATAATGGGTACTTTTTGGTTTTTATTTAAAAAAAAAAAAATTGTTTTTCCTTCAATTAATATAATTTGTTGTTTAGTAAATATTTTCTTTTATTAATTTATTGTCTGCTTAATTTTTTTTAACGTTACTTTATATCAGCATGATAATGTTAATATTGATTAACTTTTGTTTAATTTTATGTCGTATCATTTTTAAAATACATAACCAATTTTTTTTTTTAATATCACCAATGTATTCTATTTTAAATGTATATTTGATGTACATATTTATGTTCGTTTGTTTTTATTTATATTTTTACAGTTTTTCGGCGAGTCCAGAAAGTGGGCTAGGCACATCTAATACATCAATACCGGGATCTGTGCATGGCAGTGGTAGTGTGAATGAACAAATTAATGGATATGAAATTGAACCTCTACAACCGCTTGGGACTTGCAAAGCTCTATATCCATTTGAAGGTGAGTTTTTTTTTATTTTATTTCGGTATCTTTAAAAAGAATCGAACTAGAATCGATATTTTAATGTTTTATGGCCAAAAAAAATTAATTCGTACTCTACGCTACTATCTTCTTTTAAATGCCAACATTCATTTCCATTACTTTTTCGTCAGGTTACAATATTTGCAAAGTATTTAGAGGAAAGACAAGATATTCAAAATCCCCCACTTCTTTAACTGTATAGATACCACTATTACGATCCGCTGTGAACATATATCATCTTTTATTTTTGACTCGTTGGTTTTCATATTAACGGAAGCGGATAATTCTACTCCAGCAATATACATATTTAACCACTTCCAGTAATTGGTAAACAATTTTTTATTATGTTTGATTTCGTTTTCGTTTGAAAAATCTTACTAGTCTAAAGTAATTTAAAATCCGGATATATTAGTGGCAAAATTCCAGAATACAAGTCGAATTTGCAAAGTAGAAAATCAGGTTTATTGTTTTTGTTTTCCATTTAATATTATTTAAATGTATTACGATTTTGTTTTATTTCTTTGTTACGTTTTGATTGCCATCAGCGTCTAAGAATCATTATGTTCAAGTTTAAATAAAAAAATAATTTTCGTACATTGAAATATTTATTTTGTACACGTGATTTGCCTAATTCTCATTAATAGAATTAATTTAAATTTCAATAGTTTAACTGGAAAAAAAATTAAGTAGTGACCCACTTCTGCGCTTTCTAGAATTTTGATAAGTTAGGTTATAGATCAAACTAACTAGTTTCACAAATATTCCTAATCATTAATAGTCTAAATTTATCTTCAAGTCATCGATTATTCCAGTTAAGTTTACCAAACTTAAGATATGTAACTTCACTCTAAAAAACCTCACATTAATGTCAATTTTCAGGAGAGGCGATTTAAGTCTTTCGGTTTTGATTTAATTATTTCTTGGTTGCAACTATAACTTTTGCATTTAAAGTATCAGGTTGCAGTACGTTTTACCTGAAAAATTGCTGATATGTAAAGTCGATCTTGAGGATTTCAAATCCACCATAGTCTTAAACTATGACAAGATCATTTGTAATTTGTAATTTGCGCACGGAAGCTTCGCTAAATTTACAAACATTTTTTCGGGTACTAGGTGACAGTGCGTAAAAATGCGCATTACATCCGGTTCCGATTTTAACACCATCCCGCCATAACCCAGCACTTACGATATAGGAAAAAAATTGTAAACGTTACTTACTCGAGCTCGGCGCATAAACGACGGAGCTGTTGGCGAAATGGAAGATGGGACTGAATTTGAACCAGAAGATAAGTCACCGTTAAATTTATATATGAATGTAAAAATCATTAATTTTTTACTTATACCTATCAGCATATTTTCTTTTAAACCCAATTTTAATGCCTTTAACTTGAAATGACAACTAAAACGAAAATCGATCTCAATAAAAAACATCGATCTGTTGAAAAACAGTCTCAATAGGAAAACATGGTGTTAAATAGCAGAACTAATAAATAATTTTGAAAAGTCGGCAATTCAATCATTTACGTTGCTTTGTTAGCATATTTACGATTATTTGGCGATTTGATTTAAGTTGCATTTCCAAGATCTTTGGAAAAACCAGCCATGTTATTTCAACACATTAACAATATGACCAATAAAGCTAACGCAATAATGGGATTTTGGTTTAGACCCTTTAGATATTTTAAGGATGTGGATACTATAAAACCGGATATTATAATTCAGTTCGTTCATAAACTTGCTTTATAATTATAATTATTATCAAAATTGGAATTTTAATATTGTAACCGCCTTTTTCTTCTTCGACGTTTTCATAAAACGATTTACGGTACTCATAACCCTTTAACGTCGCGTTTTGCAATTTTATTAACTTTTCTGCTGTTTATGATTATTTGGTTGGATTTGAAGAATGCGATAATAACTCATTTTCCGAGGAGTTGCCAAATTTCGAAATTCACCCTAACCCGATACTGGTTCTCAACGACTTTTATGGCACTATAAATCGATCGTATGACATTCCTCTCGATTGTTGAAATAATTTTGCAGTCGTTGGAGGGTTCGGGTTCAGCTTTCGCTTCCATAGGCTAGCCGATTGTGTTAGTGTTTTATAAAGCGCAAATTTATATGGCTGTGATAGATGTTTTGATCGCAGACGTTTTTAACCAGCTACAGTTCGAGCTTTTATATCTGCCTTTAAATCGTTTTTCGATGTTATAATTGACCCGTGGTATTTTAAAGTTATCCAAACAACTGTAGGCATCTTCATCAGTTCCGAAATTTGCAACCGATGTTACAATATTTTAAAACGTTCAGGTAATGTTCATACGATTACTATTCTACAACTTAAGTTAAGCTCAAAATGTAGTTAATTTTCATATAGAGATGATTTTCTCTGCGATGCCAAAACATATAAGCATGGATCAAAGATTTCGGAGATTGATGCTACCATATTCTTGTTGGAAATCGATTTTTAGTATCTCTTGGTGGTCGTCTTCTGATGGTCGTTTGTGCTGTTGCCATTTTGGTATTCTGTAACAACGGTCCCGTGAATCTGTGTATTAATGCATCGACATTTCAGGGCACGTCATTTCTTGCTTATCAATCAAAAGTTGATGCAGTTATATTTTAAAATAACAAGTACATATATAAGCACTGTTCATGTCGGCACCTCTAAAACCGAACGTTGTGGAGCGTCTCCTACCGAGTGCATGAATGTTTGCAATTGTTATATTAAATTGTCTGATACGAATTCGAAATGTGCAAAATCTCATATTAATTGGGCAGAAGATCTCCAGCAAAAGTAATAAAATGTTAATATGCGTGGCGATGTATAAGAAAATCGATGCGAAATTCTTCTACATGATTGGCAATGATTTCCAAGCAACATGGCGAGTAGATTGTGCCATTAAATAATTGTTGCCAAACTCGTAGCATTTGTTCTCCACGTTAGGAAAGCGGCTAATGCAGGTGTCGGTCTTGAATAAAGCGGCTCGTTATGAAATTTGTGCTATCGTACATTCTATCTTTAGATTGCGCCTTAGTGTCGATCAAGTGATAAAATCAAATAAGTTTTTACACATTCGTTCATCGTCTCCTACGGTTTTCATGCTCGTACGATAAAATTAGTTATGGCATCTTTTCTATCCACTGTTAAAAGTTGCTAAATAATATTAAATTATGTGTCCATACTAATAATTTCCCCACTTTAAACTCTCCAAAATTTATTGTTTTCGCACCCTAGACACAAACCAATTCTACAACATTTTGTCCGAAATTATAAATTACTTAATTATTTCTTTTAGCCACAAGTGAAGGTAGTATCCCAATGGACGAAGGTGAAGAACTTCAAATAATCGAATTAGACCAAGGTGATGGATGGACACGGGTACGTCGATTAAACGGACCAAATGGATGGGAAGAAGGTTTTGTTCCAACCACATATATTGAATCAACATTATTTGCTTAATTTAATTTTAAAAAAAAATATTTAAATTAAATCAAATTTAAAAAAAAAAAATGTGTAATATAAACTAAAAAATTTCCAATAACAAAATCAAACAGAAAAAAATAACTCATATATTCCAAGAGTTATCGATTTATAATATGTAGACGGACATATTATTTAATTATTTATCTTTAAATGAATAATTTAAATAAAAATTAAATATATAAATACATATTTATTTATATAATTAAATCCTCCTCCCCCAAAATTGATATAAAATAGCAACACATAAAACTGAAATTTATATAAATATATACAACAAAATTTTCAATAATTATTAATGAAACAAAAAAAATATTTTTAATAAATAAAAGCTTAGTTGTAAATCTAATTACTCGTAACTTTTTTTTTTTTGATCGTTTCTCGTATTCGATGAAATTCCAAGCACATAAACATAAAATAGGACTATTACAGTTTAAGCGCGATTCGAATCCAACCGATGCATTTGAATATTTATGTAATGGGTGACCGAAGATGAAGAAGATGATTAAAATGAGAGGTTTTTACACTTATATTTATATTTATCGTGATGTTTTTTTTTTATTTTTATTTTTTATTTTGTATTTTGATTTTGGATCGCCAAATGACTGATTTATATAATAAATAAAAGTGAATACAACATAAATATATTCTAATAAAAAAAATTTACAATTATTACTTTCTTCCTTGTATAGTCGTATTTAAAAATATTTGTGTAAGGTACATTTTTAATAGAATGTCGCAAATGTTTAAAAATAATCAATTTTAAATTAATTAAGGTAACTTTTTATTTTAATAAATATTTATGTTAAATTCTTTTTCTAGGAAAAAATACAGCTATTTCAATTTGATACAAAATTAATTCAGCACCAAAATATTGATTGGACAATTTTTGTGGAAATTCAAAATTTAAATAAAAACTTGTAATTATTATAATAATTAATTAATAGGATGACTCCTGGACACTATCAATTAAAGTTCTAAATAACTCTGTTGGTATATTAATTACTTCACGCTTAACTATGCAATTCTAAATTTCCTTTTCGATCCTTCCCACAATACAATGTATTTTCGTTTTAAGACTAAGACTTTACTTCACGCTTAACTATGCAATTCTAAATTTCCTTTTCGATCCTTCCCACAATACAATGTATTTTCGTTTTAAGATAAGTCCAAACTTCGTGGGTATATTTTTCTCGATATGTTGCTCATTTTTCAGTTTTATTTTATTGCCAATCCGGCCTTTTTACTTTTTGAATAATTTTTACTGCTTCTTATATAGTTGAAATTTCGAACAAGAAAGATAACCCGCAAATTGAAGTTTAGTGATTGAATCGCTCAAAAAACCACACATAGTTAGACATATTAACGAGCTTACTCGAGCGGAGCCAAATCATTTGCGATAAATGTTTTTTAGTACTTCACGGCTTCTATCCAAGTACTCCATCTCGGAATGATTGGCTTTGAGGAAAGCTCTAAGCCCGGTTCGATTTATGACAGTTGGAAGGCTTAAAGGAGAATTTTTTTAGTAAGATTTTATAGTAAACATTTTCAGGTAGAAAACAAATGACAGTCCCAAAATACATAAAATATAAAATGAAAAAATGCAAACTGTAAATTTTATATGTTAAAAAATGCAAGGGAATATCGATTCTTACTTGAAGTATACGACTAAAAGAATAGAGGTTCTCTCAATCTATTATTTTCAGTTATGAATGATTTTTTAGAAATTTTATACGTTTTTATGCCAAGTTCTTTTAACTTACTGTGAATCGTCGGCTAGCTTACGAAACTCGGTACTGACGTTAGGCTTATTATTTTTGAAGAATTAAGTCTTCTTTATTGAAGATTAATCTTTTTGTGTCAATTCTTCCGGGAATTGTAAGAGTACCATTAGGATCCACTTAGCTTTTTTTGGGAAAGTAGGGTTTGTCGGTCCTACTTTGCTCAATGCAAACCAAACTAAATGGAACCTATTTTGTAATATTGTATGCAATCTCTTCTCCAAAGTGTTTTGCAAGTCGCTCATGGCAGCTTCTAATTTTTTTTCGGGAAAAATTGTGGCTTGGCTGGCCAAAAATAAATATTTTGCAGGTTTATCGTTTAAACTGGGAAAATACAATTTTAAAGCAGAAACATCCTGCAAAATTCTTTCAGTTGGAATCTTTGCCAGCCTGTGAGTTTTAGAAAATCATAGTAATTTTTTGTACATTGAAGATTCTTCTCAAAATTGTCAAATCGTTCTGCAAAATCGATACTATATTCAGTAAAGCAACATTTGTTCGAGTATTGCGTTTTTATGCTTGGAAGTATGCATTTTTTTAGAAATATGAGCATCTTTTTCGTTGCTGTAAATACAGTTGAAGTATTTTGCTTCCAAATTAACTAAAAATTTTGTTTCAAGTTGTAATAGCTGTATGTTCCCTAAATAAATGAATTTAAAATATTAATCGAAATTAAAAGTGAAATAATTATATTACGTTAATTTATAAAATTCAAAAAAATTGGTTATTTATAATATTTTAAAACATTTTTGTGCGTCCATGCGTCAAATTAAGCTTGGACAAATATTTTTGAATATGACTATATATAATATATGTATATATATATATATATATATATATATATATATATATATATATATATATATATATATATATATATATATATATATATATATATATATATATATATATATATATATATATATCCATGTACATAAATATGTGCTCAATATATACTTATATGATTATATAAACAATTTCTTGTAGATTATTAGTCCTTGAAAAAAAAAACAAATATATATTCTTATATTATATATATTTATATCGTCCACAATCTTTATAATTAAATATAAATAATAATAATAAATTGTTAAAAATATTTTTTTTTTTTGTTTTGTCGTAGTATTATTTTTTTATTAATAAATTACCAATTAATTATTTTTGGATCGCGCATTTATTATATATTAAAAATAAAAATACACAACAGCAAAATTAATAATAAATGAAAATTAAAAAAAAAAAATGCTGAAAATCAAATTAAATAAAAAAACCATAATACTATAAAATAATAAATAAAACCAACCTTAGAAGTATATTTATTTGTTAAAAAAAATATGAAAACCAATATTATAATAAATAAATGAAATTTAGTGGAATTTTAATTTTATAAAATTATATAAAAATATATTATATATATAAAAATTAAATAAATAAAAAATTATAAGCATTTTTTTTTATTGTATCATTGATCATCTTGCTTTTTGTTTTGTTATTTATGATATCCATTTATATTCACAAATAATATAAAATACAATTTTTTTATTTTATTATTTTAAAAATTAATAATAAATATAAAAAAAAACATTACACAATAATAAAGAAAAAATACGAAGTAAAAATTAATTATACAACATGTTTTAATAATCATACAGTTTAAAAACGTTAATGGAGTATTTAAAATTAAATTTTTAATTGGTTTATTATATATAATACGTATGCGTACAGGGTGACAACTTAAGTCGGAATGGTTTCACATAATACTACTCAAAGGTAATACTGATTTAATGATTTAAACATTCCACCACCGTTGTCTTGATAGTTTCAAATGTTGGATAAGATGATTTGAAAGTTTGATCCATCGTGTAGGAGGAAGAGACCATCGGGTAGGTGGTCGATTTTGCTCTTTCATCAATACTAGATCTCCTATTTTAAAGTTTCGGGTTTTGGTATGCCATATATACAATTTATTTAATGATGTGACGTACTCTTGAGACCATTGTTTTCAAAATCTTGAAGATCGGCTTCAGATAACATTGTTAGTGGTTGAAATATTAAAAAATGAGTGTTAAGAGACTCAATTTCTCCTCTTGGACATCTTCCAGTGGTCTAGATTTAAGTAAAGCTTCAATCTGGTGGCCTATTATGAAATTTTTCCGACATCGTAAATTCCGTCTCGCGCCGGATATTCATATTATGAAACTAAAAAAAAATCAGATCCGCCTCGGATATTGCTATTATGAAATAAAAATTTATTTTTTAGTTTTTTATAATTTAAAAATTTAATTATTTAAAATATAAGTTAATATCTTTTTCCAATCCCATTGAATAATTCGATCATAAATTATTTAGAAATGACATTCATTACTCACGGCACATGAATATTATGCAAAAACACTCATGGTATACAGAAATCATGAGTTTGTAATATAAAAAACAGTTTGTAATGTTTTATAAGTAGGCTATGAATTTTTGTTTATTGAAAATTGACATTTAGTGTTAATTTATTCAATCGCAATAATTTCAAATCTTATTTTAAATTGCCTCTAAAATATGGATTATGACTCGGAAATGGATCAAATTTGTACACCACCGACATTCGACTAAAAGCAACAGATACATGCTTAGATTTGTTACCTCAAAAAGAAATATGAAAACACTTATAGAGTTTTCATGGAGTGGGATCAAAAACAAATAACATCTTTTCCAGAAAATATTTTAATATCATATTTTGTTGAATTGGGAGATAAATATAATGCTTCATCATTATGGGCTACATACTCAATGTTTCGCAGTACTCTGAATATTAGGAAAAGTGTGACTATTGCAAATTGAGAGCATTTCTAAAAAAGAAATCGAATGGATATCAAGTCAAGAAAGCAAACTTTTAGAACGGGTGAAGATAAAAAGTTTATTTAAGAAGCTCCTGATGGTATATATATTGCAACAAAATTAAGTAAACTATAATTAGAAATATTTTTATCGAAACAATGTCAGAATTATAATGAATTCGAAATTTTAGGTTGCAATGCTTATGGGAGCATGTCTCGCAAATGAATTACATGCAATGGTCAACGATGACTTGCAAGACCTCGGATCAGCGTATTTGGTAATCATTCCAAAAACAAAAACTATTGTATTAGAAAATTCACGATAACAGACAAGTACTATACATTAGTAAAAAAAATATGCCATGCTCAAGCCAACTAATATTAATTCAAAATCATTTTTCTTAAATTACAAGAAAGGTAAATGTACATCCCAAAATATTGGAATAAATAAATTTGGCAGTATGGGAAAAGATATTGCAAAGTATTTGAGACTCCCTCATCCCCATGAATACACTGGCCACAGTTTTCGACGGTCATCCGCTAACATTTTGGTCGATGCAAATATAAATGTTGACTCAAAACCCACATTTACTGTCAATAACTGCAAATTCACATAAATCTATTCACATAAATTCGACTAAGAATGATGCTTAAAATTTATTCATATTAGAAATATTTTACGACGGTGTCGTATTTTCCGACTTATTTCATAATAGACCTCCTGCTTGATCGTTGTTAGGAACTCTTTATAAGTCAAACGTGTCGCTGCAATAACTAGTTATAGATGACGTTTGCAGGATTTAACTGTTACATCCCACAATTTAACAAAGGTAGGAGTAGCGGGAAGTATAAAATGCCAAGTGATACGATGATTGGAACACCAGGCTTAAATTTTACTTTGTTAAATCTCGTTGAGGTATAGTTCGTAAAATTCCTGTAGTTGATGTTTGGCTTCTATAAGGTTAGAACCATTATCACAATGGATGTGATCCGGTATTCTTCTTACAGTACAGAATCTTTTTAGTGCGGCAACAAATGCGTCGGATGATATATCGGTTGCTATTTCAATTGAAGTAGCCTTTCTGGCCATGCATACGAAAATTACTAAGCATGCCTTAAAAAGCTTTGCTCCACGCAAATTTGTTGTAAAAAAGGTCCAACGAAATCAGTTCCCACTTCAATGAAAGGTCGAACTGAAGGATCGTCGGAACTAAAGCGTTGGCAGACAAAACATATGAATTATTTTTCGAATTACATGTTTACTTCTTTGAATAGCAAATCGTTGTCGTAGTATAATGCTTATCATCTTAGGTCCAGCGTGCAAGTTTGGGTTGGCACTTCCTATAGTATAGTGGGGCGGTATCCATATTTTCTTTTGTTGATTTTTTTAACAGGGAAGTTTTTTAAGGATGCGAGTTGTCTGTCCAGTGATCCATTTTTGTTTTGTCACCTCCTACAAACAGCAAAGGAGGCTGTGATGGAGTTCCAGAGATAACCGGAAGGAGTTCCGGAGATAACCTGCTCGTTTAGACGTCTTGTATGGGAGTATGCTCTAACCACAGGGGCTAATGTGTTTCTATACCATAATAGAATGTAAGAAGAAAGAACTTCGGCCCACAAGGACTGAGATCGCTGTTAACTTGATAAGTCTCTCATTGTAAAAGCCTATTGGTCATAACGGGATCGCACATTGAGAACAGTTGCTTAGACAGGTTTGGGAAAGCACTGATATAAAATCTTACCACTCGTTGGTAGTGATACTAAGGAGTCCGGTTGATGAGATTCTAAAGGAGTATCATGGCGGGATAAGTAGAGGTCGCCTGGGTATCAACAAGCCACTAGAAATGCAATGGGTTTTCTGGTAGAGTTGTAGATAACCGGTTGTGGAGCATTTTCAAAAATGTGACCAATGTGCGAATAATCAAAAGCCGGGGAGCCGTGCAACCGTATAATGTCGGAGCACAACGATAAAAACTATAACGATGTTTTTAATAGCTTATCGATCGCCGGTGCATGATATAACGAGAATCTATACGATTACCAGGATCTCTTCACATTTAAAGTGTCGTGGTTGGCACTACGATCCATAAGAGCCAAAGGTGGTCAACAATATTGTTTATCTGTCATAATGCATCCAAGGTAACTATGATTAGTAAATACTATGTTGACCACCTTTGCCATAGTTTAAAAAAAAATCGGTAGGTGTCAGCCATTTCGTTATGGTTTCACAAGCGGCAACGAAAAAAAAAATATGACCAAAATTAAAATCTGCGTTGGAAGGACCCCACACTGTTTTGACCAGGATGAAAGATATAGTTTATAGCTTTAAAGAGAGCTACGAGGTAAACCTAAAGTGGTGCATCTACATCGATTGGGGTGTTACCGAAGACAACCATAATATTTATTTACAATCCAATGAAACCAACCTGGAAAAGGCATAAACGCAACACGTTGGTGTTTAACAAGCTGAATCATTTAGAAATAAAAAATAAAATAAAACAAAATTTATAGAATGAAAAAATTTACTAAAAGTAAATCTAAGCAGTTTTGAAAAAAATTTCGGCAATTCTAGGATCGCTTTCCAACTCTTTATAGCAGCTCGCAAATTCTTCCTGCACTCGATTAGTTTTTGAATCTTTAATTACATTTATACTATATTTAGCTGAATCTTTTGATTTGATTTCATCCAAAATTTTGATTGCATATCTAGTTCCTGGTCGTAATACAAACGATTCACCAAAGCTTACAATTATCTCACAAGTCGAGTTTGGTTCTACTTGCATATTAACCATTTGGGTAGTTATTTTTGTAGAAGGTGGCGTCCATTGTAATAATTCAACATATGTACCTGCCGGTGATGTAAATCTTAAACCAGAAATTACTAGTTTTTCACTAGTTTCAAACTTTTGAATTAGTTTTGAATAGCATGCCGATTCAACCATAATTGTATTTGCATTATTGGTTGAACATACATGGCGCGCTGTGCAATTCCGCCTTCCACTCTGTTCTGACTTGAAAAATGCCACATAATCCAAATCCGTAAATAAATAATCACTATTTTCTAAGCAATCATTTAGCTCCGCCAACATCATAATCGGGAATCTTATCATTCGTATTAAACCATCAAACTTCACGCGTCGATCCGGTAACGGTATACCATAAATTTTACAGTGATTATTCATCCATTTAATTAGCGCATTAAATAGATCAACTTCTTTAACGGGGCTACCGGAGGTTCCCATAAAATCCATATTTAAAATCGATTTCATTACCACCGGTTGAATCGTATTGAAATGATCCAATTTTATGATTTCTGGTACTAATGGACTAATAACTTTAGAAATCCAATTACGTAACAATGGATAATTTTCGGTTTCACAAAATTCATAAACTTTAAGTTTTTCAATTACCGTTAACCTGTTGCTAATAAGATATGCGATCACCATATTTTCTAATTTTGGAATCTTATATTTGACTGACAACTCGAGAAGCCCCATTACATTATCTTTCGTTATAGCACACTTATCGGTATAAATAAATCGAATAAATTCGTAGAAGGCTTTATACGTATGGTTTTGTATAGGAATCATTTTTTGAATTCCTTGATTTGCCTTGAGTTCCGATTCATATACAACACTTCGGGCCATCAACAATAAACTATGCCCATGTATCACTTGATCATCACATGTAAATACAATATCAGCCAACAATTCATTGTTAAATAGTTGCACTATTATATCACTAAGTTTTAACACTGGAGAATTATTTATTGTATCCATTTTTGTAAAACCTTACGATTATAATGAAAGTTTTATTTTATTTCGGTTCAACTTGAACCCAACGTATGTTTAATCATACGCCGAACGCAATTTTATTTATATTGTATTTTTTTTTAGAAAAAGTATTTTTTATGTGCAATGCAGCAATGCCTATATATATACTGGCCATGTAATTGAAAAAAAGTTAAATGAGTAAATATATGTGAAGGAGTAGAAAGCTTCTCGCTTATGTGAAACTACATAAAAATGCAAACCCAAGTATGTTTACCGGTTTCGACGAAACCGGTTTTGTTGGTAAAGGGAAAAAGAATGAAGAATGAGTCCGATATCATGAGACCAAGTGTAATTTATAACGGTAAATTTTGGATTAACCTTTGTTGTTATTTAGTCATATTTTTATTTATTAATATATCTAGTTATATTGTAAAACCATGACCATCGGTAATAAAAGCCGAATTAATCCAATACGTTCGTTGTACAAATTCTAGATTTGTTAAAATATAAGTGAGAATAAAAACTATGAAGGAAAATTAGATTTATATTAGGGTAAGTTATTTATTGAAATTGTCATAGTAACGAAAAAATTTTTGTTTTATGGTTTTGAATGGTACTAACTCCACACCAATACTTTATAGTGGTATTTTATTTGCCAAATTACACTAACAATGCCTTATACCCAATTCCAATTTGGAAATAATCGAGCGGGTGGCTCAGTGGTTAGCGCTGTGGCGCTTGGAGCGGGAGGTACTGAGTTTGAATCCCAACAGGGGCAGGATGCAAAAAGGAAATTTTTCTCACAAGATTACGATCGGTGATATTGATAAACACAACTATGACCCCCTATTGGTGTGCAGAACTCTTGGACCGATCCCTCTTCCATGTCATTGTGGTACAGGATGACATGGAGCTGGATGCGTAGATGATATACTTGTGTGCATGGGTCAAATAAGTATTGATTAAGTTAGCCTTTAAGGAACCTAAGTTCACTGGTTTGATCAATACTTAAAAAAAAAAAATTCAACCAATAAAGGAGGCGGATTTTTCGATTAGTTCGAGGTTTTGCCATCAGATGCTGTGTGTCTGGGATAAAAATTTACAAAAGTGCCAAAACAGTATAGAAATCAAAAAAGTAAAGTTTGTAAACCCAAATATCATTTAATTAAAAGAAATATGGTAAATATTATTGTTGTGCAACTAGAAATCAGTGGATTGTGGCACTTTGAATTGGTAAACCAATATCGCATTCGACTGCATTATGGTTTACACTTCTCTCAAAGTGATTGTGAAAATCAAATAAATATACAGGAGGTACGAATGATTTTAACAATTTATTTTTATTTCAATGTATAAACAAATAATATTTAAAATTATAGAGCAGAGTAATTTATTAAAGCCAGACACAATATCCAGGAAAAATTACCAGTTCGGGGCCACCAGCCAAAAATATATAATCATCGCTTTTCAAAAATTATCCTACAGGATCATTTTGGCTTCTACAGATAATTCAATCAATATAAATCAATATTAGAACCAAAACAAAACAGTCCATCAGTAGATATGTCAGTGATTCCTAATTTATCTACAGTGGTACTCGATCAAGTAAAGGCAAAATTAAGTTTTTTCTATGTGAATATAAAATTTAATATATTTATAGATCGATCCAGTTGAAACGACAACAATCATATACACTCATAAACAGAACATACCAAGCATTTCAGACGCGGAACTGCTTCAATGCAGTGGAATGGATAAAAATTTCTATATCTCTATGATTTGATTGTTATAGTTTTTGTTTAAGAGTTCCCGACTGATATATTCGTAACCTGCAATATGAACATTCAAATTAACCATAAATTGCCAATTCGGTATTTTGGTAACATTACCTGTCGATTAAAGTGGCTTTATTTCCACTGTATTGAGCGCCGACTTAGCTTACAATTATTGTTTTCCCAACTATGTTATTAGTCAAGTTTTCCATTGTATATATTTTATGAACGAAAAACTACATTAAAAATTTGTATTTGTATATTACTTAAAAGACTAGTATTAATATTACAAAGTAATAGATAACCATTATAAAACTATAAACTTAGCATTTTGACAAGTTTTGATTTGGAACAAGCTTTATTTTGAGAACATGTATTTAAATTAAAATAGACCTCTCTTTATTAACTCAACATAAAATAGGTTTATTAACAATTAATAAACAAAAACCATTTACATAACTATTATAAATTTATTAAATTCTTTTATTAATTTTAATTTTTTCACAACCGTATTGGATACGAGGTTTTCCTATGTAAAAGTTTGACATTTTGAATTTTATCCCATTCCTAAGAGGCACCAAACGGCAGACACATGAACTTAAAAATCGCACTATTCCAAACAAATAACTTATATTACTAGAAGGGAAATCGCGTCGAATTCATGTGACAATATGATATAGTTCGTAGAAAAATCATAGGTGTCATCTATGATTAGTTGAATGAAGTGTTTACATTTTTTTATCCACAGTTTTTTATATTCAACGAATTATTAACGAAACAAAAATTTAAAATCTAAAAAAAAATTTAAATTTTATAATCGGAATTGGAAATTATTGAAGTAAATGGGCTTATATTCATATATAATAATAAATAAATAAAACAAAATTTGTTTTTTTTTAATTATTTAAAAAAATAAGAAAAATTGTTTGACGCGCCATCTAGGATTTTTCTACGAACTAAAATTTAACAAAATCATGCTGTCGTTCGCATTTACTATGGAAATGTTCACGATTTCCCATATAGTAATATAAGTTATTTGATTCCAAGTGATTTGTTGGTATTGAAATTCAATTACAATTTTTTAGTTTCAGTGTTCGTTCCTAGATGTCATATAATTAATAATTTTTGTTCTAAATGTTGTCAAATTCTAAATTTTAATAATTTTAATAAAATTAATAAATTTTAATAACTTTTAATAACATTAATAACTTTTGTTTTTTTATTTAAAATTTAGCTTGAATTAAAATAAATTAATATCAATTTAAAATACACTACCAACATTTAAAAACAAAACTCGGGAATTGGTTGGTCATTTTATTTGACCAGGAATAGAATTCCAATTTAAGGAATTAAGCACGACTTTTATGCCCGGATTGATTCGCGAATCAAGGTGAAATTTGTATATTTTTCATTTTATTTTTCAACCAATTTGAACGCAGCAAAGCATAACGTTACTCATTGCGTATTGAGACAACGGAGAAACCTTGTCACGCAAAAGTATGACGTGTAAGCATATAGACAAGATGAAAATAGCTAGGAACGATATCAAAGCTAGGACAGCACAAAGAGTATGCTGACCCTCTAAAAGTAATTGGGCGAGCCTACTCCACTTAGAAAAAAAAAAAAAAGTTCGGCTATTTCATTCAGTATTACGACAATTATGGCGTTTAACGTTAACATACGGTAAATGGTCGGCAACCACTCATCTTCCATTTGCGAAAGCTATGGGCTATATGAAATCCGCTACAGCAGATACGACGTTTGTTAGGCTATAAAACATTTTAAAAATTTTGTCGAGTACCGCGAATTTATTCTATTCTCCGATCATAAACCATTAACGTTCGCACTCTGATTTTAAATTTAAATTAACTCTTAACATATAATGGTCACTAATTTGCTGCTCTAATATTTATTGGATTTGACATCAACATTAATATCCCCGAATATAAAATTATTTTTGTTATAGTTTATGATATTTTCCATCCATTCGTCAAATTTATTTAAGAAGACTGTTCTCGTTGTTTGAAATGATTTGTACTCCAAATATTCCAGTCGTATGATATCCTTTTATGATTTGTATTGCTAAAAACCAAATGCAATCCTTTTCACAGTTTGAAATTATTTTGAAATTTATGTTTTCTTTAATATACATAGCAACTCCACCTGTATATCGACTAAAAAAATTTATAGTTATCAATATGAAATTCAGAATCGTAAATTTTTTCAGTTGTTCTGGTTTCACTGAGTAATCTAAGGCTGGTTTATATACAATTTCTTGTAATTTTATGAAATTTGATGATGGACTTCGGATATTGGTGTATCTTGTTTGCGAAACTGCTATTGATAATTGATTTGGTTTCTTAGTATTTTTAGCTTGCGTTGATATACCGTGCAATTACTATCCCATGTAGCATGATTTCCATCAATATTTAGATTGAGTTTCTTATTTGTTTCAACGCAGTTGCTACATTTGGTTTCTGTGCTGTTACATTCAATATATTTGTGCTTTTCAGTACATTTTGGGCATGCTAGCTTACTAGTACACTTATCACCATGATGGGAATAACCATTACATTTGTAACATCTTGTTAAGCCAATGGACTCTACTACATGACATCTATCAAAATGTATATTTAGTTTTTCAGCCTCCATCATTTTCTTATAAGAAGTGGCATCAACTTCAATGATGGTATTATTATTTCGCTATTAGCCAAAAACAAATTTTGTTGCTTTAACGCTGATATTATTTCATCACTTTCTAGTTGTTCCGATATTCCCAATATCTCACTCTAGGCTTGAGCTCTGCAGGTAATTTAAATTTATATGTATATATAGGTTTTATAAATTTATTATTGAAAGTTCTAAGTGGTTCAGTGAAATATTGAAGTCAAAATACAAGATCGTTAATCCACAATGATGCAATGCTTTTGATTTGGAAAATTACAAAAATTTGTGACAAAAATCTATAGCTGTTAGTAAAAAATTAGCTGAACGTGCTCAAAAGTTTTTAAATCGTGAAATAAAAAATGCAAAAATTTGTTGAAAATGCGGCCTTAAATTGTACCAATTAAATGAAGTTGTAGTTTTGCCAAATCCAGCTGCAATACACTGTTCAACATCGTTGTACAGCAATCTAAGTCAATCGAAAAGAACAGGCTGTCAGAATCAGGTTATTGCCATAAACAACTGGAAAAAATTGTAAAGCTCACTTGTGAAAATGTTCTGCACGTTCCGGTTCCCGTGATAAAACCAATCGAGGAACATCAGACAGATTGTGATAAAAAGGATATTATCAGCAGCATTGTGGAAGCATTTGAATGCGGAGCTTCGACCAAAAGAATGTATATTAGCTGGAAAGGCCGGAAGACATAATGAATATGTGTGCATTATTCATCAGAATAACAATTTCTTCTGTCCAGTTATAACAAAAATTTTACGATGTGATTCTGTTATTAAGAATGAAAGAGAACTGTTAAAAAAAGTATCCTGTGAAAATTTGATGTAGGACTGCTGTGAAGATAAATGTGAAAAATGCAATGTGCTTGTGGAGAATTTTCTGAAAGAAATTAATGCCGTCGCAGAAGCTGCAGAGCTGAATGATGTAACATACAGCTATTGGAAGCCTGATGAGAAGACGTATAAATTGGAAAAAATTACATCTTTAATTGATGAAATCGTCGAAATTTTATCAAACTCAAAGTTTGGTCTTACAGCATTGCATAAACGCGATTATATCGTTAAACAACAATCTAATTACCTAAATCACGTAAAAAATAAGCTGCAAGTTGGGGAATATGTTGTGATTTTGGATTTTTCTGAGAATTATAAGTTTCATTATTATAAACGGCAAGCAACTTTATTCCTAATCGTAGCGTACTACTAATCATCAGCAGATGAATTGTGCATACTTTCCTATGCAGTAGTATCAGAAGAGGAAATACATGATGTAGTAGCTGTATACGGATTTCAAACTAAATTTATAAATTTTCTCAAAGAAAATAAGTCGGAATATCCAACCCCAAAAAAAAATTTTTTTTTTTTCGGATGGAGCTGTATCGCAGTTTAAGAACAAGAACAACTTTGCCAATATCAACTTCCATCAACATGATTCCACCATCGACTGCGAATGAAACTTCTTCGCCACAAGCCGGAAAGGGATTATCAAATGGTGTAGGAGGTACCATTTAGAGAATTTCTAGAACAGCTTCCTTGAGAAATATTGACGAGAGCCTTTTTAATACTGCAGAAGGGTTTTTTAAGTGGTGTAAAGATAAAAGCAACATAAAATCTATAAATTTCGGTTATGTAAGCAAACTAGAATATGCAGAAACCAAAACTAAACTAAATAAAAGATTTTCAAATGTTAACACAGTGAAGAATGCTCATCAAACTCATCAAGTAATTCCAAACTCTGACACAAATTTTATTAAAACTAAAATGTTCTCGAAGTCTTCCATTGTAACCTATTATAAAAATAATTGTTAAAGTATCATTTATTATTTTATTTTAAGTAAGGAAAAATTTGAAAAAAAAAAAAAAAAAATTGTTTAATTTTAAACGACATCTACTGGCCGATCTGTGTATGCCATGTATAGTTTTACTTTTATGCTTATTTAAGCATTGGGTTATTGGGTATAAGTGCTGTAAAAAGACATTTATTCTAATTTTTGTTGATATTAAGCCACTTTTAGTTCGAGAAAACTGAAATTTTTTTTTCAACTTTGAAGCCCTCTAGCGGCAAAAATAGGTTCACTTAAAACGTGATTTTAGGTTTGTTTGAAAGACTGAAATATTAGACTGAAATCCTCTATTAGGATTTTAATGATTTTAGTAGCTACTCCTTCTAGCCGATAAATTCAAAACCTACATATATCTCATTATTACATCTAAAATAACTGTACAATATCACAAAAAAATACACAGCAATTTAGCATGAATCCAGACCTTTCCTAAATGGTACAGCATTGTAAGTGCCAAAAATGAGTACAATATTGTAAGTGCCAAAAATGGTATGTCTAATAACAGGACACTCGGAGGTAAAGAAAAAAAATAAAGAAACACGAGTCCCATTATATTGAATGGGAAATACAAAAAAAAAAAAAAAACGAAATCTAGATTAATTTCGAAAAATGCTAAAAATCGTCTGTTTTATAATGGAATGACCCATATATATATAAATATATATATATATATATATATATATATATATATATATATATATATATATATATATATATGTATATATATATATATATATATATATATATATATATATATATATATATATATATATATATATATGTATATATATATGTATATATATATATATATATATATATATATATATATATATATATATATATATATTTATATATATATTTATATATATATGAATTAGTCAAGGTTCCAGCATTAGGGAAAGATTGTTTCTGCGATTTAGGTTCTCCATTCAGTAAATATTGTACAAAGCAATACAAACCCATTTTCCACCCCACCAAAAAAGAAAAATGTACTCGTTCACAACATTTTTGCTTTCTTTCCACATAACATTCCATACTTACAATTTACGACATATGTTTATGAGCGAATTGTAAAAGGATCACATGCTTAAAAGCTCCATCATTTTTTTTTATATTTTCCAAAAATTTTATTTTATTTTTCTTATTTTAAATTTTTACAATAAATAACATGAAAATGGATAAACGACGATGTATGCATATTTGTATTGTGTATAATTTATGTTTTGTGAACATAAAATTTAAAAAAAAAAATTAAAATTCTTATTACAAAATTTAACATATTTATACAGTATTTGAAATATAAAAATTTTATATTCGATTTTAGTTAATTTTATGTGGCATAAAAATTCTTTGAAAAAAAAATGTAAATTAAACATAAATTGGATTTTATACATATTTTTTATGGGAAATCATAAAGTGGGCACCAAATCATATCGTTCAACATATAGACTAGAGTAATGTCTGTATATTATTTTAGTTAGTTGCGAACATTTTAATTCATGAATGTGTAAATTTATATTTTGCCACGAGTACATTTAAATTTTCTAATTATTTCATAGTATATCCTGTGCTTTTGATAGAAAACGATATATGTTTTTGAATAAGAACCGGTATCGACCTGCATCGTGCAGACGGATCCTTGGCGTTACTCGGTGGCTTATCGTAATATCAAGCATTAAAACATAATAATGTAGTTGTAAAAACACTTTGCCAAAAACCCATAATTTTTTTTGTCTGAAAAAGCTGTTGAAATTTACTCACACAATTTTTCGTGTTAAAATTTTAACTATAATTTTAAAACTATTTAAATAATACTACAATTTTTCACTTCAGTTTTCGATTCTACTAAAACTGTCCTGAATCTGTTTTTTTTAAAGGTTTCGATCCCTGAATTAGTTTTTTAGCTTGCTTTTTTAATTGTTTTAGATTGCAGTTTAAACTAATAAAAGCTTCGACTCATAAAAAGCTTACAACAATTTGGTCACAAACGTATCATTTAAAATTGCTCAAACAATTAAGCTTTTCGTTTGCAGTTTTTGTTTTATAATTCTTTCCAAATAAAGAAGTTTAAGTTTTTAATAGCTCCTTGATTTTAAGTAAATTATAAGAGCTTTATTATAGAAAATTCCCTATTTTAAAGTTAATGCTTTTTCAAATGTGGTTGACAATTTAAAGTAAGCTTCTCGATACTTTATGTTGAATAAAACTTGTAAGACTTATGAATTATTAAATATAATTTTAACCTTCACTAAAAGCACATTGAACCTGCTTTTTACCTCTCACACGATTTACTTTATTATAATTTTGAAAGCTTTCGTTTTAACATTTCTTAAACAGTTAACGTCAAATACTGTCTCGAACTAATAATTTTTTTCACATTTTTCACAAAGATTCAGAAAGTAATGTAAATTTTAAAATTGTAACTATTAACATGTAAGCTATAGAGAATATATTGAGCAACTTTTAATGAGCAAATATGTTTAACTTTTAATCATTCGTGGAATAGCTCACTGCAATAAAAGTACAAAATCAGAGAAGAGATATCAGCCACCATAATTATTATTATAGTTTGGGTCAAAGAATACAAGCTTGCAGCACTTTACAATGATGTGTGAAAGGTAAATGTATCGGACTCAGACACATATATACATGAACTATGAAGCTTAATACTGACAATTTTCAGTTGTCAATCACCATACGACAATTTTCAGTTGTCAATCACCATAAAGCAACGACAAAATTACAGAGTTGTATCATTAAGGATTAGATGTTCAGGATACTGCCAATATTATCAAAAAGAACAGAACTAAAAGGGCTAAAGGCACTTGCGTCCTTGTAGGAAAGGGACTATCATTTTTCAAGTTTACGTTTGGCTATAACGAAAATATGAAAATGAATAATATTCGAGTACCTATTTTAAAACTTTAGCGAGGAAGTTAAAAATTTAATAGCAAATATACAACAAGCACGCCATGGCAGCGCACGCTACACGGACTAGAAAATAACTACAGAGGTAAAATTTATCCACTTGAAGTAGGAAAACTTCTTGCTAAGAAATCAATGCTAAGCTTATCAAAAGTGTGTTTTAATTATGATACGTTCCAGAGCAGTGGAAGGTAGCAGTAATGATTATGATCTTAAATCCAGGCCAAATCTGCAACATTAAAAAATCATCCAGACCAATATCAGTACGACTAACTAAATCAAAGAAATTTAAAAACAACTTCTGAAGAAATGAAGCCCCCAATAGCTTATCAGGTTGGATTCAGAAAAAAACACTTCAATCTAGTAAGTTGACAGAATCAAAAATACTATAGAATATAGAACGTTGTAGCGGTGATTTATAAAATAAAATAAAAACAAACGAAGCCTCCGATTTATATAACAAAACTAAAAACAAAGCCTCCTAACAACAAAAAAAAGTAAACAGAAAACAGCGTTGCCATTATACTCCTGCTTTGAAACTTCCAACGTCTCGATAAAGTTTAAGCACTTAACTTTTATTGATTATTGTCGTGGTCGTATTCTGCGTCGAATTGGATTCATGAATTTTAGAGCCAAAGCATGATACCTTCCGATTAGGGGTATGCCACGATTAGCGTCTGCAGATACGATATGGCCCACACCTTGATGCTAATTGCAGACTAAATATTTTGGCTACATTGCTCTTGTTCAGTATGAAAGTTGGCGTGAGTTCGTTATTCCCGTCATTTGGTATTATTCGTAGCGAATTTTATGCTGGGTAAATATTTCGGACATTTATGAAGGTCTTCAATTAAGATTCCTACAATCTTGTAATCAAGCGTTTTCTTACAGTCTAGAATGGTAGGGAACAATTCCATCCAACGAGTGGCAACTTTTTTGACTCTTAGTATGTGTCGATAAGGACATACCGCAAAGCTAAAGTAAGGGTCCATCAATATAGACTGCCCTAACTTCTATTCTTTGTACCATAATCGAAATTTTCAAAAGTCTACTCGGTGTAAGGTTTCTAACTTTATATTTCTGGCAGTTCTTACAATTGCGACAGAACTCAGGTCGTACTATGCATTATTGTCCAACAGTATTTTTCTTCTATCTTTGACCGAGTTTTTCCGATACCATAATGTCCAGCGTTCAAATCTGAATGACAGCACATTCAAATATGGTTGCAAAGAAAATGGGTACCACCAATTGGACTTTGTCAATAGCCCCGTCATGATAGCGATAAAGTATCTTGCACCTTAAGGTATTCTTAGGAAACATAGTTTTCGTAATTCACCTCATCGTGATTCCTGAAGCTGCCATATGACCTTAGACACTTCTTTATCATTCATTTGTCCTTGATTTGAAGATAGGCTTGGTGGTAGTGGGTGGTCAAGACATCGTATCAGCCACCAAATTCGACTTTCCTGCGGTACAAACAATTGTTAAATTAAATGATTGAATTAACATGTCAGGAGCCTTGTCAAAGGTTGATAGTCAGTTTAGAACACGATTTTTGCACCCTTTAAGTAACCTCGAAACTTGTTTAATGCCCAAACTACTGTGAGTGCCTCGTGTTTCAAATATTCGATTGACCTCTCAACATATACATCACCGTGCAATAATACAGCACCTAAGCCATAGTGACTTGCATCAACTAAATAGGTTTTCCGGGTCTATTTGGCGCAATATCGGAGCTTCCGTTAATAAACGCTTTAAAGTTTCGAAAGCAGAGCTTTTAGAGCTCCAAGTCCAAAAAAATTCGAACCTTTGATACGTTCATCGATGGAATCATCTCCAAAAACGCAGACACCTCGTTTGGGTCGATTTATTCTTTCGTGGGTCATAACGTGCCAGAGAAACTGGAAAATCTGGCGAAAAAAATAACATTTGCTTATTTGAAAGCCTATTTAAAACTACAATTATATACCATAAAGGAAAGATAGTGACGTTCGAAAATGTCTCGAAATGTGTCAACCATTCGTGGGAAGGTCGCCGCCACATTCTTCAGTACAAATAGCATCCGTTTGAACCAGTATACAGATAAACCAGTGTGATAAACGCTATTTTATCGCCACCTTCACTACACGCTTCCTATTTTGACATTTTAAAAAAAAATATTTGGTAGTGAAACACTTGCAATGCTTGCTCATGCCACGGTATCTATAAGGCCGGTTCTGTCTTGGCCTAAAATTGCAATATTCAAAATAGGCTTATCTAAAAATAAGGATTTATATCCTGTAGTAGAAGTGATTAAGCTACTGAAATCGATTGAACATAACCAGTTAGTTGACTTTGGTTTACGTTTCTGGTGGATCTAGTGATTGCCAATTAAAATTGTACTACGTTATACAAAAAAAATATTTGCCTTAAGTGTACAAGCGCTGTCTGATTTATGAACCATTCACCTAAAAATAAGCTTAAGTTCTTTACCAAAGTAGTTGCAATAATAACTACCAACCAAAAACATAATTAGATTTTAAGGCTGTGTCCGGAACGCATGTAAATATTTGTGAATATAAATTTTAACATTTATTTGTTAACAACGAAGACCCCTAAATTATCACAATCAGTTGCTATGATGATTTTTGACAAAAACCAAAATTTTCTATAATAATAGCACACTCGGATATACAATAAAACATATAAAATTCACTACTTGCTTTTGTAATAGTACCAACCAAAAACGATATAAGAAAACTTTGAACTTTTTCGTTGCTATGTCAATTTCAATAAACAAGGCACACAATTAAATGTAATTTTTCTTTAAAGTTTTTATGCCTCACAAAAAATTGATTCAAAACCAAATAAGGTGGGGAAATATTTTAATCACTTATTATAATTTTCGAACAACGTAATAAAATATTGAGAATGCAGTGGAATATTTTTCAAATAAATGTCAACAATTTTATTCACAAATATTTATCTTGGGTTTCGGACACAGTCTTAAAAACAAATAAGGCGGGGAAATGTTTTAATCAATAATTATACTTTTCGGACAGCGTAATAAACAATTGAGAATGTAGGGGAATATTTTTCAAATAAATGTCAAAAATTATATTCATAAATATTTTTCATGGGTTTCGGACACAGTCCTAGTCTTTAAAGTTTATGAAATTTTTGATCACGTTTGGAAGGCAATTTATGATTGTATTTTTGTTAAAATAATCAAACATTAGCTTTGATATTTCAAAAGTTATAATAAGACCTTTTAAAGCTTTTTCTTAAATATTGTAATATGTTAACATAATTGTTTGTTGGTACGGAGTGACGTGAGTGATACATTATATAAATTTAATTGTAAATTACAAAACTCCGACAGTTTTCACTCACTTCTTAATAAAACCAATAAATTTTCAAGAAATAAAAATATAAATATATATATTATTCGAAAAAAAAACACTAAAGATTTTATTAATATTTTTATAATAAATTTCACTACTAGTTTCGATTTTAAAAAAATCATCGACAGGTGATTATTTGCAATTCAATTGCAAATAATCACCTGTCGATGATTTTTTTAAAATCGAAACTAGTAGTGAAATTTATTATAAAAATATTAATAAAATCTTTAGTGTTTTTTTTCGAATAATATATATATTTATATTTTTATTTCTTGAAAATTTATTGGTTTTATTAAGAAGTGAGTGAAAATTGTCGGAGTTTTGTAATTTACAATTAAATTTATATTGTAATATGTTGTTTAAAATTTAATTTGAAAATAGGATTTGTAAACACGGCGAAATTTTATATCGTTTCCATTACAAAATCACATGAACACTACGTATAATTAATTAAGCTACATTTATGTGACGTCATTTTCTATTTTTAACAATTTATTAACTTAAAAATTATTTATAAATAATTTAATTTAAATTGAACATTTGTTTTTGTTAAATTTTTTATTTAAATTTTTTTTTTTAGTTTTTTTTTGGTCTCCGATTTTTTCAACCAGCTTTTATTAATTTTTTTAATATTTAAATTATTAATTAATTTTTTTTTATATATCATAATTATAAACTAATTTTTAACTATTTATTATAATTGTTAACCTACTAAAATCGTTTTAATTATTTTTGGTTTTGTTTTGTTGTTGTCTTAATTGTAAGGAAACACTTATGTGGAGTTGGAATATAGTTAATTTTATATAGTAGATAAAAAACAGCGAAAGATGGTGTGACGACAAGAATTTAATTTTGAAATGTTGAGGACATTAATTTTTAATTAGTTAATTTAAATGATTTCATTCGTTTGTTTATTAATAAATTTTGTTTTGTACTGTGGCAAAATTTGTAATTGGTGTTCGTTTGCCTAAAAAATGAAAAATTTACAGCAAAAATGTTTAAAAATAAAATATAAACTGAGAATTCATGCTAGGAAGGAAACATTGGGTTACAGCCTATCAATGTGATTCGACGACTCGTAAGTGTTGAATTTGATCAAAACCTCTATCATTGGTACAAAAAACCACACCTACATGGATTCCATTATTATTTGGAACCGGATGGTTAAACAGTCGTTAATTTTATGACAGTTTTGAGACGTTTTAAAAATTACTGGGCAAATTTGAAGATTACTAAACAAAACAATTTGAATGTGGTACGATTCTTTAACAAGGAGGGGTATGAAAAGATAAAGATTGTTATGAGTTATTACCAAGCAAACAAAATATTAATTTGGATATATATTGCACCCAGCTGGACAATTTAAAGGTATCACTTGTCAAAAAACGTCCAGAATGTGCACAAAAGTTATTTGAAATTGGATGGAAAATGTCGTTAAACCCATAATAATTATTGAAGTATCTCTTAACACAGCAACATTTTTCAAGGACTATCATTAAAAAAAGGGCTAATATCTTTTGCAATTACTTAAACCCTACTAAAAATGGGTTGACCTTTTAAATCGTAATCGAATAATGTCATAACCACATTCATGCTTTAAACATCTTATCGATAATTGTTGAATCGAAATTTGAATAACATTTATTTCTAAACTATTGAACTGCAATTAATAGTTTTAAAGGTAAAGTATTACAAATAAATATTAAAAAAAAAAATGAAAAATTTAATTGAAAATAATTTTCAAACGAAAAATTATAATTATAAATATTCATAAACATACAAAAAAAAAAAAAAAAAAATCAATAAAAAAATTTTTGTTATTAAATTATTTACTATACACAATTTGAAAAAGTTTTTATGTTATGAAATTGTGAAGTGACTTACTGACATCAAATAATAATAACCATTCGTCAATTTTTAACACTTTGGCTGACACAGTATCACAAATAGATATTCTAGGCTAATTGAGTAGTAATCAGTACTTTTTTTTATTACCATTGTTTTAGAACTAGTTTAGTACTAATAGTTTTAACACTAATCAGTACTATTTTTTTGGAACTAATACTTTTTTATTAATTTAGTACTAATCTAGTACTACTTAGTATAATAACTAGCAATTTTTTATTGCTAATCAGTACAACTTTTTAAGTTTTACTCATTTAGTACTATTCTTGTACACATTTTTCTATTTAGTTCTAAACTTCTAGTTTTTTAGGACTAATCAGTTCTACTATCAGTTCTATTAAAATAAGTGAGCTTTACTTTGGATGTGATAACTTTGAGTCATTTTGTTAGCCCTGGTAAAGAACAGTTTGTGGTAATATTTATAGAGCGCCTCTTCTTAATGATCTCTATTTATGGTAGCCAAGTTTTATTCATCTATTAATAGAAGTTAATATTTTGAAGCGTATTAAAATACTTTCACTGAGAACCATTTTGTTAGCACAGTTTACCACTATCAATGTTGCTGAAATTTATAAAGGGTCACCATAGATACGATAAATATATTAGTACTAAGTAGATAAATAGATACATAGATTAGTACTAAAATTATAGCTTTATATCAGCCTTGCATGATTATCCGAGTACTAATATTTTACTAATAATTCTTTTTTCGTAATAACATAAATGTACTAATTCAGTACTAATCAATACTATTCAGTACTAATCAGTACTAGATAAAAAGTATTAAAAATGTAGTACTAATTAATTCTGATTAATACTGAGTATTCTGATTAGTACTAAATACGACTTAAAAGTACTACTTCTTTACTAATCTAGTACTAATTGTGTAATTGTGTACAAATTAATTATATTACTAAGCTAATTAAGTGGTAATCAGTACTTTCTATTACTGCTGTTTAAGAACTAATTTAGTATTACTTTTTTTAGCACTACTGCTAAAAATTAAGATTTTTAAAGTGCTAATTAGTACTCTTCGCTTTTGAACTAATTTATTAAAAGTGATTTAATAAATGAACTAATTTATTAAAAGTGATTTAATATTAATCTAGTACCAGAACCAGAATAATAACTAGAACACAATTGTTTAATACTAATTAGTACAACATTTTTATGTTTTTTCGTTTAGTACTATTCCCGTACTAATTTTTTATTTTTAGGTACTAATCAGTTCTACTAATTTTTTGGGGAGCCGCATCTAAAAATTACTGTTTTAAGATTTATAATTGATGAAGAGCAGTGCAGCTACTAAAAAAACAGTCTTGCTCAAGAGAAGAGTACTAAAAAAGGTAATACTAAAATACGTCTCTTTCCATGGTATCCATGTTATATTCGTCTATTATAAAACGCTATAACTGAAAACCATTTGGATAGCATAGGTCATTAATGTTGCTAAAATATATAAAGGGTCACCATTGACCCTTTTGATTTTTAGCATAGTTTGGGGTATTATAAACTTTTCCAGGACTATCGGTGATACTTTGGTGTAATAGAACAACAATTTGTCATACTGCGTTGTATTAAACAATTTAGTACTAAAATAGTTTAGTACTAAAAAGTTAGTACTAAAATATGAAATTAACAAATTTCTAGTACTTTAATGCTAAAATATCAAAGGTAGCTTAGAACAATAGTTGTCTCAACCATCACAGTTCTACTTATGCCTCCAAATCAGAGTATCGACCCGAATAAATGTCAGTGATATTGGTTTTCGTATTATCGATGGCTCTAGTGTTACTGGTGGCCTTTGCTTGTTGCAGTTTTAAAATTCCTAAGTATGTGTTTATCATTGCATATTATCACCAGCAAACTTAATAAATTCGTAACAAACCAATTCGTAATAAGTGGTTTTAAGGTCTCTTTAGGATGCGATGTAGAATGTTTGCGGAATTTATACTTGTACCATAGATTAGTTTTGATTATTT
Source organism: Tipula confusa (assembly GCA_963556175.1). Classification (NCBI taxonomy): domain Eukaryota; kingdom Metazoa; phylum Arthropoda; class Insecta; order Diptera; family Tipulidae; genus Tipula; species Tipula confusa. Next base: position 25,571,205 of record OY744477.1, on the reverse strand, counting down.
TTAGTAACTAATTTAGCACTCAATTTTTAGCGCTAAGCTAATCAGAAAGTACTAATATGTTGTAAGATTATATTTTAAGTTCTATCTTTTTACAATGATAAACTAACTATTTTAGTACTAATGTAGTACTCAAAATCTAATGCAGTATTTACTTTATAGTTCTAATCATTACACCTACTTTTTTGGTACTAATCAGTACTCCTAATTTCTTAGTATTAATTAATAGGATAATTATTAATAGATGATTGTTGTTCACTTTTAATGAGACTGCAGCCTTTTCGTTTGTAATATAATCTTGACTAATTTCCCAGTTTAAAAGTGTAAGTCCATAACACCGCAGCTCTACTAGTGACTCTTGTAGATCAATACCCTTAGATGTTATTTTATATCTATCAGTTAAAATTTCTGGTGACCCTGAAACATTTCAAGACTGACTTGTAGCTATTAAGTCGCAGTATTACTGGTGACCTAATATTTTTTTCCGGTCCTAATGATATTATGAAGAGTTTTTTCCCACATTTTGTTTGTGGATCACTGGTAATAATCTGGCAGCCAACGTGTTACTAATTTTATGCACGGCAAAAAAATAATAATTTTACGTTTAAATGATTTTTTAATTTGTATAATTATATATTATGTTGGTATAATATTAATTATAAGAACTTATAAAGATAAGTGTATTAAATTATTTTTTTTATTTTTATAGAATATTAAATTTAATTAAATTTATTTTTTTGATTATAGACAAAAAGATTTATATATATTTAAAGTATATATGTATATTTATTTAGTAGAATGTATAAATTGTATTATAATTAAAATGTAAAAATTATTCTATTTAAATTATAATTTTTAAATGCATAGTTTTGTTTTAATTTTTGATATATATATATATATGTTCACACTATAATTATATATGTTCACACTATAATTATACTGAAACAGATAATTCGATGCTCGTAACAGAAGTATTTCCAAATAAAGATGTACCTAACAGTATGGCGACTTGCCAAATTAGTTTTTCTTTACCTTATAAATTGTATTTGGCATAAAATTAAAAGTGATTGTGAGACTAGTTATTCAGGCCGTTAAACACGTCCAAAAATCTACGGAACATATATTTTATATCAATTGACTACTGCAGTTTAATTGACGCCGTAGCTAAATTGCCTTACAGCATTTTATTTTGTTATTTTTAGCTGAGTTTTTTTGATCGATCTTCAGAATATAATCTCAAAATTAGTAATAACATCAACTATCGTACAATAACTATAACTTGGCCATACTTTGCAACATGTTTCGAGGCCGATGCTCTCCCAAACCGTTCACAGTTATTTATTAGCTATATGGAAAATCAGCTTACTTAAGAACAACAATCGAACAATCTCAGTATTTAGGTTTATTATGCAAGTTTGTAGCTCAATTGTTTTGTCTTAGATCTAAGCAATCAACTATAAGATTTTTGATCTTAAACTTACAAAATCTTTCCACTGAGTTCATATCCGTTTTTAAATTGGCGTGGTTGCTAAATAAAATCGTAAAAACTACTTTAAAGAAGCATATGGAAGATATAGATTGTTGCTCAAAGTAATTATAAATGATGGCGATATCACTTAAAGCGGAATTTTTATTTATCAATCAATCAAACATTTTGCGGAACAAAAATTAATTTAGATTAATTTCACGTATATAATTATAAAAGTAGCTCAATATGTGGGTTATTCTGTTGCTATGGAAATTGTGTTAAAATTAAATTGTATCACTCTCTTTAGTCTTAAACTAGATCAAATTATAACAGTCAAATACAGTCTTTGCAAGAACACTTAAATTTGTAGATCAATTATTTAGTTTATGACTTTGTTGCTCAACGTAATCATAAATAATGGTGATTTAATTTAAAACTACATTTTTAGTCATCAATCCCTTAGATGGATAAACCAAATATTTGGTCATTTCGCTTGAAACGCTGCGTAGCTTGATTCGAAGATATAGTTATTTATTCCCTTATCTATTATTTAATTTAATTGGTAAACGAAATAATCGATGTTATATATAGTAGCTCAATTTTATGCAAGTTTATAGATGAATTATAAAGTTTAGGTTAAATAATCTTAATACGCTATTTAAGAAAAAGTAAATTGATAGTGTTGTAAATTAAAATGTTTGTCCTTTTCAAGATATTTACATTAATTACGTTGCTCAATTTATTCTTTGAATTTCAAATTTAATCCCTTAAATTAACCAATCTTCCAATTAAGCCAGTATTCTTTTTGTTGCTAATGGTTATCATGAGAATGGTGCATTAAAAAGAAGTATTATTCAGTTGCACAAGTTTAATCTTTCAATAAAAGTTCTACAATAACACGTCAGTTCGGTACACATGTGTAGCTCAGTTTCAGACTCTAGTGATGAAGTCGTTTAAGCCAGTTAGTAATTTGTAAAGTGAAAATCGATAGTGAAATAAACTATAATTTATGTGTGGTCTACGATATTGACAGTAATTGTGTAGCTCAGGTCATTCTTTCATACAACATTTTAATATAGGTACTAGTAGTAAAAGTAAAGACTAGATAAGAAATTGATAAGCCTAGATAAGACTTATCACGAAAAATATACCTCAAACAAACCATAAATAGGGTGTTGCTCAATATGTCTTTCAGTATGATAATATCACACGAAAATTTAACTCATTAACTAATTTTAAAACCGAATCGCTGAATTACATCGGGAAATGTCTTGTGGTTCAGTGTAACACCTTCGTCAGTACAGCTTAAAGTAGATCCTTTACATGTAAATATTGATATTATGATAAGATAAAATGTATGTTTTGACCAAGAAATCGATAAAAAATTTGTTGCTCAATATATAACCAACAGCATGTTGTTGCTCAATATGTTTAAATATAATACAAAACTAAGCAAACCTTTCCACTGTGTATGTTCTCCGAGTACGCCATATTAATAAATCGAAAGCAAATGTTTTGTATACAATATTTGCTGTATTTGTGTTGCTCAATTTATTTTTCAAAGTATAATTTTAATAGAGTTAGTCTTCGTTTGTATGGCAAATATTTGAAAAATGCTTTTACCCAATTGATGAAAGTAGGGAGCTATACATATGGACTGGCCTTGGAAGCGAGTAATTCACCCGCAATACTTACTCTTTGGTCTGAATGAGTTAATTAGTCTTTATTTTAGGAGAGAGTAGTCTACGGTAAAAAAGTGAAAATAATAAAAAAGGGTTTTAGAACCAAATATTAATTTGAAACCCGTTCCTAATAGTCCTACTGTATGTTATGTTGAAGCATAATCAGACAGTCCAATTTTTGACCTTTTTATTGGGCAACTGGGGCCGTATATATTCAACAACGTGGCATGTTGATTTTCAAGTGGTTCAACATTTGTCGTTTACCGGCATAGACTAGTGAATATACATATCCCCAAAGAAAGTCATGCCAGTTTATAGTTCATTACACGAAATTATGTAAAAATAGTTGAGGTGGTAGTTCTGAGAGTCAGAAATTTACAGCAACGCTCTATGCGGTTTTAAACAACATATGTCCATTTAACAAATTTATTTCAATATATTTGAGTTTCTTGTATAAAACCTGATTTTTTTTTTATTCCATTAAAGGTGGATAATTTTATTTCAATCCTAATCGACAACCAAAATACTCCAACAGAAAATTCTAAGCTTATTGTTAAATGCTATAAAGTATGAGAACAATCATTGATTTAAAAAAAAAAAGTTCTATGATTTATAATATTAATAATATATTTATGTATATTTATTTAAATTTAATAATAAATTGCTTTAATTTTTTTTATTTTATTTATTAATTACTAAATTCTTAGTTTTTTTTTTGTGTTTGTTTCAGCTAAGATTAAATTGTATAAATTTAAATAAAACAATAAATGATTTTCCGGTGAGATAAAATGGAAAATATTAGTATTTCATAAATAAATAATTTTTGTTTAAATACATAAAATAATAAATTATTTAGGGCATGATTAATTTTTGAAATGTCATAAATATTCGAGTCTCAAATCGAAATGGTTGTTCGTGATTAACTGAATTAAAGATGAGATAGAGCAATGAATAATTATTAAAGAAGGAAAGAGAAAAACGACATTGTGTACAAAATAAATCCGAGAAACAAATCATTTAACTTGTCAAAGTGAGTGTACAATTGGTTGATAGTCAATTTTCTATCTCTCTTATACTTATAATAATTTATTTCATGTTGTCTATCTCTTTCTAAATAATTATGTAAAGTTTTGTTATAGATGTAAATCACGCATTTAATATTAATTTAAATAATTAAATTTTTTGTTATAAATATTTTTTGATTTTATAAATTTAATTTAATTTGTTAATTATATAAAATAATTTTAATGTATAAGTATATAATATATTATATAAATATTATGTTTAAATTTATATATTAATAATTCGGGGTATAAAATTGTTTTTTTTAATTATAATGGATTAGTAAATATTTTTTTGTTTTTACAAATTATTTAATATTTAATATTTAGTTTTAATTTTTAATAATTTTTATTTTTATTATTTTGTGTTTAAGGACGTTTTTTGATATATATATATATATATATATATATATATATATATATATATATATATATATATATATATATATATAAATATATATATATTTAATTAATGGGTTTAAATTTTAATTATTTGTTAGAATATAAGGAATCAAAAAAATTTACCATTTAACAATTTTATTTTAAATATTATTATTATTTTATTATTATTTATTTTATAATATTATGTAAATATTTAATTATATTTTAATTAATTATTAATTATTTAATAATATAATACTTAAATTTTTGTGTGTGTTTGTTGTGTTAATATTTTATTTTCAAATTATAAATGCGTAAAAATAAATAATTAAATTATAATTTTTTTATAAAAAATAAAGAATATATATTATTATAATATATTTGTGTATAATGTTTACGTTAAGGAATTTCAGTCAAATTCAGCGATCATTTTTAAATATATATATGCCAGAACGCAGAAGTGAAATTATTATTATTATTATAAATATTATTTTTTTCAGTTACATGATTTTTTTTTTACAACACATGTAAATTTTCACAGCTTTTTGATTTTGAATCTCGTGCCCAGACGCGTCCCAATAGACCTTTTACCTTTAAACTGGCCGACGTTCGTGATCCACGGTATTTTCGAGGACTGGAAAAATAAAGAAAAAGAAAATTTAATTATTTTTAATTATCTTGAGTATTTATGCTGATGTCAGGAGCTCTTAATTGAGGTTTTAGTCAGCACTATATGAAGCGTTTTAATTTACTACTAGGAACATTCAAAAATTGTTTCAAAAGTTATTGCTTAGCCAACAAATACGAGCTCTGCTTCTTGTAGAATTTTTAATTCATCCTTGAAGCATCACAAAATCAACCTTGGAAGCATCATAAAATACTTTATTATCGATTGAGTGGATAAAATCTCCGTTTTATAATATTTTTATAAAACGGATTTTAAGTACTCTAGACTAATAATAGTCGTTATCGATCGTGTATTAATCCTTTATCGTAAATCATAAAATAAAAAAAAAAAATTTCGATAAATTAAACCACTCAGCCAAAATAAAATGTAATATTTTACAGTGGCTTATCGTAATGCCACTATAAAATAATGGGGCTCGATGAAATAAAAAAAATATTTTTAACGATGTCCTTAGTTTTAAAATCTAAACTACCCCTAGAAAATATGTCGTCTATATTTCAAAAGCAATAAAACATTTTACTACAGAACTTAACATCTGTACTGTATCGTGGATAATCATTTTATAGTTCTCTGGTCATTTGCGGTCATTAAAGTTTTATTTTCATAAATATATATGTTACTAACCTGCTTTGGGCACTACCCGGTGGTGTTGAAAAATCATTGAATGCAATATTTGAAACCGGTGTACTTGTATTTGTACCACCATTTCCCGATAAACATGCGGCGGCTGTCCCCAAAGGACTACATGCTCGACGTTTTGATTTTCGTGTTGATCGTTTTCGGAATAAATCTCTGAAAAAAGAAAAAAAAATTGCCATAAATATTTTGCGGTTAGATGTATAGTTAGAAAATTAATTTTACCTTGATTTTTCCGGATTTTCCAATTTTAAACGAATTTGTGATAAAATGCCAACAAGTAATTCATCAACGTTATGATTTATGCCGACCGATGTTTCGATAAATTTACAATCGTATGCCGTTGCCATTGATTTTCCCTCTGTAAATGATCGTAAAACATAAAATCGTAAAATTTTAATTCCGAAACACAACAACAACAATAATAACAAATTATTAATTTTAATTAAAAAAAAAATTCTTAAATTTGCAAAGGCTAACTAACCCCTTTGCTGATTTTTTGGCATAAAAATTATTTGTCGAAATGTACACATATTTTGATGCAGAATTTTTACTTATGACCAGAGCTTTTAATTAAGGTATGATTCATCACAATCGGGCTACTATTACGTTTTGTATTAATTTTAATTTAAAAAAAATTCTTAAATTTACAAAGGCTAACGTTGGAATGTACACATATTTTGATGCAGTATTTTTACTCATGACTAGAGCTTTTATTTAAGTTATCATTCATCACAATCAAGCTACTGATGTAATTGCTATAAAACGGTGGATTCGATTACAGATGAATGGTGGCACACTGGAGTTGCTGAGTTCAATAATTAACTTATATCCTACCTTATTCTTCCAAGTATATGTAAAAATGGATGTACGGTAGGCTCAGCGCTTTCCGGGGGATCCTGCTTAATGCTTAGTCGTACATTCTAAATCAATCAATCAATCAACAACAACAACAACAATAATAACAAATACGGTGGTTTTGACTTTAAAAAATATATCCCTTCCATGTGTTTTACATGGTTTTCCTACTCCAGATTTTCCTTTTATTTGTAACAATTCAATTTATTTCGATTGTCATTCGTTTGGAAAATTATTACAAATTTTCTATTTATCTTCCATCGTTTTTGTGGTAGTTGTTGTTGTTGTTGTGGGCTGAAAATATGTATACATTAGGTATATATGTACTGGAGCAATACAGTTGATTATTCTGTTTCCCTTTATCTGAATTTTATTGGTTAAAATATACGGGATTGGATGGCACACATATCTCATGGACCAGTGATGCGAAAATTTAGTGGGTTTTATTTGCTGGTAATCGATTAATCCTCTTAATATCGATTATACAATGAGAAACATCGTTGTGTAAATAGTAAAGAGATAAATAATATCGAATGGTATTTATTATGGGCACTGGATATGTTTGTCAGTAAATATTGTTGGCAGCAGGATACAATTATGCAATTCAAAAAAGTACGAAATATAACTTATGATTTTTCCGAGCTTACAAGGACTCCTACCTTTAAAAGGCAAATCATTATTTGAAGACGCCAACGGTGATGTGGGCAACTATAGATCACTATAGTAAAGAGCAACATGGCTGATTTATTAATTATTCTTTTTTTTAATTTTAATAAAACAAAATAAGGAAACCTTGTTTTAATAAAAACAAAGAATTCAATACTTCTAGTTTTATATATAAAAATTATAAATTATTTACAGCAAAGAAGTAAAACTTTCTTTAATGTGATAATAAAAAATTTTTATATTAATTTTTTATCTAAATTTCGTTTTATTAAAATTAAAAAAAGAATAATTTATATTGTGATAAAAGTATACAAATACAGTGACAGAATGGTATTCTCACGCAACAATAGGCTGATTTATGTGTTTTTGAGAATTTTGGAAACTTTTAAATTAACTAAATATTTTACAATTTTGATAGGCTAACCATCGTGTTTTTACAAGCATTTTGGGAAATTTTTAATTTTCTAAACACTTCACAATTTTAATTATCAATTTTGGGGTTAACCACCATTCATTTCTTTGAATTTGGGAATTTTTTAAATTTCTTAAATATTTTAATGATTTTGATATTCAATACAACGCGTATTGGATTGCTCTGGTCTTCTGTATAAATACTGCTATAAAAAATGTATTATTTTCAAGAAATTATTTTTATGCCAAAAAATCAGCAAAGGGGTTAGCCTTTGCAAATTTTAGATTTTTTTTTTTAATTAAAATTAATACAAAACGTAATAGTAGCCCGATTGTGATGAATGATACCTTAATTAAAAGCTCTGGTCATAAGTAAAAATTCTGCATCAAAATATGTGTACATTTCGACAAATAATTTTTATGCCAAAAAATCAGCAAAGGGGTTAGCCTTTGCAAATTTAAGAATTTTTTTTTAATTAAAATTAATACAAAACGTAATAGTAGCCCGATTGTGATGAATGATACCTTAATTAAAAGCTCTGGTCATAAGTAAAAATTCTGTATCAAAATATGTGTACATTTCAACAAATAATTTTTATGCCAAAAAATCAGCAAAGGGGTTAGCCTTTGCAAATTTAAGAATTTTTTTATTTAATTAAAATTAATACAAAACGTAATAGTAGCCCGATTGTGATGAATGATACCTTAATTAAAAGCTCTGGTCACAAGTAAAAATACTGCATCAAAATATGTGGACATTTCAACAAATAATTTGTATGCCAAAAAATCAGCAAAGGGGTTAGCCTTTGCAAATTTAAGAATTTTTTTATTTAATTAAAATTAATATAAAACGTAATAGTAGCCCGATTGTGATGAATGATACCTTAATTAAAAGCTCTGGTCATAAGTAAAAATTCTGCATCAAAATATGTGTACATTTCAACAAATAATTTTTATGCCAAAAAATCAACAAAGGGGTTAGCCTTTGCAAATTTAAGAATTTTTTTTTTTTTAATTAAAATTAATACAAAACGTAATAGTAGCCCAATAGTTGTGATGGGGTTAGCCTTTGCAATTTAAGAATTTTTTTTTAATTAAAATTAATACAAAACGTAATAGTAGCCCGATTTTGATGAATGATACCTTAATTAAAAGCTCTTAGGCCAAAAAACCAACAAAGGGGTTAGCCCCTTAATTAAAAGCTCTGGTCATAAGTAAAAATACTGCATCAAAATATGTTAACATTTCAACAAATAATTTTTATTCCAAAAAAATCAGCAAAGGGGTTAGTCTTTGCAAATTTAAGAATTTTTTTTGAATTAAAATTAATACAAAACGTAATAGTAGCCCGATTGTGATGAATGATGCCTTAATTAAAAGCTCTGGTCATGTGTAAAAATACTGCATCAAAATATGTTAACATTTCAACAAATAATTTTTATGCCAAAAAATCAGCAAAGGGGTTAGCCTTTGCAAATTTAAGAATTTTTTTTTTAAATTAAAATTAATACAAAACGTAATAGTAGCCCGATTGTGATGAATGATACCTTAATTAAAAGCTCTGGTTATAAGTAAAAATTCTGCATCAAAATATGTGTACATTTCAACAAATAATTTTTATGCCAAAAAATCAACAAAGGGGTTAGCCTTTGCAAATTTAAGAATTTTTTTTTTAATTAAAATTAATACAAAACGTAATAGTAGCCCAATAGTTGTGATGGGGTTAGCCTTTGCAAATTTAAGAATTTTTTTTTAATTAAAATTAATACAAAACGTAATAGTAGCCCGATTGTGATGAATGATGCCTTAATTAAAAGCTCTGGTCATGTGTAAAAATACTGCATCAAAATATGTTAACATTTCAACAAATAATTTTTATGCCAAAAAATCAGCAAAGGGGTTAGCCTTTGCAAATTTAAGAATTTTTTTTTTAAATTAAAATTAATACAAAACGTAATAGTAGCCCGATTTTGATGAATGATACCTTAGTTAAAAGCTCTGGTCATGTGTAAAAATACTGCATTAAAATATGTGTACATTTCACCAAATAATTTGTATGCCAAAAAATCAACAAAGGGGTTAGCCTTTGCAAATTTAAGAATTTTTTTTTTTAATTAAAATTAATACAAAACGTAATAGTAGCCCGATTGTAATGAATGATAACTTAATTAAAAGCTCTGGACATAAGTAAAAATACTGCATAAAAATATGTGTACATTTCAACAAATAATTTTTATGCCAAAAAATCAGCCAGAGGGTTAGCCTTTGCAAATTTAAGAATTTTTTGTTAAATTAAAATTAATACAAAACGTAATAGTAGCCCGATTGTGATGAATAATACCTTAATTAAAAGCTCTTAGGCCAAAAAATTAGTAAAGGGGTTAGCCTTTGCAAATTTAAGAATTTTTTTTTTTTAATTAAAATTAATAAAAAACGTAATAGTAGCCCAATAGTTGTGATGGGGTTAGCCTTTGCAAATTTAAGAATTTTTTTTTAATTAAAATTAATACAAAACGTAATAGTAGCCCGATTTTGATGAATGATACCTTAATTAAAAGCTCTTAGGCCAAAAAACCAACAAAGGGGTTAGCCCCTTAATTAAAAGCTCTGGTCATAAGTAAAAATACTGCATCAAAATATGTTAACATTTCAACAAATAATTTTTATTCCAAAAAAATCAGCAAAGGGGTTAGTCTTTGCAAATTTAAGAATTTTTTTTGAATTAAAATTAATACAAAACGTAATAGTAGCCCGATTGTGATGAATGATGCCTTAATTAAAAGCTCTGGTCATGTGTAAAAATACTGCATCAAAATATGTTAACATTTCAACAAATAATTTTTATGCCAAAAAATCAGCAAAGGGGTTAGCCTTTGCAAATTTAAGAATTTTTTTTTTAAATTAAAATTAATACAAAACGTAATAGTAGCCCGATTTTGATGAATGATACCTTAGTTAAAAGCTCTGGTCATGTGTAAAAATACTGCATTAAAATATGTGTACATTTCAACAAATAATTTGTATGCCAAAAAATCAACAAAGGGGTTAGCCTTTGCAAATTTAAGAATTTTTTTTTTTTAATTAAAATTAATACAAAACGTAATAGTAGCCCGATTGTAATGAATGATAACTTAATTAAAAGCTCTGGACATAAGTAAAAATACTGCATAAAAATATGTGTACATTTCAACAAATAATTTTTATGCCAAAAAATCAGCCAAAGGGTTAGCCTTTGCAAATTTAAGAATTTTTTTTTAAATTAAAATTAATAAAAAACGTAATAGTAGCCCGATTGTGATGAATGATACCTTAATTAAAAGCTCTGGTCATAAGTAAAAATACTGCATCAAAATATGTAAACATTTCAACAAATAATTTTTAATGCAAAAAATCAGCAAAGGGGTTAGCCTTTGCAAATTTAAGATTTTTTTTTGAAATTAAAATTAATACAAAACGTAATAGTAGCCCGATTTTGATGAATGATACCTTAAATAAAAGCTCTGGTCATGAGTAAAAATACTGCATCAAAATATGTGTACATTTCAACAAATAATTTGTATGCCAAAAAATTAGCAAAGGGGTTTGCCTTTGCAAATTTACGAATTTGATTTTATATTCAATACAATGCGTAATAGTGGCTTGATTGTGATGAATAATACCTTAATCAAAAGCTCTGGCCTTCAGTATAAATAATGCTGGTATTTATTAATTTCATAAATGTTTTTCAATCTTAATAGGCCAACCATCATAGGTTTTTGAGGTTCTGAAATGTTTTTAATTTTCCTTAACACTTTACAATTTTGATAGACTCAGCATGCGTTTTTCAGAATTTTAGGAACTTTTAAAATTTCTTAAATATTTTACAATTTTGATAGGCGCATTTTTCAGAATTTTGGAAACTTTTTAAATTTCCAAAACTCTTCACTTTTTCAATAGGCTATTCATAATGTGGTAATGAGGAATTCGGGAATTTTTCAAATTTCCTTATTGTTTAATAATTTCGAGAAGCTAACCATAATGCAATTTTAAGAATTTTTGAAATTATTTAATTTCCAAATATTTTACAATTTTGATATATTCAAAATTGCGGGACTTCTTACTTAAATGGGCCCATATTTCCAAGACGATGTTTTTAAGAGGAAACGATGTCGTATTCACAATGAAATCATTTGCGATTGCAAAGTAATCATCGATTCTTTATTATTGGTCGCATTGTGCTGCTGGTATGCAGACCTATTTTTCGAAACTAACCTGACCGGATGTCATTGCACAATACTGTACAAACTTAAAAACCATGAACTATTTTTGTACCATGTTTCTATACAGCAACATACAAAGCGGGTAAATCTAATTGCTTAACCTTTTGTTTAGGTACTTAAATATTTTATCTTAGTAACGATTTTGAACAACAGACTAATCTTTAGAGTACATTTTAAGATTTAATCTTCATAAAAACCATGAACGAACACATAACATGAAAACTCCCAAAGTAATTTTTTTTTTCAGTTGACAACAACAAAACTAATACGATCAACTTTAATTTGGTATGTACAGTGTACGGTGTACTCACATCATTCGATTTAGTAATTAATATGTTGACAGTTATTTTTGTTGTCAGTGTAAGTATAATACAATTTTAAGGACATACAACTTATTGATTAACTTATAATTGATGTCGTTTAAGTTAGGATATTCTATTCCGTAATAAATTTATTCTTCGATGCTATATAGACTAAAATCATCTCTGGAGGTTTCGTAATTTGTATTATCTCGTGCGTTACCCAAAAATAAGGGAAACCAAAAACTTCTTTATAACCATACAACAATTAAATGTATGTTTGACATTTATATGCTGTGCGTTTATGTTATGCTGGAGTAATGGTTATTGTGCTATGTTTTGTTTTTTATTACAAGAGTTTATATTTTTGTTCTGGAGTGATAATTCTCATGGTAGAATCGGTGAAAATAAGTGATACAAAATAAATGTATACATTTTTCGGTATAAGCTGTGTAGTAAATAAAGGTTTAAAGTTGGGATTGCTTTTTGCGATTGAGGTTGGGGCACCCCATGTTACTCGATGTCCCAAATTTAAAGATCTTGTGTACCAACGCTATAATAATAACTTGGATTCGAGTGTCTGTTTTCTTTTTGGCCCTCACTCAAATTTGTAAAATATTTTGGATATTTAAAAAATTCTCAAAATTTTCAATAGACTAAATATGGTAAGCCTATCAAAATTGTGAAGTGTTCAGGAAAATTAAAAAGTTCCTAAGATTCTCAGAAACGATGGCCCATCAAAAACGTTTAAAATTTCATAAATTTAAAAAGTTCCTAAAATTCTGAAAATCGCATGATGATTAGCCTTTCAAAATTGTAAAGTATTTAAGAAATTTAAGAAGTTTCCAAAATCCTCCAAAGCGCATTATGGTTAGCTTAACAAAATTGTAAAATATTTTTGAAAATTAAAAAGTTCCCAAGATTTGCAAAATCGAATCTTGCCTATTAAAATTGTGAAATAAGTATTTTGAAAATTTAACTCAAAATTCTCAAAAACGCATGATGGTCGTCTGCCTTTCAAAATTGGAAATATTTTTAGCAAGTTCCCAAAATTATGAAAACCTCATGATAAAAAGCTCATATTTCGAAGATTTGGAAGTTTTCAAGATTCGCAAAAACAAATGATGGTTAGCCTATCAAAATTGTAAAATATTTTGGAAATTTAAAAAGATCTCAAAATTTTAAAAAATGTGGTTAGCCTATAAACATTGTGAAATATTTAAGCCATTTAGAAAGATCCCAAAATTCTCAAAATCTCATAATGGTTGTAAAATTTTTAGAATGCTTAAAAAAATTCTCAAAAACGCATGGTGGTTACTCTTTCAAAATATATAATATTTTGGAATTTTATCAAGTTCCCAAAATTATTAAAAGCCCATGATTCCTATCAAAATTGTAAAATATTTCGAAAAGTTAAAAGTTTCCAAAATTCTCAAAAACGCCTGATGGTTAGCCTTTCAAAATTGTAAAGTATTTAAGAAACTTAAAAATTCCCAAAATCCTCAAAATTCTCAAAATCGCATCATGGTTAAGCCTTTCAAAATTGTAAAATATTTCATAAATTTAAAAAGTTCCCAAAATTCTGAAATATGCTTGATGATTAATTAGCCTTTCCAAATTGTGAAATATTTCGGAAATTACAAAAACTCTCAAAATTCTCTAAAACGCATGATAGTTTATCAAAATATTTAGGAAATTTAAAAAGTTCCTAAAATTTTCAAATATTCCTACTTGATGGTTAAACCTATCAAAATTGTAAAATATTGAAAATTTAATGGTTTCCAAAATTCTCAAAAACGAATGGTGGTTTGTTTGTCTATCAAAATTGTAAAGTATTCTAAAAAATTTAAAAGTTCCCAAGATTCTCAAAAACGATGGATAGCCTTTCAAAAATGAAAAGTATTTCATAAATTTGAAAGTTCTCAAAATTCTGAAAATCGCATGATGGTTAGTCTTTCAAAATTGTAAAATATTCAAGAAATCTAAGAAGTTTTTAAAATTCTCCAAAACGTATTATGCTTAACAAAATTATAAAATTTTTAGGAAAATTAAAATTTTCCCAAATTTTCAAAATTATCAAAATTGTTAATTTTTTAGAGAATTGTAAAGCCTATCAAAATTGAGAAATATTTATGAAATTAGAATAGTGCCCGAAATTCTCAAAAACTACTGTAGGTCTATCAAAATAGTAAAATATTTAGGAAATTTAAAAATTACTTAAATTCTCATGATTGTTACCTTATCAACATTTTTAAATATGTTTAAATATTTTCAAAGATTCCAAAGTTCTCAAAAACGCATAATTTAAATTTTAATAAGTTCGAAAAATTTGCAAAACAAATGTTATAAAAAATTGTGGTATTAAAAAATTCCCGAAATTATCAAAAACAAAGGATGATTAGCCAATCAAAATTGTGAAGTGTTCAGGAAAAGTTCCCAAGATTCGCAAAAACAAATGAGGCCTATTAAAATTATGAAATATTTTAAAATTTAACTCGAAATTCTCAAAAACGCATGATGGTCATCCTTTCAAAATTGAAAATATTTTTAACAAGTTCCCAAAATTAATAAAAGCTCATTAATCATCATCAAAATTTTAAAATATTTCGAATATTTGAAAGTTTCTCAAAAACAAATGAAAGTTAGCCTATTAAAAATTTAAAATATTTTGGAAATTTAAAAATTCTCAAAAGCTCTTGATGATTGCTTATAATGCTTGCTTAATTGTAATCGCATGATGGTTAGCCAATCAAAATAGTAAAATTTTTAGAATGCTTAAAAAAATCTCAAAAAAGCATGGTGGTCAGCATTTCAAAATTGAAAATATTTTGGAATTTTAACAAGTTCCCAAAATTATCAAAATTATGATGACTATCAAAATTATAAAATATTTCGAAAATTTGATAATTCCCAAAAGTTCTAACGAATGGTGATTTGTCGATCAAAATTGTAAATTGTTCAGAAAAATTAAAAAGTTCCTAAGATTCTCAAAAACGCCTAATGGTTAGCCTATCAACATTTTAAAATATTTAAAAAATTTAAAAAGTCGTCGAAATTCTCAAAAATGTCTGGTTATATGGTTAGATTTCGAAATTGTAAAATATTTAAGAAATTTAAAATTTTCAAAATTTTCAAAATTCTCAAAATCGCATTATGGGTAAGCCTATCAAAATTGTAAAATATTCCATAAATTTAAAAACTTTTCGAAATACTTAAAAATACATTAGCGTATCGAAATTGTAAAATAATTAAATTTAAAAAGTTTCCAAAATTCTGAAATACGCTTGATGTTTAGCCTTTCAAAATTGTGAAATATTTAGGAAATTAAAAAACTCCAAAAATCCTCTAAAACGCATGATAGGCTAATCCTATTAAAATTTTTTAAATTTTTAGGAAAATTAAAAAGTTCTGAAAATTCTCAAAAACTTATGATGATAATTTAAAATTGCAAATTTTTTATGGAATTTAAATAGTTAGCAAAATTCTGAAATCGAATGATGGTTCCACCCGCTTATTGCATTGCTTCAGCCAGCTTGGATGGCAGGGACGATGGTTTGACCCATGGATTCTGCACTCCAGCAGGGGTCATAGTTGTGTTCAACGTCATCACCAAACACAATCAAGTGATAAAAAATCTGTCTAAAATCCCCCCTCTGTTAGGATTAAAAACCGGTACTTCCCGACCCAAACATTGTAGCTTTTACCACTGCTCCCGATCTCTTAAGTTAATCTCTTTTTTCTTAAAGAACCTCATAATCTTAATATTCATCGAAAGTTAAAAATGTTATAACACTTTCCATAATATAAATACATATAGTACTACCATCATAAGAAAACAACAGTTTACCCATTGATATTCGAGATGTCGGGTCGATAGAATAGTGTCAACATTTAGAATAAATATATGACATTTAGGCGATTACATATATAAGAATATTTTGATTATTTTAAAACGATACTAGTAGCGACATCTAGCACGTCAATGGGCTAACATACCATGGTAGTATTATGTGTATTTATATTATGCACTTTCGGAATTTAAAGTCCCAAAAGCGAAGGTTCCTAGTTCTCTACATTTTTAAAATCACGAACAAAAATATCAAATCCCATACGACAGTGCACTACATACATTTATTAGGCACAAATGTCACTATCGATGAAGATAACGACTAGGCAGCAATCAGCTGGCTCCGATAAAACGATAAATTGTAAAATTTTTCCGCATTTTCCATTGAATTAAATTAAAAATTATTTTTCAATGAAAATTCATAAATTAAAAACTTTTTAAATTTACAACATTGGAGAACAGCGTATAGTATAAATGTATTTTTAATGGATTGAATTTTTACAAATGGAATCTCGAATTTATTTAAAACTTCTCATTCTTCCACTTATTTGCCATTATGATTTAAATAAACCAAAAAAAAAAAAAAAATAAATAAATTAATTCGACGAATAATTTGTATCGCCCAACAGCAGAATACATTTCGAACACGAACAATTTTATTCAATTCAAATACAAAAAACAGCATTTTGCTATTTTATGTTACTCGTAAGTAAACCAATTAATTCGACTACATTATGTATAAATACAAGTGGTCGGGAAGATGAAAATTAAGAAGATAAAGTAAAATTATAGCACAAAGAGATATAACCAATTGAATACCATTACCATATAAATGTTTTGCAGATACGATTATTTTAGCATTGGTATGAGATGCTTGTATAATGATTGTTTTCGTGTCATGGGTGAGATATAATTTTAGGACGTTATAGGAATAATAATAAACACCCATCGACCAACGTAACGGGAAGTTAAAGGTGTCATTAAGAAGCGAAAGAACAATAAAGCTGCTGGCACAGAAAATATAACCGCCAAAATATTCAAAGGTAATGCATCTACAATTCTGACCAAAGCGAGTGCAAGAACTGGCGAGTTATAGCTCTCCTTAACTTCTCTTACAAGAAATGTATCGGAATGCTGGAAACCGAGTTCAATGCAGTCAAACAAAGTGAAACATATAACGACACTAGTTGCAGTTAATGGATATTAACAGGCAAACTTAATGATCTAAATTCTAAAAATCCAGGATCTCTGAAAATATCGAAAATGAATGAAGGTAAGCACATAAAAACTGTCAAATTTATGGCTTAAATCGAAAATTCCCAAAATCCGGAAAATTAATGATGGTTGTGCCCATAAAAACTTTAAAATTTATGGCACAAATCGAAAATTATCAAAATCTAGAAAATGAATGATGGTCAGCCCATGAAAACTGTGAAATTTATGGCACTAATCAAAAACTCCCAAAGTCCAGAAAATAAATGAGGTAAGTAAGTCCATAAAAACTGTGGAATTTATGGTACAAACCGAAAATTTGCAAAATCCACAAAACGAATGACAGTCTATGTAAACTGCGAAATTTATGGCATAAAACGAAAATTCCCAAAATCCAGAAAATAAATGACGGTTAGTCAAAACGAAAATTCGCCAAATCCACAAAACGATAAGTGGCCTATGGAAACTGCGAAATTTATGGCACAAGTTTTCTCATTTTCCTGGTCTCTGGATCTATTATTTAGGTAGCAATGTGAATAAGTCAAGGAACTCGACTCTCGGCTTGCCCTATAGCGCCTTAACACCACGCACACATACACCACAAATGTCGTGTAAACGCGCAATAGATTTTGACAATGATAGTTGAAAGATGAATTATGAGAATTAACATTTGGTGTTATCTGAAGGGAGTATTTGAATAGAGATGGGAAAGTTTTTATGAGCGATACTTCCAAACTTTTTTGTTTAATGGCTACCAAACCACAACAAGCAATGCATTTTTCGCATATATAGCAAGAATGATCAGTTGCCCGAAAAATTTGTAACGCGACGTTGAATATACATAAAATCCTCTGTATATGGAATTTTCAGACCCACATATAATAATGAACAATAAAAATTAAAACTTACCTTCTGGCGTTACAACACGACTTCTAGCTAAATCTGCTTTATTACCCACTAATATAACTGCTTTTTGTGCAATATTTTCCGATGTCCATAAAGTTTGTAGAATTTTTTCCGCTAGCCCAAAACTACTTTTATCGGCCGATGAATATATTACACAATAACCATGTGGATCATATGTGGCTATACAATTTTCTGGCATCATTTCATTGTGCGGATGATCGATAAACGTAAGTTCGGATTCTTCACCACTTAATAGTACGGACACAGATTTTTCACCTGTATCATCATCTGGAATGAAATAAAAGTAGGGAAATAAATTAACAACTTTGATTGCTTAGGCTCGTACAATCGAATGTGTATATGTTTATGTGATTATGTGTATATGTGATTATATATATATATATATATATATATATATATATATATATATATATATATATATATATATAATAGGGTCTAACTATGTATAAAAAGGGTTCTTCAATAGAATCACTCGATATTTAACATTAATTTGTGGCAATACTAAAAATGGTTGAAATTATTGGACTACTGAAAATTTACAGATTCTAACTATTCTCGATTCCTTGCCGACCCCAACAAATAAACACGAATTGACAATCACATTAATGAATGTCATTTCCAGTTGAACGAGTGACAACAAATCAACAATTCAAGAAAAATAATCGGTTTGTTACATGAAAGAACCAATCCGTTTTTACATGGCAAGAGATGGCGCCACTAATGTTTAAGAGAAAATATGCAAAAATGAAATAGAGGGAGTAAATTAATAGTATAGTAAGAGAGTATTCAACATGTTTAAGGGGCCTGAGACAGCATTCCGCTGCCGAAATGCTGGGTTAAAGCAGTATCCGAAGGACTTTTATCCTTATGGAACTTATGTTCTCGATACAGCAAAATGTCCGATCGGTGTATTCATTTATGTTGTGTTAACTACGATCATTATGTGTTTCCTCACACAAAAACATACACAAGTACATTTGAATCTCACCAGGTGGCAGAACACGTGCCGGTTTTTGGTAACCAAGAATTTAATATCAGCCCTGCAAAAAATCAGAGCAATGAGTGGAGGAGACATGCGCACAGCTATCACAAACTAGTAATATAGCAACATAAAAACTAGAACCCGCCATTGTAAAAGAAACCATTGTAGAAGTACTTAAACCCTGAAGTACTCGTATGCCAAGATAACACAAGGAATTCTTGTGAAATTGACAAAATTAAGGATCGCTGTCAACTAAAGCAACAATTGTGTTCTTAAAACACGGCAGAAATTAGAAGGCAATACGAATATACCGTTTGACAGGTAAGGACCGTAGGCAATACACTAAGGTATATACTCTACTATATACTCTACAGATGGAAACTATTTATAACGAAACAATCAACACTCATCCACCAATGGAGAGGAAAGTTACAAGTGCTTTAAGGAAGTTAGCAGCAGCGGTTCTAAAACCACTATTAGTGGAAGTTTGGATTACAGGTAGGAATTCAGAGAGGTGGAAAGAAGGAATAACTATAACAATCCCGAAGAGAGGCAACGTAAGAGAATGCAAGAATTCGAGAAATTTCTTTCCTTAACAGCATAATGCAAGTATAGGTCCTGGAACGTATCTCACCTGTAACCAACAATCACATACGAAAAAAGAAGGCTGGTTTTTGACCTGGAAGAAACCACATGGATCACATCATTACAATTTCGATCATACTTGAAAAATACGAATGGAACTCACCGCTGTACCTACTCTTTGTGAACTTTGAGGGAGCGTTCTACTCGATTAATAGGAGCGCAACTTGTGAGTCACTTAGCAAAATCGGCATTCCGAAGAAAATAATAGAATTCATCAAAGAAATGTACCGGGATGCTAGAGATAGTGTTCAATATAAAGGAAAGCAGAGTGAAAAAACACCACAATACACGAAGAGGTAGGCAGGGATGTGTACTATCCCCACTATTGTTCTCAATAGTGTTAGACAATGTAGTTCGCAGATTAGACGCAGCAAGCTTATATGGATTACAATGGCTAAATGATCTTGATTACGCAGATGATATATGTATGCCTATATGTATAGGTAAAAGCTGATATGTTAACAAAATTGGCACATAAGACTGAACACAAGTTCAGTTCCCGACTTGAAGAGGTCGGGAAATTCGTATACCTTGGTTATACAGTGAAAAAACAGGCGACAAACCAAAAAACCCTTCAACATGCTCCATAAGATCTGAAACACATTCGCACTGTCAAGAAATACAAAGCTAGGAATGTGCAATGCCTGTGTAAAATCAGTACTATTGTATCGTTGTGAAACATGGAAAAACATGGATCGAGGAGTTTCTCCTGCAAACAAGGCAAATCGATATAGAGGAAGAAATTAGGAAACGAAAATGGAGATGGATAGGACACACACTTCGAAAGTCATCAAGTGACATTGCCAGGGTGTCATAAGAAACATCTAGGTAAGACATTAGTTGAGTTAAAGGCAAAAGCCTCCCAATAGGATGAGATGATCTAGTCTAGTCGACGCCTTTTGCTTTTAAATTGGAGACAAAGATTTGTCTGGAAAACGTTAGGCCAGCTACATGATTTCGTAGTAAAAACCGATTCTATAATCCTTTCAAAGTCAATTTCAAGGTTATGTACAATGAATATCAAATCCATTCCTTTAAACAACATTTAGGGGTACCTGTAATAGAAAAATTCTCTACATATATGTAAACACATACAAACATACACACACACTACTCAAAAATATAGTTCTACTGTATACAAACAATTTCATTCATATATAATATACGTATTTATGTAAGATGATTAAAATAAATTCAATTAAATGGACGTTACGATGTAATTATACCGTTACATTATTACTACGGTTATTTTTAATATCTTTCGACCGCAACATTTTTCTAACATTAAATCTAAGTTAAAAAGGAAAATAGTCTACGAAGAAAAATAAATAAATAAAAAAAAAATTAAATGCTAAAGTTAATTAGATTTTATAGACCTAATGAAATACACTTCAGTCTTTATACTCAGGCTAAATTGCTAATTACTTATCTAAAACATAAATACAGAATATAAGGTTTTTTTTTTGTAGATAAGCAACTAACTACATATTATTACACTTCAAATATGTATCTAGAAGTGAAGAGCGGAAGATTCATACAACACACAACCATAATTAGCAATATGAAATATTTGGCTATGATTGGGGTTACAAAGTCAAAGTACACATCAATTAGAAATTATCGAATGGTACGCGGATAGATTATGCCAGAGTCTAATTATTTTTAAAATCTCACTCCTGGTATAATCTATCAACATGGCCAACGAAATGTATATAACAGACAATGAAACGTTTTTTTTTTTTTTGATTAAGTTACCATCTTGACTTCGATCTAGATGAATTCTGATATCACTTTCTGTAATTAATTAAAAGAAAAGCATATATGTATATGGGTGTGTCTATATGTATGATATGTTGCAATGCAACAACTAAAAAAAAATTTAAATTTAATAAATAAAAATTAAATGGAAAAAAATAAAATGCATCTTTGAACCAAAGACTGCAGTTGTAGCAATGAATAATTGAATAAGAAAATTCAAAATTTTTTATTTTTCTTTTATTAATTTTATTATACAAAAGAATGAAGATGAAAAGTTTTTATTCATCTTTAGTTTTTATAACAAAGAATCTCAAAACGATATTTTGTTTGTAGTATTATAAAATAAAGTAGCAGTAATGTGAAAAATGTGTTGCAGCACAGATAACAAGAAAAACTAAATTCTCTGGAGAAACAATTTTGATTAAGAAATCACAGTGCATATGTATCCCAAATGCAATGATGACGTTCCCAGTTAAATATATATATATATATATATATATATATATATATATATATATATATATATATATATATATATATAACCTAGAACTTCCAAATATCAGTAAAAATAAGAACTCTATTAAAAAAACTTCATAACCCAAATTTAATCATTCCGCAGGTGAAATAAATTGTAGTTATTAAAAAAAATCACCCTCACCCAACTGTGAGGCAGAGGTAACTTTATATGTGAGGCAGAGGTAACTTTATATTCCAAAATAGGAACCATTTGTTTTTAATACAGATTCAGGTTCTATGGCTAAATACACAATTTTTGTCTAAATCATTCGATTTTTGATAGATGGTGCTGTAATCGACATTTTTTCGGTTTCTACTACTACTCATGCCCGGTTTCACAAAAAATACAAGTTAACCACCGGTTAACTAAAGCTTAGTTAACTTTCGTATGTAATTTTGATTATTTCGTGACAAAAAATTCAATGCAACCTGATTAAACAGATTTTTTTACATGCACATATTTAACCGTAGTTTAAATATTTAGCCGACCGATTTTGATCAGTTAACAAAATAGTTAGAGTTCACGATCTATGTCATATAGAATTAAATTATTTTGATCAGGTTGCCTTGAAGTTTTTGTCATTAATAATCTAAATTACATACGAAAGTTAACTAAGCGTTAGTTAACCGGCTGTTAACTTGAATTTTTGTGAAACCGGGCATCAGTCAAATAACTTATAATAATACTAAATAGGAAATCGTGAATTCATTTCCATAGTATATACTAAATATTTCCATAGTAAATACCAATGACAACATGATTTCGTCAAATATAAGTGTGGTATGGAATATTTAGATGGCACACAAGTTTTTAACGAAAACAATAGATGACGCCATCAAATGTTTCTTAATTTTTTTTTTTCGATTTTTTTCAAAAAACTTCATAACAATATAGCAAGCAGTCATTGAATATGTGATCGGTTTTAAATTTATTAAAACGTAACGATTTAACCTATAACTGAAATTTTTTAAAATTTTGTTTCGTCAAATTTTGTTTCGTTGAATATAAAAAACTTTAGTTAAAAAAATGTAAATTTTTTGTTTAGTCAATATTAGTGCCAGCTACTAATTGCATACGAACTTTATCATGTTGACGAGTTTTTTTAAAGCGATTTCTCTTATAGTATTATAATTGGTTGTTTTCAAAGTTTTATTTATATTTTATTATTATTGTTATTATTATTAATGTATTTTATAATTTTCTATTATTTACCTCTTATTTTAGTGATGATGATTATGAAGCGTCGTAAAAAAACTTAGAAAATTGACATTTACTCTTGGTTTCGATCAAAAAATCGGTTGTTTTTTTTTACAAAGGGAAATATTTTAATTTTTTTTATGTATGTGTATTGAAATTCTATGTATTAGAATTATAAATTTAAATATTTGAATTTTAACGTTGATTTTTTTCATAAAAATATATTGTAAATGGTTGCAAATTTAAAATGTTTAAAGTTTAATAAAAAATAAATGGCTATTAGTGTTTTAAAGAAATAAATAACTTTTATTTAAATTTGAATCGCAACAAAAATACATGATAATGACATTTTTCAAATAAAAGAAGGGTTGTCCATAAAATTTCCTAGAGGAAATTTTATATTTTAGTACCAATTTAAAAAAAAACAACAGCAAAAGTTCTCTTCATTAGTACAAATCGGTTGTTTTTTCTACAAATCGGTTGTTTTTTGTTTGCATGTGTAGTTAATAAATTTTGTGTTAAGATGCAATTTTTTTTGAGAATATATACTATCCGTGTGAGGTGCGATGTAAAAAAAAACAACGAACTTTTTGGTGGAAACGAACACTAAATGTCATTTACTAACAGATTCGATTTTTCAAATGAACACAAAAAAAGTAGATTTTATTATACCTTTAAATTTATTTGTTCATTAAGCTCAATCATAATTATGGAAGCGCATATTGTTTCTCCGTCAAACACTAGTGCTTAGAAAAGCCGTTTCAAATAGTATAAATAGAAACATTTTTTCATTGTAAACCTCAGTTGAGAATAAATATTAGCTGAATAAATATTTAAAATAATAAATAATAAAAGGTTAATATTTTAAATTCAAAAAACTCAAGTCCCTTAATTTAATATATAAAGACATTCATATGATCATACCAAGAGTTAAAAAGTAGAGTATTAAACGAGATAAAAGCAACATTAATACCCCAAAGACTTATTAATAAGAATGTTTATTACGGGTGGAACATAATTTTAAACTTTTTTTTATGTTAAACAATACCCTATGAGATTTGCCCCATTGCATAAATGCATTCCATTTTGCATTTACAATGACCTTGTAAATGCAAAATCGAAGTAAATTGTTTAAAATCTCTCGAGAACAAGTTAAATAAGAATAGCATTGCTTTTGGCTATTGAACTTAATAGAAACAGACTCTGTTGTATCATCAGCAAAAGAGTTGATATCACAAGATGTCAATGAAAACATATTGATAAAAATCAAAAATAAGGTAGGAGGCAAGGCTGAACCTTGCGATCTTGATCGATCGTCCTTATTAATAATTCTCTATTCACTCAATAAATTTCGTTTTTGGTTAGGAACTTTGTGGTCATAGTTTAATTTATACTCAATTATAATTGCATTAACTTTATTAGGGGCTACTATAAATTTGGTAAGATTTCCATTATTAGAGTTATTACGATGTGCATTTAATATGCACATTTATCCTCGGAGATAGCGGGCTTACATTTTAAATTAAAGGTTCAATCTCATTGACACCGTACCGCACCGTATGCCATCATGTGTCATTGATTTTACGGATTGTCAAACACAATGTGTCCGCGCCGGTTCAAAAAATTCTTTTTTAAATTCTTCAATTTAAAATTCCATTTTTTTCAAAATCAATTATGTTTTATTTTTTTCGAATTAATTTTAGTTTTTACATATTTTGCTTGACGCGAAAAATTGAAAAACAAAATTATTTAGTTGTCAAATGAATTTTAAGGTTATTTTGCCTGAAAAAGTAAAAAGTTCATCTATCTCCGTCCGCATCGCGCCATGCCGTTTATTGTGGTTCCCTTTGTTTACTTTGACATTTTAACGAAACAGAGCGGTGCGGTGTCATTGAGATTGAACCTTTAACCACAACCATTGACTTTTGTCTGTCTAATCAAAATAACAGTAAAAACGATTGAGGTTTTTACAAATCTGCATATTTGTCAGTTTAGTTTAGGTGTAATAAGTAACAAAGTAGGTGGGGTAATCAAAAGCTTTGCTGAGACCAACGCATTACAGAACATTTTGAGATTACAGATTTGAACTACGATACAAAAAAAAAAAAAAAGAAATATAGTATGATTTTAATGTCAATTTAAATTTTATCAAGAAAACTGGCTCACGCGTGATTTAAAGAAAAGCTTCAACTTGTCGGGTAATATATTAAGAAGCATTGATACAATCGCTTTATATGAATGGCTTTGATCATACTTACATTGCGGACACTAGAAGTGAGCTGATTTATGATTAACATATTTACACTTCCAAACCTGTAGTTATTGTTACCACAGTCTATTTAAAAGTTTCAACTAAGAAGATAGCTGGGCTTTAGATCATTTGTAGCTATCAAATTTTGGATAGAAACATTAAAACGAGTGAAAAATCGCGTAGGTTGCAAATAATTCTCAAACAGTTGGTATTTTGATGGACAATAAGCAATTTATCATCGGAGAAACATTTATATGTAAGAATTAAATTTCAAAAGACTGTATGTGGTACTTTAACCTCACTAAAAAATCTTCCCTTGGTCATAACCAATCTGTTAGTTCGACGAATGACTTTATCGTCATAAATTGTTACTTGTTCAATATAATTCACCGATTATGCTTTTATGCATTTACGGGTTCTTATTTTGAATTGATTGTTTAGGCGATTAATTACTTTGGTATCATTTGGATATTTTCATATTTGCCATTTCTTGCGGGATCCTTTTTTCTCTATCACTCTATTATTAGCTCAATTGCTCTACTTTCACAACAAATTTCTCTACTTTCTCTTCCAATTCATTTTTCGTTTCTGATAGAGACGTTAAAACTATAAAATTTTCAAATTTTTCGCTTTCTCCTTTACTATTTCCAGTAAAAGTGTGCACACTATCCATATCTTATTAACTTTAGCATTGTGGAAACTAACCACCGTTCCAATGAACGCTCCATGGGAGGTATTGAAAACTTCGGTTATTAGTGCCTAGGTGACTCTAGGTATGGTAAAAATTAATCCAAAAATGATTGGTTTGATAAGGAGTGTCATAATAATTACAATAACCTTAGATATTTATCGGACAGTATAAACTGAGCTTGATTATTAAAGTGGCACTGGACAGCACTGGTCTTTTAAAAACAATTAATTATTTTATAACTGACTTTTAATTAGAAAAAAATTAAATTATTTCGTTTTAATTCAAATTAAATCACTTGAATCGGAAAATGAGGTTTTATTTAGTTCAAAATATCCAATTATAATATGCTTTTTTCGTATTTAAATTTATAATTTGTCGTACTTCTCTACAATTATAAGATTTCAATCTTACTCTTAAATCGTCTTAATTTGGTTTGATTTGTTTAGGGACTTTCTTTTATTTTCATAAGAGGTGTTCACTGCGTTATATATAGAGAAATGGGTTTATAGTACTAAAAATTTCAGAATTTTCCCTATCAACCATTTTCATATTTTTATAAATATCTAATTAATTTATGTATATTCAAATTAGATTCACATAATCTAAAACGAAAGGAATAGTTAATAGAAATGGGAAAATTAATTAAAAAGATTCTGAATCTTGATTTTAAATTGTTTTAATTTCGTTTCGTTTAGTCGAACTACGTGATATTTATGTTGTTAGTTTTGTTTTTTGTTAGATTAGGTTGCTGGTTTGCGTAATTCTGTAAAAACTGTAAAAACTGTAAATATATATATATATATATATATATATATATATATATATATATATATATATATATATATATATATATATATATATATATATATATAATATATATATATATATATATATATATATATATATATATATATATATATATATATATATATATATATATATATATATATATATATATATATCAGGGACGAATCGTCCGTGGAAGCAAAGGAAGCACTGCTTAATTTAACAAATAAATCTGTCAAGAAAATTTCTTGTTAAAAGCTTTCATTATTAATAATTTATAATATATAAATAATATATAACAATATATTATATAAATAGCTTATAATTTTAAAATCATTCAATTAAATAAATCTGTAGTTGCATTCTACCATTAAAATTACCATATAAAAGTGAATCCAACATCAAAAGAAGATCGTATAAACATTCTAATTGGAAAGAGGGGAAATCAAATATGTTTATTTTCTGTAAATGTTTCATACAAAATATTTCAAGTTTTACCCCTAATTTCTTGTTGTGTTGTTTTTATTTCATAAGTTTTCTCCTTAAAAGGAATTACTGACACTTGATAATTTCCTAAGTATAACAAAACTGAAAAAATCGCTCTAGTACAATTTTTTTTAGCGTTTTGGTCTAAAAGTCGGAAATATGCGGAAAATAATAATTTCAAACTTTCTACGCTATATTGTTATGGCGTGAAATTTGTGATACATGTTTGAGACTCCTTATTGCGTATTCGTGTTGTGACATTGTGTGTTGTAATTTTTTGGAGTTTTTATGTTTTTAATTTTAAATTTTAATGCATTGTGTTGTTAGACAAAATATTCCTAAATTTCAGAAATAATCTTGTGTAGGTAAATATTGGTTTATTTATAATAGCAAATTTTGCGAGTACATAAATGTTAATTATATTATGTTTCATTTCGGATTGTGCATTGACAAGTTCCAATAGGATTTTCCCCCCATTAAAAAAAAAAAATATTAATTTATATGTAATTGTTTTTTCTTTTATTAACTATAAATTTAAAATAACATTTAACTACTAACATTTAGCTACTTTTAATTAATTAATCTAATTGATTTAATTTGTTGAATCTGTTTGACAGATTATAAATTAATTTAATTTATTTATTCTGTTTTTAATTTATAAGAAAAATAATTTAAGTATCTTTGTTAATTTTAAGTTAATCACTTATCATTTAGAAAAATTAATAAATTTATAAATAAAAATATAAATTAATATAAATAAAATATTTTTGTTTTTATTTAAATTCAAACGACAATTTAAACCGCCAAAATATTTGAAAAAAGCCCCGTCCATAATTCCAATAAAAACATAACCTCACTTTTTTTCCGCATATGT
Organism: Tipula confusa; assembly: GCA_963556175.1. Taxonomy (NCBI): domain Eukaryota; kingdom Metazoa; phylum Arthropoda; class Insecta; order Diptera; family Tipulidae; genus Tipula; species Tipula confusa. Next base: position 25,542,626 of record OY744477.1, on the reverse strand, counting down.
CCGAATTTTTGACCACCTCCCCTTAGTAAATTTGTTTGTAATTCGGACATGATTTCGAAAAAAAGTCGGAGATGAATTCATCAAAGTGTCCGAAATATCCAATTTTTTTCGAATATAAAAATACTTAGGAAACGAAGCAACACATACGAAACAAAAACGAAACAGACTGATTTCCTCTCTTTTAAAGGGTGCTTAATAATATAAAACCATATCCAAAATATTTGTAACTACAATTTCTTTTGTATTGAATTTTGTCTTTATCATGCTGTGGAATAGACAAAGTCAACTAGTAAATTTTTTAAGTAGCTTGCTTTTAAAATATATACGAAAAAACAACTTTATTTAATGATTACAAGAATTTTAAACTATAACTATTTTGAAAGTTGACTCTTTTGAAGCGCATCTTTTGTTTAACAATTGGCAATAATAAATCAATAAAGCAAACAAACGCCAAAGTCGGAATAACGTGACGATTTTCAAATACTTCTTAAGATAAACGAACGAGACTTATAGGATTCGCATAATTAATGTAAAACTGTCTTTCAGACTTTAAGAAAATAAGGAAATTCTTGGAAAATTAGCAAACGGTGTCATGCTTTTTATGAAAAAAAGGGATCGTTTTCAGAGGGAACGATGAATCCAAATCTTTAAATAATTGCGTCAATTATATTTATTTTTTTGTCTATAAGGTTTGAAGGTGCTTCCCCAATACAAATTGTCACGCTTCGTCTCTGATATATATATATATATATATATATATATATATATATATATATATATATATATATATATATATATATATATATATAAATATAATATTTATTATATTTGCGGCGCCTGTGGGTGGGAGCCCTGTCATTACGTAAAATACTTCTAAACGAGCAGGCTATCCTTAGAATTCCACCACAGCATTTCTGGCATGTGGTAGAAGGCGACTAAACAAAGGTTATATAGCTGGGCTCTTTGGCAGATGCAGAGGTCATTATGAGTGACAATGGCTCTTCGGGGTAGAGAATGAGCAGTCTTCTTCGGGTTGTCTATAGAACATAACCAGCAATGGCTTGAAACCCGTTTTATTATTATTATTATTATTACTGTATATAAATTTTGAATTTATGCTATGTTTGTGAATAAATCAAAAGAAAAACTTTTCAGTTTTTAGTTAGAAATTGCAATTTTGTTAAAAACTCTCTCGTCTATTCAAATTTTCTTTACAAACAATTTATCTGAAACTGTAAACATGTAAGTAAATTGGATATTTTTTTTCCACTTTCGTAAAATGTGATAGATTAATTTAATACTTCATACAACAAGGCAACATAATTTTATACAATAGGTCAAAAGGCAACAATAATCTAGGTAAGAAATTTAACTTGACCAATATGATGAAAGTTTATCAACTATAAACCACTTATTCGATAACTTTTCATGACTTTCCAAAGGATTGTTGATTAAATACGTAAAGGTCAAGTAACACTGAACGATATCATGATTGAAAGTGTGTACCATGTTAATCGAGGGATAGGTATATATCTAAATAAATGGAGTTTATTTATTTAGAAATCACTAAGTTACCTTGCCAATTTTATAAAATGTATTTTTAAGTGTGCTTATATGTTTTGTGAAACTTGCCAAAGATAAAGAAAACTTTTCTCTATTTTAACCAGAACTAGAGTGAATTGTTATTTTGCAATTAAATTAATTGCTATATGTACATTATATATACCTAAATGTACTAAAACTTTTGTACTTTATTTAGGTGCAGCGAACTGTAAAACATTTTGGCTTTTACTTTTTCTTGAATTAAATAAAAGTAAAAAGTTTTTAATTTGTTGCTAAAAGATTTCTTCTCTGAGAACAATTTTTTGAACATTGTTGACGTAAAGTTTTTATGTTAGTTTATAGAATGAAATTCAATTAGTTTTGTGTTAAATGAAATTATTCGAATGCAAATATTATTTTTAATTGTACAAATCAATTTATTTTAATTAAAACTATATCCTTTTTCAAAAAATCAATATTAATATTCTACTATAAAGTGTTTTGCAAAATTATTATTTTTGTTTAAATTTTAATTAATAAACACGATGGGAGAATACATGTTTATTTCAGTGGTCTTTAATTTTTCAGAAAGATCATTATCTAAAAATTAATACTCTGCTAAAAAAAATTTACAAAGTTACTTCCGAATTCAGTTTATAGAGGTTTTATGCAAGAAAAGTGTTTTTAAGCAGAACAATTAGAAGATATACATTTATATTGTATAAAAAGAAATGTTTGTCAGAATTCTGTTGAATGTCTCTATTTCGTCTCTATTCTTAGTAAAAAATTACTGCTCTATCGTAGGCTACGCTTCATAGGAGGAACGAATCTATTGTTGTTACCGCATGTCTAGATATTATACTTCCATTCGAGATAGATTCCTTTTTTTCTGACCGTTTATCATTGGAATATCAATTTCTCTCGAATGTCTGCTTAAAATGATGGCAGAACTCAATTCAACAATTTAAATATAAGACAAGCAAACCCCTGAGTATTAAAATCAGTGGGATTTAAAATTTAATAAAACATAAACAAATCCGTCTAATGGACTTAATGTGTAACACCTTAAAGTTGGTAATACACTTTGAGGTAATTCAACATAACCCGCAGAACTAAAATTATTTTTGAAGAATGAAAACAAAATTGAAAATTGCAAAATTCTAAGCCAAACAATGCAAGTAACAACAATTTGCACCCAAGCAAAAATTAAAGAATTCAAAGTACCAGAAAAAGTAATATCCAAAAAGGTGTTCGCTTAGTAGAGAAGATTACTGCTTTCTATTTTAAACATTAAGTAATCATTTTAAAATTGGAGATAATAATAATAGTAAGCACACTTACTGGCGCTCGAGCTCAACAAATTCTAAAGGTAGAGAACTAAATGACACCGGCTTAAATAAAAAATGTAATTTTCTTTCATCTGTTTATCATATTGGCCTAGTAACCCGATGAAAGAAACATCAAACAATCTTTTGTATATGCAAAATCCAGAGGACCCCCATCTGACAACTGAATATAAAATATAGACAATTACGCGTTGAATGGACGTAATACTGAATTGTCAGTATATTAAAGCTCTTGACCTCAGCATAAATACTGTTATAAAATATTTAAACATTTTCAAAATTAATATTCATGCCTAAAAATTATGAAAGGCTAACCCGTTGCCTGTTTTTGATGAATTACGAATATGCATAAAACACGCAACGTTGGTCCGATTTTGATGTGTGATGCGTCAATTGAAAGCTCTTGACCTCTTGACCCCCCGGGTGGGCCATTTAAAAGCTTAAATTTAAAAATGCAATAAAACAAAAACGGTTTGAAATTTTGCCAAATTTATTTTTTTGTTGTGAATTACAATTATTCCGGTTAGAGATGGAATATTATTCCATTCATATGGCTGCCGCGGCTGGCCTCACAGTTCTTTATTCGATCGGACCAATTTTCGAGCACTTTTTCGAGTGTATGGGGTCATATCTCAGCGATGGCATCACGAATGTTGTCCTACAAATGCTCAATTATCTCTGGTTTGTCGGCATAACACTTGACTTTAACGGCTCCTCACAAAAAATAGTCCAATAGTGTTAAATCGCAGCTTCTTGTGGGCCAATTGACATCACCATTTCGGCTAATTATACGGCCATCAAACGTTTGACGCAATAAATCGATTGTGGCTTGAGAAGTGTGGTAAGTTCCACCATCCTGTTGAAACCAAACATCGTTCAATACCATGAAGAGCGGGCGCAAAAAAAATCGGTTATCATGGTGCGATAGATGTCTCCATTGATCGTAATGGTTGCGCCATCCACATTTTCAAAGAAAAATGGGCAATGATGCTTCTGTAAGACCACGTGTGGGTTTTCTGAACCCCAAATATGGCAATTTTGCTTATTAACGTACCCATCAAGATGAAAATAAGCTTCATCCGAAAAGCTGATTTTTTTGGCAAAATTGACATCATCGTGTAGTTTCTCGTTGGCCCATCTAGCGAAGTGAAAATGAAGCAAATGGCCATGCGGCTTCAACTCTTGACCCAATTGAACTTTGTAAGGCGTCATACCGAGATCTTTTCGCAAAATTCGACGTAAAGTGGTACGTAAATTGTTCAATTCCTTAGAACGATGACGAGTTGATGTTGATAGACATAAACCTATGGTTTAAATTTAAACCGATAGATGGCCCACTCTTTGTATTGTTATAAAATATTTGAATATTTAAAAAAAAAATTTGTGCTTTAAAATTAGAAAAGGCTAACCCCTTGCCTGTTTTTCATGAATTATGAATATGCATAAAACATGCAACAGTAGTCCGATTTTGATGTGTGATATGTTACATTTTTTTGTTAAAGCTAAACCTGTGTTTCCGTCTTCAATTTTACTAAGCAAATTTTTTAACATAAGTTTTCTGTAGTAAATCTTCACGGCCTGAATTATGCCGTTGTCGACTAGTTGAAGCACAGACGTCATATTTGGTGGTAGGTAGATCAATTTTATATTAGAAAACGTCCAGAGTGGATGACAGGCAGCATTTTCCACAAATAACAAAATGTTTCTTCGTTGGCTTCCCATTTTGGCATTCAACTGAGAAAAAACTTTGAAAAATTTCTGAAAACGTCCATGCTGTTGGATTATTGTAGTAAGAAACGGGAAGAGAGGACTTTTTTTAATTTTTGAAGTACCTTGGATTAAGGCTTTTACCTATTACGGCCGGCTTTTCGATTGTTACTTTGTGAATACGATCAGAAGCGCCGTGTGGGCATTTCTGTCCTTTTAGGTGCAATGTCCTATTGGACAAAGCTTTATAAAACAGGGCTGTTTATTATAGTTTTCGATAATTCGCCCTAATTTTCCTTTCCACTTCTTAACCGTACGGCTATTTACTTCGTTTGATTCTCCACACGCAATGTTGAATGTAATGTTATATCTCGAACGAAAACTAGATAACCATCCATTCGACGCTTTAAACTCGTCAATTTTCAATTCTCGTCCAATGTGTAACGCTGCTTCTTGTAAAATTGTTCCAGAAATTGGTATATTCTTTGCGCGCGCTTTGCAGAACCACTCGAATGCAACATGTTTAATGTTTCGTACATATATGATCTTGACTTTTTACCGTTTTTTCACTTTCCGTTGAACATAAATATTTTTTCTTTAATTCCTCTTTATTTTGCATGATGTTATAAATTTGCGTTTTACCGCATTTAAATTTCTCGGTAACATATTTGAAACTCTTTTTTTCGGAGTATCGTATTTTTCTTTTAACGATGGGCAATGCAGTCGTTTACTCATTTTTCTGCAATAAAATCAAAATAGTAATTCGCAAACTCAACAAATTTAAAAATTACCTGTATTTTGTTCTACACAACTTATCATTTGAAAATCTTCTGTACACTAAATTCATAACCTCAAACTTTGACAATCAAAAAATCCAACAAACAAGTTTTTTAATATCTAACCCTCTATACCATAAGGTTCATTTTTCGTGACATTTTCCGCATATAAAAATGTAACAAAAAAATTAAATCTTACTTTCCGTCTTTGACAAATTAAAGTTTATTAAATTTATTAAAAATTACGAAAAAAAGGTTTCTGTTCTCGTCTCACAGTTTTCCGCGTAAGGAGGTTGATATTATATTACAAATAGGACGTAATTTTTTATTTTCCGTGTATGGTGGGATTTTTTACTCTATATATATATATATATATATATATATATATATATATATATATATATATATATATATATATATATATATATATATATATGTATATATATATATATATATATATATATATATATATATATATATATATATATATATATATATATCATAACTATTTTTTTTATTCACCTTTAAAAATCATCAATTCGTAATAGGTATTGTCAAAGTCACCCCAATTAAATTTAATAACACATCCTTATGTACATATGCTTAACAGTATGGCAACAGAACCCAACAACAACAATACCATAATTATATATTATAATAATGAAAAAACAGCTCAAATTAAATCCTATAAAAAATAATTTTAATTTATCTTCGTCGACCTGCCACCAGACCTACACTTTCTTCATCCTCGACTTTGAAAAGCTTTTTTCATTTTTTTTTGTTATTTTAGTACAAAATAATTAGTGTACATAGTAAAGTTTTGTCGTACATAATTTTTCCCCATTTTCCTGCTTTTTTTTTGTTATTATAATTCATGCTCGATGAAAAATTATGATTGAGCTTTCATAAATTATATTTACCATAAATATGAGGATTTTTTTTTATCTAATTAAAATAGACACAAATTAGAATTAATATGCTACTCGTATTTGTGTGTTGAAATTTTCATAATTACTGTGTTAATTTAACGATGAATTGGTGTAGTGGTAAAAGCTGGTGGAGCTTTAATGGAATTGATTCATCTCCAAAATGTTTGACCCAATTTAGTGCCATTTAGCTGTACGACACAGCTAAACCGTGATTATTGCTGAGTTATGGTACTTATGTCAAATACGCAGTATATACTGTACTGTTACAAAAATTTGTTTTATAAAACATAATGTATCGGATGCGACATATGCTAGAGGCAAAACGTGACACATGTACTAATCAATGGAATTAAGTTTTGCTGGCTAAACATCATGAAAATGTATAAAATGCTAATTAATAGTAAAAACTGTAAAAAATATTTTGTTTGATTTAATTGGCAAAATTTACCAGGAAATGTTATATGAGATGATTGACGTTGGGACATTTTTTTGTTGACAACATTATAATACCGAAATTATAATTCATATATCATAATTATGGTAAAATTCTGTAACAGTTGAGTTTGGCATAATTCTTTTGTCATTTTAATACAAAATTGATAAGGGCAGTTATTTGATTTACCAACACTCACTGGTCTTCAATAGGAAACTACGTTGCAATCGAACATTAGTTGTGCAATCGAAAGAAATTTAACAAGAAGTCAAACAACACTGAACTATGTCTATTATAACGTTCAACAGGTTTGATTATTTGCGAGTGAATATAATATCATCGGACTACATAAAATAAAATGTTATTTGTACACATTCATATTTGATTAACAAACTGACAAGATATGTTACCAGCATCTTTTTTGTTCAACATCTACTCATGTCTAGGATTGACGCTTAATTGATCAACATAATCAAAATCTATTTTTAGAATATTACCCAATAGACAAATATATATATAGTCTATTTATACATCAACCCTATTATTAGGACAGTAAAATACCAAACGAACAAATAAAAATATGTACAGAAGTGTTTTTACCCAATCGCATATAATATGTTGGATGATATACCTTTCACAATGCTTATCTATGTTTTATGTTTAGGTACGTGTTCATTCATTGTTCAAGAATTCGATTCATTCCAAAAATAAATTTGGGGACTACATTAACACGATTATGGAAAACTATTGAGAGAAATGTTTATATACCCCCGGCGGTCTAAGGATTAGATAAGAATGGGTTATTTATTTATTTTTGGATTGATTTCATGCCAACCTTCAAAGTTTAATGCCAAATTAATCTCTAGATTTCATCGTGTTTGCAAAACCCATAGGCATTATGATGCTTTACAATATCCAATTAGATTTTGGTTAGGACAAGTGGATATTGTCAATTATTTCATCAATATATTAATTAAATACAAGCTCTTCGCGCTGCATCCTGGATAACGCCAAAAGTATAACCACTGATCGGCAGGGTAGACAAAGGTTTTTTTTAATTTCAAACGGAATAACCCAGGCGTCATAACTGGGAATGATCTGAATGCATGGGCAAATTTACTTTTGTCATCAGTATATGGGTTTGAAACCCAGAACAAAATAATCCATCATGGAGAAAATAGATAAGGAAGAAAGGTATGGTGCAGGGAACGGAGACCCAGTACCTGCGACTGGAGAGAGTATGCAAGCGGGCTCTCAGTCATCGTTATTCAATGACCGCAAACTTTCAGTAGTGGTACACTTGGCAGCTGAAACCGATAATACAACAAGCACTGCTACTGCCGTGGCAAACTTGGCTGCAGTAACAGTAAATTTTACAAAGAAAAACAAGAACTCATTTCTGAGTGGTAACAAAGTCTTGAGATCTCCAACAATTAAAAAAGCTAACTCAATAGGAGGTATGAGAAAGAATAATCTGAATCCATCAAGAAAAGAGAGTGAAGATAAAACTACCTTAAACATAGAGAGTGAAAACCGAAATCTCTATGCAAATCTGAAGTTTCTAGAAGAAATGGGGTCAAAGTTGAATAACGAAGTTATTTTATTAAAAAAGAAAATGAATGCCTAAAACGCATCATTCAAGCGGGTGGACATTCAAACAATAAGGGTACCATCGAATACCACATAGATGAAGAAGAACTCGAGTGAGAAATTCATTCGAATAAGAAATCTGAAAGTGATTCCTAGTGGACACTCGTGACAAAAAAAACTAAAACAAGAGTAACAATAAATATGGAAGTTACTGACGAAGACTTGCCACCAAGAGAGACTGCTTGGGCATTGAAAAAAGCAAGCCCACAAAGAAAAGAAAAGCAGAATCACCGCCAGAATATATTGGACAAGCAGCACAGAAAAAATAATTCAGCCACCACCTATTAATATATAGTTGGAGTCAAAGACTACCCTACTATCAATGCCTTAATGAAAAATATCACGGATAAAGATTATAAGCTAGTAACATTAAACAACGATGTCTGGAAAGTAAAATACACATACCAAGAAGCTTAACGCTGACAAGTTTCAGTGGTATACTTATGAAGATAAGCAAGCTAGACCAATTAAGCTTATGGCTCGAGGGCTACACCATATACATGTGAAAGCAATGATATAATATCTGAGTTACAACATAAAGGTTTAGATATTCAGATATTTAGATATGCTGTCAATATGATCAAAAAAGATAGAACTGAAAGCGATAAAGGAAGCCGCGAATTGGTCAGAAGGGGGCCACCGCTCTTTATGCTTACATTTGGCAATAAAGAAAACATCCAAAAGATATATAATATGCGGGCAATTCAAAACATGAGAGTTAGATTAGAGCCAATGAGGAAGACTACTTCAAAGATGAAAATGTCAAAGTTGTAATTATACCCAGAAATATTGCGGGCGTGACGCAAGATACGTCAAATGTGATAGTAAGCATCTTACGAGCATGTGTATATTAGACAGAAACTCTACAGCAAAATGCATAAATTGTAAAATTCAACACCCCGTAAATTATCGTGGTTGTGAAGTAGCTAAAGAATTACAAAAAATTATAAACCGTGCAAGAAATTCTGAGCAAAATCAAAGAAACCCTGATCCAACAAACCAACCAAATAATAAGGGATTATATAATCTACGAGGTAACGCGTCATATGCAGAAGTTGCTAAAAATCAAGAATCAACCACAAAAGTAAATAATACTGGCCAAGTTCAAATAGATTTCATCAAAACCGTAGTAGCTTTAAATAAAAAACTTGACGAGCAAGCTTAAATAACTAAACTTATATTTAACCAATTGATAACTTTTTCACTCTTCGGGACGATGGTTCAATATTGGCGGTGACTTCAACGCAAAAAACACTTGTTGGAGCTCCAGAAATACAACACCAAAAGGAAGAGAACTGTTTAAAACAGCGAAAAAATTAAGTTGCGACTTCCAATCTGGTGGTGCACCTACTTACAGATCTAAACAAAACTCCTGATCTTATAGATTTTTATGTAACAAAAGGAATATCTGACAACTACATACGAATGGAAAATAATGAAGACCTTACATCAGATCACTCTTCTGTTATCATGACATTAAGCGAAACTATTATTCAAAAAGAAATATCACAAAGATTTTACAACAGGAATACCAATTGGAACCTTTTCCGTGAACTGTTAAATGAAAATATCAAACTGCATGTGCCAATAAGAAGATCTATGTACATTTAAAGAAGAAATTGACAGACTATTTGAAAATATACAGCAAGCAGCGTGGTAGAGCACTCCACTCGAAACTGCAAACAACACTATAGAGGTACAAATTATCCACTCGAAGTAAGAGAACTGGTGGCTATGAAACGTAAAGCACGTAAGTTCTGGCAAATAAATCGAACTGTAGCTAATAAAACCGAGCTTAATAACTTAAGTAAAAAACTGAAATCTATTATCATAAAAGTTAAAACAATGGAAACAATGGAATTATATTTATCTTCATTTACTGGCCAAAAAGACACTGAATACTCCATATGGAAAGCAACAAAATCGATCAAGAGACCAAAAAATTCGACAGCACCTATTAGGAATGATAATGGTACGTGGGCTCGTAGTAGTAAGCAAAAAGCGGATCTATTTGCGAGACTTCTTGAAGAAACATTGCAACCACTACCCAGACAATCTGCAAATGAAAATGTTAATTTTGTACACAGATCAATTTTGTATACAGAAAAAAGCTCCTGGATATTATTTAATAACTAGACAAATTATAAAAGAACTACCAGGCAAAGCAATACACAAACTTCTGCACATAATCAATGCTGTGTTTAGATTAAGATACGTTCCAAGGCAGTGAAAGGAAGCTCTTTACTTCCTACTATATCGAAAATATTTCAAAAACTACTTCAGAAGAGACTAAAACCTATAATAGAGGATAATGATCTTATAAACCTGCTTATCAGTTTGGATTCACAAAATCACATATATTATAGAACGTACTCTAGAAACAAAAAAGATATGTTCAAGCCTCTTCTTGGATGTAGCGCAAGCATTTGAACGTATATAGCACAAAGGATTAGAGTACAAGTTACATTGAGATCTTCCCAAACAGTATTATGAAATTCTAAAATCTTGCATAACCGACAGACATTTCCGTGTAAAATATTTGGATCTAAAGAAAATTTCAGCAGGAGTGACGCAAGGAAGCGTTTTGGGCCCCATCTTACACCTTCTGTACACACGGGACATACCACTAATGAAAGAAACAACCATAGCTACATTTGCTAATGACACAGCAAATTTGTCAGTTGCGAGCAATGTAACGCAAGCTACAGAAAAATTACAAACATCGATTAATACAGTTAGTAACTGGATGAAGAAATGGAGAATTAAGCTCAATGAAACAAAATCGGTTCATGTGAATTTTACTAATAAAATGGATCAAATGTTGTCAATATGTTTGATAAACTTTAGATTTTTTGTGATTTACGTGCCATCTAGATGTTATTAGAAAAGTAGAGTTGCTAGGAGCAAAGAAATTTAAAGAAAAAAATTTGTCATAATAAATGTCGTCACAATTGAAAGAAAAAACGAAGGTTACTGTGTGAATTTTAAAAAATATTCAAGTCAATTATAGAATTACCCGATGCATTTAATTTTAGTTTTACCATAAACCGCGATCTTTTTGTCGACTTGGCGCTTTTATATTCGGTAACTCAATTTTTTATCGAACTTTTTGGAAGATATTAAACTCAAAAGTTATCTCTCAAATCGGATTGGTATAAATTTTTAGTTTTATTTTATAGTTTAAATAAGATAAATGTTCTAAAAAATATACTAATGTATAATAGAATAAGTTTAAAATATGATTTTTGGATATTTTTGCTTTATCGAACAAAAAGTTTGCTTGGTGTGAAAGACTGGTTAGTCCATCAAAACCGAGCAATTAATGCCACAGACTTAGCTGAGTCAGTAAAATAGTTCCGAATTATATTTAAATATATATATATATATATATATATATATATATATATATATATATATATATATATATATATTTATATATTTATATATATATATATATATATATATATATATATATATATATATATATATATATATATATATATATATATATATATATATATATATATATATATATATATATATATATATATATATATATATATATATATATATATATACAGCGATTCCATACGAAAACGATCAAAAAAACGGAAATTTTGTCCTGACCCCTTTAGATTTGATGAAACTTTTCAAAAATGTTCTCTATGTTTAAAAAACATGAAAAATGATTTTTGTTTTTTTTGCGGCACTGTACTTTTTGACAGTGGTGCACGGCGTTTAACCTTTTTTTTTTTATTTTTCTTGAAAATGCTAATTTTTGAAGTCCTCTTTCTCAAAAACCACTTAACCGATTTGAATGTTTTACATCTCAAATGAAAGAGAATGAATGGAAGTAACGGTACAATTACAATTTTTAAAAAATTGTTTATTAAAGAAAAGTGGTGTTTTTTTGAAAAATGTCATTTCCCATTATTTTCGACCCCAACGAGTTATCAATTTTTTTATTTTTTTTTTCAAAGCTTATTCATTTATCAAACAAATAAAAAAATAAAAAATGTAGTATTTTCTTTCATTTTTAAAATATGGTTTTTTTAATATTTCTGGATCTGAATATTTTAAACCAAAAATCAAAAAAATCTATCATACTTTTTCTTTGATAATTTTTCTTGAATTGTTCACTAACTGACACTTTTGGCAATGCAATAAAACCCTAAATTGGTTGTTAATATAGTCTTTATTATTCAATATCAAAAAGGTTTTGCTTTGAGCAAAATTAAAATTTTCTAATATCTAAACATGTCTTATTAATTGGAGAAAATCTATGATATTTATGAGTACCTGTTATTTGTTTTACTGAGCTATATCTATTTTTTAATTGCTTTTCTATTACATTATAATCTTTATTAGTAAAAAATAAATAGTTTACTTTTGATTCTTTTTCCACAGCCCATGAATAGAGTTCAAGTGGCGTAGTTATTTGGTTTTCAAATGGTCTTTGTAAAGTCGCTCTAGCAGCATTCCTCTTGAGAACTCCTCCTAATGCATCACAAGATCCTTTTCCGTTGCATGTTGCAAAAAAATGCAATTCTGCTTCCATATCGAAGTCCTCCTTAAAATTACATAGATTGTAGAAATTCATTTTGTACTGAGCCCCAGATCCATCGGAAAAAAGCAAATTTTCGTAACGTGCAGTAATTTTTTCTTTATAAAATTAACTATAGGCTGATAATAAATAATCTTACAGCTACATGATTATGTTTTGGTGCCTCAAATATAGCTACAAAGGTTGTGAATTCCAAACTACTATCGTTTTCCATCGTGTGACAGGTTTCCCCGTTTTTATAATACAAGGCAAATGGATGTATTGTACATTGAGCGTTCAACCAATGAAATTCTTGAACCACATTCTGAACTACAAATGAATAGTTTCAGAAAAGTCAACTATACATTCATCAGTTGCTGCATTTAATTTTCTATATTTCAGATAATCTGCTTGTTGTTTTGCAATAAACGAATGTGGTACTATGTCGTGTAGTTGTTCACCCAGTTTATCTGTGCAAGCCAATGATGATACGGTTACTGTTTCCATGGTGTATCGATCTACCTTCTGCCTCTGCTTGAATGTTATTTCATCTATACAATTTTGTAGAAATTTTGCAGATAAATCTTTAAGAATATTATCGATTCCCGGGCAGGTTGGACATTCGTTTAAATAGCATAATGTGCTTGGATTAGCGCAAATAATCTGCGAAATAAGATCTTGATAACTTCCCACTTCGTGTGATAAAAGGTCCATAGATTTGATTTTACTAAACCTAAGTTTAATATTTTGATGGTATATGCAAACGCAAATAGTATGTGTGCCGCTAGAGTTCACTAATACGCAGTGCCCTGGACGAAGTGCAGCAAAACTAGAAAATCCAATTTTTGTATTTGGATAGGTTTTTTTCAAATATTTAATGAGCTTCCTTCAAATTACAAAAAACCAATCTACGCTGATTTGTAATAATAACTCTGATGACATTGTATCGAAATCTCGTTTTCCAGCACACCAACAATGCTATTTCTTGGTTAAGAGTAGTTGATCCCACTTTGGTGTTCGGTGTTGACATGATACCTTTTTCTTTTTGAATCTGTTTTGCTCTATTTGCCATATAATAAGACACACCAAATTCATCTTAAATTTTCCGGACAGGTACCGATGTTAAAATCATATACTTTTCATTTATTGTTGTAGTCATTCCATATTTTTCTCGTAATTGCTGAATCATTTCAATACTTTCGCCTGGTATGTCGATAATCATGCCGGGAACTGCACGGAAGAATAAATATTTCCTCAGAAATTTTCGCTGAAACTTCAGTTTTTGTTGTTTATAATTTTTACTTCTCATTTTCTTATGTAATAAAGGAAAACTGTGCATTGATTTTAAAGTATCGTTAAATGATGAAATATCCGGATGAATGTATTGCTCCCCATTTGATGAACTTACAGAAGAAGCAGGTGAACATTCTCGATCCAAACTAAGATCTTGTGAACCAAAGGGTCCTTCTTAATTATCACCACTTGATTTACTTTTGTAAATCACCAAAATAGCAGTTTTTGCAAATTGTCTGTTCTTGAAAAAGTTCATACAAAAAGTTTGATAGATTTTTTTATTTTTGGTTTAAAATATTCAGATCCTGAAATTTTCAAAAAATCATATTTTAAAAATAAAAGATAACACTACATTTTTTATTTTTTTATTTGTTTGATAAATGAATAAGCTTTGAAAAAAATAAAAAAATTTATAACTCGTTGGGGTCGAAAATAACGGGAAATGACATTTTTCAAAAAAACACCACCAATTGTAATTGTACCGTTACTTAAGATCCATTCATTCTCTTTCATTTGAGATATAAAATATTCAAATCGGTTAAGTGGTTTTTGAGAAAGAGGACTTCAAAAATTAGCATTTTCAAGAAAAAAAAAAAAAAAAAAAACGTTAAACGCCGTACGCCACTGTCGAAAAGTACAGTGCCGCAAAAAAAAAAACTAAAATCATTTTTCATGTATTTTAAACATAGAGAACATTTTTGAAAAGTTTCATCAAAATCTAAAGGGGTTAGGACAAAATTTCCGTTTTTTTGATCGTTTTCGTATGGAATCGCTGTATATATATATATATATATATATATATATATATATATATATATATATATATATATATATATATATATATAAATATATATATATAAATATATATATATATATATATATATATATATATATATATATATATATATATAAATATATATATATATATATATATATATATATATATATATATATATATATGTATATATATATATATATATATATATATATATATATATATATATATATATAAATATATATATATATATATATATATATATATATATATAAATATATATATATATATATATATATATATATATATATATATATATATATATATATATATATATATATATATATGTATATATATATATATATATATATATATATATATATATATATATATAAATATATATATATATATATATATATATATATATATATATATATATAATATATATATATATATATATATATATATATATATATATATATATATATATATATATATATATATATATATATATATATATATATATTAGCTCTATGTAGATACATCAGATTTATTATAGTCTATATTTCACGAATACGATTAAAAATTGAAGCATAAAACCACAGTGTGGTAAAAGATTTAATACGATTTAATGTTGAAACAATTTAAAAACGATTACATGGTAGACAACAACAGAAGATAATGAATGTTTGATGAGGATATAAAGGGTTTTCTATTAAGGTCGAATCAAAAAATGACGATAACTCTACTTTATACTGGTCAAAAAATGCTCTGAAAATCCAGAAACAATCTTCTAGTACAGCACAACATATAGCGTAATATGTAAATATATGCTTATAGTCCCGGAGTGCGACTTTCCGTTATGTTTGTCCTTCCCCACGTTCGAGTACAAGCTTTATTAATTACGTCCTCTGTATTCTTTTCATAACCGGTGTAAATTATTTTCTAATTTTATTGTATTTTATGCACTGTAACTTGCTTGGCATTCCTCTGTACAGGCAGAGGAATGCCAAGCAACTTTTTACAGCGTCGAATTGACATTAAGATATACTCCAATCACATTTTGTTAAGGATTTAAAACAGCATTTTTACATGCTCCAACCTAAACCCGCCACGTGTAATAGCGCAGATCGTATGTTCATCAGTCGATAGTTTTATACTTGTTTAAACGTGTATTCGTAAGCACTGACGCATTGTGAAGTGCGTTACATCATTCATTTACAGGTCCATATCAGCATGAACAAATGTATTCCCCGATTAGACTTTGAAGAGAACCACAGATTACCAAAACAGGCTAAAATATCAGGATGACTGCACAGTTGCGTGATTGAGACGTTAAATCTCAGGATTTTATTGGGATGGGAGAGTAGGGCATGATTGTTATAAATGGTTTTGATTTTTGGGTATTCATGGAATATAAAATTAACAGTAAATTATGATTGCATCATTTTTGATAGTTGAGAGTGTCGACCTATAGAGGCGTCACACGTAAGAAGATAATTAGCAACAAGTAAATTATTAAATAGCTAATTTTTTAGTTATTAATTTTTTCTATCGAGCCTATACGTCTACACGAGACATTTGCAGGTGCGATTACCAGAGATAAGAGTAACCGCCCTTATACATTTTTTAAAAAGGCTGTACTTAGAGGTCTTGGAGAGCCGGATAAGGTTAAGCTAAATAAAATGCTACTTGGAGCGTTATTATGGCTGTTTTGGTTGAGCGTGCAGATAAAATGTTGGAAAATCTGACACTTATACACATATTGATTTGATTTACAGTTTCAGTCTTTTTATTTCAGCTGGCGGTATAATCATACCGCATCAATCGGACTTTTAGTTTTAAAGAACAACAGTAATCGAAGATTTTTGAATGATACTGGTACGATAGTCTCAGGTAAACAGCATCAACTGGTTAAAACCACAATGGTCCCGCCAATTAATCTTGATTGGTTCGCGGCAAATGACACGGGATAAAGCATTCGGTAAGCAGTCACTATATGTTTGAATATTGGTTTACATCGGGATTTTGTGTGTACATGTATTACGCTGACCTTTTTTAAACGCCACCGGTAGATATCCGTATAAGTGTAACGAAGAAGATCCTTTTAATTCACTCTGTATAACTGGTTTGTTGGCAGAGTGATTTATCCATATCTATAACAGTCATTGACAAAACAACGGTCGATCCAAGTATCACTAAATTATTATTAGACTTTCCAGATATTGCACATGATTCTGTGAGTCCACCTACCGTAATACATCAGATGACACACCGTTCAACAACGTTGGATATTTTTAGTCCATACACCAGATACCCATTGAGCAATGTGATATTTCGAAAACTGCTATTGTACTAAGATTATTTGACTTCTTCCAAATGAAGTTTGGATTGAGAAATGCTGCACAGTCATTTCAGATACTAATGCACTTATGAGTACCCGAATTGATGGCCTTTGGGATTGATAATGTAGTTACGGATTCACAATCACGCATATATCAGTTGTCATTGCCTAAGACAATCGTTTTGCAGCCATAGCAGTAGTGCAAACAAATAATAACGAATTGTTGAAATTGATGGTGTCAAGTTCTATATCACTAATTTTTCAACGAAAACTACTGTCATTTAATTCGGTTAGTTTCTGTATTGTGACACGTCGACTGGAAAAGCTAGATCGTTTTTACTCCGAAATTTAAGAAAGAAAGGTTTTGGTTGTATTCTATAATTTATCACATCCTAGGCTCAAGACCACATTGAAATTGTTGCCAACAATGAATAAGGAGTGTAGAACTTTGGCTTATGGTTGTGTAGCTTATCAGAGGTTGAAACTGGCTATAAACATACCAGATCGCCGTAGTTGGTACGCTGTCCATTTCGCAAAATCCATAGATAAATATATGACATTTAGGCGATTATACATATAAAATATTTTAAAACAATACCAGTAGCGATATCTAGCACGTCAATGGCTAACATACAATGGTAGTACTATGTCTAGTTATGCTATGCAACATATTAGGTATTTCGTTTAAGCAGTTAATACCTCAACTTACCACAGTAGCTATATAGCCCAATGCCCTCTACTTGAATAGAAGTGGGCACTATAGGGACGCTGTCAGCCGGTATTTACATTAGAAGTGAAATTTATTTTATTAATAATATTTTCGTCTGATAAGGAAAAGGACGTATGAAGTCTTGACGCAACCAAATTACTAGTAGTGACAAAATTTGCAGCGGAACAAACGTTTAGTGGCTTTAAAGTCACTGTTACGAGGCTAATATCGCTGTAACATTCAAAAGTATTACATCAAATGCCATATAATTCTGTAACTGCATTGCTGTGCAACCAATCATTCCGATGCTGTAGTTTTTAGTAATTGCATAAAAAATATTTAGTAACTTCTGATTATATATGTAAGCCTTCATGCCATACTCATATTTTTTTCACGGCAGTATTAGCAAAAGTTTTCCTAACAATATTTTTTGGAAGAGTTATGGGTCTACTTTTGTTTTATATTTGCCACACTTTGAACAAATTTTCAAAAATTGAACAACTTGCGCAAGTCTATTGTAACCAAACAAATGAAATACCGGTTAAAGTGTGTGGATGTGTTGTAAAAATTATTATAAAAAAGGCTAACATTTGTATTGCTAACGGAGGCCACAGAAATGAATTAAAAATTAATCCCGACGAACACTCATACCAAAACTAACGAACCCCGAAACAGTCGATAGCCGCAGAAATGGAACGGCTGAATTCAAAAATCATTTACCAATAGAATGATTACGATTTTATTGATAAAAAAGGATTTTTCAAGTTTACTTCCAAAATCCCTTTTCCATCACAACAGTATTTTGAGATAAAGTGCCCCTATTGATAACTCTCCATCACAAAGTACTATTTAGGTATAATTCTTCCTGCTTTTAACGTAACATACTCGTACTCGTATATAAAGAAAAAGGATTGAACTTTTTTTGCCGGTACAGAAAGAAACTCAATTACTGAGTAACGTATATTATATAACGATTTTGTATCAATGCTACCTATATACATGGATGAGGGTGAATCGATAAAGATATGTGTATCTTCACTTGATTATCAAAGGAAATTGAAAGAAAATGAAGACAATTTTATACATATATCGACAAGCAACATACCGTTTACACGACATATACGAGTTTATTACTGTTATATTGATTGATGCGAAACAAATGTATGTGCAGCATATATGTATTTTTGTTAATATGTAGACCCCATTAGGTTTGGAGTTTTTCTTATTTGTATATGTCTACACAAAGTCAAGTAGTATTTTAAAAAAATCATTAAATATCCGTTTTCGTTTGAGATTTGTAGGGCTATAGGCAATCTCAGTTGGTGTTGAATTTTGTAATATATAGATACTCTATTTGACGTTTAGTTGTGACTTGTGAGTGACATAAGTTGTTGCCGCATGATATTGTCGGAAAAATTGAACTATGATTGAAAAAATGTTAAAATTTGTTCTGTCTAAAGTTGATACAAAGCAATACTAACAAGTTCCTTTAACCATCTCCTCAACACCCATTCAGCCACTTTTATCGTGACAAACATAAATTACTGGTAGAACTTCGTTAGTTTTAGTTAGTTTTAGCAATCGTTAGTTTTAGTTAGTTTTCATTAGTTTTAGTTAGTTTTAGTTAGTTTTAGTTAGTTTTAGTTAGTTTTAGTTAGTTTTAGTTAGTTTTAATTAGTTTTGGTTAGTTTTAGTTAGTTTTAGTTAGTTTTAATTAGTTTTGGTTAGTTTTAGTTAGTTTTAGTTAGTTTTTATTAGTTTTAGTTAGTTTTAGTTAGTTTTAATTAGTTTTGGTTAGTTTTAGTTAGTTTTAGTTAGTTTTGGTTAGTTTTAGTTAGTTTTAGTTAGTTTTAGTTAGTTTTAGTTAGTTTTAGTTAGTTTTAGTTAGTTTTAGTTAGTTTTAGTTAGTTTTAGTTAGTTTTAGTTAGTTTTAGTTAGTTTTAGTTAGTTTTAGTTAGTTTTAGTTAGTTTTAGTTAGTTTTAGTTAGTTTTGGTTAGTTTTAGTTAGTTTTAATTAGTTTTGGTTAGTTTTAGTTAGTTTTGGTTAGTTTAAGTTAGTTTAGGTTAGTTTTAGTTGGTTTTAGTTAGTTTTTATTAGTTTTAGTTAGTTTTAGTTAGTTTTTGTTAGTTTTAGTTAGTTTTAGTTAGTTTTGGTTAGTTTTAGTTAGTTTTAGTTAGTTTTAGTTAGTTTTTGTTAGTTTTAGTTAGTTTTAGTTAGTTTTAGTTAGTTTTAGTTAGTTCAAGTTAGTTTTAGTTAGTTTTAGTTAGTTTTAGTTAGTTTTAGTTAGTTTTAGTTAGTTTTAGTTAGTTTTGGTTAGTTTTAGTTAGTTTTAATTAGTTTTGGTTAGTTTTAGTTAGTTTTAGTTAGTTTTAATTAGTTTTGGTTAGTTTTAGTTAGTTTTAGTTAGTTTTTATTAGTTTTAGTTAGTTTTAGTTAGTTTTTGTTAGTTTTAGTTAGTTTTAGTTAGTTTTGGTTAGTTTTAGTTAGTTTTAGTTAGTTTTGGTTAGTTTTAGTTAGTTTTAATTAGTTTTGGTTAGTTTTAGTTAGTTTTAGTTAGTTTTAGTTAGTTTTAGTTAGTTTTAGTTAGTTTTAGTTAGTTTTAGTTAGTTTTAGTTAGTTTTCATTAGTTTTAGTTAGTTTTAGTTAGTTTTAGTTAGTTTTAGTTAGTTTTAGTTAGTTTTAGTTAGTTTTAGTTAGTTTTAGTTAGTTTTAGTTAGTTTTAGTTAGTTTTAGTTAGTTTTGGTTAGTTTTAGTTAGTTGTAATTAGTTTTGGTTAGTTTTAGTTAGTTTTGGTTAGTTTAAGTTAGTTTAGGTTAGTTTTAATTGGTTTTAGTTAGTTTTTATTAGTTTTAGTTAGTTTTAGTTAGTTTTAGTTAGTTTTAGTTAGTTTTAGTTAGTTTTAGTTAGTTTTAGTTAGTTTTAGTTAGTTTTAGTTAGTTTTAGTTAGTTTTAGTTAGTTTTAGTTAGTTTTAGTTAGTTTTAGTTATTTTTAGTTAGTTTTAGTTAGTTTTAGTTAGTTTTAGTTAGTTTTAGTTAGTTTTAGTTAGTTTTAGTAAGTTTTAGTTAGTTTTAGTTAGTTTTAGTTAGTTTTAGCATTGACAAATATAGTGTAATAGTATAATAGTTTAAAGTATTAGATAGTTAATGTAGAATTTAAATGACAACCATCAAAGTTCTGAAAATGTTTTTTTAAAGTATCACTTAATTAATTTCAAGTCGTTTTAAAATGAAAATTTGCCTGTAGATTTTCATTTAGGGTAATAATTTAACGTGTACATATACATTTTAGAAATCATAATACAGAGACACATACGAATACTATACATAATATTATGTTGACCTAAAATATTTTTTTTCCTTTTCAGTTTAAAACAAAAAACAAAATGTAAACAAAAAACTATGCATAATCTGGATACACGAGTTCACATATTTAAGGTATACTAGATATGGTGATTTAGTTCAACAGAAAAAAAAACATGTTCGATACTACATAAACGGTCATGTTTCAGTTCGTAGGATCAAAAAATATTCATGTAATGAATATGAACGATATCCTATTCATAAAATATAAATGTGGACATGATAATTAATATTCATGTATTTCTATGTATATATATATATATATATATATATATATATATATATATATATATATATATATATATATATATATATATATATATATATATATATATATATATATATATATATATATATATATATATATATATATATATATATATATATATATATATATATATAAATGTGCTATTCAAAATTACTGGAACAAGTGAATCTCTAACCGGTTTAGTTTGGAATAATACATAACAGACGAAAACAATAACTGGTGCCTTTAATGCTAGTAGAGCTGTAGAAAGAAATTAAGGTGCTTGCAACAAGCAAAGATTTTATTAAAATAAGTGAATTAATTACAAATCAAATTTTATGGGTAACATCTTGTGACAAATTTGTATTTGGATTGATTTAATTTACCTAACCCTAAAATGCAGTTCCATTGTTGTGCCAAAGATTAAACCAGCAATGGTTAAAGTTGTGGATCGAGTAGGTACTTGCGGAGTAATGAAATTTGAATCATGTTAATCTAACAAGACTTCGAGGGGAAAGAGAATGACTTAGATAATTCAATTTAAACAAAGCCAGATTATTGATATTTTAAGGCCCGCAGCTGAGAGTATCTCAAAGAGAATGTCAAGGAGATAAGAGAGAACTATGATTTTCAATAACTTTTCATCAGATAAAAACCTACTCCAAAATGTATATACCGACTAGCTTTAGAACATGGATGTGGTCCAGAAAAATGCATAGGAAGAATTAAATCAAATCAGTCATTGACTATCAATTTCGATGGCTGATAGATATGTGATTTGGTGACAAATTTGAGGTATTCCTGAATTTAAGCATCCGTAAGGTTCTACCATTTCGAAATGATATTTCGAAATGACAGTAATGCAGTAGCAATATTTTGTGAAAGATGAGACCTTAGCGATCGGATGTGTTTGGTATAAAGCAGTGAATTCTATCAAATTTGAACGTTTAATTATTTTAATACAAAATAATTTTAGTGTGGGCTTGATAATGAAATCCCATGGTTATTTTATAGCCACAATTGTGCTGACCAAACATACTGAAATCAGTTAAAAATACCAAGCACGACGGCTCGAGAATGTTTATAGGCTAAGCCTGACTGACATTCTCACGTAATACGTCCAATGGTAACAATGACATTGACTTTCATGTTCTTCAGGAAATGATAAGTTTATCTATTTTCGGTTATTTTAAGACGTTGTCCTTGCATGTACATAAAGCTCTTAAAGCTGTTGATCATTTCCTAAGCAAAGAAAGGTGAGGCAATCAATGAAGATATATTTATTAATAAAAATTCACATTTTTTAGTGGTTTTAGAATAGAAAATCCATTTCCTTTCCTTTGAACACAAATGGCTAAAATTATCGCTAAAATAAGATATTGAATATGTAAAAGTTCTGAAATGCTAACACCTCAAAACTTTGCTCAGTCTGATTAAGTTATATAGGGTACCGTAGCCTTTTATCATGGAATTTGAGTGATAGTTCAAATGAGCTTCTGAATTTTTTGAATTTAACACTAAAACACCCTGTAAAGAATATTTGTCTCGAATATTTGTTCCTTGAAATAGAATAACATACAACAACAAACAATTATGTATATCATAGGCATTATATCCTATATATGATTTTGATTGTGTTTGAACGTAATCACTTCATTCATCGTACCATTTATCAACAGAATTTTCGTTTATCTATGTTAAGCATATTTACCAGGAAATTGAAATTATATTATTATTATGTCTGACGCCAGATCGATGGATAAATTGTTCACATTTTTCGCAGAATCATAATTTGATTTTAAAATCCTATAAACAGAAAATATGTTGATTATATAGCTGAATGGTAAAAGTATGGAAATTAGGAAATGGGTGCGATAATCTGAACAGATTTTAAGTATCTGTGCGTGATGGAAAAAGATGCAAATTGATTTTAAGTACGGGGGTTTGCTATTAAGTTCTCGTGTTTTACGATGGAAAATTTTTAAATTACAGTTGGACATTTTAAACTCAACAAAACTGTTGGAGGTGAAATAGTTTAAAACTAACGATTAAGATGTGGCGGTATTTTGGATGAATATAGTCAGTTTAATGGTTATTTCATTTAATTGTGGTGTTAAATAATTTTTTTTTTGAATTTATAAGTTTATGCCCAACTAACATTTTGCCTTATAAATCGTCTTTTAGGAATATTTTTTACTTATAAGAGCTCTAGAATGACCTTCTTCAAGAATGTTTAAAAATGCATACTTATAATCTTCTTCTCAAAGAAGTGTCGATTTAAAAATATATTCTATTCTTATAAAGCATTTTTACACCTTTGTAGATTCTGTTGTAAGGCTTTTTCTTAAACCACACTTAGTATACTCTTATTATTTTACTTGATTGTGATTAATGATACCTTAATAAAGGGAACAACTTCCATAAGAGGACATTAATGTTGAGATCACCAACTCTTAAGGTTCCAAATGTAAGTAGTTGTACACTACAATTAAAGACGGTGGCGGCAGTGGCGATTGCGCCCCATGTAACTATTACTAGGCAATCTAACGAAGTAATCAAAGCTCTAGCCGAGTCTAGACAAGAAAATAAAGAATTAAATTCAACAATTCAATGGATGCAGCAACATATTCAACTTCTTGAAGTAGAAGTTAAAAATCTTAAAAATAACCGAAAGATGGACTATCGAACTGGGCCTGAAGTTCCGAGCCAGGAAACAATAAAAAAGAAACGAAAGATGGTAATCCAATCAAGTACCAAACCGACGAGGAAGATTTAGAAAGAGTAACCAATTGGATAATGAGAAAATCAAAAAGGGCTTTAAAAAAGCAAAAAACACAAGTAAATTCTTCCAGTAAAAGTAAAGCTGAGTTGTCTCCAGAAATAAGCACCAGGGTGAACACATCGGGAGCAAAGGTAAACCAATTACCAACTATCAGCACGACCAAGAAAGAAAAACCACCACCACCAATCAATATCACACATGTCGATAAATTTAAGCGTTATCAAAACGTTAATGAAAGAAGTGACAGAAAAAGAGTATAAGCTTGTATCGCTAAATAACAACGTCTGGAGGGTAAATATGCCTGATCCAGATGGTTATAGAAAACTTTCAAAAACTTTCTGCATTGAATGATAAAGGTCTCCAATGGTATACATATGAAGACAAAAATTTCAGACTCATTAGAGTAGTTGCAAGGGGTCTACGTCAAACATGCAGCTAGATGAGATAATTGAAGACCTCAAAAGAAAAAATTTAATGGTCTTAGATGCAGTTAATATGTTAAAAACTGGAAGGAAGCCTACCGAATAAAAAAAGCAGATGATACTTGGGCCAAAAGCTCTAAAGATAAAGCTGATCTTTTTGCTCAACATCTGGAAGAAACGTTTAAGCCTTCGACTAGACATAATAATACAAAAAGAAGACGAGTTAGACATATACGACCAGTTACAATGAAAGAAATCAAAAATGAAATCAAACATAACCTAAATGTAAAAAAAGCTCCTGGATACGATCTTTGTACAGGAAAAGTTATTAAAAAGTTGCCAGAAAAATGTCTTAAGAAGTTGCTACACATAATCAACGCATCATTTAGAATGTAATATCAGCAGTTGAAAATAGCAGCAGTTATTATGATACCCAAGCCTAATACGCCACTTAATTAAAAAACGTTACAGACCTATATCTATATTACCATCATTGTCCATGCTGTTTGAAAAATTACTCATAAGGATGAAACCTCTGATTGAAGAAGGACACTTGTTATCATCTCATCAATTTGGTTTCAGAGAGAAACACTCCACCATAGAGCAGGTACATAGAGTCACTAACGTGATTGAGAAGACAGTTGAAAACAAACATGTATGTTCTGGAGTTCTGCTTGATGTTGCCCAGGCCTTTGATCGAGTTTGGCATCGAGGACTGGAATATAAATTACATCGCGACCTTCCTAAGTAGTTCTATGAGATATTAAAATCATACAATGAAGGGAGATATTTCAGAGTTAAAAATGAAAGAGGGTTCTCATCACTCAAGAGAATTGAAGCAGGAGTGCTACAAGGGAGCGTGCTGGGACCATTATTGTATTTGCTTTATACGAATGACATACCTTTCACTGGAGACAAAGATTTTGCAATCTTTGCGGATGATACAGCAATTTTGGCGGTTGGAAGTACAATCGAAGAAACAACCAGCAAATTACAGCACGCTGTAAATGAGATTGTCCACTGGACAAAAAAATGGAGAATAAAATTGAATGAGCTAAAATCAGTTCACACAACCTTCACCTATCTAATAGTAGATCACCTACCTATTTACATAAATAAGCAGGAAATACCACATGGGGACATGGCAAAATACCTGGGTATGACGCTCGACGCCAAGTTAAAATGGAAAAGCATGTCAAGAAAAACGGCAAGAACTGGATATAAAGTTCAGAAAAATGTATTGGTTAATTGGAAGAAACAGTGAGCTTGCAATTCACAATAAGCTGCTTTTATACAGGCAAATACTTAAGCCTGTGTGGACCTATGGCATCCAGCTCTGGGGATGCACAAAGAAAACTAACGTTAAGATTATACAAATATTCCAGAACAAAGTACTACGATGCATTGTCAATGCACCTTGGTTTATTAGAAATGATAATATACATAGAGATGTAAAGATGGAAACCGTCAACGAAAAAATCACAAAAAATGCAAAAAAATATATCCAGCGTTTACAACTATCTAAATATATTTGAAAACACGGATATTCAACATAGTGTCAACGACGTCGACAGCGTAGATCAAGACGGCTAAAACGAACGAAACCGCTTGATTTAGTACCTCAGGACTGAAAGTTGCATAGTTGCTAAATATAGCAGAAATATGTACACAATGTTGAGTTGGATAGTATTTATACATAAAACCCCACTTTAGAATATATAGATGATTTACATAAATCGAAAATGAGGGGAATTTTAACTATTACCGTACACCTTTAGCCTATTTAACATTTAAAATTTATAATTTTTTTTCGTTGCAGCAACAAAATTATTTTTGGAAAAAAAAATTGAAATATTATGCGGTTTTGTTGGTTTTGAAATTAAAATCATAAAATTGTCCATGCTACACTGTCTCCTGCAGAGATTCGTTTTTGACAATATTCGTACTAAAATAATTTTCAAAATGTTGATTTTCAAATTTTCCAGTTTCCGGGTCTCAAAGTGTAACGTAGCTCTTTAAACCCCACCCACTATTTGGTTACTAAGTTTCCGACCAACCTACACAAACGTGTTGTTCCATTTCTCCTATAAAAAGATTATTTTTGTTCAACGTCAACGATTTATTCAATATTTAGGTAATTACTAATTATAACTTAACTTACACAGTAACCTACACAAATGTGTTATGATACCTACACAAATGTGTCGATTAATCTAATTATGTTTGTTTTTTGCGAATCTCTCACTAGAAATCATTTGTGTACCTACTGTATAAAAGGAATTATTTTTTTTATGTAAAGCGTTCAATAGTTTCAGTTTTAAGTCGTTGTTGTTCTATATATATAATACAAAGTTAAACAAGCAATCCTTACTATATAAATAATTAAAAAGCTTTATATGCAAAAAAAACTAAGCTTAGGGTTGCCAGATTAAAGAATTAAAAACCTTTATACCTTTATATAAACGGTATTTGTATATCTTTACCTCCCTTACAATGTTGATTATGTTGTATCCAACAATTAGGTCGATATTGCTTTTAAATACGCTGAGTCAGATCAACATTTTAAGTATAACATAGTTACATAGACACAACCCGATTTGTTTGATTTTTGTGACCTAAACAAGTATATTTCGAAAAATTTAAATTGAAATTGGCTATGTTTTGTTATGAGGATGTTGTTGCTCAAAAATTCGATTGTTATTTTTATACAAAAATAATCTTTTGTCTGTTGATTTGGGAATAGCCGTATATGCTGTAGAACAATAAATTTCTATATTTAATGTTGGTTACATTATGCCATATATCAAAATAGTATGATATGGGACAATTATATTGACAATATGTTCATCGGGTGAAATAGGAGTTTACCGTATTTTAAAATATTAGCAGGTTTAGTTACATATTTGTGTAGAAAAAAAGGGGTGACGTTTATTATGCAGAGTATAAGCTCTATTGTATTCCTAGTTGAATCTGCCACAGGTAAAAATGGATACCTTCAATTTGATAGCAGTATATATATAATGTAATTTAATTTGTATGCTATTTTCATCATGTTTCCATAAAAATATGTAAATTTCTGTTGTATGGCATACATTTTTCTGGACATATTTTCCGAATTTTGGCAATTTCGATTTGTGGCACATATTTGACATTTTATGCATGTTTGTATAATGGTGAAAGAAGGCTAAAGTTGTAGCATTTAACAACTTATCAATGACGTCAGTTTGTAGTGACCTGTTTTCCGTTTTCTTTTTGTAAATTTTAGTTATTTCATTTTTTCTAATTTTATAAAGTAACAAGTGTTTACTTGAATTAGCTTGTCAAATTATGGAAGAGCGATTTTGTAAATGATGAAAAACACTGCATGCCAAAAAATCAAATTTGTTTTTCGTTTTTTTAAATTTTCAAAAAGAAAAGGAAAAATAACTAGTCTAGAAAAAATTCTATTTAGATATAGATTTAAAAAATCAGATTTAAATTTAATATTAAAATATATAAATTTTAAATTGTAATTTTTATTAACCAGCATAGGATTCTTCTCATAGTATTCTTCTCGGATGGATCGCGCTCTGAACTTTCTGCAGGGTTTGGAACATACTGTCCCGCGTTGGTTCAGAGTTCGTCTGGTTGTCTGGGTTCGTACTGTACAGCATTTCAGGCGGAACTGATTGCGCTCTCGCATTGTGTGTTTGCTGCTTTAAAGTATAGCTTTGCTGAGGAAAACATCATAATGTGTACTGATAGTAAAGCTGTGCTCGATTCATTAATAAACCCTTTGACTGTTTCCAAACTAGTCAAGGATTGTAAACTTTACATTAATCGTCTTTGCGTATTAAATAAAGTCTCACTAATGTGGGTCCCGGCTCATTGTGGCATCGAGGGCAATGAGTTCGCGGACTCCTTAGCTAAAGCTGGTTCTCGTTTGGAAATTTTCGGCACTGAACCAGCTACTCCCCTTTCTTTTAGTTTGGGTAAGCAAGCTATTAAGAAATTCATTATGTCTGTTGCAAAACAAAATTGGCGTGTTTCGTCTGGCTGCCGCTGGGCGATACAATTTATTAGTGAACCCAATTTGAGGTCGACTAAGTTTGCTTTGTCTTTAAGGAAAGATCAGTTGAGGATCCTGGTTGGGATTCTTACAGGTCATGGCCGATTCAAAGATCTTCTTCATCGCATGGGTGTAGCTCAGGATGGTGTATGTGAGGACTGTCTCGAAGAGGTTGATGATTGCATTCACTTTGTCTGTAGTTGTCCGGCCTTTGAAGGAGTTAGGCTTTAGGTCTTCAACTCTAGGTCTATTCGGTTAGATCAAGTGTCTTCCCTGCCTTGGTTCAAGCTGATTCAGTTTGCTAAGGCAGCTACTCGCCTTTGTGAAATTTAATAGAATCCTAGGTTTGCACCATGGGCCCGTTGTGGCATTGAATGCGGAATCCTTGAGGGTTCCAGCCATTTTAATAAAAAAAAAAAAAACCAGCATAATTTTGGTTATGGTAATTGACATAACTATTGGCCACGTCAACCAAAAATTATTAGGTTACTCAGTTAACCCAACCAGCTGAACGAAGTTGAAGAAGAAGGAGTATTTTGGAAACCGCAAAATATTGCAACGACAGCCAGCTATATCGATTTATTTAGTTTAATTATTTTATTGTTATTTTTGTGGAGGGCATAACCCCCGCCAGTGGTAAGCGCTCGACAAAATTTGTATTTACATTTTAAATTATTATTTTTTTAATGGCATTTACTGGCCAAGAAACTCTTATTCCAGTAGATTCAGCGTCGAAATGGCCACAATTAGCGCATTTGGTAGAGTAGCAAATTGAATTGCGCTCCAATTTATAAAATGTAAGTTCGAGTAGTGTGAACTCCGCAATAACCAGTACTCTATTGTATATAGTTCAACATATTAGAACGAAGTTTCGGTTTAGCTTATATCAGACAGGAATATACGAAGTACAGACCCGCTCTAGCAGCATTAGACACTCGACACCACGATACTTTCGCTGACTTGATACTGCCTATGATTTGATACTGCCGATGATTTGATACTGCCGATAAGTTGATACTAACGGATTTACGCTTCGGGATCAAAAGACGTCACAATTACTTAACAAAACGTCATTTACCGCACCTTTCGGCTTTTTTGAATTTACTAAATTGACGTTCGGACTACGAAATGCAGCACAGATATTCCAACATTTAATGCATTCCATGCTTTTAGGTTTAAAGTTCTGTTTTGTTTTCTTGGTGTTATTCGCGAATTATTTTTCATTTTTATTTTTATTTTTTATTTTTATTGCAGATGCAATAAAGATTTACCTAATAAAATTACAGCATTAAAATTTGAGCAAACACCTCTCACATTTAAAGCACAGAGCAACCCATCTGTTGTGACGTATCGACTGGTATTCCAAGTCCAAGACCTTTTTTTCAAACATTACTTCGAAAATCAGTCTTTGAATCTTTCCATAAATTACCACATCCGGGCATAACAGCTAATTAAGAATGTAAATTGGCAATCTATTTCTAAAGAATCAAATTGTATACCATTCCAAAAACCCAGAATTAAATCACCTCTCGGCTCATTTCCTGCCCCAATTTCTGGAAACAACCGCTATTGTGTGACGTTGATTGATTGATACGCACGCTGGGCTGAGGCGGTTCAAGTGCCTGATATCACTACTGCCACAGTCGCATTCACCGTATAATCAGCATGGATAGCTAGATTTTGCGTTCTTGAATTTATTGTTACCGATCAGGGAGGGCAGTTTGAACCTCACCTGTTTGCGGAGTTTAGAACACTACTTTGATTTCAAACGAAGATGGACAGCTAGTTACAATCTAAAGTGTAGCGAATTGATTGAGCGATGACCCAGAATAAAAAAAACGGACCTTATGTGTTACAATCGACCAGACTAGGACCAAGTTCTTCCTTTAGTACTGAGTTAAACACGACCCTGGCAGAACTTGTTACGGATGCACACTTCAACAACCAGGACTACTTATCGATCATACTTTTGACAATAAAATTATCCAGACTGATTTCGTTCAAAATTTAATTAATTATTTCAATGAAATGTAAAAGGCTAATCACGAAGATAAGCATAGAGGGGTTATTCTTCGTAGTTTTGAGACTCCATTAAGTTCTTTTGACAAGAAAAAAGTTCGCTCAAAATGTGAATCGCGTAATACCTTTCAAGCAGCAGTCAATCAAGTAGAAGAACATTTCAAGTTGGTTTCAAGAGTTAGACTAAATGTTGGGTATTTGCCCCAAATTATACAAAAAGATTTAATTCTTGGTACTACCGGAAATATGGTTCACGTGCTAATCGATGCATTAAAACTTGCAATTTTGTGCAACGTGACCGGACTCAGATTTTGCAAATGGAAAGTAACTAAATCCTTCCAAATCACAAGTGCCTTTTTTACTAAAAACAAAGACTTTTCTTATCAATTTTCTTACCTCACCGTAACTAAAATTCAAACTCTGGTAATATAGAATGGGAAGGTAATATAAAATATCTCGGGATATCATTAGACAAAACGTCTTACCTTCTCACAACACATAAAACATTTAATAACAAAATCGAAATTTTCAAGGTTTTTTATTTGCAGAAACGGTATGGGTCAACGCAGCAAAACCCAAATGTAAAAACTCCAAGTTACCCAAAGTAAAATCAAAGTTACCCAAAATAGCTATCAGAGGGATACATTTAAGGTATTTTGGAAGATCAGCAACTTAAATATAAGTAGGAATTCATCTTTATTTAAGTTCGAATGAGATTTTTAAATCAGCCCAAAACTGTCCAATTGACAGATTTGTTAAGTAGGGGTAGTTATAAGAATAAAAGAAACAGACGATTGCACGAGACACTTATATCTGGGTATTTAATCCAGTTCGATTATCGTAAATGGGTTCGAGCGAAAAACCAGTTGGTAAAATAGTACAAAATCAGGTGAAAATTCCAAAGACACTACACCCTTCTAGGGCTTTGAAATATAGGCTATTCTATAGATTTCAAATTAGTTGACCATCTTAAGTTTAGACTTAAAGGACGTTTAGCCTGTCAATTTATTTTCAGGTACTGATTGAAAACTAACCAAACCAACGGTAAACACTTTTATCACATCAATCGGGCATTTTGATAGGATCCTTATACTGAAGCTCGATGTTAGATTGGTATGTAATGACTTTAATGCAAGATCCCCAATCAAACCGGTTTTTATGAGTAATTGGAAATTTCAGTTGTCAGTGCTATATTCAGGTGATCGTATAGGTATGGAAAAAACTAAATCTAAAATGGCTGGTTTGATGACAGAATTAAGTCAACAAAATTTAGGCCAGAGAGCAAGAATATAAGTCTTATAATCGCAAGGAAGAAGAAAGTGACCCTTGCCTAGAGAACCATTAAGCGAAATGCAGATAAACTGTTTTCTCGTGATGGTGAGACCATGATTAAAAAAAGTCGCGAAAGCAAATCCAAAGCCCACCGTGCAAGTTGAACGAGCCAGCACTCAATTCATCGTCCTCAGGAATTTCAGTGGATAAGTTAAGGTTACGTTTAAGGTCATCAACATTTAGGAGAAATCCCAAAGAATGGCGATCATTTTGTACGATCTGAGAAAATCAGCCAACCACGAATTGTCAAACCTTCTTCTGATACAAAAGGTCAAATTTGAGACATCTGTGACAAGGTTATTGGAGGATCAAGGGGACGATGCCAGTATTGTAAAAGGAGACCTCAGACGCTGGTTCATAACGAGCAAATCAATTTACAACATTACCCCGATATTAAACTCACCACAAATTTACCATCGACAACAGTAGTTACAGCCATGTCTAAGCGTTTCCTAAAAACTGATGCAAATACAGTTGAGCATTCGAAACCATAACATAAAATGGAAACAACATTTACATGCAGGGCCAAGCTTGATGTCAATTATCAACCGGCAATACTCCTATGTAAGGATTTAATCCTAAAAGTCCTACTGCACAGACGTGTTTTGCGATAATGGGACTAACAGCATTGGATGTCAAGGAAACAAGGGCACATTCTAGACCGAAGAGCTGCAATCAAGTCCGTAAAATATCACTTGCGACGCGTCATCGGATATACTCAGATACGAGGTCGTATATTCCCGGTAACCCAGACTAAGGTTTTGCTAAATTCTCAACCTTTATGTAAATCTCTGGAGAAATGCATCAGAGTGCCAACACCATCATATTTTAGAATTAGTCGCCCGATCACCCTAGCTAGATCTGTTCTTAAAGAGGTCTTTAAAATTTTCAGAGATCAAATTGACTTAAGTGTTAATTTCTAAAGGATGATATCGGGTACTTCTATGGAACCGGAATAGCCAATCAATAGCCTGCAAAATCAGAATATAATTATGCGATTCATCTCTACGCAAAAACAACATTTGCAAACCTGACTTGACATAACATTTCATAAAATTCGAAAAATTCTCCAAACCCTAACAAAAAAATTAGTCTCCAATAACAATACAATTCGTTACATTGTGAGCATATTTCCAATCAATATATTATGCGTTTGAAAATTTAATGCTGTGTCGTGTATACATAAAATATTTAAAAAAAAATTTACATAATCCTACGACTGTATAAAGTAAACGAAATTTCGGTCCATATCATTTTTATATATACAAGCAACATCACATAAAATATTCCCTTTGTCTCCTAATTTGACAGGAATTGTTTAATCCGGATAAACAAAAAACAAACGAAAAATACAATTGTTGATATTTCACAAATTTTCCGAGCGCATTATACTCGTAAGAAAATACCCATCCGTGCCTGACATCTCGCGCAAATTTTAAGTCGTGCGAACTAAAGTCGAGTCGAGTATTAATTTTTGTTTTATTATGGCATTAAAATCTAAATGAAATTATTTTACACCAATTTATTTTATAGTACGAGTACATTATATGAGTGAAGTCAGCCATAAATAATTTATATGTGTACATAAAATGTGCGACAGGATTATTATTTTAAGAGGAATAATATACCATAAAAAAAAAATCGGAAACAATGGGAAAATTTTTGAATTTTTTACCTTCGCTATCAACAAGGGGTATTGAGTGTGTTACTTTGATTTGGTACAAACATGTGTGTAGGTGGTAATTTATAAGAAACCCCATGTTTAATTTACGTAAGTGCATAATATGTGCTATATAATTATGTTCTCGAGTGAAATGTCAAAGAACGCAAATATATACAATGATACTTGTGCACGTCATCATCATCTTAAATCGCAAAGTGTTTCTTTCTAATTTGGTAAATTGATATTTATGCTATTATAGTGCTATCCATTAATTTCATGTTGTGTGCTTGAGAAATCTTATTTTTATTATCAAATTCGAAATGAACATAAGAATTACATAAAAAATATTTTGATTTTATTTTGATTGCGAATGGAGAAATTATTGATCGAGTAATTGAAATGTCGTAAAGAAAATTTCAAAAAATTACCTTCCTTAAAATAGCCATATGGTATGTAAATGGCTTGACATTTGAAAAATGATTGAAACTTAAAAAGATGTTTAGTTGATAAACATTAATGACTCTGGACAAATTTAAATCGACGAACCTAGATAGCCGGAACACCATTAAAAATCATTATTTCCTGTTGAAATTCCAAATTTAGACAGTCAAAAATTTTCGATTTTCAGTAGACTTTAAATGGCGGTTTATGCGTTTGTAATGGGTTAGGAGTGGATTTTATTAAGTGACAGTGTAGTTAAGACAATCCTAAATAGCCGGAGCACCACTAAAAATTCATTTTTCCCCTGAAAAAAAGTTTAAGTATAGACAGTCTATATCCTTGCATTTTTCAAAAAATATGACTTCAAAATTTTCAATTTTTAATTGACTTTAATGGCAGTTTATGCGTTTGTATTGGGTTAGGAGTGGATTTTATTATTTGACAGTGATAGTTCAAACGATCCTTGATAGCCGGAACACCATTCAAAATACATTTTTTCCTTGAAAAAAAAATCCAAGCATAGACAGTCTATAGCCTTGCATTTTTCAAAAAATATGACTCAAAAATTTTTAATTTTTAATTGATTTTAAATGGCAGTTTATGCGTTTGTAATGGGTTAGGAGTGGATTTTATTATTTGATAGTGATAGTTCAAACGATCCTTGATAGCCGAAACACCATTCAAAATACATTTTTTCCTTGAGAAAAAAGTCCAAGTATAGACTGACTACTATAGCCTTGCATTTTTAAAAAAATATGACTCAAAAATTTTCAATTTTCAAATGACTTTAAATGGCAGTTTATGCGTTTGTATTGGGTTAGGAGTGGATTTTATTATTTGATAGTGATAGTTCAAACGATCCTTGATAGCCGAAACACCATTCAAAATAATTTTTTCCCTGAAAAAAGTCCAAGTATAGACAGTCTATAGCCTTGCATTTTTCAAAAAATATGACTCAAAAATGTTCGATTTTCAATGGACGTTAAATGGCAGTTCATGCGTTTTTAATGGGTTGGGAGTGAATTTTGTTATTCGATAGTGTAGTTAAGATGATCTTAGATAGCTGAAACATCATTAAAACAAAAAAAATTCCTGAAAAAGGAATTGTCTAAATTTAGACAGTCAAATTCAGTTTTCAGAAAATATGACTCACAAATATTCGAATTTTAACGAAATTTCGACTTTTCGATAATGATTATATATTGGTTATATAGAGTGCCATCTGTAGTACAGTATTGATATTACAGTTCTAATATAACTATAAGTGTCGCTACAACTACTTTTATCAAAATTGCAACTCGATAGGTATTTCGCTTTTAATCGAAAGCTGTTAGCAAAGTTTAAGTCCATAAAAACTTATATACCATCATTTTATAAATGACCGAACGTTTACAGTATTTACGGGCCATAAACCACTAACACCTGCAATGTCACAAAAACAATTTGTAGTCTAAGACAAACCAGATTTAAATGATAAACTCTTTTTTAACAAGTGGAACACACGCATCTCTTCAGTAATCAATTCAGAGCTATATACATTTTGAACTAAGATAGGCCATATCTAATTGAATCGACATTTATTGGTATTCCAATGTTTTGATGATATACAGTTGAAAATTTTGGAAAATCTACCCCAGTGCTCTATTGGTATATACGCAAACAGATTTTTCCTATAGGAAAGGAATTAGAACTTTGTTACTTTATTGCACCATATAAATCGAGAACAATAAAACAATTTTTATCGATTATCGATGTACTTTCATAGGTAATATCCGATAATTTATCGTAATCGTAATATAAACCAATCTAAAATACGAAGGCTTGGGAGTGGGATGTCATCGGGTGTTGATGTTTAATTACAATGGCATGTTAATGTTTTAGCTTACTGCCAATGAACATTATTGTTAAAAGTGAGGAAACAAAGTATCAATATGTCTCCATGTATAGAATGTATGTACGTTTGTGTATATTTATGTATTTACATAAAGTCTCATACATAATAGTGGCTTCAGGCATAAAGAAAATTGGAAAATATTTTAGCATGTTTTGTAAAAAAATAATTTCAATAGCGTATATAGTATGGCAAAGAAAATAACACAACACAACAGTATGGTTGTGACATATTTACGAAAAATTAAGGAAATACGTTGCGACACTCGTTAAAAACTCGTAATTAACATTTTTCGTACATTGTTGGTGTAATTAATTAAAAATATTAGCTACTTTGCTGTAAGGTAGATTGTACTACATAGTATCCAGGTCACACTTATAAGAAAGCTGACAGTCCAACCAAATGTTACATTATCGGGATAAACTACAAAAATCGTGACGAAAATTTATCCTTTTGATTGATAAATATTGCACATCAGAATTTTAAAAACCTTACAACAGTAAAAAAAGGTATCTTCGAATATTTTCGCCTAAATGCAGATATTTATAATATGATGTCATCCAAATAAAATTGGTACGGGATTCAGTTATATACAGATGCGACAATAATATAGAATATATTATATATATATATATATATATATATATATATATATATATATATATATATATATATATATATATATATATATATATATATATATATATATATATATATATATATATATATATATATATATATATATATATATATATATATATATATATATATATATATATATATATATATATATATATATATATATCAGTGGCGTTTTCTGGTTGGTTGCTTGAGGTGTTCGGTATGAACAGATAATATAGGTAAACACTTTTAGGCGTTTAAGAATAAGTAAAGTTACCAGTTTAACATAGTTTTATTTGTTGATGTTCGTAGAGCCAATCCGCGAAGCCTTAAGTCTTTTAAAAGTCTTACAATATTGTTCGAACTGCGGACTGTAGAAGTTGATGTAAAGTTAACCAGGTAAATAGTTAACCGTACGATTGATTTAATGATTTTTGTATGAAAAATAATTTTTTTATATTAACTGAATTTATCAGAATTTAATGGTTTTGTTACTCCCAACCACCGTGTTTTATAATTTAATGGGATGTTGTTCATCTAACATTATAATCGGCCATAGAGTTTCATATGTTTTTAATGCACAATTTTTTGTAATATTTGCGATAGTCAAATAGATCAAATCCGAAAATTCATCAGAATTCCAAATAAACTAATTATATATTGTTGCGTGAGAATACCATTCTGTCACTGTATTTGTTTACTTTTATCACAATATAAATATTCTCTTTTTATTTTTAATAAAACGAAATAAGGAACCTTGTTTTAATAAAAACAAAGAATCCAATACTTTTTGTTCTGATGAAACATAATGTCGATTTCGATTGATTTTTTACCCCACTCTGGTCGAGTACACTGATTTTTTCAATCAAACGAACATGAGAATTACTCTGACAGCTTTATGAATGTGTTTATGTGCTATGTCAAAATATGTATTTTGCCACAATCTATTGACTACCAAAAATTCTAAAAAAAAATTAACGATATTTAACATAAAATTAACAGAAACTTTAAGCACAATTGAATAAAAATTACACACAAACTATAATGCAAAATTACATTTCAAATTTATGATTTTTTTATTTCAAATTAAATTATATTTCAAATTTTCCGCTAAACAAATTAACCGTCAGTGACAAATTATTTATTGACAAATAAACAGAATATTTATTGGTGTGTGAAAAGTAGGGGTTACTCGAGCAAAAAACCTCGAGTAGCAAAACTTGCACTAGAGCTGTCAAATTAGCTGTCAGAGCAATTTTTTTTTCATCAATCGAACAAAATCAGGGTAAATCGAGTACCCTTTTTGCACTCAGTGCAAGTTTTATTCTTCAATCGAAATCGACATAAGTTTCATAAGAGAACCATAAATCTAACGGAAATTGTTTTAAACGCCAAAGAGATATGCCTACTTGATAAAGGATTAAAACATAGTTTAACCCCTAAAAGTGACATACGACAACAGTACAGATCTCTATTTAGTTTGGAAAGTTCGTTACAGTGCGCCGCGGCTAAAAAGCACACTATTCTACAAGATAATTTGAGATATCAAATTATGGATGATATTAGTAAAACTGATGTGATGCACAGTAACCGTTCGAGCTCGGAGGTGAAGGTTACTTCCGGACTGGCAAAGAAGATTAAAGAACATGAGGCGATCGTCACTAAGTCTGATAAAGGCAACACGACGGTAATCATGGATGCTGAGTTATACAACAGCAAAGTGTTGGACTATATTAAGGATAATGATATAAATAGACTTAATTGTGACCCAACTGATAAATTTAGCAGTAGTATCAACAAATGCATAAATAAATGTACAGCTTTTCTTAGTAAACAAGAAATGAGGTACATGAAAATGATCAAACCGTCGGCGCCAAAAATCAAAGGACTTTCTAAAGTTCTAAAGTTCATAAATCGGATATGCCTATTAGACCGGTAATAAATTTCACATCCGTTCCCACGTACAGGATAGCGAAACGCGTTAATAAGTATTATTAACAACGTTTCGTTGATGAACAACCTAGAACTCGTAAACAGAATAGAATCAGTTAAAATTCCTCATGGTGCAAAACTGGCCTCTTTTGGTATTTTTTTTTTTTTTTTTTATAAATGTTCAGAGCACTTAGGATACATATATGTATGTATATCCTTTATATGAAAGTTTTAGCAACAAACACACAGCACTACTGCAAAAGGTAAAAGGAAGGATTAGGAGGGAAAAAGGTAAGAGAGGAATAAAAGGAATAAAGGTTTTCAGTCTTCTAGTTGTTTACTTTTGATATTAAATTTGAATCTCTGTAAATTATATTCCAAGGGAAACGTCTCGTCGTTCAGTTTATTCCACATTCGCGTACTCCTAACAAAAAATGAATTTTTAAATTTATTGGTCTTCGCGAATTTAATTTCCAGATTGTATCGGTGTACCAGGCGTCTTAAGTTACGTGCGGGCTTTGACAAACCAGGCATACATTCATAAAGTTCCGATGAACAATGACCATGAAAGTACTTGTAAAACACGCATAAGGCTTCCACATTACGCCTATGGGAAAGAGAATCAAGATCAGATAATAATTTTACGTCTTCAAACATTCGAGATGCTCGGTTTTGGACCCGATCGAGTGCAGTTAAATGAGTTTTCGGTGCTCCAGCCTAAATATGAGAATTATACTCCAATCTGGGTCTTATGTAGGTCTTATATATTGTAAGTATTTCGGATGGATTAAAGTAAAACTTACATCGTCGTAGAAACCCAAGACATTTGGCTGCACCAATCGCTGCTTTGTTTATTTGTTCAGCCCAAGATATTCTCTTTGAAATAGTTAAACCGAGAATCTCAAATGTGTCAGACGGAGCCAAGCTGGATTCACCAGTCAAAAAAGACGGTGAATAACCATCAGTTCGGCCAGAAAAAACACAGGTTTGAAATTTGTTGGGATTAAATTCAACTCTGTTGGCTTCACCCCATTTAAGAATGACATTGAGATCTCGCGTAAGGCGGTCATTCATAGCCATTCTTTCTGCGAGAACATCGTTTCGCGATGAAGAAGAAGGTAAACTGTAAGAGGTGGAAAGTGAGCTGTCATCAGCATAGGAGTATATTGGATTGAGAGTTGCTGATAGAAGATCATTGATGAAAATTAGAAAAAGGGTTGGAGACAGGACAGATCCCTGAGGAACACCAGCGTTTATAAGATGTTGATCGGAAGTCACACCATCCGCCACCACTTGGTTTTTGCGACGAAGAAGAAAATTCTCAATCCATAAAATTAACGAACCGTGAAGGCCAACTGCCCTCAATTTACACAGCAAACCCTTGTGCCACACACGATCAAATGCTTTTGAGATATCGAGAGCAATGACTTGAGATTCACCAGATTGATGAATGCTTCTGTTCCATGGTTCAGTAACAACATTAATTAAATCACCTGCTGAACGCCCTCCGCGAAATCCATACTGACGATCAGAAATTAGATAATTAGCTTCCAAATATTTCATCAGCTGGAAGTTGATTATGGTCTCAAGTACTTTAGAAAGCACCGAGACGATAGCGATTGGGCGATAATTTGAAGGGTCCGATTTACTGCCCTTTTTTGGCACAGGATGTATGTTAGCCCCAGATGTAAGGGAAAATGCCAGAAGACATAGATCGGTGAAACAGATATGATAGTGGCTTAGACAAGGATTTACAGCAATATTTGAGGACAATTGGGGGAATACAATCCGGACCGGCTGACTTGTTGGTGTTAATGCTTGCAAAGACTTTAGCGACAACTCTAGATCTAAATATAATGCGGCGCATCGATGAACTGGCTAGAGAGATAATCGGGGGTATTAAGTTAGAATCAGGTAAATTAGAGTTTGCTGCAAATTTTCGGGCAAAGAGATTGGATTTTTCTTGAGCTGTAGAAAAGATATAATCCCCATCTTTCAGAGGTGGTATTGATGATTTCCTACTGTTCAAAAAGTTTTCCTCTACTTTGCGGGCAAAGGACCGAAAGGTCCGATTGCTATTGCCCTGGTTTAAGACCTGCCGCAACTCTTCTCGAATTTTTTTTGGTAATTTCTTTTAGCTTGGGACACTGTTTGAGTTGCCAGATTTCTAGCCGCCTTAAATATAGCTAAATTTTTATTTGACGGGTTCTTAACATATTTGCGGTGAGAGGCTTTTTTATTGGCGGTTGTTGTTCTACAGTCATGATTATACCAAGGATTGCCAGATTTTTTTTTATTTGACTTAGAGAGACTGGAAGGAATGAACTGTTCCATTCCCGTGAGAATGACAGTCGAAACCACAATGGCTGCCTTGTCAATATTACCGAAGGCAAAACAAGAGTACCATTCGAACTCTTGAAAGAACTTGTTCAATCCTTCCCAGTCCGCATTTTTATAGTGCCATAATCGACGTTTAGGCGCAACATTCATTTGGTATGACCATGACATTGGAAATTCCGCTGTAATAAGCCTATGGTCCGAGTTTCCCAAAGGAGAACTGACGGAGATACTGTATTTCTCCGCATGAGAAGTTAAAAACAGATCCAGTAAGTGACCCGTATCGTTGACCCGATCTGGTATCCTCGTAGGCTGATCTACAAGTTGTGTGAGTTGGTTTAGAGCTGCAAACATTTCAGCCGCCTCACCAGCCGGTGTTACGGACTTAGAATAAGGAAGCCACTTGTCATTGTGGACATTGAAATCACCTGCCACAGCGATTTCAGCATTTGGTGATTTCTGAAGGATGCGCTCAATGGAGTCTGACAGAGTATCAAACCCAAAATGAGCAACGCTGTTTGCGATATTTGGGCTTCGATAGAGACCACATAGGAAGAGGGGGTGTTTCGAGACATGAATTTCAACCCAAATGAAGCTGAACTCATTATTCGTGCTTTGGCCTAAAAAACTGGGAATGGAAAAAGGTATATCGTTGCGGATATACATGGCCAGCCCCC
Source organism: Tipula confusa (assembly GCA_963556175.1). Lineage (NCBI taxonomy): Eukaryota > Metazoa > Arthropoda > Insecta > Diptera > Tipulidae > Tipula > Tipula confusa. The sequence goes on along the minus strand of OY744477.1, from coordinate 25,500,806 downwards.
TATGGTGAATAAGCCGATGGATTAAGGAGTAACCCTTAATACCGATGGCCGAAGAATCACCGGAGTCCAAAATTTTGGTCTCGGTGAGAAGTAGAACCGCTGGTTTTGTGGAAGCTGTGTGGTGTTCAACGGCTGCAAAGTTTGTCCGTAATCCACGAATATTGCAAAACTGAAAAGAGAACACTCTCACCATGACACAGGAATACAGAGATTCAAACTTAAAGAACGCAAGAACAGCGTTAGACCAGCAAACAATGGTGTGTCCACAGTAGTACCTCCGAATCGCAGTGTATTAACCTTCCGACCCAACACACTAAAATGTAAACACAACACTGTTTGCTTGACAACAGCTGTTCAGCAATTCATTTATCTACTTGTATTAAACATGTCGACTAAACGGAATTTGAAAACAAAATTAAAAATTTAATTGATTAACGGGAAATAAATAAACGGGATGGATATAAAGTATTTATGATAGTGTGTGGTTGTGCGCATCAATTTATCGTAAAAGTGCCGAACATTAAAACTCAACACATTAAGAACTCTCTTTTAACTAAAAATCTTTCAAAAAAGTCTTTAAGAACACATTTCTTTTAATAAGATAATTAACATTGTTAATGACTAATCAATAATTAATTAATTTTTAGTTTTCACAACACAAGTTAACACAGGTTAAAAAAAAAATGAAAAAAAATAAAAAACACAACAACAAAACAAAAAAAAAATAAAAATAAATAACAAATTAAAACAATGAGAAATTGCAATGCGATGTGCATTGCTCGTCGAACGGAGAAGAACTGGTATAACAAACATGTAAAGTAACATTTCAATTTAAAAAACTATTGGAATCACTTACGACCTGCTCGTGAATCAAGGAGAAACGGAATGTTCAGAGGAAATTAGAAATCTTTTAAAGGTGATTACTAAACAAAATTACTTCGAAAATCGAGACATATTCTATGAACAGCAAGAAGGAGTACCCATGGGAAGCCATTTATCGGGAACTTTAGCCAATAGCTTCTTAAATCATTTAGAGAATTCGAAAATATTGAGTGAGAGTAACCCTTATAAGAACTGTGTGGTATACTGGCATAGATATCTAGATGATGTACTTACACTGTTTAGAGGAACCAATCGGCAATTGAAACAATTTCACAACTATCTTAACAATATACATAACAACATCAAGTTCACTTTGGAAACTGAAAAAAACATATTAATTTTCATATATTAATTTATATTAATTTAAAATCTTCAGAAAACCAACACAAACACACCACACAATCCATAAGGACTCACACCATCCACAACAACATAAGATTACGGCATACCTGCACATGATCAACAGACTGAATACGATACCAATGAGCCAAGAAGACTATACAGAGGAACTGAATACTACTAAAACATCGCTAGGGCCAACGGGTTTCAACCGGCAAATTTGAAACCTATTGGACCTATTGGATAGAAAACACAATAGCAAGAAACTTAACGAAAAGTATACTTCCCTGATAGCGAAAGACGACGAAGACAGTCAAATACATTTGACTACGATAGAAATACAGCGAACGTCATCAGGAAAGTACTGAAAAATCATGGTATACAGGCAGCATTCAAAACTAGCAACAAAATAGGGCAAAGACTAAACCCACCAAGACCGTCTTCTCAAGATACGGGAGTTTATAGACTATCATGTGATGACTGTGATGGGTTCTATAAAGGCCAAACCGGTAAATCTTTCGCAACACGGTTTAACCAACATGTGAAAGAAATTGGCAAACCCAAAATAGACTCAAACTACGCACAACACATGAGTGACAATAACCACAAATACACAAGCATTAACGAAAATCTGAAAGTGTTGCATAAATGTATAAAAGGTGGCTTGATGACAACACTAGAAGATTACGAAATTTACAAAAACAGACATAACAAGGACATAATAAACGTACAGGTACAGACTAAAAACAACCACCTGTTTAAAAAAATAATGGATGTTGAAAATAGTACAAGGGGGTGGAGCCAAAATCATACCTTAGCAAGGTATATAAGAAAATGGGTAAGGTAAATTCGGGTTCAAAGTAGTACAGGCTGATGAAGAGGGGAGTAACCCTCGAAATTAATCCCGTTAAAATTAAAAGAATAATTATATTATAAAATTTTTTTAGAAAAATTGTTTCTTTTTATAAAGAATTTGGATAGAAAATTAATATAAAAATTTTTTATTATCACATTAAAGAAAGTTTTACTTCTTTGCTGTAAATAATTTTTAATTTTTATATATAAAACTAGAAGTATTGAATTCTTTGTTTTTATTAAAACAAGGTTTCCTTATTTCGTTTTATTAAAATTAAAAAAAGAATAATTTATATTGTGATAAAAGTATACAAATACAGTGACAAAATGGTATTCTCACGCAACAATATATATATATATATATATATATATATATATATATATATATATATATATATATATATATATATATATATATATATATATATAAATATATAATATATATATATATATATATATATATATATATATATATATATATATATATATATATATATATATATATACAGTGAAAATCTCGAATGCCGGAAACCCTAAAACACGAAATGTTCCCAAAGCCGGAACGAAATGCTCCGACTACCAAGTTTATATGAAATAAAACTCATGAATAACAGAAACCCCTGAGACGCGGACGGAATCATAATTTTTGGCCCCATCGCAAACTTTTCGTAATAAAGAAAACCTTGAAAGACGGAAATTTTTAATTTCGAATAAAATTCATTATGCTTTGTAGTATTTTTCTATAGATTTATTTGTTACGAAAACCAGTATGTATTTACATTTAACTCGGGGAAACCCCTTATATGTACATACACATTTTTGTTTTTTATTTTATACGTCTGTTTCATAGTTTTTTTGTTATTTTGTGCACATTGCATTAACTGCTCTTAGACAGTGTGCAAGTACAAGTGAATTTATTGAATTGAATTATTTTAAAAATCCATTTTCATTTAAAGGTGATTTTTGAAATTTTTTATTTCGACATTAATCTAATTATGTACATCTGTTTTAGTGTTTTTGTGAATATGGCAGGAAAAATAAAAAATCTTACACTAAAAGAAAAGTACGAGGCAATTATTTTACATGAACAAGGGGAAAGTGTAAAACAAATCATCGCCCATTTCAATTGCAGTAAAACGCAAATCTACGAGTGCTTAAAACCGCAAAATAAGATGGATATCAAAAAACGTTATGATTCTTCGATCATTAAAATTGCCCAACTGTCAAAGAAGTGGCGAGAATGTGAAAATGCGAAATTGAACAAAATATTATTTGACTGGTTCTGTGTCACCAGAGCCAAAAATTTCCCAATCTCTGGACCAGTTTTGCAGGCAAAGGCGAAAGAAATCGCAGAGAAAACTGGAAATTCAACGTTTAAAGCGTCTAATGGATGGCTTCGAAGTTTTCGCACTAGATTTAACATACGTTTTAAACAAATTTGTGGTGAAGCTAACGATGTGACGGATGACACCGTTGCCTTGTGGAAATCAAAGTTGAAAGGTATTTGCGAGGGATATCAAGCTTACAATGTAGCCAATTGCGATGAGACAGCATTTTTCTTTCGCATGCTGCCCAATAAATCTCTTTCTTCAGCAAAAGATAATTGTACTGGAGGGAAAATGTCGAAGGAACGCGTGGCTGTGATGCTGACCGTTTTTGGGGACGGAATTATACTTCAGCCGCTTGTTATTGGGAAAGCTAATCGTCCACGCTGCTTTAAAAATTTAGATAAAAATAAATTAGGGGTGGATTATTTCTCTAATAAAAAGGCTTGGACCGATGCCATATTTAATGAATATTTGTCCAATTTGAATAAGAAAATGAAAAAGGATAACCGTAAAATTTTTCTCGATAATGCGTCATCACATCTTGATGTACAGCTTTCCAATGTAAAATTGGTTTTTCTTCCACCGAATACCACTTCTATATTGCAGCCTCTAGACAATGGTATAATTGCCGCACTTAAAGTGCAATATCGGAAGCTCATGTTGCAACATTTATTGATCGAGATGAAAAATTCAAGCAGTGCTACAAAGCTGGTGAAAAAAATAACTCTACTAGATGCCATTGAATTATTAAAATCTGCCATAAAAAAATTCAACAATCTACGGTCACAAAATGTTTTTTAAATTGTGGATTCTCATTTGCCGAAGTGATGGAAAAAGTGGAAGATGCAAACTGCTCTCCTTTGCTCGAAATACAGAACTTAATCCAGACAGTGTGATCAGCTTTGTGCAGCGCAACACTTTTTGTGGAATTTGATAAGGAGGTCGAAACAGAATATTCGGATCTGGATGAAATTTTGAATATTATGATTGAAACAAAGAATGGTGGTGATATTCAGACTGAAGCTAATCTAACTGCCGATGGTACTACAATAGATGTGAATTCAGAAGATGATGACACGGACGATGAAAGTGAAATTAAAGCACAAGATGTTGTAGATAGTTTAAAGAATTTAGTTCGATTTGCTGCTCAGACCGGAAACCCCAATTTTTTCGAAAAAGTAAGCGCTTTGAAGATGGAGTACGCTGAGCTAAAAGCACAACAGAGAAAAACAAAACAAACCTCAATTTTGGATTTTTTTTTAAAAATAATTTCATATTTTATGCATATGTATCCATCTTATACTTACACATATTTTAAGATCTTTCGAAATTAACATACTTTCATGTTTTATGTTACAAATTAATCTTTTTGAAATTAGGAAATAAACTATTTTTTTAAATAAATAAATTATGTATTTATTTTATTCAAAATTTTCGCGCATATTAGGAAAAAACCTTAAGAAAAGCAAGACCTTCATTTAATAAGACCTAACAGAGAAAAAATCTGAGAGACGGAAAAACCCTCAAAGCCGGAAATTAGTGGCGGTCCCATGGCATTCCGGCTTTCGGGATTTTCACTATATATATGTATATATAAATATATATATATATATATATATATATATATATATATATATATATATATATATATATATATATATATATATATATATATATATATATATATATATACTGAGGATACTCTTTTACTGCACTGCTTTAAACTAAGAAGTTCACTATACCGCATACATAATTAATCCTGCAGTATAGGTTTTGGTTTTTCTGTATTTTTGACAATTAATTCATTAAGGTATAAGTATTAGTGGATGGCCCAGGATGGAAAGTGCTGGTGTTAACGGATCGTCGCTATCATTGATGCGACACATCATCGGTCGTGAATTTATTATTGCTACGCAATTTTCAAAGATGTTATATCTTGAGTCGGCACCAGTAAACCATGTATAATCTGCAGCAGCAAACAACATCAGCCTTTTGATTGTCTCAGATTTAAATCGATGACAATCAATGGCAGAATCAAAATCATCTATACTACCAAGAACAACACTGCGTTCAAGGGATCAGCCATGTTTCCCAACGCGATAATGTCAACAGAACTCTTTGTAACTGGCACATAATGCTTACCAGCATTATCAAAATGTTTGATTAATGTTCTGTACGGAATTTCATTTATTTGAAAATGCCTCCTTTTATGGCGACTAATCATATAACTAGCATCTTTTGTACGTACTTTGGAAAAGGCGAAGGCATTATTTTGCGATACATTGGTTAATTTTATTTTTTAGTGAGAGAATGGTTTGTGTCTGATATGGAAAGTAAAAATTATTGATCCCTGTAATAATAGTAATACACACAGAATCATAATAATAATTTAATAAAATTTATAGATAAATAAAAAAAAAATTGAAAAAATTGGACGTTCTCAAAGTAGATTATTTCCACAGCAAGTATTTTTTCGTTTTTCTATATATTTTCATAAACTTATCGATTTTTCATTCATTCTGTCTTACGATTATAGTATTAAAAACCATATAAACTCGTTTCATACTGTGCGAAAGCTCTTGCAATTTTGTACAAATTTTTTTTTATAGTATTTTGTATATAAAGGATTTTCTATTTAGAACGACTGAACTTTAAATTAAAATTTGAAATTTTACAGCGTTGATAGTTGGAACTCAATTTTTGATAAGATTCTCATTTAATATCATAGCCAAATTTGCTTTAAAGAATCTGATGCCCAATTTTAAATAATCTCCAATTTTTCCCAATTTTAAATAATCTCCAGTGGCAGAATATCATCTGATTTCGCACCCCCATTATAAAACCGTGTATGTATATATATTTTTTTATAGTCAGCTTTATCATGAAAGTCACGAATTGCGTTTTTATTTGTTCGTTGTGCTTTTTGGTTCGTTTACTTTTTGTCTTTATGTGTAATGTTATGAGATTTGTATTTTCCGATTACATATCTATGTAAACAGTATTCAGTACATAAAATGCAAGTTTTTCAGCTTAAATATTATGTCCAAATAAAAAAATTAAAATCTCATCGCCCATCATCTCTCGTATATGGGTTGATCCATGTTTTGGGACAAAAAAAAATGAAATTCGTGTAACTTCTCGCTATGATAACGCAGATAAAGCTAAGGCTCAGGTGCTTTAAATATTAAAATTTATTTAAAAAAAAGCTGACCTCTTTTGTTCAACATATTTGTATAGATTTATTGCGTAACATCATCTAATGACTGGACTTTTGTTACAGCCAATTATAAAAAAAAAACATTTCAATTTGAACGATTAAAGAGTCATAACTTTTTTAAGACGATTAAAACATTTGGAAAGTTTATTTTTTGTTTATTACCATCGGGAAGATAAAGCATTCCAATAAATCTAAAGTAAATAAAGATTTTATTGGTGCTGTTGACGCTAACTTTTCCAATTTATTTCAAGATAAAAAAAATATTGCGTCGCTACCATGATAGATTCATTTCTTCCACCAAACTAAAACTGTGGTGTTGTTATTGAAAAAGGTATGCTGACAAAATATCCTTTTGAATAAGTTATTTACTAAATTCATTTGAATGCAAGAAAACGGATTTTTTTTCTCTGGATTTGCAATAATATCAGCGATTGGTCAAAAAGTGTTAAAAAAAAAAAAAATTCAATTGATTTGGAATGTTTAATCAATTGTTTTAAAATCTAACTTATATTAAATTTAAAATTTTGTGTCAAATAAAGTGTATATAAATTAGATAAAGTCAAATAAAGTGTATATACATTTTTTCAGATTACAGATGAGTGGTGGCACACTGAAGTTGATTGTACGAATGGGTGTTCGGTGGGCCCGGTGCTTTCCGGGATATCCTAATTTATGCTTGGCCGTACGTTCGAAATCAATCAATCAATCGGGATTTGCAATAATATAAGCGTTAATGATCGTTTTGTAACCATAAAAAATTGAGCAACTGCAATCATTTTGGCGCTATCAACAGTGGATTGTTAAAAATGGCTATAAGTGGTTAATGATCGGTTTTTATCATAGTTGTAACGTTGCTAACGAGGATCTGATCAAAACTTACGAAAACAAATACTATGGCTAATAGCTCCTTCTTGATCATGTCGTAGATGTTTTCCACTGTCTTTAGTGTTCGAGAAACAATTAAAATTCCGTTAAAAATTAACGGACCTGTATTATTTATCTCGAATATACTAAGTTGAGTATCGTCATCTATATTTATGGATATTATTTATTTTATGGATATCACGTGCTGTTTATTCCCTAGATGGCAATACTATTTTTAGTTTATAGTGCACATGACTATTGTTAATTCGGATGGAGACGTTAAAACAAAATAAGAAAAATACATGGCAGTTATGGTGATAATTGTATAACTATTTATTCGCCAATAGATGACACCAGCAATAAAAAGATATAATATAATTATACCAATAAAACTCTATAAAAATTGTTTTAGCAAAATAAATCAAGATGGGAAGTCATTCGGTCATCGAACTCAATAAACAACCCCACGCACAGTGTTCAATTTTTTCTTCTATTTCGTGTGAAATTTTGCGGTACGATTTGCCGACGCAGGAAAAGTAAGTTCGCAGATAGAGAAAAGGCTCTCTATCAATTATCATTGGTGTCAGAAGTGGGATCTATAATCCCAGGTGCTATAAAACAAAGTATAAATTCTTGCGTCAGAATTGCGTTAGCTGTTGTTGGTACCACTGATGCTGTTTGCTACGTATTATATACTTTTGCTGCTACTGTATATATTTGTTGCTGCTTTTGCCATTTGCCGTATGCGGGTTTTCATTCAAGGAAATCGGTAAAACCAAGTGCGGCTAAATTAAAGCGGTATAAACAGACACAGAGAAATTTTATATCATCGCTGGATGGGTCAAGAGTTCATTGATGAAAAATTAAACATAGCTAAGGCCAAGGAAATTAAAATTAGATTGTGGGAGTTGAAGGAAGCATACAACATATTCAAAGGAAATCAATTATACAAGAATACAAGAAACGAGGTAGACGCACTTTTTTTCCTATTAGAGCCGCGTTAGAGGAAAGAATTGATGAACCCAAAGTTAATGTTGGAATCAAATACGAACAACTACCGTGCTTACCGAAGTTGCCAAAACTTTTGATACAAGCTTTTACTGGAGATGTGAAGTGCTGGATGCCATTTATTGAGTCATTTGATTCGCACATTCATAACAATCCGAGATTAGATGAATTAACAAAATTTCAATACTTAAAACATTTTGTTAGTGGTACTGCAGCGAGAGTAATCGAAAATTTGGACTTCATAGCAAAAAATTATGAGGAAGCACGTAGTTTGGTTACTGATAGATATTATAATCCGAGGATTATTATAGAAGACCACATTCGTTACTAGTAGATACTTTCAACTCCCATCTACGGTCTCTGCGGACTTTGGGAAAACCAGTTCAACATTGGGATGATATTCTGGTATATTGAAATCAAAATTAGATTCTGAAACCAAGTCGAAATGGAAGGAATCATCAGCAGATTTAAAATTAGTTATATTTAGTGATATTACCAGTTTCATCTCATTGTACAGTCAGTGTATTGAAGTTCAACGAACTGAAAACATTACATCTGCGAAGACGAAAGCTAAATACTCAACTGCGTTGCTACGCCACGTTTTCCACAATCCAAAATATTCGTATGCGGGTTTTCATTCAAGGAAATCGAATTTTTTTGTGTCTTATGCAAGGTACCTGGACATTCAATTTTTCGATGTCATGATTTTCACGCGTTTTACAATATGCAAACTATAGAATATGCAAACTAAGGCATCATTCATTGCTGCATTCCAAGGATGATTCCAATAGCCACCTGAGTAACTCAATACTATCGGGTGCATCGGTATCTAATATAGCGGACAGCATGACATCTTGTACAAGTATGTGCTAACTACTAATAATCATTAAAAGATTGAAAGCAGCCAATCACCTGTTAACAACCAACATATTGTAAATCAAACATTGGCAAGTACAATTCCAAATTCAAATTCCAAGTTTGTATTTCTAGCTACTGCATTGGTAGTAATTAACAATGGCGATGACTGCTATATCACTGCAAGGGCTCTGCTAGACTCGGGGTCTTAGCTGAACTTTATAACTGAGGCACTCGTAACTCGTTTAAACATCAAGATAGTCAGATGAAACATAAATATTCGAGGGATTGGTGGTGCTTCTACGAAGTCAACAAGCGGTGCTAAAATAATTCTGCGTTCTCTACTAAACAAATTTGAAATCGAATTACAATGTTTTGTGCTAGACCAAATTTCCAACAGTCAGCCTTCGATCTATTTTGATGAATCCAAATGGAACATACCGTCAAAAATAAACTTGCTGATCCAAGGTTCTTCGAGCCCAATTCAATCGATTTGTTAATAGGGGCAGATACGTATTATGAATTGCCAACGGTCGGTCAAATCAAACTTGGTCTAGATTTACCTGTATTGCAAAGTACACAATTTGGATGGATTGTTTCAGGGAGGACCAACCTGTCATTTTTTGTACCTCAATATTCGCACGGTGCGTCTCGTGTACACAATAATAAGCTGGATCATATTCTTGAAAGATTTTGGAGTCAAGAATTTGACGGTTGTGAAGAATCAGTTGCTGTTCAAGACAAATGCGAAACACATTCCCAACAAACATACACACGTAACGAGGAAGGCCGTTTTATTGTAAGGCTGCCCTTTAGCGCTTCTTGTGACAGGTTCGGAGATTCGTCAATCATGGCTCGTAAACAATTTCTCAATTTAGAAAACAAATTGTATAAAAACCCAAATACGAGGAAATCATATCATCAGTTCATGGTTGAGTATATTGAGCTTGGTCATATGGAAGTGGATGACAACATTGCACAGTCACATTATTACATGCCAAATCATTGCGTGGTTAAAAACTTTTCGAGCAGTACAAAACTAAGAGTGGCGTTTGACGCGTCGGCAAGGTCAACTACTGGAACTTCATTAAATGACATATTGTCAATTGGTCCAACGGTGCAAAACGAATTATTCGTTATTGCGTAAATTGTGTTCCTACAATTTAGAACTCATTGCAGATGTGGCTGATATCGACAAAGAGCAATTAGTCGAAATAGACAGCAAAAATTGTATCAAAACTTTTGGAATATATTGGGAAGCGGTAGATGATGTTTTTCGAATACAAATAAATCAGCCACTCAATTAGCCCATTGAAATTAAATCAGTTACCAAGAGAATTGTGATCTCCGAAGTAGCCAGAATTCTTTTTGTTCATTATACATCTGAAATTATTTTACCCATAATTCCACATCTAACGACAGGTGATAGGCCCAGAAACGTGTTTTGGGTAATATTTTAGGAAATAGAAGTGAAAATAAGGCAAATTTTGTGAGGTTATATCCAGCCGTGTGCAACGCGAAAATTGTAACCGTCGAGCAAAATTGTTAAGAAGATATGGATTCAGAATTGTCCAGAGTTAGCAAATTACAAGGAATTGAAAACTGGAATCAATGGAAATTCCAGATTTAGATAATTTTGAAATCAATTGTAGCATCGGACATAGTAAATGGCACAAACCAACAACCTGCATCCGTAAGCACAGTTGCGACGGCTGCTGAGAAAAAGGAAAATGCCGAAGCGATACGTAAATGGAATAAAACCGACGGGCTGGCGCAAAAAGGTAATCGTTACCACAGTATCTGAACAAACGATGATGAATATTTTGACCTCGGGGGATTCTGAGGCAATGTGGAAAAAGCTAACCAATATATATGAACAAAAATCAGAATCTACAATCCACAGTTTACAGCAAAAGTGGTTTACATTGGCTAAAAATCCTTCACATGATATTTCAGCACATATCTCAAAAATTGAAGATATATCTAATAGACTACAAGCAATGGGAGAGAAAATTGAAGATAAGGGAGTAATGACCAAAACTGTACCACCAAATTTTGACCATTTTATCAGTGCCTGGGAATCAACGGCTGCCACCAATAGAACGTTATTTGAAATAAAAATTAAGATAATGCCAATCGAAAATGGCAAAGAAAGTTCTGAAGAATCTCAAGCTAGTATTGCTGAGAAAAGTTCCTTTCAAGAATGGCATCAAAAGTTAGCTCATCAAAACTACACTCAAATTAAAAAGATTTTAAAAAATTATGACATTAATCTAAAAGGAGATGATAAAATAGTCTATGAGCCTTGCGCTTCGAGTAAAATCCATCGACTACCTTTTCCTCAGCAAATCAGTACAAAAAACAGTCGCATTGGCCAAATAATCCACGCAGATATGTATGGACCACTACCAGAAAAGTCATTCTCAGGTCAAAGTATTTTCTTCTGTTGAAGGATGATTACTCACATTACAGAACCGTATATTTCTTGGGTGCAAAATCAGATGTCCTGGAATGTCTAAAAGACTATATAAAGAAAATAGAAAAACATTGCCCCAGAGGAATAGAGATTTTTAGATCTGACAATGGCCTGTAATTTGTCAATCAAGAAGTCACAAAATTGATGAAAGAATATAGAATTTCTCATCAAAATTCAGTAGTTTATTGTCCTGAGCAAAATGGCAAAAATATAAACTGCTGTTTATATTTTGAACTACACAGGAACCAGTAGCATTAAGAATCAGTCACCATATGAAATTTGGTACAACAAATGACCAGATATTCAGGAATTTCATATATTTGGAGAGAAAGTTTACGTGAAATTGCCTGAAAATAAAGTAAAGAAGCTTACAAAGGGAAATAGGTTACTTTGTAGGCTACGGCGATACTGTAAAAAGTAACAAAGTTTGGATTCCAGAGGAAGACGATGTTTTTTGTCAGAAAACATATTATCTATACAGGAAAATTAATGGAATCTACTAAAAAAATCAAAATCAAGGACTATTGTATCTCCCTAAGGAAGAAAATACACAATTCAAAAATAGTCAGGCTAAAAGAAAAGATGACGAGCAAATTTCTGTGAATGATTTCTTGTGTGTACTTGAGAAGCATCTGACGATGCTGATATTTACCTTGGTTTACAGATTGAAAGACAAAACGAGGGCTCTATTCTCTTACGTCAAAGTGCCTACACAAGAAAAATTCTCAATAAATTTAATTTAGAGCAAGCAACTGTTGCAATACCAGCCGATCCACATCAACAGTTGAATGTAAATTGAAGCTGTGAGCAGCTTGTTATATTTATCAAAAGGTACGAGACCAGATATATGGAAAAACCAACGAAATTGCTTTGGAATGCAGTCAAGAGAATAATGAAGTATCTAAAAGGAACTGTTGATTGTGGTTTACACTTTAAGAAGCAGAAACCATTATCCTTATGTGGCTACAGTGATGCAGATTTTGCAGGAGAATTTGAAACACTCAAATCAACTACAGGATATATAATTATTTGGAGTGTATGTGTTGTTAGCTGGTGTTCTCAAAGATAGTATATAGTCGCCACCTTTACCACTTATTCGGAATACATAGCAGACTTTTAAATAGTTAAGGAAATAGTTTTGTTCTTAAAGTTAATCGAAGAGATCTATCCTTATGAAAATATTGCTACAACTGTCTATATTGTCAATCAAAGTACGCTTGAATTGATTCCAAATCCTGTTCTTCACAAACGAAGTAAACATACGGACTTACAATATAACTACATCCGAGAACAGTATGACAAGAAAGTTTTTCAACTCAAATACATCAACACCAAGAACAGCCAGCAGATATCCTCACAAAACCCTTGAAACGAAGAATCTTCAAATTCCATCGCAACAGAATATGCTACAAACTTGAAGAGGATTCTGATATTCCATAAAACAGTGAGATCATCGAATGATAGCAGATTTTACTTCCATCAATAATTTCTTTGCTTTCATTTCTGCCGGAGAATACCAAATAATTCTAGTTGATTTTGTTGACCAGTATTTGGATCGTTTGCAATTGAATCTCAAATCTTAAGCACTAACCTAAAATTTTAAAAGCTAAACCACAAAAAATGCATCATCCTAAGCATTCCTGTTGCCTCACCCTTATGTCTTGCGGTAGAACAATATAAGGAATACATAAAACGAGAAACGTTTTCATTTTATATTAGTTGAACATAACTTTTTCTTCTTTTAATAGCAAGTAGTTTTTCGAACAACTTAATTTTTGTCTGTTGTATTCTATATAACGATGTTGAGTGAAATTTTCATTCAAATGAAATACAAGTTTTTACCCCATTACACATTTTTTTACGTGTTTTACTTTTGTGCCAACCCCTCCAGGAAAATTTTCTCTTTTTTTATTGGAACATTAGTTTTTCGGTGTTTGGTACAATTTTATATTGTACTTTTTAAGTATCCATTTTCGGAAACATACTTTTTGTCGTACATATGCCATTCGTTCGTTTTATTTGAATTGTGTCAGATAAAAAGTTTTTTTACAAAGTTTCTTTTTTTGGAAGAACATAGAGGTCAAATTGGTAAAAGTCGTCAAATGATAAGTCGAACATCTCGTTGTGAAGTTTTGAAAGCACTTATGTTAGGCGGTAGTTAGATCATGTAACGAGTTTGAGTTATTGTAACTCAATGTAGGGCTGCAACTGAAAAGGTGAAAATCAGTGAAGGAACATGAACCACTTAAGTTGCTTCACAGATTATTTTGGAATGAGTCAATATGAGTGGTCGACATACATATGATGCTTATCAACTGTTATGGTTCTGTGTTTGGCAACGTTTTGGTAAGCATTTATAGGAAAAAAAATTCGAAAAGGTATATTCAAAAGCTTAGATACATGGAGATCAGTCCATTTATATGGAAGAAAAACTCATCAGAGCCTGAATCTGTAGTCAAGGACTCTTTCATTCCAATAGCGCCTCTTAACTCAAATTGTTCAACCGGTTTCACTTACTCGGGCAACATTTCTGATAGACTTATCAACTAAGTTTTAGAGTTTTTGAAAGAGTTTCAATATTTTGTATCCTCCGAATTTGGTATCCTCAAGATTTTGCACCTGAGTGGTTTGTGATCTTAGGTTATTTGAACTTTGAGATGGTTTTTCTCTAGCTAATTTAATTTTAATTATCAAAACGGAATCAAACGAAAACTATGTTGACTTTCCCATAATAAAAAGTTGCCGTAAACTTCGAGGCATGTAAATATTGAAAACCTGCTTTTAAAAGTAGCTATTCCAATTATGAGAAAAGTCCAGTGGACCGAACATATGGATCCTATACCAGAGATAATATAGAGAACGACTTGTCTTCTTGGGGTTGTGTAGAACAATACGAAGAAGACCCGGGATCAAATTCGATAGACCTATAGACACCGTTTTACTAATAATAATATAGTGGTCTGAGCAGCAACATAACAATAGAACTTATATGTGTCACCTAGAAATGTTTACACAATATTCTACTCTCAAATTAGCATCATAATTTCCCCAAAATATGTTTTTGTCAAACTACTAACCCTTGCACAACAAAAAAGTAGGTGACATATTTTCTAAGGCAAAACGAGAATTTGTTTGGCTTATTATACTTGTATTATACTTGTATTGGCTTCATTCATGTTTAGATATTTTTTTTTGGATATCATATATCGATTAACAAAAAAATTTTCCACACACTCAAGGAAATTAATTTAAACCGGCGTGTTATCGTTACAATAACAAATCACTTCAAAAAATTATCGTACAACACTTGATGCCGGTATATATTTTACATAAATTTGTGCCTGACTGATTACTTCGCATATATATACATACAATACTTCCCGCATTGTACAATCAAAATAACAAAAACAAAAAATCTGTTTATGTTGCCAAATTATATTTCGATTACGGAACAAAACAAGTAGATTTTCCCATCAATTTACGCAAACATTTTTCCTTTTTTTTTGTATATTGACTTCCGACAATTTTTCATGTTATTCGTTTCAACTAAACATTTTTTGATTAGTTTTTCCCAAACCAAACCAAACCAAACAAACACAAAAAATGTAAAAATTTACATACACTGGCCTAATATACATATGTACATTGTTTGTAGTTTGGCAGAAAACAAAAACACGCAAAATGATTACACGACTACACCTGAGTAAAAACAGGCTAACACAGAATTGGGGTACACACAATTTTCCTGTGTGCGTACTCGAATCGGTTGTGAATTTTTTTTTATTATTTAAATGTTCACAAAGCTTTTATCGATTTATTTTGTCCACAATATATGCTCCGTTTCTAAAATCGGTATTTATTCTGCAGTAATTTAATTTTCAGATGGGACCTTTATTTTATCCTGATACTTTTTAAAGCTTTTAATTTTAGTGCCAACTGTTTGAGAACTGAAAATTTTTTGAAATCACTAGCCCCTTTTACTATATACCCTTTCTTTACCTGATTTATAATTTTTTCAAGCTGTGAACTGTTTCTTAGTAATACTTTCTGCTTTTTTGGAATTTTTTTCGGAAAAACTTGTGCCCGCCAAATTTCAACTCACCTAAAATAAGATCACTTGCTTAAGAACAAGTTAGAAGTTAGAAGTTAGAAGTTAGAAGTTAGAAGTTAGAAGTTAGAAGTTAGAAGTTAGAAGTTAGAAGTTAGAAGTTAGAAGTTAGAAGTTAGAAGTTAGAAGTTAGAAGTTAGAAGTTAGAAGTTAGAAGTTAGAAGTTAGAAGTTAGAAGTTAGAAGTTAGAAGTTAGAAGTTAGAAGTTAGAAGTTAGAAGTTAGAAGTTAGAAGTTAGAAGTTAGAAGTTAGAAGTTAGAAGTTAGAAGTTAGAAGTTAGAAGTTAGAAGTTAGAAGTTAGAAGTTAGAAGTTAGAAGTTAGAAGTTAGAAGTTAGAAGTTAGAAGTTAGAAGTTAGAAGTTAGAAGTTAGAAGTTAGAAGTTAGAAGTTAGAAGTTAGAAGTTAGAAGTTAGAAGTTAGAAGTTAGAAGTTAGAAGTTAGAAGTTAGAAGTTAGAAGTTAGAAGTTAGAAGTTAGAAGTTAGAAGTTAGAAGTTAGAAGTTAGAAGTTAGAAGTTAGAAGTTAGAAGTTAGAAGTTAGAAGTTAGAAGTTAGAAGTTAGAAGTTAGAAGTTAGAAGTTAGAAGTTAGAAGTTAGAAGTTAGAAGTTAGAAGTTAGAAGTTAGAAGTTAGAAGTTAGAAGTTAGAAGTTAGAAGTTAGAAGTTAGAAGTTAGAAGTTAGAAGTTAGAAGTTAGAAGTTAGAAGTTAGAAGTTAGAAGTTAGAAGTTAGAAGTTAGAAGTTAGAAGTTAGAAGTTAGAAGTTAGAAGTTAGAAGTTAGAAGTTAGAAGTTAGAAGTTAGAAGTTAGAAGTTAGAAGTTAGAAGTTAGAAGTTAGAAGTTAGAAGTTAGAAGTTAGAAGTTAGAAGTTAGAAGTTAGAAGTTAGAAGTTAGAAGTTAGAAGTTAGAAGTTAGAAGTTAGAAGTTAGAAGTTAGAAGTTAGAAGTTAGAAGTTAGAAGTTAGAAGTTAGAAGTTAGAAGTTAGAAGTTAGAAGTTAGAAGTTAGAAGTTAGAAGTTAGAAGTTAGAAGTTAGAAGTTAGAAGTTAGAAGTTAGAAGTTAGAAGTTAGAAGTTAGAAGTTAGAAGTTAGAAGTTAGAAGTTAGAAGTTAGAAGTTAGAAGTTAGAAGTTAGAAGTTAGAAGTTAGAAGTTAGAAGTTAGAAGTAAGAAGTAAGAAGTCAATTAGAGATATCCATAAAGTTGCATTAGCCTACCGGTCATGTGACACGTGGAAAATATTTCTTTTTATCCATTCTATAGTGTAAATTGGTTCGTATATAAAAATGACATACTCTTCTACATTTGTTATTATGACTACAAAATCTGCACATACATCTATATATTAAACAGGAGTCAGAGCATTAAAAATGTATGCCATACATAGTAACAGAAAAAATTAAAATTTCATTTGGGATTTTCCGTGTGACGTAACCATTTTTTATGTTTATTTCAAATGCAAAATTATCATAAATTAGTAATTATGTAGTTATGAATATTTTATGTTTGATTACTGTACATAAAAAATTATCAAGAATTATGCAGAAATATTTGAATTCAAAATTACAATTTTTGTAAATTTTAACGGTTTTACAAAATTATGCCCGGCATGAGGCCCCCGAAAGCAGTTATTAGAAATGATCACTTTGTTATTGCCACCTCACGTAGTGTTGGGCTTAATTTTTTCTATACTTTTGAATGCATTTATTAAAGTCACTTATGAGCACACTTCTTATTTTATGCTCCATTATAACCAAGTGAAAACATTTCTGTAACCATTCGAGCTCCAGTTTTAGTTTACCACCCATTGAGTTACTTTCTCAACATCCTACCACTCATAAGTCTAATGTCAATGTTTGTTGATCATTAATCAAAAGTTAATTAAATTAAAAAAAAAAACCAGCATGGCTGGTTTCATAATATAAATACACATAGTACTACCATCATAAGAAAAAAACAGTTTACCTGTTGATGTTCCAGATGTCGGGTCGATAGAATATTGTCAACATTTAGTATAAATATATTACATTTAGGCGATTATACATATAAAAATGTTTTGATTATTTTAAAACGATATCAGTAGCGACATCTATCATGTCAATGGGCTAACATACCATGGTATTTACTATGTGTATTTATATTAAGCTGTTTCTCTTTATTAAGAAAGTAGCCTCTTCAACGAGAATTCCTCTTTCATTTATATTCTTTGGGAAATTTGTAAAGACGACCAGCAGTAGGTATTGTAACAGCGAGTTACAGGCTGGGAGGATTTTACAACTAGCATACTCGGCCCTTCTATTTTCTGACATGATTTATGGTCATGTCTGTTCTCTGAGCTATTGCCAAACATGTTAACATGGTGATGGAAATTACAATAACTATAATGTCCATTATTTTTATAAATGGCACAAATAGCGCAACTATATGGAAACTTAGCAACTATATGGGAACCCACATGATCTTTTTTTTTAAAGAGCAAAAATCCTTAAATAACATTTAAAATCTCTGCAGTACTTGGTAAATAATTTGTATTGTACTGGGTTTATTTTAATTGCTGCGTTCCATTGGGAGAAATTTTCTACTTACAAGTACTTGCAAGTAGATGACCAATGGAACGATGAAAAATTATGCTACTTAAATACGTATAACTGACATTTACAAAACCAATTTACAAAACCATTATATTTGACATTTGCAACATAAACAAACATTTTTTTCAAAAATAAACAAATTTCAAAAAAAAATCTCGAAAATAACCGCCAAAGCCATCTATTGTAAATGTTACATCTAAAATATTCTAGCGTAAGTTTTATTCATAAGTGATTGCGTTTTCTACACCATCGTATAAGCATAAGTAGTTACGAGTAGATGCAAGTACTTATAAGTACTTTGCTTTCGCTAAAGATAAAATGAATCACATCGAGAGGCATAAAAATATAACCGGTATTTCATTTTGCCCGGTTTTTCATTTATCTCATTTATTTGAGGTTAAATAATAAAATATTCTAGCTATGGATGGTTTGCAACTACAAAAAAACACGAAAGTGTCAACGTGGACGGTACTAAATATACGTAGACGGTACTATATATGAAAGGAGCCTAAATGGCTGTTAAGCACAAGAAGTTATCGGTGCGCTGGGTGGCTGCTTCATTCAGTATTAATAAAGACGCTATCCACTGAAGATTATAGGGTAAGTAATGTCCTCTACCAAAACCATTTGGGATCGAACCATCGCGTACTTACGGATAGACACGAAGAGGAACTTGTTGACTTTATAATTAAAATGGTGCATAATATAAATACACATATTACTACAATGGTATGTTAGCCCATTGACGAGCTAGATGTCGCTACTGGTAACATTTTTAAAATTATCAAAATATTTTTATATACGTATAATCCCCTAAATGTCATATATTTATACTAAATTTTGACGATATTCTTTCGAGCCGACATCTGCTGGGCGCTTTAGAGATTATATATTGAAATCTACCCTTAAAACAATTTCGTTCAGAAATTAATTCACATCAAGCCGATAAAACGTAAGAGACTACATTTTTTGATAACATCAATACCATAATCAACTCTGGCTAATTCACATTAGAACCCACTGTATGGACAAACGCTCCATACACAAATATAACCTTCATCGTTGTCATGTTCTCACTTTTTGATAATATCAAAATCAGTGAACCGAAACTAACAAACCACTTTCTGTATACATTAGAGGACATATTAGTTGTGTCACAATAATTTCGTATTCTATTCTCTTATGTTTTGCACTTATAGGAGGAGCACGACCCAATTTTATTTACTGTACAAAATAGTAAATTTCGTTAAACCAAGACAATGATTGAGGTTGGAATACCGCATATACACCGTAAGTCATAATCAATTTTATGTTGTTATCTGTTTGAACTCGTCGTAATAAATTTCATTTGTTTTATATAAATTGAAGATGATACATCATATTTTCGTGTTCGCAGATAGATAAATGGTAGAGATAAGGAACTTCATGCACTATACATATTATGGAAAAAGACGCAAAACATATAGCTACCAAAACGGTTTGGTCGTGTCGATATTTTATACCACTATACATGATAATTATCAATCATTTGACAAATGGAATTTCCTATCTTGATTACATCGCTTATACCGTATATTACATTAAAATGTACATACATTAATTCGTAATTTATGTTCGAAATTGAATTTATGTTCGAAATTGTCGGCGATCGATTTGTCGAACACATTGGACATTTTAAGCATACGATTTTGTTAAACATGTTTTACCTGATTTTTTGTTTAAAATTAGACACGATTTAGATTGTACCTATATTAACTTTATAATAACTAATAGTTAGTGGGTGGTTACAAAATAGCAGGGTAGAGCTACAAAGTCAAAATCTAACCAATGTAACTGAATAAAATTATATTGGGGTACTCATTGTTCACCTATGTCGGTCTAATCGTGACACAAACAAAATCAAAATTAAAATTTCGTATGATATACACATTTATTATTGTGTGATTCAATTTTATTTTAATGTGTCAGTTTAATTCTCATGCAAATTACGCCTAAATGTTGTTTCAATAAAGCTTAAATGTTGAAGCGGTTGAAATCGGTTTTCGCATGAGTATTTTCCCAACGCCTGAATGTTACGATATATGGCTTATACATACAAAATCTAATATCGTTTTGTATTTTAATTGAAAGGAAACTATTTTAGACGGAACTATATTATTTTGATCGAAAATCGAACAGAGAATAAATTTTTTTTTCAAAATGGTAAGTGTTCACAATTTTAAGTTTCAAATACAAAAATCAAGTCACAAAATCAAGTTTCGAAATGTCATTATTCATCAACAAAAAAAAGTAAACAGCATGCGTATATACACTGCGCATGTAAAATGGTAAATTTGACATTTATTTACAAATTTTCAAAATTAAAAGCGATTAAAATTTATAATATAAATAATTATTTGTGTATTTAAAAACACAACTAAAACTTTAGATGTGCCCGAATTTTTCAAAAATTGTGTACCGAAAAAACTAACAAAAAAATGTAAACATGCGCAAATACAGTGCGCATGTGCAATACCACGATCACAAACACTAATATTAAAATGTTTCGGTTCAACAATTCGTACGCATGAGAATTACAAACAAATGAACAAAATCGGGGTACAGATCTTTCAATTCATAGGAGCATAAATTCATGATCTGCTGTTTTAGGTATGCCAATCCTTAGATATCGAAGACATAATTGAAACCATTTAAAATTCCCAAAACCTAGAAAATACATGTTGGTTAGCCCATCAAAATTGATAAATTAATGCCCCAAATCTAAATTATTCAAACCCAAAGTCATCCAATAAGATAAAGTTCCTATCTATGCCAAGTAAGAACAGGATAGGATTAACATCAAGAGGATGCCCCGAAAAGTATAGATGGGAAAGGAAATACAACTGTTTAATTTCGGAGCATCAAGGCAAAGCCGACCATCGCTTGTTCGCCTTTGTTATCAATGGCCATTGGTGACCTCCATGCGAAGTGACTCTCTTCGATTATATCAAGAGCAAGCATGCAATCGATTGCCTTACAAATTTCCTACTGTACATCGAGTGAGACAGCGAATTGCCGTTGTTTAGTTGGTTCATCATCCTTAATTTCGATATGGTGCATCATCAGATGCTTGTGAATTAGTCCTGAACTCGGAGAGAAGGGAAAACTATCAATAACAGCCTTCAAATTTTGTAGAACTAATTCACGGATAAAGCATACCGATTATTATAGTTAGGTATAGGTTCTTGAGTAAGGATAACAGGAAGAAATAAATGTTGGAAATGAAAGAAATGACAGAAGGTTGTAGTCCTTTATTTACATAATTGCATAAACCAAGTCTATTTCAAGGCCACAGAAATTACTTCAATTAAGCCTTCAATTTGACTGGTAACTGAAACTATACATCCTTTTCCAATTAAAGCTGATTCGTTTCTAATATGATCTTAGCAATACAACTATACCAACTAACTATGTTAGTTTGACTAATATATGGGACTCATACATATGGGGCTCTGTAAAACAATCCTTTAGGCACACGATATCCACTATTGTATCGCCCTTTTTCGCTGAAAAATAATGAATTTCAACCGATTCACTTTCATGGATGTCAAACGCGCCCAATTTTCTGAGCTACTAAAAATGTCACGTGATAGTCTTAAATCACATGACCACGTACGTGATCGAAGGTCCGATTTTATTGCGTCAGAATTAATAATTACATACAAACCCAAACCACATAAACTTACACACATAAACAAATTTGTCTTCAAAACATATTCTAATTTTATTTTTAGTATTCAACATAACCTCACAAAAAAAAAATTAAGTAAAAAACATAAATGAATATTTATCTGTTTTGAAATCGTTAAGCCACCTAACTGGTAATGTAGTAGCGAACAGATAAAAAGTCGATTCAACCAATTTAATATATTAGCAGTCATAAACAAATGTTTTTCGTTTGTGTAAATTTTCACCGTACATCCACCTCTTGGTATAAAATAAAAAATAAAAAATTGGAAAAGATAAAAAGTTTTCCAATGGTTTGGTGGAGGTGTGTAGAAAAAAAAATGTTATATTTAATCAATAAGCACACACAAACACACAGAATATCAGCTAGATATAGATTTAGATAGATAAACAAATGTTATTATTACATTTCTGTCTGTTGGGTTTGAAAAAATTTTGTTTGTTGAATCGCATAGAAGTCAAAAATTTTCTTTTTATCAATCATCATAATCGAAAATATTCTATTTACATAAACATTTCCAATTTTTTTTTTTATTTTTTTAGTTTTAGTTTGGAAAAATTCCTGGAAAATTTTCTATGTTATCTGCCATGAACTTGGGTTAAAAAATGTAAACATTTTTTTATGGTGTATTTACTAAAATTGCTTTTTTGTTTTGTGAATTACGGTATTACTATAAACCTCACTGATTTCTGATTGAGTATCTGTCATCTGTTCTGAGTATGTAGTCAATAGTAATTTATATTTTTGTGGTTCAAATCTTTTTATTGGTTCAGGTCAGTAGAGCAAATAAATTTTGTTAATGCTAGACAACTCGCTTTCAATTCGGAGAACGGTTAACCTTAAAATTCCGAAAAAGGGAGATTTAGTTTGTCTATTTTTCTTTTAATTTTTCGACTGTTTTCATTATAAACTCCTTTGAGTACCTGTTTAATGAGATATTTTCTAGAAGTGTGTTATAACTGAGCATGTTCAGTAAAGTGAATAAAATTTGTCCTTTTTGCCACAGCGATGACTTCATAATATTTTCACATTAGGGTCAATAGAAAGGGGTGAAAGACGTGCAACGGTCCTTTTATTTTAGAAATTAATTATGAAAGCGAGAGAACGCTTAACTGATCGAACCAATAGTAGTCTAAAACGCAGTGACTGTAAATTTAATAAAATTAAAAAATAATTAATCTCCTCAAACATTATAAATTATAATTAAGAAAAAAATATAATTTATACAAGGAAATTCGCCTGAATGTCGTTCTAATTGTAATATATTTTAAAAAAAGGGATGGTATTATAATAATACATACATTAAGGCGAACTTCATATGTACTAAAAGGAAGACGAAAAACTGTCTTCCTTGTTATTGTTCTGATTTGCTGTTAATAAGATTAAGTAAAGTACCGCCAGATGGTCTAATGATATTTTGATTTTGAACAGAAGAAATCATGTACTGCGTGAAGTTCTGTTACAGAATTTTCAGAATAAATTCTGTTCCATTTTACCTTACTGAAACTGAACAATTGTAGATGTAAAATTTACGAATTTTTGTTGTTTAGGTAAGTGACGTTATCTTTACTGTTACAAGTGCCATGTCGTATCCTTTATTCTGGTCCAAAGGTAAAATCGATAAGTTCTTAACTAATAAGACTTGTGTTATTTTGTTCAAGTTTTGAAGTGTTTAACCACTTGCGAAGTTAATAAAAACTGCCCACAGGCAATACAGAAGTCTCTCTTCATTTTTTTTAAAAATAAATATCCCAGACCCAAATATCATCACCATATCATCCAGTCAAAGACAATATATTATCAATTTAACTGTGTTTTGTCTAATGACTGTGGGTCCATATTTCAAAATCAAAACTAAGTAAGGCAGTAAATTTGAATGACAGTAGCTAGTTCCTGCCTTTAGATACTATGCAGAGCAGTTAATTTCCTACACCTAAATTTCAATTACGACTTTTATATGACGGCTCTCGCTAGCGGCTCCGGATAGCTAATAAAAGCGTGCCTAGTATACCTATAAAAAGGGAGTTGACATGCTTCAATGCTAAAGTTCTTCTAGCTGCCAAGGAATCTTGCCATACCAAATTTGTAGGAAAATATACTTGATATAATTAGGTTTTTTCTAACTGGAAGTATTTTGGTATTTTGCTAAAGCATTCAATATGTAATACTTTTTTTTCAAATTATTAAAAAATAATTTTATTCGTCAGGTGCAAGTACTAGTTTATTGCTAGAAATTTTCAAAGCATTACAAAATATGACAGCAAATACTGTTGAAAAGTTTCCAAAGTTTTTTTTCTCCATAATATAGTTTAAAACTTAGATCTACTGTAATATCTTTTTTTAACTTTTCGTAATTTGGCAAATTTATTAATAGTCAGTTTTAGACGTTTTGTTTTTTGAACGAGCAGAACTGAGATTATGATACAGCAGAGATTATGATTAAGCAATTTAGATGGTAGTATGTCTCTTGAGCTACAGTCCACTGGATTTTGATTTGTAGTTATGTACCAATATTTCTTCGGATGATCGGAGATAATTTGAGCAACTTTCCACAAAAACATCAAAAGAGTTTTGTTTCCAACATTTGTTTCATGATAAAACGAACATTGAGTCACTCCACATATACGCGATCAATCAACAAGTCTTACACAGATTGTATTAAATTTGATAGAAGTAATGTTCTCTGCATCACGATATTGTGTTACAATAAACACCTATCACTTTTAAATGTTGGGCTTCTCGGTCAATTTTACTAAGTTTTGTGCTGTATGCTTGAAGCTTTGCCCTTTAACAAATACTTGGATAGCCATTTACGAAGATTGAGCCCAGCTGTCTTTATGATCTTTATGATGTGATGAGTTGCTCAATTGTATCTGTTCCAGTCCTCAAGTCACCAACGTAAAATTACCTACCGAGAATCGAAGCTTCTGTAGGAAGCGATTGCAGGCTGTCATTGGTAATCAAGGCTAATCAAAACTCGAGTTGGTAGAAATCTCTACTAAATTTTCTGATTGTAAGTATGCGCTGGAGCCTCAAAATTATTATTTAGACATCTTCCAGTTCTAGTTTTGTCTAAATTATCAAAAACGACTAGTGGCATGGTTGTGATACTAGACTTCTTGCATACTAAATGATGTGGTTAGTAATATGACTATGGTCACTTGAAATGTCTGGTTAGGAATCGGGAATTTGCTCAATATGCCCTTACTTCTGGTATTGTTTCATAAAATCGACAGATTTTCTATTCTGTCCATTTTTCATTTGTTTGTTTTCTTTCAACGGATTTAAGTTTCTTTATGGCTTATGATTTTGTTAAAAATCATAAGCCATAAAGAAACTTAAAAATTTTTTATTTTAAAAATTTGCATATAGGTTTGATGAGGTGACATTTGGATTTTGGTTTCCCTTTTGTCAGATATCGGGATAGAAGAATGAGAAAAGCTGAGGGCTTAGGATTAGTGTATGTTAAGTGATACAAAGAATTTCGAGTCTATTGCATGGCCTAACTTATTTCTTTTAGGAGTGATATTGGGCGAGTATGCTCTAAACTATTAAGAGGCCTTTTTAACTTATATAGGAATAGAGAAGACTTTGCCGGCATTCTGGAAAGTAGTTTGTCTTAAGGATACGTTAATGATATTGGTAAGAACTTTATAGGTTTCTAAGTAATGAATTGGATATGTCATCGTCACTCAGAGCTTTTCTTTTATTAAGATTTTGAAGAATGTTGGCAGCTTCGTATTTTTCGACCACCTCAATTAAGGTCATGAAAACGAGAATTAAGATAATTGTTGACAACGTTTCGTATGTGAACTTTTTTGTAGTGAGATGCTATTTCCTCTGCAATTATTTCAGGATCTATGATTGGACTAAAAATTGGAATAAAACATTGGAATACAAATTAACGTAAGATTTCAAGATATATCCAGGGTATTTATAATAGAGCCGGCATATTTAGTTGCGTAGTTTAATGAGATTTTGGAGTTCAGGAGGAATTTTGGAGATGCTTTTGCGCTGAATGAGAAGTATATAGTTTCTTTGATGGCAAGTTTGATCACGTTAGTAAATTTGACTGATTTTTCCTCAATTTGAGTAGGAGAAGACTTGCAGAGGACTGATCGGAG
Organism: Tipula confusa; assembly: GCA_963556175.1. Classification (NCBI taxonomy): domain Eukaryota; kingdom Metazoa; phylum Arthropoda; class Insecta; order Diptera; family Tipulidae; genus Tipula; species Tipula confusa. The sequence goes on along the minus strand of OY744477.1, from coordinate 25,474,441 downwards.
AGATATTTTCAGATGGTATCAAATCAAAAACCGAGTTTCCTCTAGAAATGTTGGCTCGTTAGGAGCAGTTAATTGGATATTGGAAATATTTTATAAATTAAGAAGTGCATGACCATTCCGGTTATTATTTGGATAACACCATGTTTTATGACGTGAATTGAAGGCACTTGTCAATATAATTTTGTATGTCGCTGCGGATGTGGGTTTCGGATAGAAGAATCAAGTGAGGCTTGTGACGGAACAGCATTATTTTAAGTTGTTGCCTAGACTATATTGACATTCAGAAAAATACATAGAACTTGTTCTATAGCATGAAGAGATGGGAAGCGAGGCAAGGAAGCGAACCTTTCTTCAATAATATTAGCTGGTGAGAGCCGATCGTATTTAACGAAGAAATGATCACATCTACCGTTAAGTTAAACGAGATTTGTTGAATTAGAAGAGACAACTTATTCGAAGAGGTAGTTGGTCTAGTAGTTGGTTTAGACAGAGAAATATTAGATAAAAAAAACCTGACAGTGGTTGTAATTTTCTGTGTGTTGTTCACCGCGGATTACACGTTCCGGGGATTGCTGATTTTCAGTGGTGTTCCTGAAGTTTCCTCTCTCTTGGGTTTCTTTGCATTGAGTCCCCTGGGCTCAACCACATTTTTTCTCCCAGGTAACTCCGTTTTAATTCACGTGCTCTAACATACAAACAAAGTTCAATAAAATCAACTGACAAAATTTAATAAACTCTAATTAAGTTAAATCGATAACGACATTCGTAATTTCTTAATTGTTGTTATATCTACAAAAAATTGACAGCCAGTAAATTTTAATTAAATTATGTCAATATACCAGACGCTTTTGGGCTAGAATAACACACTAGTAAATCACGATTAGTTGGTTTAATTTGAAAGTATGGTAATAAATTTCTGTTAGATGTTGATATACGCACCATAATGAGTTTGGTCACGTAAGTTGTAATCGATATGGCAATATTATTATGAATCATCAGAACAAAATCTTCACGTTAAGCTCATTTTAAAATTACGTTTATAAAAATATGTGCTTAGACCTCCATCTTAGATATATTATCGACCGCATGTCTTATCAATTATTGAAAAGATACATTCTACTCCCATTCCACCTATGTACATATATACGATACGAGTTTTCGACAAATTAAATTATGTCAATTTACTATAATCGATGCCAAATAAATTGATATTGCTGTGTTCTTTATGTGTGTATAGCCTACATTTATATATGATGCTAGATTCGATTAAGCATTAAATGAACATCATATAGCAAAACGTTTCTTAACCACACCACTGAAGTTAACATTTATTTCTTATTAATTGGCGTATAAACAGGAATACCTCGTATAACGTGGTTTTAATGTGCATGTTTTTATTTTTATTTATATTTATATTTGAATTGAAAATAAAATATAAGTGACAGCCAAGATTAGATCATGTTTTCCGAAAGAGGCAGCACGGTTACAAATAAATTAAAACAAGTAAAGTTAGTTCCCAAAAGATGGCAGTAATAAGCAATAAAAAGGTTTAGAATTATTAATTAATATTTATAATTTTGAAACACTTAACCATTTCCAAAAATGTCAGAGCTTCGCTATTCGTCATTTTAGGATTAAACTGTTTGTTAATAATGCCTAGAAGCTGATTTAAGCCTGTCAAATCTAACTTTAGTCTAATACGAGTACTTAAAACATTATTAGTCTAATAGTTAAAACATAAAATGTTTGATCTGGAAAAAACCAAAAGCTTTTATCAGGTATTGGCACAATGGTTGAACTTGCAGTGCCCGATCGGTAATGACAATGAAACAACTATGAACACCTGAGTGCAAATGAGTCAAAAAAATTGTGAAATATAGGAAGCTATATGTATTGTGTATCGATAGTGTTGTGGTTCTGAGTTTATGTAGGACGGTAAAGACCAATTACTTTGCATAAAGTACTAACGACGCATAAAGTACCACATTTTTATAGAATCCTAAGCTTCTCAACCTCTGATTTTGTACATACGAGTAATATAAAATAAAATAAAGAAGATGGAATTGTGGTGAAGAATGGTAAAGTCCAGGGAATGACATACAATTGTATTTCCTTCTTGTACCTACTCGTACTAAAAAAAAACAAAGGAAAAAAGGAAAATTGCGATTAAAAAGTCAGCGACATGAAAAATATTTCTTTATATAGCAATATGAATGGTTTGAAAATATGTTAAATGATGGCTGACATGATGATACTAAAATTATAAATGATTTTTATGGACAGAATATGAATGGCGACGTTGTTAATAGGTTGGATATATTTATACTTATTGATTTTGAGACCACTGGAAGCTTTAGAATTGAACAGTTCTTTCATCATTTAGTCCAATTACACAGATATCATCTGCATATGTCAGAAGCTGGTTGGACTAACGTTACAAGAAGTGGTCCTGAGGTGTTTCACTTTTATAAAAGATAAATTCTAACATGAGATTAAAAAGTATCGGAGACAGAGCATCTCCTGCAAAAGGAAAATTGCAAAAACTCCTTATAGCTTGTTCTCAATATTAGCACTAAATTGTCATTTTAAATAAACGCACATATTTGTAAGGTATTTCCCAGATATCGCAAAGTAAACTATAAACTATATTCCGATGAATTGAGCCATAGGCTTGTTAGACATCTAAGAACACCTAATGTACGTCACGAGATGTTTTGTAATATTTGATCAGTGACACACCGTTTCGGATGAAATCCTACTTGGTAGTCACCATAATATAAATACATATAGTACTACCATCATAAGAAAAAAACAGTTTACCCATTGGTGTTCCAGATGTCGGGTCGATAGAATATCGTCAACATTTAGAATAAATATATGACATTTAGGCGATTATACATATAAAAATATTTTGATTATTTTAAAACCATACCAGTAGCGGCATCTAGCACGCTAATATGATACTCTTTTAAGGCTGGTTTTTTTTAATGACTGCACGTTTCACGTACCGATCATAAACTGCGTATAATTAACATAAACGGGGTCGGGTTAAATTTTGCGTTGTCCATATCTTCGTTTTAGCTGAATTTTGTAATAGTGAAGTTTTTTAAAGATGCGCCGGTCATCAGCCCAGTAACCCCACTTGTGTTTATTCGCCACCTATACAACAAGTTAAGGATGCTGTGGTGGAATTCCAAGATAAAGTTTGTGAAAAATCGAGACTGCTCTAAAAATGTAATGATATTTCCATTTCATTTTTCTAAAGAAAACCAAAATCGATAAAAATTAGGAAACTATACGATTTTAGAAAATCCCCATAAAAATTTTCAGAAGGCACTTCTTTGTTAGCCGGAAAGGACTTAGAAAAGTTCTCAAAGGTATTTACCCATGAATGCTTTACTCAATTTTTTACGCGACTTGAATTAAAAAAGCTTTATTTCTATAAACCCCATTAAAGACTCTTTTCATTATTCTTACCCAGCATTAAATGGCAGCATTTTCAATATAATTTTCGGTTCATAAACTTTACCATTTATCACGTGCTAAAAAATATTTAACCCTTTTTCATTCGTTTACGTTAACGACGATCTAATAAAAAAAAAAAAAGAACAAGAAGTCGAATAACTTTCTTTTGTCGCCGTTGTTGTTTATACGTTAAGACGACAAGATAAGGGTCAAGTAGTATAACAAAAGATAAAATTTCTTAATTAATGATAATTTAATATCGAAAATAATAATTAATATAATAAGGATTTTTTTATTTGATTTATCGTTTGTAATTAATTTTAAAATAAAATGAAATTTTTTTATATATTATAATGCGATTATTTATTAAAAATGTCATTAATAATAGATTTAATTTAATTTTTTTTTTGTTTTTTTTTATATTAAAATTATATTGACAGAATTGATGGTTCTGGTACGCATGAATATTTCTATGCATATACGACATAATATACGGTACGTATGTTCAAATGCAATTATGTTATTTATGTCTCTGTATATGTAGTCATAAAAAATTTATGTCACTTTCAATGAATATCTCATATTACAGTATTTATATAAAATATTAATCAGGATATATTTACACTAAACGGATTATTAGTTTTTATTCTAGAACTTTTTGGTTTTGGTATATTCTGAATGGAAGGTGTAATTAGAAAAATGTACAGTAAATGGACTGAAACTAAAACTAAAAGGACACCCCAATATATACACTTTACACAGTACTGGAAACAGCAATCGGTAATTTTACAGTTGCATTAAGGTATTAGGCATATTATTCGTATTTACTGTCGATGCAAATCTGAAATAATACATTTATTTTGAGGTCTAATAAATACTCTTGGTGTGCAGTGGTGTTTTTAATTCAAATACTACAGGCGCCTGCACGTATGCGGCTAGTGTGCGGCGCATGTAAGCCGCATACAAACCAATCAAATCAACTAATCTAAAACAAGTAACAAGATTTACCAATCAAATCACTCGTTTGTGGAACAAAAATAAAAATTAAATAAAAAACAAAAAAATTTAAAGAATAAAAACAAAGTAAAAACAGAGTACACATTTTTTCTCGGTTTTTACTTTGTTTTTATTCTTTATAATTTTTTTGTTTTTTAATCTTTATTTTTTGTTCCGCAAAGGTGTGATTTCATTGGTAAATCTTGTCACATGGTTAAGATGTGGTTGATTTGATTGGTTGGTATGCGGCTGATATGCGTTGCGTATGAGCCACATACGTTCAGCCGCCTTACATATTTTCCTTGCCACCTTGTTGTAATTTTTATAATCTGGTACAGTGCCAATATGTCCTTAGAGTCTTCGTTTTTGGATGTTTTTGGATAGCATAATATCAGTCATACAAATGTATGACTGATTTAAGTCATACTTGTGAAATGGAAAGGTAGTATGCGCGCTGTACATAAATTTAATGTGATTAGTAACTTTAGCACAATGATGTGTAAATAATTTTGGTAATGGTGGTCTTTTAATTGCAAATACTTGGTTTTTATTTATTTATTTTTCTTTTAAGTACGCTTCACTTAGACGATGGCTTATCTTTGTGGTGGGTCTTTTTATAATATAAATACACATAGTACTACCATGTTATGTTAGCCCATTTAGCACATCAATGGGATTTCGCTACTGGTATCGTTTTAAAATAATCAAAATATTTTTATATGGATAATCGCCTAAATGTCATATATTTATACTTAATTTTCACGATATTCTATCGACCTGACATCTGGAACATCAATGGATAAACTATTTTTTACTTATGATGGTAGTCCTATGTGTATTTATATTATGCACTATTGCCATTTTAAGGCAACTGTGCTAGGTTTATTGTGGAATAGAATGATAAGATTTGATTAGATTTGATTAGATTTGATTTGATTAGATTTGATTAGATTTGATTAGATTTGATTAGATTTGATTAGATTTGATTAGATTTGATTAGATTTGATTAGATTTGATTAGACTTGATTAGATTTGATTAGATTTGATTAGATTTGATTAGATTTGATTAGATTTGATTAGATTTGATTAGATTTGATTAGATTTGATTAGATTTGATTAGATTTGATTAGATTTGATTAGATTTGATTAGATTTGATTAGATTTGATTAGATTTGATTAGATTTGATTAGATTTGATTAGATTTGATTAGATTTGATTAGATTTGATTAGATTTGATTAGATTTGATTAGATTTGATTAGATTTGATTAGATTTGATTAGATTTGATTAGATTTGATTAGATTTGATTAGATTTGATTAGATTTGATTAGATTTGATTAGATTTGATTAGATTTGATTAGATTTGATTAGATTTGATAAGATTTGATTAGATTTGATTAGATTTGATAAGATTTGATTAGATTTGATTAGATTTGATTAGATTTGATTAGATTTGATTAGATTTGATTAGATTTGATTAGATTTGATTAGATTTGATTAGATTTGATTAGATTTGATTAGATTTGATTAGATTTGATTAGATTTGATTAGATTTGATTAGATTTGATTAGATTTGATTAGATTTGATTAGATTTGATTAGATTTGATTAGATTTGATTAGATTTGATTAGATTTGATTAGATTTGATTAGATTTGATTAGATTTGATTAGATTTGATTAGATTTGATTAGATTTGATTAGATTTGATTAGATTTGATTAGATTTGATTAGATTTGATTAGATGTGAATGTAGTCAAAAGGTTTTATAGTTGTTCGAACAGTTTAGGTAAAAATTAAATTTTAAGTTTTTCAATTTGAGGTTTTACATCTATTTGTCTAAGCCTCTTCAACGACAAATTGATATTACATTTTTCTAAATCTAATGATTTCCAATTAAGCAACCAAATTCAACCCAATTGATTTTGATATTCTAGTTTTTGTTCTAATTGCTAACTTTTTTTTTTTAATAAAACTCATCAAGTTATTTCCACATACACTTGTTTGAACAACAAACAAAAAATTCCTCGAAAATTTCCCATTCCAAATCGATTCACCCTAAATAAAACTTTTTCGAGATCTATCTCGAACGAATAAATAGCGAAAAAGTTTATTTTTAGAAATATGTACATCGCTACTTACGTAGTTTCGATATATAATTCACGCTTTCGCTAATTTTAAGAATATATCGAGAATAGACGAACCAAAAAAATTAAATTAATAATTAACTTAATAAAGACAAAACATTTTCTTATTTTTTTGGTGTGGCTTCCGAAAATTATTTTCCATTCAATTCAAATGAAAGAAATGACAAAATGATGGAGAACACCATCAACAAAAAAATTAAATCACGAATTCCCATCCCATCGAAACTATTTGCGTACAGAAATTTTATCTTCGATGATAAATTTGGAAAAAAAATTTTGAATTCACTTCGGTGGTTTAGATTTCATCACTTCGATAAGAGTTTTTGTTTTTTCTTTTTATTTTTGTTGGTGCCTGATAAGTGTAAAATAAATTGTCAATGGACTTCCTATACCACCAAATATAATATTTCTAAATGAAAATAATATTCTTTTTAAATCTCTTGGAAAATTGAAAAAATTTAAAAATTCTACAATAATGTAAAATCATATAAAAATTAATTGTTTTTTGAAATAATTAATAGCATGTTCAACGTGACAATATGGATGCTTTTTGAGTGTTAGTGAAACAGTGCCACTGGGATGGCAGAATTCACTACAGTATACTTCGGTAAGTATTTTTAAAAAATTTTCATATGCACATGGTAACATATGGTTAATCGGCCTATTGCCGTTCGGGACCAGGATGCAAACCTTTGTGTTACTATCGACACTTACAAGGAGTATTTTTCTGATTTACTCAATAATCAACAAGTGTCAAGTGCTGTATTTGCAACTTGTCAAATACATAATTCGGAGATGTGTATAGATGACTGAGTTTTATTTAACCATGAGATCAGGAATTTGATGTAAATTCCTAATGTCGTTCATGAAATAAAAGAACAGCGAGCACGCTGGCTCAGTAATGTTCTGCAAATCGATCCTAAATGGATAGTGTAGCAATATGTGAGAGGAAAACCACCATTTTGAAGGCGGAAAGGTCACTGTCGGCGAACAAGCTTGAAGAGAAAACTCGGGATCGAATCCGATGGATTCAGAATGTTGATTCGGTATGGACCAGCAATGGCCTGTAAAACCGTTTATTTTTATATTATTATTATAGAAACATTTTTAGTCAGTTAGTGTCAGCCAACTAGTAAGAATTCGACAATTTATATAACTGCATTATAATACATTACCCTGAATACTTTGTGTGTGTAGATATGTCTTGATTTTACTTAAATCAATCACCCTGTGCATAAAGTTTAGATATTTTTTGCATATCATATTGTCACAAACATATCCAACAAAAAATTTTTATATAAAAAAAAAAAAAAAAAAAAAAAAAACTCCCTCCCGCCTCAAAAAAACCAGCAAAATTGATAAAATGAACATATTGCATGTTAAGCACGAAATTTTCATTAGAAAACTTTTTTTTGCCTCCCCGATAATGCCAAAACTAAATGAAATGTAATAAATTAAAATAAAATAATTTCGAAATAATAAAAACAAAAAAATTATTAGAGTGGAAATTTTTTAGTTCATCAAAGCTCTTGTTTTCCCTACTATACAGGTATTGATGCAGAATTTTAACAATTTTTGTTGTTTTTTTTTGTTTTGTTTTTGCCATAGTATATTTTATGTACATGAGAGGAAACAAATGTTTTTTTTGTATATATGCATGTGTATATGACAGATAGATGTCAGTGTTTTATTTTATTTATACAAACTTGTGTAATTATGTAAATGATTTTCTTACTATATAAAGGTGTCTTCCAATGTGGTATTTAGAAGTTTAGCGGTTTATTGATATATATATATATATATATATATATATATATATATATATATATATATATATATATATATATATATATATATATATATTTAAACTGGAAGAAAAAATTCGCTGATGTCACATCTTTTTCTTATCAAGCTGACAACTGGGACAAATTTCGTTCTATTTAAAGTATGATTTAGTATAATTTGGTTCGGTTTAAACATGGTTTAAGCCATTTTTAATGCGTAATACCCCAGATATTATTACTTTACACTCGTCTATACGAATGTGTAACAAATTATTAATTTTGTGGATAACGGGATGAATAAAAAGTGATATGTTGACGTTTCTACATAACCTCAAAATTAATCATATGAAGTTTTTACATGAATTGCTATTATATATATCGACATCTGTAAGCCGAGAAACGAACCGAGAAAAATGACGATGTCGATATCAAATTTTATAGTTGGTTGTGAATCGACATTTTTTTTTTATAAACAAACGACGATACATTTTAAAATTGGCAGAATATAAAATTTTATGATGACTAGATTTCACTGTAAAAAAGGTATAGAATCTTATTGAATTTATGAAAAAAAAGTTTTGAAAGTGAAATGGAGAGACACATTGCCGGTTGGAATATACATATAGTCTTGTAGATGATAAAAATGTACATAAAAACATGTATGTAAACCCAAAAGATGCGTAAATTTTGAATTATATATTGTAAAATATTATTCAAAAACAAATCGTTCAACAAACCATACTGTGTTCATCACAAGACTGAACATTTACATCTCTTAGTTTACAACTCAATCTTCTAATTAATCGATTAGCCTTTACTTGAATCGATTTCATTGCTATCTATATCTATTTATGAATCAAATTAAAGCTGTATCCGAAACAAAACAAAACATTCTGTTAGAAAAATGTAGAGTCGATATGAAATTCCCATATATTTTCCTTTCTACAAACTTGTCATATTCGGAAATTAGAAAAAAAAAATCACTGAAGTTTAATATTCATAAATAAAATAAACTTGAAAATGCCTGTGCTATACCGGAACCGGATTTTTTTGCCGTTTGTTTAAAACGCTAATCATAAACAAGTAAATATGAGTAGTATTTTGCAATGAATATTTTTTTTTTACAATTTAAATGACAACCTTCGTTTTTAGTGACATCTCTTATCGAATATTTAAATCATTATGAAATTTACATCGGTAAACACTAAATGATGAAAATGTATGCTATGGCAATGTTGATCGATAAAATGATTAGAAAAATTCAAAAATCATTAAAACCATTAGCAGTCAATATGAAAAACTGAAACAATTGACAAAGAAATTCGATAGTGTAATAGGAAAAACCACATAACTTTATGGTTCTTTAATTTAAATTTGTTATAGAGCCACAGCTAAGAATAGTTCCAATTTTTGAACTAGGTCTTGATTTCACTAAGACGATAATGAAGTTATGGTGGAAAGTTCCAATTCTCAACGGACAATAACTCGTCACTGACAGGTATTTGAATGATTTGTTTCCTGTGCTTTCTGGATTGCATTAATCCTTCTGGAATTGGCCACCTGATATCCACGGCTACAATGGTAATTTTTTTGTTAATACCAATGTCATACATAAAAGATATGTTATGGATAAGATCTTGATTATTAAGAATTGCAAGGATAATATTTGGAATGAATTTGTCATGTTATTCGATTTGTTTGGAAAAGATCTGCCTGGTGCAAGACCGATTATTTTTTTATACTAAAAATGATTCTCTCTAAATACTTTAAATTATTTTTCAAACTAATCGTTTTTCACTAGGATATTTGAGACTACCTAACCCGCAGTAATACTTTGTTAAATAAAACCAAGCAATAGAAATTTTTTCAAACTTTAATTTGCAGGATTGTAAATTACCAGTCCTTTTAATCAGATCCTTTTTCTTGCATAGATAGTAGTATTGAGTGATTCGACTATATAGTAAAGAGTATTATATTTTCCTTTTACATTAAATGCAAGTACATAACCCCTGCTGACAAATGACATAATGGATATTAGAATAAAATGAAGAGCAACATGTATCGAATTTTGCAAATAATTGTTGGAAATTCTGAGTAGAATTTCTTATTGAGTGGGAATTTTATTCAAAAGTTTCTAAATTATTGTATCCAAAGATCAAAAACTTAAGTTTAGGTGGTCAGGAAATTTGTGTTTCGCATGGGCATTAACTATTGACATAACTAAAAGAAAGCAAACTACATGGTTATTTTATTAAAAATAATTGTTAGGTAGCACTTACGATTACGGTAGGAACATTTTGACAAGCTTTGGTATGATATTGTCATGGCCAACAGCATTGGACTTAACATGCATAATCGCCCAAGCAACTTTAGTGTCAGTGAACGCTGTAAAGTTAAATTTAAATTTTAATTCAACAAATCCGCATTATTAGGTGTAAAGTTGTTAACATTAATATTACTTGTTCTCTTTTCTAGATTATTTAATACACTCTAAACGTTCTTCGTCGTACAACCAGTATTCAACCGACTTATTTGTAGTTACGCTACTGCCGCATATTCTCCTTTTCTAATGCTTTTGAAGCTAATTTCTGGCTTTTTAACCATTTCATAGCTCGACTAAATTATTTTTAATACGGCAATTCTTTTTGCACAATTTGAAAAGAAGATTTTCTGAACATTTTGTCAAAATTATAGATTAGAAGTAGATTCTTGCTGATCCATCTGTAGTCGAAGCTACGACATCATTTTCAAATTCTTATATATTAGATTAGACCGCTCAATAACATATTCCAGCATGGTTTTAGTGGAACAAGAACCATAAATTGGAAGTAATGCTAAGTTAAATGGTTTTCTACTTTGATAATTTATACTTATATTGATGTACCTAAAAGTTGATTTGTTTGAAAAAATTCCAACGAAGTAACCAAGGCACAAAAAATGAAGGTTATCAAAATTTACATTCGTCTTTCGCATTAGTACATCAAAATAATGACGAATCCTATATAAGAAAGATGTTGATTTATGTCGAAGGTCCAACCTCATTTACAAATTTGAGACCGATCGATGGCGTAGAATGCCAGACAAACAGAGATGCTTGAGGCGTTATTTAATCGAAAATGACCAAAATAGGGTAATAAAGAATATCGAGAGAACCCTGACGCCGTCTTAAATTTCTCTGGGAAGCATAAATGCTAAACTTTCCAAGCAGCTCCGGGCAATCAATCCTTGAACTCAAAATATTCCGACCAAACACGGCACAGAATATTTCACGTCTACGATCTAAATTTATTAATAAATGGCGATTAAGGTACGGTTCGTGAACATATAAATTTCGATTGAGAGATGGTTGATGTCGTAACGCAAAGTCAAGAATTGGTTTTGAATGCTTTGAATTATGTCAACATGAGTCACTGAAATAAATTCGTAACCAAAAGCCATCAATTTCTGTAAAAGAATTTTATGATTTATTTTGTCGAGAAAAATCAGTGTAAATAACGTCATCCTATTTTCGTCCTCCTACCTCCTAAGTTAAAAACATTAGGTTAATTTCTAAAAACATTAGGAAAATTCATTAGGTTAGCAGTTGTAGATCTATCTGGCAAAAAACCATGTTGGTACTCACTAATTCAGTTTTTATGAAACTCAAGTCTTGATTTTACTAATAATGACTCGAAAAGCTTTGGAATTACGGAAAGAATCGAGATTTCTTTATAACAAGTAATGTCACTTTTTCTGCGTGATGTAAATATGTATTGGTATAACAAATGACAGCTTCTAAACCTCAGGAGAAAAAGCCTGGAAATACTTAAATTAAACAAATGAAGCAATGAACGACATATAGTATATACATATTTGGTCAATATAAATAGATTAATGGCGTCGGTCCTGCATCCTTGTCAGTTTTTAGATATTATAAGCTTTTAAGTACTTCAGAAAAAGTGAATTAAATAAAAGAGCCATTAAAATTGCAAAACAGTGTTGTCCAATCAACGTTCAGCAGAAAATAAATCTTGTCATTTCAACCTTACATTTCGCTATTACTCACTTGGCGGCGGACGAAAAGACTTATTGTGAAGTTTGCTTTTCAATTATAATTCAACTTGACGTTAAACAAAAATATAAATAAGCCGCTGTAATTATTTTTTTTAATGTTGTTTAAAATTAATTTAATTTTAGGTAAATTTAAAAGAATGTTTATTTACATTTAAAATATAAAATTACATTTTTTATTTTGTTAATTACTTTCGGAAAAACTGAAATGCCACAAATTTAGAAATTTGAAAAGCAGGCATAGTATATATATTTTACACTAGTACCATCTAAGAATAATTAGCAGAACTATACATTAGTTTAGAAAAGAAAAACATTTACTCCAAAAATCGGCCGGAGGCACACAGTCTAAAATTCGTCCAAAATCGACCATGATTGTTTTAACAATCGGGACCCAAAATTTCTAAACCATAAAAATCATCGTCCGCCCATCTCCAGATAATTTTTGGTAAATTTAAGTCGGCTGCAAAGATCCTTCGCATTCGCCATCGGTTATAGCTCGTCTTTAAAAAAGTCTATTTGAAATGTACACAGCAATCAAGAATAGTCAAAATTCGCCACATTTGATTATAACAATGAGTGATTAACCACAACTACAAACCAAATTCACCCGCTGAAATATTTTTAAAGGACCAATGATACCGCCATCAATAATTGTGAATTTCTCGAGCTACCGACCCTGGAGTAATACAGTGTAAGAAGGCGGGAAATACTATTATTATCCCACTATTATTGGGATAATAGATATGAAAACATGTAATACCTTTTTTCTAAAACACTCTTTGGCCAGAAAGTGAAAGATACAATTTGGCTGGAAGATTGTCTGTCTACATGAATCTTAAACGAGACAAAGTTTAATGTAAACCTATCTATCTCTTTAGGAAGCTGCAACTACACCAAGATTAACGAACTTTGATTTACTAAACGACTCGTACATTATCTTCTGTTGATGGATTAAGTCTGCTAACTTAAATAATGTCATTGTCAGAAACATCGACAAAATCACTGACTTCAATTCAATGAACTACGCAATACACAAACATATAGTAGGCAAGTCTGTCATCTACAAAACTCGTGAGAGAGTTATCAATGTCGATGAGATTATAATTTATGTAATTGAGTTTTTAAATTCGTTGCTAATCTTTCAGATTGTTGCTCAAAAACGACGTACCTGGATTTCTGCAATATAACCAGGCTTACTATCAATGATGCCCAAACGTTACCAAAGCGACAAATTTGAACGACATATCAAGAGGAGGAGATGTGTTTTCCACGCATTTCCATCATTCTATACCGATATGCCATTTGGTTTCAAATGACCATACAAAAAGCACAAGGTTAATCGCTTCTAGTGTGTAGATTAAATCTGAAAAATTAATGCTATTCACATGGTCAGTTATATTATGTTACATGCTCACGAGTAAAACAGCAGAAAAATTATTGGTTTTTCAAACAGACGGAAAGACCAACAATTTTGCATATCCCAAGGCACTTGAAACAACTTTCAATTACTCTTAATTACTCTCAATTAAAATCACTGTACAATACTCTCAGAACAACAATAAAAAAGCAATATTACAACATTTGCCAGAGCACAGGAATGGCATGTTATCTTTCCTTGATGTCCCCACTTTGGCGGCTTATATGAAGCAGGAGTAAAATCAACAAAACACAATCTCCGAAGAAGCTTATACATTGCTGACACCAGGACACTTCCTAATAGGAATAAAAATAATGGTCGTGCCAGAAACTGACATCTCCAACGTAAAGACAATCACACGATGGAACCTCATAACCAAAATAATACAACAATTCTGGAAGCAAGCGTGTTCCGAATACCTATTAATACTCAAAAAAAGACCAAAGTGGTCCTTCTTCCATTTTGGTCAATACAAAAGCTATCTAGCAAGATTAATACAGTTACACATAATATAAATACACATAATACTACCATCATAAGAAAAAAAAACAGTTTACCCATTGATGTTCTAGATGGGGGGTCGATAGAATATCGTCAACATTTAGTATAAATATATGACATTTAGGGGATTATACATATAAACATATTTTGATTAATTTAAAACGATACCAGTAGCGACATCTATCAAGACAATAGGTTAACATACCATGGTAGTATTATGTGTATTTATATTATGAGTTACATCATGGTTTAGATGGACTAGTAAGAGCGGTAACTCTAAAGCATAACAACAATATTGGGAAACGTAACATCACAAAAGTTTGTCGCCTAAAAGTTATTAGTGAACCGGGGTAAGACTTATGCTGTGTGCCTTATCCAACTTTTCAAACTAAACTTTTCAAATTGTTCAAGCTCCCGCTATTGCCTCATAGGTGGTAGCTGAAAAGTATATTTTCGATGTAACTTTTTGGTGTCTTTTCGCAAAAAGTGTAAATAGTATTATAGTTATATACTTTTATACTATAAATAAACTATAATACTTTTTGGTTTAGATTAGTTTTAAGTTGAGACCCAGTAAGTAACTTTTGTGATAGTGCCATCTTTCTAGATATAGCATGGACTAACTCCTTATAATTTAGTTTAGTTAGTTTAGTCGGTTAAGGCACACAGCATTAAACTTAAACAAGGCATCTACCAGTCTACCAGGGTAATGAAATCAAAGAGCAGGATCCTTACAACAACAGAACCATTTTTGGGGAATGGTACATCTTAGATTTAGATGCAAATAACATTTTCCAGCTAACCCAGTGGAACAACTCACCAAGAATTTATATTGAAGAAGTTGAGACAATACATAGCTTCTTGCATCAAGATGAAAATTGGTAGTGCATTATGACCTAATCAGCTATTGGAAGAAAATCTCCAATATTTTAAATTATGATTGTAACCTTAATGGAACTTGCCAAAATATCAGAAATCAAGAACACAGGCAAAAAATATGTGAAGTAATAAATAGCTCTACAGACAGATTACAAATTTTAACCAACAAAATTGATTAATTCAAAAATTCAACTGGATATCACATGGAGACAATATCCTGTAACAAGTTGATCATAGTTCAACAATTGGAGCCAAAGCTTCTGAACCACAATCATTCATGGTTTAAGCAAACATTTTCGCAACGAACACAATACACAATTATTAAAGCTTGCCTTTAATTCTGTCTATTCCTATATATGTAAGCGATTCGGTTATCTATTTACCAAAAACTCTAAAGATTGCGTGTTCGGTTGTAATCACAATTTTTTTTAATCAAACAGACAAATTTGCCGCTATATATACAGTCACATTCAAAATCTAATTAAAATTTCATATTCGTGGAAAACCAAAAATTTAAAAAAAAACATACGATTTGACTCCTCATGGCAATGTCCTTTATCTACCACCAAAACATTAGTACTGATTTTACACACACATACAGACACAAACACTACGAGACATACTTTAGATACGAAAACACTTAAAAATCACTCAGCCACAAAATTTTTTGCTTAACATTTCATCACATTACAAAAATTAATTTTTCACATTTTCTGTGTGCACACCGCACCACAAATCCGTAGAAAAATTTATTTACTCGACTTATATCAATAGTGCGAAATCCTTAAATGAATTTTCAACTTTTTTTTTTTGTATTTTGTTCGGTTTAAGTAAAAAAAAATGTGAAAATCCATCGTACAGTATATTTAACTGTGAAATGAAAATTGAGTTAATAGCAAAAGAAAAATTCTATATCCGTTCCGACATCGTTACGTTGTTGCTACAAAAATTTATGTAACGATTATATTTGTTATTGAACACAATCGTATTTTGGGTAAATAGACTTAAGGCTATTTCTGATATTATTTTTCAATCCGATTTGGGAAATGGAATTTTCATTCATCATTCATTGACTAACGATTTTTTTAATATTATATGAAAGAAATGGAAAAGAATTAACCCAAAATTCCGGAAGACCATTCAATTATTCACTTAAGATTTTATTTATTATAACTTTTGGTTGCTGAATTAAACATATTTAAAGGACACTTATTGTAGGCTTTGTACAAAAAGCACAATACACATAGGTAAAGAATTTGTAATGCAATCAATTAAATATTTTTCCCTTTTTACTCTCTCGATGGAAAATTCAATTAAATTTTCCTCGTTTTTGTTAAAAGTTTTAACTAAATTAAAATTACAGTAAAAAACAAAATCTCCATGCACTCCCCTCGTACAGGTATTTGAAGTACATAAACATTTTATTTAATCTCTTTAGCATAAATCAACAGGTGGTTAAAACGGTAGTCAACATTTTGCCGTTATCTATATTGAACAAATTTTATCGATTTGCAATTTTATTTCACTAACGACTAGTTTCGGTTGAATAAACAAATTTATCACTATACATAAATTTATTGTGGTGAAAAGCTTAAAGCTCTCATCAAAAGTATATAAATATAATAAAAAAAATATATATTCCACTTACCTATACTTGTATCGTATGCATGTAAATATTCCGATGTCATAAATTGTGATACAAGCGAGCTTTTACCAACAGCCGCACCTCCTAGCATTAATACTCTGCGGGCAGCACAATAATAAAAAAAAAGAAAACACAAACACACACAAAATTAGTTTCACTCAAATTAGACCGCCAAAAACAAAAAAAAAACACTCACTTATATGGTGATGGTGCTGGATTTGATGTGCTACTCTCCCGACTCGATGCTAGACTACATGCAGCCGACGTTTTAACCGAACCACTTGCACTTACGGTTTGTGGTGGTTGTTGTGTTGGAATGGCCGTTAAATGTTCGGTACTGTAATTAAAATGACGTGGACTTTGATTAGTTGCATTATAACTATGATGATGACTCGACGATAAATCACGCGGATGATCTCGCATATCACGATGATACGTTTGATCGCGTTGTTCACGATAATGACCACCACCCGAATAACTACTTTGATAACTACTACTACTTGTACTACCACTTCCGCCACCCGGATTACTATTCGCCGACGTTATATTTTTCGATGGACTTTTTGGCGGATAGTGATGTTTTGTACTGTGACGATGATGAAAGCTCATTTTACAAATTTTATTAAACTTTTTTTTTTTTTTTTGTTATCTAAATAAAATATCACGTTTATATTACGATACACGAAACTAATTCCACAACAAAAAAAAAAATCGCGAACGAACGATACAACTCCAATGAATGTTGCAACACTACTGTCGAAAAAAAAGCTTGATTCAAAGTTTTAGGACTTTTTGATTTTCTTTTGTTTTCTGTTTTCACACACAAAACAAAAACCCGAAATATAAATCGTTTTGAATGTTTCGTTTCGTGTATAGGGGAAAATGCGCGCATGGCAGGAAAATGGTAATGAAAAAGTGGAACACTATACCACTACACCAAAAGAAATCAGGTTAACCACTCGACACAAAGTGTATTCGGATAAGGAAAATAATGTGTATATGAATTATGGAAAATGACTAAAAAAAAAAAAACTTTCTGCACCAACAATACGGTTGTTGATGCATACATATACATAGACGGTAAATAAATGAAATCAACTTTTTAAAAGCTCGATTATGATTATAATATCTAGAATGTTGATTTTTATGTTTATATATACGTGCATATATACATAGATGTACACAAAACTGTCAATAGAATTGTTATTGGAGTTCAACACAATGGAGATGTACAAACAAAAAAATTTCTCATACTATTGTTGTTGTCAAGAGTTTTATGTGGGCAAGTGGAAATGGTTTGAACGGTAATCAAAATGTTAAAATTTTCTTTTTTAATTACATTTTTTTATGAAGATTTTCAAATAATAGTAGTAAAGCTTTTTTGATATGTTGAAAATTAGTTTTATGAAGTTTGATGTTTGATTAAGCTTTTGATGTATTGATGGATACGTCGTCAATGGCAGTCCTACAACAAGAGACGTATTATTACGATAGTTATTAACGTTGCGATTATATTGACGATAAACTGCATGCATAGTCAATTCTATTCGTGAATTAGTTTGGTGTATTTAGTGAACAGTGAAAAATCAGATTTTATCATAAGTGGCTATCGAAATAGAAACGAGTGAAGGGAAATCTTGTCTCATCGTGCTGTGATGAAAGTGTCCAGAGCCACGAAGGTATTATGTACCGGAAACTGCTAACATCCAAAGACAATACAGACTATCGAAGGCATACGCAAGCGAAAGTGCCTACTGTGCCTTCATTTACACCAAATGTATAAACAAAGACATACAAATTGTTATAAGCTTGCTAACTGCGAAAACCAAAGTCGCGCTAATTAATCAATTACCCCTCCCTCGTTTACCACGTGCGCCGCTTATTTATTAGCCAAATTGATGCATGCTGATTAATCGTGACTCTTTAATTTCAGAGTATTTGAGCAAAAAACAATATAAATTGGCATTTCATACCGCCCTGTTCTCCACATGTTGGTGGACTATGGGAATCTGCGGTAAAGTCGAAAAAAATAAATCTGCTGAAAACATTAAAAGACATAAATTTGATCTTTAAAGAGATGCCAACGTTATTATGGCAGATAGATAATATTTTTATATTGGCGGTCGATAACTATGAAGTACTTACTTCAGACTGTTTCTTGATTGACTCCTCCACCGGAAATTTTCCAGAAAAGCAGATTGCATTAAAGGCTGATTCATTGCTAACCAGATTGCAGAGGGTATAGAACCGAGTTCAAACATTCTGGAGGAAAGATTTGACCGATTATTTAAATACGCTTCAGCAACGACATTAACTAGGTATGATGCTCAAGCTTAATTTAAACGTGCGGTCTCCACAAATCTACAGATAAATATGGAGCTAAAAAAAATGTGTAGAGATAAATTTTAACATGCCGAATTTGATGTGTCTTTTGATTAATATGCTGTGTGCCTCAGAAGACTTTTCAATCTAAACTTTTCGACATATTGTTAATTCAAGCAATATACCAATAGATGTCACTAGTACAAAAGTCTTTATATGTGCCTTACATTCGACTAAACTTTTGTAAACTAAAATTTTAAGAATTTAGAAAAAGTTAAATATTTTAAAAATTTTAATTCTTATTCCAATGCTAATGCACAAATGCGCTAATAAAATGCGCTAAATGCAACGTTTGTGCTTGGTAAAAAGTAAAGACAAATAAAATTACATCGAACAGAGTACGGGGGTGCAATTCCGGTTCGATGATAATGATAACTGATAAACTTATCATCGATAAAACACAAATCGCGATTCCCTTTTCGTGGTAAACGATAAACTTGTGTCAAATTTGGTGAAAAACTGAGATATTTTATCAATTTGATTTTGTTGCTGAAAAGAGTTTATCGCCGATGATAAAACTATTCTTTTTGCGCCTAAATGTTTGTGTTTCGTGTGTTGTATGTATTCTATATCTGTGTATTCTATATGTGTGTTGTGTGTATTCCGTTAATGACAAATTTTAAAAGTCAATCACGAGTTTTAATTTTACTAAATAATAATTAATTTAGCCATAATAATCGTAATAATGTGCTTCAATTTTTCAGTAAGACATAAATTTATATAAATTTGTGTATACAAAATATCTATTTCAAATTTTGACATATATTTTATTTAGATATATAAACATATATAACACTGAACTGAAAATGTATAACAGTTTTCACTGACATCATGCGTAAAAAACTCAGAGCTAATTAATGTATTTTATCAATTTGGAAAACCGGAATCGCGTTTTCGATGTTGATGATAAAATAAAACGATAAAAGCAAATGAAAACATATTGATAAATTTTTTTTTTCATTCTCTTTTCATCGAAACAGAATCGAACCCCGGGTCGGCCATTTTATTATGTTTTCTTTTTTTCTTTTTTTTATTCCTAACGTCGAAACATTCACGTCACGCAAAAAAATAAAAAATCTTTGAAAAGTAAGCTCGCAGATTGGCTTTACAATTTTCGCCTATGAGACAGTAGCGGAAGCTTCGAATTTTGAAAAGTTTAGTTCAAAAAGTCTTCTGGGGCATACAACAATAATGGTGTTATGTTTTCAATTTTTTTTTGTTTTTTTAGTGCTTTTTAAGATTCTTGGTCTTGGGTGGGCATTATTTTCTTCATTTTTATGTGGTAAACCGAAATCATGTACATTACTGAAATCGTCAATTTCGACATAACTCCATTTTAATTCAAATATATTGTCGCATTTAAAAAAATAAAGCAAACCATGAACGCGTAAAATAAAAACCTAATGAAATGTCAAAATTTCGCATTCATTTAATGTACGTTGCAGTTAAATTGACGGAAAATATTATAGACTTTACAGTAGTGCCATCTTTTATACAATCCGACATACTATATTCTCCATTTTTTTTTACGTCAAGCTGCGTACCGGTGAGCGAAATTTTGTGCATAATTGTGTTATCGCGCTCTTAGCTAGTTAAATTTTATGTCAAATTAGTATGGAAAATTGATCTTATCTCGAGCTGTGCGTATCGAACCATACATGGTATAACCGATAAAGAAAACATCTAATTAGTTCCGATTAAGGAAGACAACTTTCCAGTTAGTGAAGCTTTACAAATTACCAGTAGGTTAAGGACCAGTAGCTTTAACGGGGCGCAGTATGTTCAACCCAAGTTGGTATCAACAATCTAAAGTATAAAAAGCTTTGTTTATATCTCTAAAGTAGTACAATTTATGTATCTTAAAAAAAACTATGTAATTTAGTACCGCTACTAAGCGATAGATGTCATTTTTTTAATCCAACCATAATTCATAATATAAATACACTACCATGTTAGCCCATTGACATTCAAGATGTCGCTACTGGTATCGTTTTAAAATAATCAAAATATTTGTATATGAATAACCGCCTAAATGTCATATATTTATATTAAATGTTGACGATATTCTATCAACCCGACATCTGGAACATCAATGGGTAAACTGTTTGTTTCTTATGATGGTAGTACTATGTGTATTTATGTTATGCATAATTTTATTTATTTGTTTATTTTATTCATTTAATTAAATGTTAAAGTTGTTGACAGCTTATTTTATCAGTTCTGATTATTATGTTATCTTATGATAACATAATTTTATTTATTTTTTTTAATGATGAGCAAGTTAATATTATTTCCAACAGAATTTATAGATGGTTATATTTATTATTGTCAAAAAATAAGTATGTCTCTTACAAGTCAGTAGTCAGAGTGATATACACCTAAATAAAAAACAGAAACGTGTTTGTCACTAGATGCGACAACAGAGCTACCGCATCCAATATCAACACTAAGCCAATCCAAGTGGCTGAAACAATCTGTAATTTATATAAATTTAGAGTTTCGTGTGGATTGAAATGTTTATCAATAAGATTTTCTTGTAATTTAAAGACTTATTTTATCAGTTTAACGGTTATTTAATTTAATTTTAGTGTTAAATAATTTTATTTTGAATCTAATTTATATACACTTTAGAGTTTTTACATTTTAAAGGTGACTTTCCTGAAAAATGCGTTAGGAAGTTTCAGTTCATTGCAAACAACTAAGTCTTAGCGCACTAAGAGAATAAATGTATTGATACCACAGTTTTCTATAAATATACGTCAAACGTGGTATATTCAAGATCTACCGTATATGTTTACTGTAGGTTTACCTTTTGATTTACGCCTCCACATTTCCTCTGTAAACCATCTAAGATCTGACGCCGAACAATATTAAGTCATTGTGAACATCATTAAATTTGTTCACAAGAACATAGCCAGTCGGTGGAATCTCGATGTCACGCTGCTCGACAAAAATCGATTGGTCTTGTAAAGTCAATCTGATTCGATCAAGTTACCATTTAGATAGTGCTGGAATCCCACTATGAATGGGACCGTGACCCACGGTTTACCTGCGTTGTTATTAAACATCGCATTTCCTGGATTCCGCTTACCTCGACTGATCGTTGAGTATTCAGTGATTGAAATCGACTTGAAAGATGTGTAAAGGAGGCTGCTAAACTCTGATAAAGTTAGCAACATCAAACTATGTCTTTGTCGTATTTTTTGTACGTATCGTGTTACTGCCGTTTTTTTTCTCCAAAAAGTCAATCGCAGCGGTCTTATTATTGCGTAAAGTCGTAAATGTCAATGACGCAACATGTCAAACATCGCATGCCTTATTCGAAGGCCGCAGAGATTTGTGTAATGTACCTGTGAATTGGGAATGGGTACGTTGTGTATAACAAGCATTCTTAAAACGTAAGCAGCTACGAGTCATATGTGAATCAATGCGCACTACATGGTCAACTGAAATTAACTGCATGCAGTATACGAAAGTTTTAGGAAGTTAAAAAAGTAACAAAACGATCCCCGAAGTACCAAAACGATCAACAGAAGAAGAACCCTGATAGTATCTTTACAAAACTATGACAACCTAATCTTTAAAAAAATAGAGACAACAAACACTTTGCGAGGTTATCATTTCATCAAGGCCATTAAGTTGTACTTTTATACTTTTGTACTTTTATATACGTTAGTATATATAACCTTCTAAATTAGAGTTTTTCAGCTTAAAATGGAGATCTGTAAGGAGTTGGAGGTATCAGCTTTGGACAAGAAAAACTATAGAAAAATGGAAAAATGCTTCAGTTCATATGCATCGTTCATTGCTCGATGATGTATATTTGTCGTCGAATAATACTTCCCAAATTGGGCCAAAAAGAACCTGTTTGGGTCATTGAGACCTATCGTAGCTTTCATCCGGGATGTTACAAATTATGTATAAGGACGGTGGAATGTGGTGGAATGGTGGTTCGATTTAAAATATTCGCTTACCATCATGACTGGAATAATCGATTGCCCGGCAAACTAAATGATTTCACTTAAATTTAATTCTTCCAAACTTCGAAAGTCTCCACCGAGAAAGAAACGGTTTTTCCAAATAAATTACCAGTGCCTTCAAAAATTCGTATAGAAAATAGTTAAAAACATAAAGGACTTTTGAGGGAGCCATTGATGATTCATCTTAAACTGAGATATGTAAAGACTTTCAAAGTTTTTGCTTCAAAAGTAGAAACTTGGAGATTCAAATTGGGAATTTTAATGCTACTGCAATTTAAAGCAATTTAGCGAATGCCATATGTGATACAAGTATACATGTATATCCAACATATATATCCACCATTGTTTTATATCCAACAGTGATATATCCAACAGCAAATATGCTCAAGAACGAGTGGTGATTGGTTAAACTGAAAAGTTCTGTCATAGTACAAACTTGCGATGGCAGTGAAATAAAGTAGATCATTTATTCGTAATGTAAGGATCTCTCAAAATAACAAGAAATATTACGGGATAAAAAGTAAGGTGCAGCAATCTAAGCATCAAAATGGCTTTAAGGACTATGTAATAAAAGACCGAATGTCTTTTATAGAGCATTTTCTACGGATTTTATTATTTTGAAAATTATTTTATGCATACATTTACCAAATATATAAGCGGCCTGCAGCTATTCCAACAACTACACATTTAGACCACATTATAACGGGAAAAGATTACTTCATTTACTTTAAGTAAATAAATGCATAGTTTAAAAAGGGTATTCTAGCAAACGTCCTTGAAGTAAATTAAGTTTAGTTGGACGGTGCTTTGAATATTAATAATTCAATTTTGAAATGTTGAATAAAGCGCAGTGCTAAAAGGGAAATCCAGCGCAGGACATTGGACATATGAGAATTTAAAACTATAAGTGTTAAATCAAATTTTAAAACTGTTGCAATGCTACTGTAAGTAAGCTGACCCGTGAATTTGACTAATAATCTCTTAAGCTTGATTAAAAAATAATTAAAAAGTAGGACAAAGTTTTATAAGCTTTTAAGCTTAGAAATTTAAATAATTTTACTTTTAATCTTATTAAGAAATCTAGTTATAAAACTAATTAAAATGTCAACTCATATTGAAAAAAGTTACAAAACTTAAAAGTAAATATTTAAACTTAATTTTTACAAACTCAGTAAAATACCTTAACAATCTTTGAAAATGCACACATTGAAATATAAGAAGTACACCAAGTTACACAAATCGAAAAATTGTTAAAGGACAAAAAACAATTTTCTTTAATACAGGTACCCCACATTTTCCCGTACGATAAATACATACATTTTTCCAATTTACCAACTAAAGCGCTTTGAAACAAACATACATACTCGTATATAAATGTAAATCGATGCGGGAGAATTTTATTTATGGCAAATCGTATTAAAATCAATAAATCATTTTATAGCTGCAATAAAAATGAAATACAATTTTCTTAAAAACGTCGCCTGTAGTAAAAAATAAATACTGGAGATTTATATGTTCAAAATGATGTAATATACTTTGTTAGGCTTTTATTGAAAATGGTAAACTGCCAAATAAAGTTAATCACCAAAAAATTTCACGCAGTATAAATATTATAAGTATTTTAAGTAACATCAAAAAAGATAAAACAGGTCAAAAATTAAAAAAAATTCGATACACTCAACCCACCATTTCCTAATGTTTGGGTCAACCTAATCTTAACAAATTTTACCACTTTTCCTACAACTCTGATTTTCGACTTGTTATATTCTATCATAATTTATTTCTGCCTAAGTAGGCATGAACATTTTTTCTTTTTTTTGTTTTCAAATGAAACAATCGAATTTTTGTATTGACATTTTAATTCAGTGTTTTGGTTCTGTCTGTTGCCTTTAAATTTTGTGAATCTCATTTTACAAATAGCGTTATATCCATAACTGTGGGGCCGCTCAACAAAACAATAACGCAGTGAAAAATTATGAGAACCTTGAAGTTCATTTTGGCATATTTTAATATCCATCAAAATAGGAGTAGGAGAAAAATATTTCTAAAAACTCAAGTTAGTGCACCATTTGATAGACAAAGTGATAAATCGGCAACTAAATTTTATACAAAATTACACTTTACGCAACGAACTAGTTTAGATCTAGGAGTACCTGATATGTTGGTTGTATGTGTGCGAGACCAAGGTAAGTTTCTTACATTTCTTTCTTTATATGATGCTTTATATGAAAAAAATTATTCGTGACCTCGGGTTGTAGAGGCACTCAATAAAATTATTTGGTATGAAATATTAACAAATCCACTGACGGCAAAGACCGTTATTGTTGTTCTGAGAGTATTTAGCCTTAGCTGGGAAAACGTTTATGTAGACGCATTCAATGATACTCGTAACTTTGCAGCACTACTTTCCTCATTTATTACGCTGTGCTGGAAGTAAATAGGTTATTTTTCCTTTGATATTATTGCATTATCATTCTGCATTATAGGCGTGGATGCTTTGTCTGTGATTAGAAAAATCTATAATTCTTGACTTATCAAGGTTATAGATCGCCATTGGGGTCTTGTTTGGACGGATTTTTTGAGGAGTTTCTTTAGGTTTTGATGGAAAAGCATTTCCAATGGTGGGTTCAGTTGAGAAGGACTCTATTTATTTGATTGAATTTTGGGTTTGTGATTTGGGTTTTGAGTCTGTCAGATGAGGTGATTTGGTGAGCATATGATTTGAGTCTGTCAGATGAGGTGATTTGGTGAGCATATGATTTCACTGTATCGAAAAATTGTGACATGATCTTGAGATTTATGCCACAAATTGAATGTTTTCAATGTCTTATAAAGGTTCATGCCACAAATCAAAAATTTCCAAAATCAGGAATATCAACGACGGATAGCCGATCAAAAATGTAAGGTTCAAGGTCACAAATCGAGAATTTATAAAATCATGAAATTCGGCTGTGGTTAGCCTATTAAAACTATGAAGTTCCAGCCACAAATCATAAATTTTGAAAATCATGAAAACCGGTGATAGTTATGCCTATCTGAACTGTGCTATTAATGCTATAAATCGTAAATTTCTAAAATCATGAAACACGGCGTTATTGTCCTATCAAAACTGTGAGATTCATAGCACAAATCGGAAATTTCCAAAACCCTAAAAATCGGCAATAGTTAACCTATCAAAACTGTGAGGTTCATGCCACAAATCGAAAATTTCTAAAATCAGTGATGGTTGTTAGCCTGGTACTTTATTGTCACGGGTTCTTGGGTTTCTTGCTTACGTTTAGGCCAAGGTATGGTTAGGTTTTGTATCTCTAGGGTTGCCCAAGCAACGTTGGTGTTTCTTTGGTTTTTTAGCTTTGATTAGTTTGTTGGAATGATTGAAGGATTGTTTAAGGGATTGATCTAAAATATCTAGGAGGGTGAGTTTGGGTCCCCGCCCGAACGGGAATGGGTGTTGGTGGTTTATTTTTGAGGTATCTGTGGATTTGAGTTTTATTTGGTTGGAGTTCTGTCATACCTGTGGGTGTTATGACTGGTTAGAGTAAGTTTCTTATCTTGTCCAGACCATTTTTCCGCGAGCATGGTTCCTTTGAAACCAATTTTGAGCTAATTTTTTTGGAATTGTGGAAAAAGGGTTCCAAAAGAGGCACTAAACACATTTTGTTGTTGTCAATGATCATAGAATCTTTGTAGCGACGTGAGGAACGTAGCGACGATGTTCATGGCTTTGTTTTGCGTTGACTTTAACTAATTAGCAATGCAGATGAGCTTTTTTGGTTTTCAATGGTATTCTTTATGTTTGCAATCTGCTGGAATTTCTTTACTTTGGAGTTGCTGCTGGTGGCTTTTCTTCAACTTCAGCTGGTGTTAGCAACTTCAGCTGGTGTTCGTACATATGCTAGTCCACTTCTGACCACTTTTCTCGTTGCTGTTATTCTTGCACTTTGTAGCTTGGTAGACCTGACTTACTTGAAGTGTGCCCTTCATACGTCTTGTGGTATTGTTGCAGTTGATGCTGCATGCCAATATTACTGAAAGTTGATGTTCTGAGAGTTTCCTTTGCAGGCGGCAATAGTGGTTTGCAATATTACTTCACAGTTACATAGCAATCCACACTTTTCTTGAAGTTTTTTTATATTCATTACAAAACGCAATGCTTTCTTCTGGCAACGCGCGGCTGGAAATGCAAGTTTGATTCTATTGTACAGATGGATTCTGCTTTAACAGACCCTCTCATGGTGATGTGGCTAGTTTTACTGATCCCGCTCAAACCGTAACGTTATCACGTTCACTTTTAAGAGCGAACGAGTAAAATTGGTGTGGTGGTCTCTACACTTATTACGTCAATTACTGGAGATGATCGCAAATGTTTGGCGTTTAAGCGCCGGTGCGATTGGGACTATAAGTCTTAGAGCTGCTTCTAATGACTAAAAACGTATTTTCATGAAGAATTTATTAAATTTTGGTAGCTCTTTTGATATTGTGCAATATCAAATGCACAAATATGGAGCTAGCACTATACAGCCTAAATAAGGCCGATCACATAAATAAGCCCGATCAGGTAGCCTCCAACTTTTAACACTAGTTTTATTTTAATGGTTGATACATTTTGTTGGTTCAATGGTGAACCATCGTTCATCATCCTCTGTCCTAATATATACTAGACTAGTTTTGACTAGTTTTTATCGTCATTTATGTCTTTTTGTACATGCTTGAGCTTTTTTGGTTAATTCTTCGGTATAATAGCTTTTTTCTATGCCATCATTATTATGCTTTGTTGCATGTGCTTCCACCTTTTGCTTTTCCGTTTATTTGATCTTTCTCTTTATCGTTTGTGCTATTTTTGTACTTTCATGAGCTTTTTGTTGTTCAATAAAATTAGTTCTTCTCTATGCAATTTGTGGCATTTTTTTGTGCTTATTCTGTTGGATTTGAGCTTTTCAAAAAGATGTGTATACGAGTAGTATGGATAAAATTAACTAAAACAATTTTTTTAAAAGAGCTTTTATGATTTTAAAAGCTTTTGATAGAAAATTTTGGTAAATTTACATAATTTAGAACTGTTTTACGAATGATTTTAAGATTGATTTGTATAAAATTTAACGAACGTTTTAACATATGTTCCACTTTTAATTATGTAATGAACAGGTTCCACAAATTTAAAATTAAATAAATGTGAACTAAACAAATCATTTTAACAGTTCTGTTACAATTATAATTTTAAAATATAAGAGGTCCTACAATTTCATTATGTATGTGGAACATAATAAATCTTTAACCATAAAAGACATTAGGTATAATAAATCTTACAGTTATTATTAGTTCAAATAAGGATCTACGTGTAATAAAATAAAATAGGTCAATAGAAAAGTAAAATAGGTCCCACAATTCAATTTGTATGTCATTATTATGAAATTGAATAAACTTGAGTGGAAATATATTGCGATGAGCAAACATATTTTCTTTTTGTGTTCAGTTTTGGTCATTTACAATATTTTCATCGTAAAAATAAAAAAAAGTAGGTTCACAAAAGGCACGCTCCTCTTTTATATTCAAGTTGGGTAGTTTTTCAAAATAATATTATAAATAATCTATCGTTTGAGCAAGAATGATGCTCTACTGTATTATAATAGCGGAAGATACGTATATTCAAGTT
This sequence comes from Tipula confusa, assembly GCA_963556175.1. Classification (NCBI taxonomy): domain Eukaryota; kingdom Metazoa; phylum Arthropoda; class Insecta; order Diptera; family Tipulidae; genus Tipula; species Tipula confusa. The sequence goes on along the minus strand of OY744477.1, from coordinate 25,445,543 downwards.
TTATTGAATAAGGCAAAATATAAGTTGGTTACCTTTTGGTATTAAAATAAGTCTGTGAATGATGGTTTTAATCGAATTTTTAATTTTTTATTTGCCTGCCAGCATTTTAAATTCCACAAAAATGTTGTAATACTGATATTTACATTTTTTCTATACAAATTCGCTGGAATACAATTTTTCTGGAACGAGGTATTACAACAATATAAATTTTCATTTTGTATAAAGGGGAGGTGTAAAATGGAATGATGGAAAAAAATCGAAAGCATTTTAATTTATAAATTTAGCAGAAATACTGTGGTAATTTCTAAAAATGTTTAATTAAAAAAAATAGTTTACAAACTATTTAAAATTATCATAAAAGAATTTTAAAGCTATTAAGCTAATCAATTATAATTTTTAATCTTTTTGAAATTAGTGTTATGGTTTAGGGTTTTTCACGATTTTAATTTTAGTTTTTTCTAAGAAACTTGTATGTATTTTGAGAAAGAATCTATCAAAGATTTTGAGCTTTATCGCTAACATAGAAAATTAGTAAGATTAGCGCCATGAATGCAATATAGCTAAAAATTACAGTTAAACATTTAACCAAAACCTAAGTAGATCCTACTGTTGATGTGAATGTTAAATAATTTCATGAACGTTAAAATAAAGGATGCAGGTAAATTGTATATTAATATTTAATAGGCTAGGCTGATCTAAATTGGGCTGAGTTAAAACCAAAAATGTTTTACCTTAGAAATTCAGACCTTCTATTATAAGTCCATCACTTCATAAACATTTTTCGCAAGATTTCGTCATCGGTTAAAACAACCTGCTTCACAGTAACTGCTTTAGTTTTTTTATTTTAATTTGACTGACTTTTTATTTTACCAATGCTTTGCTGTACCATTTAAACGTAACTAACACGTGGAACTTAATTTAAATATAAAGTTTTTGCAACTCGTGCAGCCAATTTGCACATTAAACATATTTTAAAATTAAATTGATTTGTGGAACTTATTTTTAAACATAATGTAATTAATGGTTATTATTGCTTTGCCTAGATGAAAAATAATCTAATGGACCAATGTAGAACGTATTTTAGAATTCATAAAAGTAGAACATATGTACAGGTTACTACAATTATACTATTTAAGCATGTTTTATTTTTGATAATTTATTCTGCATATTGACTATTTTGTGGAACCTATTATATTTTATTTTTGGTATTAGTTTTGAAATACATAAATAAGCATCCATCATTTGACAAAACGTGTTATCACCAGTAAGTTATATTAAAAGTTGTCCGATGCAAAACGTCATATTCCAAGGCATGGACATAAGATGCCAACATTAAAACCTTAAAAGTTCGCAATTTTGTATCATCATCATATATTTTTTTCTTGCGAAAATGATGAGTTTTAAAATCCGCATTTAAAATCCATGGCACGATAAAATCCATGTTAGGCTATTTTATTCCCCGCTTCTTACTTGAATTTATATTGAAAAAACAAAAATAACATAACATAACATAAAAGTATCGATATCAGAATAGGCCCATTATTCATACAGTAGTTTGGATCATTTCATGATACAATTAAAAATGGAACAGATCCACTCTATATTCTTTATTATACTTAAGCCAAAAATCGCATTGTCAAAGATTACACTTACTCACCAAATATTAGGGCTGATATTAACTGTTATGTTCTGTATTGTTATTTTTGTTTTTTGTATAAACATGTTTTGGCCATTATGTTCCACATATTGAATGATATCGTAGGGTATATTTTGATTTAAAATTTAAATAACTACAATTTAAATATGGTTAAATAGTTATTAAATTTTAAGTATGTGGAACGTGTTTGCATAAAGTACGCTATATTTTATATTAAATAATGTTATATTCTCCTAAAAACTCAACCAAAATAGTTCACTTAACTGCTAGATATATTTTCACTTTTCAAGTATCAAGGTTGAAATCTACTTATAGAATTATATTGTGGAACATAATATTTTATCTTTCATAAGGATTTAAAAATATATTTTTTAATGGCAATATAAATTTGACTTACGTTTGGTGGTGTGTGACCGGTATATAAAAAAGTGGAACATATGTACAAAATTATATTGTTTTTAGAATCGGCTATTGGTAAATGAAATAAACCGTATTAAAATATTCGTATATGATTGAAAATCTTATATATGCTAGCTTACATCTATACTATGTAGAATATGTTGAACAATTTTTGTACACCTAAGTATGTTTGAAAAGACGTTATATATTATTGTACAATTTTTACGTGAAATTATAACAACACAACTTTATAAGTTTATATTATTTGTAGAACGTGTTTTTACTTTCACGCTACATTTAGCTCAAATCAATCTAGTAATCTCACCCTTTAAGAATCTCGTAGAATAAATAAATAAGTTAAAGGACTAATTTGTGGAAAACAATTTTAGAATTATAGTGTGGAACTTTGTATTCTAAACTTTGTAAAATACTGGATATTGTTAATGGCATTGGAAGTTTAAATATGTGGAAACACAAAATATCACTAGCAAACTGAAGTAAATGTCAAGATCTAAATGTTTAAATTTGAAGTTTAAAAATGTTTTGGTGGATATGTTCCACATATTAAATGATATTTTTGAACTTATTGTGATTTAAAAACGATAATTTAAATGTGGTAAAATAAATGTTACATTTAACTATGTGGAACATGTTTGTACAAAGTACTCTACATTTAATATTAACTAATCCTTTATTCGTCTAAAAACTTAATTTGAAACCTTCATATATTATATTTGACCAGTACAAGTTAAATAACAATAATTTAATCATAGTCTGACATCTATTTAATATTTTTAATTATTTGTGGAACATGTTTTTACTTTACGCTTTTAACTCAAATCAATCTTATAATCTAACTCTTTAAGAATACTTTAAATGAAGGTTGGATTTGTTGGATAATTTATATAATTACACTGTGGAACTTAATATTTTAGGTTCACGTCCTTTAACAGTAGAAAATATAGTAATATGATTCTCCGAAATTAAAAGTTTATAAATATTTCAAAAGTATAGAACATATTTTAAACTCATAAAAGTGGAACATATGTTAAGATTTTTAGTTTATATGGTTGTGGTGTCAAATAAAGAAAAACAATTTGAAAAAATTGTCACTTTCTAAACACTTAAAGTGGCGATGGTTGCCTAAAATGATGGCAAAAACTAATAAAATACTCAGTCTTTATGTTGTACATTTAAAAAACATAACCTCAATTACAAAGTAAAAGTTAAAATATCAAGATGTGAACAAACCACTGCAAATAGAAAAATGGTTGTTTTTTGACCACACTTTTAGTTTTCTTTTGATTTATGACTTGTACCACTTTAAATGAAAATTGTTGTGAAAAAAACGAGAATAATATTTTATATTATTTGTGAAAGGGTGGGCTGGTTGGGTGGTATGACACAAAAACAATTAAAAGTTTGTAAATATTGTAACCGCATAGTTAAAAATTGAAAAGTTGTATGTGTGTGTGTTTTTGTATGCAAAACAATGTATGTTCATTAAAAGCTAAAATACAGAATGTTATGTATATTGTCAACAAATAATTTCGTCTTGTTCTATGCACTTCATTATGCTGCTTTGAACAGTTGAAAAATCAAGGAAATGTCGTGAGATTTGATTCGATGAAAGTCACAATGCGGTAATGTAAAGTTATGTTGAAATTTTTGTTGTCGTAATATGTGTACCTACCTGCGATATCTATGATTTGGTTTTAAAATTACAAAATTATTGTTAGATTATAATGACCCTGTGGTCTTAGAAAAAATTGATAACTTTTCGTTTACTTCGTAGAGAATTTGCCTGATGCGTGTCTAGTTTTTGATTTGTTTTTCTGTAATGATATAGATAAAGACAAAACTATTTTTTCATGTAGTTTAATTGATATTTCTACAGCTTAAGTTGGTCGCCAAGACCAGTAGAGTGGATTATCTCAAATTACAAAAGAAACGAAAAATTAATTGTCTCAATACTATACTATTGTAAAAAATGTTGAGTGATGGAAAGACCTATTAGCGCATCTTAGTATTATTATTTTTATTTCGTTCAGTATATCTCATACCATCAGACACAAAATTACGGTACAGGAGCTTACTTATGGACTGTTTGTAAATACGTACAAAAGACGATACAAAGTTTATGAAATTTATAATTTATTCGTTCTACTTACGAGTACCATATAATCTCACTGTGTTGTAGTATATTGTGTAGTAAACTGAATAAAACGTACAAAAGTAGATCATATCGTATAAAGGACACAGGATTAGAATAAATACTTTTATTTTTTTTACAAAAGGATTAATGTTGGAGAGAATATTTTTTTGAAAGATGAACAAATAAATTTGGTTAAACATAATATAAATTCATTTCGGTTTCATTTAAGGATAATTTTATTTAAATTGGTCGGTTGGTTTTGTATAAAAGGATGCCATAATTTGTTATTTTAAAAACTTTATTTACAAAAAAAAAAAAATTGTTTTCTTTAAATGTTTATAATAATTCTGTACAGTGGTAAGCTGTTGACCTTATCTTTTTCAACGACAGTGTATTGGATAATATAGTACTCCTAGTAAGTGAATCCTATTGTATACGTTTACAAACCAAATATAAAGAACAGCCTCAGAATCTAGTTAAATTTTTTAACTTTATATAATTTATGATGGTTTTAGAAATTAGGCTTCGAAAATAAAACATTGGATTTCTATCAACATGCTACATTACGACAAACATTTGTAATGCAAATTAAGTATATTTTTATGAAGGACTATTTTTATAAAGGACAGTGAACTCGGTTCAACTGGAAGTCCAATTACGACAAATTAAAAATAATATATAAAAAGCAGTTTGCGATAGTAAACCTCGAACATATATTATAACCTTATTCTGTGAAAGTTAAAAAAATTGCGAATAAAGGAAAAAGCTACAATTTTGACTGAGAAATCGGGCTCCATGAATTATAAGGGACTCTTTAAGCAATAAACTCGTTAAAAATATTAAGAATAATTTGGATTACAATTACCTAAGTATTTGATCTATAATTAGAGGATAAACAGTTAAAACATTGTCCGAAAAATGTTTACGAAAATTAATTCAAATAGTCAATGTTTCGACTTGACCCAATTTTTGATATACATGTTTTTGTCTTGTGCCAATTCAAATGGTAAATTGGGTTTATTACTTTGAATGGTTCCTGATTGTTGTTTTTTGACGAATCATGTCTTCGGCAAAAAAGTTGTCCATTGTTATAGTACGTCCTTTCTTAAAATAAGGACGAGCTGTCTGTTCAGTAGGTTGATTGCGTAGTCTTTTGCGCTCTTCTTTCGACGACGCAAAATATTTTGATTCCATACTTTCCTGGTTTCGAAGGGATGTACTGCCGGAAATTACATCGCCTCTTGTTGCTACTAGTTGTTCATCGACTGTTAAGTTTCCTAGCCTATATGCTAATTTTAGATTCCCCTGGAAAAGTAGCCAAACATCTCTGAAAGAATATAATTTGTCAATTTGCAATCGTTGTTCTAGTTCGATGATTATCGAAACGTATGAAGCGAACAATTTGCTCCACTCTTTGCAATGACAGTATTGCTCTGAAAAAGGGCCGGCCCTCTTTATGCCACAATTTTGGCATATAAAATAATCCCAATGAGGGCGTAGAGCTGACGATGACGAAAATAATCCTTCCCCTTACGATTCGTCTCACTCGCCATAATGCACATCATCGAAGGTGGCAAAATACTTTTAAAACATGTTTCTTCCTTATCAAAATGTCTAGCAATCAATCCCGGTGTCTCACGATCTTTTTGAAAATCTGGAACTTTATCTCGGGGGTTGGACGCTACAATTTCGAGATTAAATCTTATTTTGCGAGTTATAAAATAATTCTTGTTCATCAGTCTCGTTTCCATCATCATTAGATGATCATTCTTGTTCCTCCTGGAAATCTTCGTTGCGCATACGGTCACGAATATTCAGAATATATACATCATCATCATCTAAATCCGAAAAATTACTATCTAAATTTAACTGTTCCTGAGGAATTTCGTTATATTCTTGTAAATCATCACAAGAAATAATTATTAGTGAATTATCCGACGAAACGGATATCTCATCAAACAAATCTCTTAGTTCTTTACTGCGCTGTCGTTTTGTCATTATCTAACAAAAAAGATAAATTGGCAAACATCTAAAATTAAAATTACTTCAAACACTATTACTAATACTCACATAATTCCAAGTTGATAAAAGACTTGTAGGGTAATAAACGGTTAGTTTCTGTATACAGTAATAAACGGTATACAGAAACTAAATCACAAACTAACTTTACACTATAAAAACTACACAAAACAAAATAGTTACACTTCTTGCAGTAATGACGAACAATTCCTTTATAGATTTAAACACAAACTACGAAGTAGATCTATCAAACACATTTTTTGATGAATTATGAACGGTAAAAGTACCGTTGCAAATATAATATCTATATTTAAGCTGAGTTCATAAATTTTGAAGATGAGTTTATGTTGAAAGGGTGTGAATACAGAAACGCACGCAAACGAAAAGATACAAATAGATAGCAAGGATTCCCATAATGATTTTGGTTTTATATGACCCAAATGGTTTGAAATAAAGATAACCTTGATCTAAAAGTAACATAATTATGATTTTCTTTCATGAATTCGTATTTCCTGTATAATTTTTTAACTAACCGATTTCAATTGCGTTCTTTGTTAGTCTGGGGTAACTTATTACCCCCATGCACAAACCGTGGCATATTTTTCATTACTGTGCTACAGTTGCTTTGAAATGGTCAGATTTCACCGTTTTTTGATATTTTGTTGTGCTAAACATGTAAGAGAGAGCATTCCTAAGTGATTACGGATTAATTCACTGTTTATTTCACTTTTTTTAAGCCTGGGGTAACTTTTTAATCTAGTGCACCGGCAGAAGGTTAAAAAAAAATCAACATACAAGAATTAGTAACATTTAACATTTATTCTATCTGCAATATCGTACTAGTAGAGGATTTTTTCCCAACATTGGTCACTAGTTTATTGGAAGTTCCTTTTAAATGGTTGTAAAACATATATTTTTCTAATTCTTAGGCAATTAATTCGACTTCTATGATAAAATATTATTGTCAATGCTGTAGAATTCGACCTCACAAGTCGAATGGCAAATGATTCACTGTATAGTTACTAAATAAAATTGTAACGTCGTACAAGTTAGCAAAATAATGTTGGAATTTTATCCGACATAAAAAACATTTTTCATATAAGTGCAACCACTTTATAAATGTGTTAAAATCGTTTTATCTCAACAAAAAATAATTTTCATCATTAATTATGATCAACAATTAAAATTTTCCTCTTTTCATCGGCTCTGTACAATGTGTAATACTATTAATTTAATAAGCGCATTTGACAACTAAAATTAATATGAGCAAAACGACAACGACACAACAACACAGTACTTTAAGCCTTTTCCATTCAATAAATGGAAATGAATTAAATATAAAAAAAAAGATTTTCCCGACAACGGGAAACCTTTTTGTTTCAACGTTTTTTTTTCATTTTCTCATTACAAAATTTTATTGTGTACGAACGACGGAATTTTTTTTTTTTTTTTTTGCAAGTCGACGATGACAATTTTTTTAATCAGAATAGACTACTATATATTATTGTGCTGAGACATTGTTGTAATGCTTAACTCTTAAGAGATTAATAGTGGTATTTCTCCGTCCCACTGATGTTACCTTTCTCATATATTCTTTGATTGAATTGATCAGAGGTGGGGTAAAGATACTTAAAATATTAGGTTCTGGAAAGTTATTCTAAATAAATTTCAACGATTGTCCTGCGATGTCGGAAACATTTTGCACAATTGTGCTACTACTCGTATCTGTATATAAAGTAGTTAACCTATATAAAAGATTGTCTTACCTTAAGTTTCGCTTTAAATGCCCTGGTTAGCTCTATATAAAAAAAAATACGCACCTTAGCACATTTTTGACGTAGACATGTTGTAGCATGGTACAATCATACAAATATAATTACTCATTACAGTTATGAAGTCATTTTATGACAACACGTTTTCATTTTCTAAAATTCTTGTCTTCAACAGACGTTTTCGTACTAACGAAACCAAATTACGCGCAGATGTTTCGTCTAAAATATCACAACAAAAATTGTATAACTTTACAGGGTGAGTAATTTAAGTTGAAACTAAAATAAATACATCGACTCAAAGAAGAGAGTTCAGTTACAAATCTCAAAACTGGAAAAAATGCAAGGTGCTACTTGATTCTGGATTGTAGGCTTCCTGTGATAACAGAAACATGTATGCAGCGACTAAACTTATCTCGATCAAAGGCTAATATATGCATTACAGGTTGATAATCTGGCAAAACTGTTACTAGAGGTACGTATGATGTTAATTATTTTAAAATCTGTAAAGTATATATGAGATTAAATTCAAATTGACGTTAATGGGCTCAGTCAACTTCCAACTATCCAACGAGCTGATCTCGTTTGTCAAATTTTCCTGATATGTGGTGGCGATTCCTTTTAAGAAAAAAATAAATCAACTTGGAGATTCGTTAAACGCATCCAAAAGATTTCTTGCATTAGAAAAAAAATTGCAGATGCATCGCTGAAAAAATTATATTGCAAATTTGTATATAAGTGTCACAAAATAGGTTACATTGCACCCGTGTACGAGACTAACCTAAAAGTTAAAGAGACGAAGTGTGTTTATATACCTCACCACTGCGTGTTTAAGGAATCAAGTGTTACAACAAAATTTAGTTCGATCAGAGGATATACGAACATGAATATCCGAACATAGTCCCATATATCCTCTAAAACTTCTAAATAGTAATAGCAAACTATTACTATTTGGAAGTTTTAGACTAAGAAAGTGGAACCCTAATGTATACCGAAGTCGCTGTACAAGAAGACCAATCTAGATGTTTTACAATCCCTAACCGAAGCAAAAATATTGAATCTTTAGTGGAATGCTGTAGAAGATGTATTTTCTTTCAAGCTATCCCTAGAGACAAGCCCAGGACCAACATAGTGGCAATTCACCTTAGAATATTTAAGAGTTTTTGATCCACTTGGATGGTTATTATTTTAATGAAAATAATTTGCCATAATCTATGGGTAATAAAATTACGCTGGGTTGATGAAGTACCGAATAATATTTTCCTCTATACGAAGATTTGGAGCAAATTAAAACTGTTGGAAAACATTAAAATAACGGTTACATTCTACAACAAGATGAAATTGAGTTACACGGATTTTTAGGTCAGTGAAAACGACTGGAAGAGTAACGATGAATATAATGGCATCCATAAACCAAGGTGGTGCCAATTAAGCAAGTGTCACTTCTAAGACTCTATAGTAGTGTGGGGCATATTTGCAAACTAAGCTACTAACTTAGGTGAAGCATTCAAGCTGCACCGACGCCACAATTGTATTGATGTGGTTATCAAGCTATCCTGTGAGAATGAAGCAGAAGATGGGAGATTTGTCTAAGGTAAGGTTAAACGCTACAGGACCTTTCACTTTATACGGCATTGGGCTAATGCAACTAGCAAAACAAGAGCGAGGGTTCAGATTAATTAAAGGGTTTATCGCATTATCTGTATGGTAGGTAGCCAAGGCCATCCACATAGAAGTTTTTAGCGCCCTATCAACTGAAGCCTTTATCGTGGCTTTGAAAAAATTAATTTCTAGGCGAGGAGCATTAGCTCAGATGTACAGCGCCAATGGTTTCTTTTTTATTGGAGCGAAGCGAAAATTAAGTGAATTGTATCAAGTTATTTTAATGACACTTCAGAGATTCAATGACACTTCATCTCACGAGTTTTTTTCCATTTTGGTTGTTTATTGGGGGCGGTTGTCAATTCTGTGAAAACACATCTTTCTTCATAAAAAGGAATTAGTGAAGGTGTAGCTGATGGCAGAACATCCAGATGGCAATTTATACAACAGCGAGTTCAATCGTTTTGAAAAAAAATTAGCCTGGAATACCCTCATAATCTTTAACAAATGGCGTACACCTCATGAAAGCTATAAAATCGGCGGTAAAGCATTAATAAAAGAACAACTTGCCGTCGTATAAATGGGCGCTTGGCAAAATTATTGAATTGCATCCTGACGATTACGGACTAGTTCGAGTTGTAACAGTGAAGACCTCATCGTGCAACGCCATTTTAGCATATGTATTCTCATTATTTTTCCTCCCCTAAAGTGACGAGTTAGAACTTTAATTATTCGTTTTGCTTTTTCTTTGGGCGTATAATGGTAAAATTTCGGCCTCCAGAAACCAGCCAAAGAAAAAACTGATTCGTCAGTCCATAATATGTTTCTCCAAAACTTATTTATATTTTGCACAGTTTTAAGGATATAAAGTGACATTTTTTAAATAAATATTTCAAGGAATCATCAATAAGTACCAAAGATATGGAGAAGTATCTTATATCCTTATAGTTCACAGGACTTATGTTTCGTAAAACTATTTCCGTAGATCGTATATTCATTGGTGTCGAGTTAAATAGGACACCCGATAAACAAGTATGCCACAATAAGATAAATTATTCCATCTTTAATAATTATGATGACGAAAATCCCAAACAATGATCCAAACATTATTCATCATCTTAAGTGTATGTGGTACGTATTAAGAAATATAATGTAACAATAATTAATTTATCGTGTTATTTTGTAAAACCTACTATAAATTTATTACACACACACAAGAATGTAATTTATCATAATAAAATAAAAAAAATCTAATTAATCATATTGTGATAATAATAAATAAATAAATAAATAAATTCAACTGAGCAAATCATAAATTAAAATCGTAAACAAAGAAAATGTTGTGGTTCGAGTTTTTCTAAAATCGTGAATTGCATTCAAATCCAGCTACAATAATTTAATTATATATTTTATTAGTGTCGTGTTCGAACCAGCTTAAGAATTTTTATAGAAATTCCATAATTTAATTTTTATTTTTATTTATTTATTTATACAATTCCGTATAAAATGTATGGTAAAGAATTTATTGCAAACGTAAATCTATTTATATATGCGAGTAAGCACATAGTCGTAAGGAAAATTTAAAAGGATTAGACAGGGATATTTATCCTTTCCATATTCGTATATATGTACTTATATTTTGCATTTAACGATTCTCTTCCTTATTCCTTGTTAGTGTCGACCTAAAAAATATACAGACTAATCAAATTGTTTATTTAAAATTGTAATGTACACAAATGTGTAGGCAGGTTGAATCGTGATTAAGGTGTGTATGTGTGTATGCGATGGGTGATATGTTCGTGAGATAAGAAAATCATACTTATAACATGAACGCATATCAAAGCTTGAAATATGCGATGACAGATAAGATAATATGTACTAGCTATACTGTATGAATTAAATATCCCCTTTTGTATATTTTTATGCTGCAAAGTTTGAAATAAATCCACTTAAAACTGAATCATGCCTCAACCAAGTTAGCAATACGTTAACAAAACCAGATTTTTGTATTCCTCAATTACATTAAAATTTGAAGATACAGGCAACAACGGTAATGCGGAATTCGTATTTTCGTATTTTCGTATTTTCGTATTTTCGTATTTTCGTATTTTTGTATTTTCGTATTTTCGCATTTTCGTATTTTCGTATTTTCATATTTTCGTATTTTCGTATTTTCGTACTTTCGTACTTTCGTACTTTTGTGCTTTTGTACTTTCGTATATTGTGTATTTTGTGTATTTTGTGTATTTTGTGTATTTTGTGTATTTTGTGCATTTTGTGTATTTTGTGTATTTTGTGTATTTTGTGTATTTTGTGTATCTTGTGTATTTTGTGTATTTTGTGTATTTTGTGTATTTTGTGTATTTTGTGTATTTTGTGTATTTTGTGTATTTTGTGTATTTTGTGTATTTTGTATATTTTGTGTATTTTGTGTATTTTGTGTATTTTGTGTATTTTGTGTATTTTGTGTATTTTGTGTATTTTGTGTATTTTGTGTATTTTGTGTATTTTGTGTATTTTGTGTATTTTGTGTATTTTGTGTATTTTGTGTATTTTGTGTATTTTGTGTATTTTGTGTATTTTGTGTATTTTGTGTATTTTGTGTATTTTGTGTATTTTGTGTATTTTGTGTATTTTGTGTATTTTGTGTATTTTGTGTATTTTGTGTATTTTGTGTATTTTGTGTATTTTGTGTATTTTGTGTATTTTGTGTATTTTGTGTATTTTGTGTATTTTGTGTATTTTGTGTATTTTGTGTATTTTGTGTATTTTGTGTATTTTGTGTATTTTGTGTATTTTGTGTATTTTGTGTATTTTGTGTATTTTGTGTATTTTGTGTATTTTGTGTATTTTGTGTATTTTGTGTATTTTGTGTATTTTGTGTATTTTGTGTATTTTGTGTATTTTGTGTATTTTGTGTATTTTGTGTATTTTGTGTATTTTAAGTATTTTGTGTATTTTGTGTATTTTGTGTATTTTGTGTATTTTGTGTATTTTGTGTATTTTGTGTATTTTGTGTATTTTGTGTATTTTGTGTATTTTGTGTATTTTGTGTATTTTGTGTATTTTGTGTATTTTGTGTATTTTGTGTATTTTGTGTATTTTGTGTATTTTGTGTATTTTGTGTATTTTGTATATTTTGTGTATTTTGTGTACTTTGTGTATTTTGTGTATTTTGTGTATTTTGTGTATTTTGTGTATTTTGTGTATTTTGTGTATTTGGTGTATTTTGTGTATTTTGTGTATTTGGTGTATTGTGTGTATTTTGTGTATTTTGTGTATTTTGTGTATTTTGTGTATTTTGTGTATTTTGTGTATTTTGTGTATTTTGTGTATTTTGTTTATTTTGTGTATTTTGTGTATTTTGTGTATTTTGTGTATATTGTGTATTTTCTGTATTTTCTGTATTTTCTGTATTTTCTGTATTTTCTGTATTTTCTGTATTTTCTGTATTTTCTGTATTTTCTGTATTTCTGTATTTTCTGTATTTTGTGTATTTTCTGTATTTTGTGTGTTTTGTGTATTTTGTGTATTTTGTGTATTTTGTGTATTTTGTGTATTTTATGTAATTTGTGGTGTATTTTGTATATCTTTAATTGGTATTTATTATTTTAAAAGTTATATAGAATTGAAAGACATTACTGGGAGCTACCAGTATTGTCTTATGCCTTTTCTAAACACAATCAAAATTTTTAGATTTATATAAGCTGAACCAACACAAATGTGTTGGTGAATAAAATGTGAAAAATGTTTAATATAACTTAATCGTAAAAAAATACGAACTACACAATTGTGCGACTGACACAAATGTGTAGATATGTTAATAGTGGTTCTATCTAATAGAAAAATAATTTGTTGAATACAAAGTGAGAAATTTAATGAGATTTACAATTATTTCAATTAACAATAAAAAATAAAATTCAAAACATAACCTACAACAAAATAACTGAACTTTTGTATCTGACATAACTACACAATTGTGCGGGTGGCCATTTAATAACCTTCATCTAACATATTATATACAATTCAATTAAAATTTTAAGTTGTCGAGCTTCACTTTTGAGTCGGACCGAATTGGTCTGAAATAAATACACAAATGTGTAAATTGGTTGTAATTTCATCAATGAATAACTTTCGATAACTCTCGCAAGAGCAACCGAAATGTACATACAAACGTATGCAAGCCGTTTGTTGTTTATGTTGCACGAACCAACAATGGTCTCTAAAATCCTTTTCTTATTATTAAAATCATATTGTATAAGCTCGACAGTTCTCATTATTAGCTTCTAAACATTGTCATCATTATTTACTGTTCAATCAATATTGCAAAAAAAAAAACAAATATACTGCCCTAGTTTTCCTTTAAATACAACCCCACCCACAAACAAAACAACTTTTCGATGTTGTGCTTTATGCCATTTATATATTATCTTTAAATATCAGAGACAAAAAAAATATTATGATATCTATAAAAATATTATAATAGTAAGAAATGTAGTGCTGAAAAACTTGGTGAAACTTTTTATAAATTTTTTTGTTTTATTAACCCGTAGGTGTACAAAACGAAGAAGAAGGAAAAACATATACACAAAGCAGGAAGGTAAAATTTTAGTAATATAAATATGAAAGCTTTTTGTTCGACATTATATTTTCTTTTGTTTGTGCTTTTCAATATAATTGTGTCGAAATTTATAAACGATGAATTTTTATTTTTCATCTGTCTGTTGTAGTCGTTTAACTATTAAGAGATAGAGTTTACTTTTTTTGTGCTGCTTTGTGCTTGCTTGTTCTTTATTTTTTATTAAATTTATAAATCCACAAAAGCTTTGTTAAAAATGTGTTTCCTCCGAAGAATTCATATAAAACATAAATTTATCGTTTGATTTTGTTCGATATAAAAAGCGCGTAAAAAAAATTATAGATACGCGCGTAGACACAAAAGGTGTTTACATGATTTGCATAAAAAAATGTGAATAAATTATTTTTAAATTGTTTTTTTGTAGCGTTGAGTAGATATTTTCGAATGTTTACTAGAAAAGTACCGAAGAATACACTTTGAATATTAAACATTAATTATCCAAATAGCAATTTAAAACTTTATTAATTGTTGATTCTAATTAATAAAAGACGAGGAAAGCGATCTTTAAAAAACACTAAAAACTATAGTAAAAAGCATACTCATAACTTTTATAAAAAAATATTGAGAGTTTCTTCATTTTTTATGTATCTGAAAGTTTTCCTCAACTTCGAGCCAAATGTACCAAATGTACCGGGGCTAGTGCGATAACAAGAAAATATAAAAGCATTAGCCGAGAATTTATACATATTAGATAAAAAGCAATAGCAGTGGACGAGTTTGTTTGTTTAACGGTTATTTCATTTAATTTAAGTGCTAAATAATTTTTTTTAATCTGTATTTTAAATACATTTTAATGTTTTGTGTATATTGAAAGTATTGGCTAATAATTCCATAAGTGCAACCGTTGGAAGTGCTGCATCTATAATAGCTCGCTAAAATCCACATTTCAAACTTTTCTGGAGACTACACGGAGTGGCAAAGCTTTTTTGATTTTTTCACATCTCGCTTTCATGAACATGAAAATATTTCAACCATACAGAAGTTCCAATATTTGATCGGTCTACTTGAAGGAGAGGCCTATTCTTAATTTTTGAGAAATCGAAACACTATGTCATCTTAGAATATGTACACGGAAGAGAGCGAAACTTGTATCAATTTTTCCGATCTACTATGTCCAGTAGAAAAGAAGGAAGATTTATCACCAAGCTACCATTTAAGAACAATAGCGCCTTCTAAATTGCTTGCTATGAAAAGAAAATTTCTGACGTATGCAAACTTCAAGACTTTATATTGCGAATTCATGAGGGAGTACCAGCAACTGGGTCACATGACGAAGCTAGACATACGCTCATTAGATCTACAGAATATGGCGTACCACAACATGGCGTAAAGAAAGAAAGAAAGCTGTCTCACTACTGAACTATAAGTAGTGTTCGACGCATCGGCAAATTGTCATTGAAAGTGTTCCCTAAACAAAAACCTAACGATCTTCAGTGCAACCAAGCTTATTCGATATATCTTTACGATTTCGACAACATCGGTATGTACTGGTCGGCGATATAGAAAACAACCATTGCCAGGTGGGTGTTCATAAAAGAAATCTAATGTTAAATGACACGTTCTAGGAAGCCAATTCTAACCAAAACGAGAGTACACGACCAAGAAATATCTCATGCAGTAATTGAATTGTTTCACGGGCTGTAAGACATGTGACACCGTCTTGTTAAAACCATATATTAGTCACATCAATATACCATTTAATTTCGGCAGAAAGAACTGTGTTATCATGTCGCGATATCGAGCGCCAGTAAAAGTCGCTGCTTGACCAGCCTAATTTTCAAAAAAGTATGGTCCAATCATGCTTTCAGCCCAAAACCCGCAACAAACAGTGACACGTTGTGTATACATTTGTTTTTCGACAAACACATGTGGGTTTTCCGAACCTCAAAATACGGCAATTTTGGTGATTAACAATGTCATCAAGGTGAAAATGTGCTTCATCGCTTAGGATGAGTTTGTTCAAAATCAGCATCCATTTTTACTAAACATTTTTACGGTCCATTTTTACTAACCCTAAACTCTCAGCTGTCAATTTGTTTTTTTTTCAGGGTTGCCAACAATTTACTGCACAAATGGCAGCAAATTCAATTCTTGCGTTAATTTTGGGACACCCTTTACTAAGATCGATGCAACAGAATACCGTTGCACAGTGGCCATCTTTTATATATTTGCTGCCTACTGCGATTGTCAGAGGATGCGATGCTTCTGACAGCCTAAAAAGATGTCATGTTTTATTCTATTCAGATGCTTAAGCATCATATATATCGAAGGCTTGTTTACAGAAAGTGGCATTACCGCTAAAAAATGCCGAAATATTATTCAAGGCTCAAACGAAACTTAATATAAGACGCGTCAAAGGTTTTCGATCTACTTCGGCTCTAGTCACGTGTATATTCCAAAAAGTTAGGCTACGAAACATTGATTTGGATAATGAATTATCAGAAGATGTAGCGATATTGAGGCATATTCTTAAGCATAAGTTGGAGATCAATGAATTTTAGATGCCTATTTGCAGATCAGTCGAAGCTTGTACGAAACTGTTAACAGCCTAAACAAAGGTTGCACCGCTAACACAGGTATCCTTTTCAAGTTTTAACTATGTGGAGCACGTTTTTTTAGCGAAACTCTGAGAAAAATTTACATTACTTCCAATTTTTACGCCTGAGGTTCTACGCCAACATTGGCATGAGCATTATCATGTGAGGTCAGAGCATTATCCAGCAGGTCCAACAATTCCTATAGCTGTTGCATACGGTGATAATGACAATATGCCAGAATCCAGAATACCCAAGACGTTATTTTCAATTTATCACACGCGAACTGGAGAAAACAGACCCTTCTCACTCACCCAAGAACCTTGGATTTTAGATTTCATATTGAAATGCGACAATATGAGAAAGTGGTCTGAGAGACAAGACTTATTTGATGAAAGCGATTGGTTGACGTTTAAAGAAATCTCCACTCTGATATGCCTCGACAACGGCGGAATATGGTCATGATCATGTTTATATATAATGTAAAAAATAACCAGTGGGCCCCACGAGACAATGTTCTATTTTGTATTTATGCATTGGGATTCTTTATTATTACAGTCCCGAAAACTGCAAGACAATCTTGACTGTGAGAGATTACAACAGGGTTGCTCAAAAATACTTCGAATTATGTGATGGGATATGGATTTATTCTTACCTTTATGCAGGTTTTCTTTTTTGTCTGATAGATCTATTAGTTCAAACTATATACGTTTATAAAATACAGCCAATTGAAACTTTGCTAAGACAAGGGAGTTATCCTTTCACAGTGAATTCATTTTAATTTAGAACTTTCAAATGGAAAATATAAATGGTTCAAGTTACTTCAAATGTAACATATTTTCATCCATATACCCTATATTTCCGAACAAAATTTCAAAAGTCGTTAAGTTATATCTACATAGGTATGATGTCCACAAACCATAAAATTTTAAAATTATATAACCATCATAATCGTGAAATAATATCATTACCGTTTTTATCACTTGATGTTACAGAGTGACAAAATTCGTAACTCATGGAAGTAAAACACATTTCGATTCTATTGGAGTTACGACAAGAAGCGTAAAATTTCATAATGACATCCATATAAATTTAGCATACAATGACATGTGACCGTACAACTTTTGTTTTATGATTTTCTCGGAAAATATGATTTCGAAATGGACGAAACATAAAAAAAAAATTTACGCACTTCACTCATTCCCTAAATTAATTCGATACTGAATCCATTTTAATTCGGAAACAAAAAATTGTAGTCTAACTATGTACATTTGTGTTTGTTTGTCTGCTCGCGCACTGGGTATAACACGGGTCCCAAACAAAACAAAAATATAAAAGCACAACTCAGGTTCAAAAAAGTTTTGTTTCTAAATTTTACTGTACCCTAATTAATAGCAGATTTTTTATTTTTCGTTTTTTAGTCATTTTCCATTTTCTCGTTTTTACTTTAGGGCTGCAAAACCATTTTCACAACAAAAGACAACTGTACGCCCATACGTCGATCGATATCTAAAGTTTTTTTTTTGTATACGTATATTAAATTTTAAAGCTTATGAAATCATGTGCTAAAGTTGACAGTTTGTTAAAGTGCAAACATATACATATATAAGAACGGCGGGTGTATCATTAAGATTATGGTAATTCTTTATTATCATTTTGAATAGACAATTTTATGTTGTTGTTGTTGGTTGTTGTTGTTGTGCATGTTAATGTACACAGATAACAATCATAATTGAATATGAGCATGTTATCGCGATTTGTGAACACACATCAAGACGAATAAATATGTTTGCATATACCTTCATGTGATTATAATTGATTGTCAGTTGTTGTTGTTGTTGTATTTTGTTAACGAAAATGTAGGTTGCTGATTATATATAATTTGTGTCGAATAGATAAGAGAGGAATCATAAAATACAAAACAGATCGTTTAAGGTGCAATTTCAAGCGGCCGTTATAGGAAAACGAGTGGGCTACGGATAAATAACTTGATCTCTTATCTTGGCACTGCGGAGAAAATTTCCAAGACAGTAATGAACTGCGAATGTATCTTGAGGGAGATGGAACTCAGGTATGGACAGTCTCACACAAAGGAGTTATGCCTTCAATATGTTGGACGAGAGGTTCCTAGCTAAGCTTACTAGACAGTCATACGGTACGAGAAGATCCCTTAAAACTGCATCTTAGAATCAACGCAAAAGGGGAATTCAAGAATAAAGCGGCGTTAGAGTCTAAAGTGGCCAGTCAAATTAAGAAAGCTATACCCGTAAGACATTGCCCAAATCAACGCTCTCATAGAAAAAAGGTCGAGACTATTTTAGGGCTTCCGAAGCAATGAAAAACGCCGATCAAGTTCATGAAGAATAGAAATTAGATAGCTGTGCCAAGCGATCAAAAACGCAGCTTGCAAACCAAGGAAAAAAAGCTGAGGGATTGCAATAGACCAACTTTTTGCGGGGCGAAAGTTGGTAAAATCGGGAATAGGATCCAAAATCACTAGCCCAGATTGGAAAAAAATGTAACTTAAATTAAAATGTTATTAATGGCGTATTGGTGTAGTCGATACTATGTCGAAGCTCAAGTTTTACAGTCTACACCGACCACAAACCGCTCACTCGAGCGATTCAGTCCAAGGCTGAGCGCAACCCGCGACAAATTCGCCACTTAGATTTTGTGTCTCAGTTTACTACTGACATACAACACATACAAGACAAGGATAACGTGGTTGCTGATACACTGTCTCGAGCATCAAACCACGAAACTTCAGCTGTCGAGACTCACGCAAACATGAAGCAAATTGTTAAATCGCAAGAAGCTGACACGGAACTTCAGGATATACTTTCTGATTCCTTAAAACAATCAAATTCCGCACTTGGAAATTAGAAAATTTTTAATTAGCTGACTCACCGGCAACAACCGACCGTATATCGCAGAACAACTGCGACGAACCATTTTTATTGTACTGCATAGCATTTCGCATCCAAGCATCCGAGCCACTCGGAAGCTAATATCTACTAGATATTTCTGGCCCAATATGAATAAGGATGTAGCCCACTGGGTGAAATCCTGTTTATCCTGCCAAAGATGCAAGGTCACAAAATACACTAAGTTCCAACATGGGCATTTCAGCGTTCCACCGAGACGTTTCGAACATATCCATTTAGATATAGTGGGACCACTTCCAGCTTCTAATGGATATACTTATCTACTTACCTGTGTCGATCGTTTCACACGATGGCCAGAAGCGTACTGCATGATATTATAATTAATGCAGTTACGATTGCCCGAACATTTGTCGAAAATTACATCTCCAGATTCGGAGTACCGGTCAACATCACGACCGATCAAGGTACGCAGTTTGAATCCAAACTGTTTGGTGAGCTAAGTAAGCTTCTCGGTTCCAACCGGATCCGAACCACCTCGTATCACCCTCAATCATACGGTTTCACTCATGCGTACAAAAAAGGGAAACGTATAATTTACTTAATTATATGGTTGCAATAACACCGTGTACCAACAGGCGCGCTTATGGTTCCAGTGTTCTCCACGAGATGGAGTACCTGATCGCAAAAAAGACGAAAATACAAATGAAAAAAACGTAAACTTGTTCATTCCATTCGTAGACGTCTGTCGAGATACAGGACAGCTCGACGCAAAACAAAAGCATCACCAACACGTCATCATCATTAACTAACAACAACAACAATAATGAATTTATTTCATAAATTAATTTTACTAATTAAAGTGCGTTCAAATAAATAAATAAATTTAATAGTGAGTTTTTATTCCCCTTACTGGGAAGTATTTTGGCTTCAAAAAGGGAACGTGGTGGTGTTATTAAGCGGTCTAAGAGCCCGTGGGCTCACCGGTAGTGCTCGTTAAAAAAAAGTTGACTCACCATGGTTCTGTGTCGATTATCGAAAATTGAACGATATAACCGAAAACGATAGTTACCCACTATCGCGCATCGATAACTTCTTGAAGACGTTGTCGGGATCCATAGTTTTCATCATCTATATAATAGCCACCCATAAGATGAGGAATGGCTTGTACAAATTTAAATCCCTGCCTTTCGAACTATGCAATGCGTGCTGCTACATTCAAACGATTAATATGGAGCAAGTTTTTTAAGGCTTTAGTTGGAAAACCTGTTTGGTCCCTGGAACAACAAAACGCTTTTGATCAACTAAAGAAGAAACTGGGCAGTTCTCGAATTTTAGCATTTCCACAAGCCGTTTTCCTTCATTTTGGATACTGATGCAAGCATTACTGGTGTAGAAGCAGTTCTATTGCAAAAACAAGAAGAAAATAATAGCTTTGCAACAGTGGCCCGAATCAGAGTAAAAGTAGAAAAGCGGCGGACAAAAAATAAGCTAAGATATGAGTAGAAAGACAACTCTACTGCACCAATAATGAAATAGGTAAGTGAAGGTAAAACCACAAGTGAAGGTAAAACGCAATAGCAGCCACTAAACATAAACGAAGGGTTGCTGTTAGATCTTGGGAATCGGCTAACGGCAATAGCTATAGGCAGGAAGATGTGCTCCCGGTTAATCAAATACCAAAATATCTAGAAATCGGTTTTATTGGGTTACCTGTATTAGGAGATAGTCACTTTTCAGTAACAAAGGTGGTAATCGCTATATAATGGTGTGCATTGACGACTTCAGTAAATGGGTGGAAGTGTATCCAATTATAAACCACAAAGCTTCAATCGTTGTTGATTCATTTGTAATAACTGGGTTTGCTGAATACCACTAGAACTACGTTCAGACCAAGGACAAAAATTGTGTGAAATCAATTTCAAGAAGGCGGAAACTACTCCATTACACCCTTAACTAGATAGATTGGTGGCAAAACAAAACTACGTAGCCGATCTATGGAACAAAGGTTGATTTGGTAACAAACCTTAATTAAATTATAAAATTTAACAGTATAGTTGATTTGTGCCATTAAAGTTTGCACTGGTATCATTAGAAATTAGAATATGCTCTCAATAAATGGAAAACCATAGAACAAAATAAATCGAAAAAAAAAATTTTCCAAAGCAATTCTCATCTCTAACCTTATATTCAAAATATTCGAAAATTTAATTGCCATCGAGATAACAAAATTTTTATTTTATTTTATAAATTTTAATTACTCTTTGTACATTTTATCCAATGTACAGTTATATATTTTATTAAAAATTTTGTTCACTAGCAACGAATAGTTGCATGAAAATTTTCGGTCGAATAAATTTTTTCGATTTATAATTGAATTAAAACACAAACACAAACTATCTCCTTTGTGTATATGATTGTCCAGTTGTGTTTGCGTTTTCTAAAGAAAAGTGGTTGTCAGGTAAATGTGTATAGATACCTTTCAATGGCACAGATACCTTGCAAAACTATAGAGTTCGGTCAACTCGACGATTTGACATTTATAGCGGACTAACTGTACAAAGCGATGTTCACATCAGCAAACCCTTTAGTTAAGTTAGTTTAGGTTAGTTGCTAAAATGTCTC
The DNA here is from genome assembly GCA_963556175.1 of Tipula confusa. NCBI lineage: Eukaryota > Metazoa > Arthropoda > Insecta > Diptera > Tipulidae > Tipula > Tipula confusa. The sequence goes on along the minus strand of OY744477.1, from coordinate 25,423,262 downwards.
GCACCTCTTAATATCCTCAAGATCTGAAAGATAGTACATTATAAACTTATCCAAGTGTTTATGTCTTCTTTGTGCCAAAGTTGGACTTGAGCATAGGAATTGAACCAATGTACTCCTCTTCTAATTAAGAATCATTACACATACAGACCATTTTATGCATTTTTTTTATCGTTTTTTGTGAAAATGCTTTCTCTTACTATAACTAGTTTAGTACAGACTACAAACGTAAAAAGATGTCAACCACCCTAGAACTTCATTTAAAAGATTGAGGAAATCTTGGCCACACTGGACCTAAAACATACTCCAACAGTGAATCATCGGGTCGAAATGGCAACTTGCCACACCGTACTGCCACCTATGTTTAAAATGGCACAAATAACCTAACGTTTTTTTTTAGATACTGGTGCCGATTTTTCCGTTATTCGATTACACAACGACAATAAAGAGCTATGACGTGCTTTTATACTAGATTCGGAAGATTGCGCCGATTTCGCAAACACATCGACACCAATCAATTTAACAGTCTTCATAAAGCCTATGTCACCCTGATTAAGAAGTATCCTACATTAGGAGGTCAGTTTAGGTCTCTAATGAGTGTCATGACCACGGGCACTAGATCCAATGTACCATAAAATTGAAATCTCGGAATTCCAGCAAAAGTTGAAATTCGGAATTTGCAGAATTTTTGTATCTCCTGTAGCTTTTCCATATATCCTGTAACTTCTTTATCTTTAAAAAGAAAATTCACGATTGGAGACTTTGTGTGGACCTTCATTACTTGGTCATAAATAAAATAAGATCATTGTTCGGGGCCTCATACACAAAATTATCGAAATATTCATTTCTAAATATTCATTATGGGTACATTTACAAAACAGAAATAACGACCCATTTGGCCTTTTTGAAGCAATTCGACTGCCTTAAAGTCTGACAGATGCCTTACAGCATTTATACCATTTAATCTTGAATTATAACTACCACAATACTCTCACCGCTCCTATCGAGCAAATCTCTGGTCAGCATCACAACAGATGCATCAAACACGGCTGTTAGCGCATTTATGCAACAGTACATCAATAAGTGTTAGAAGCCGCTGGGAAATACTTGCCAAATGGAAACAATCTCTATCTTTGGCTCAGTATGCCCACCACGATTTGACGTCCCATTAACGATTTGACGTCCAATTAACGAGCAAAACTAAGTAGAGGGCGCAGTTTTAGTCTAAAATATTCACCGAGTTAACTAAACTCCGTGGTTCACATTGGATACAAACAACGTCTAATCACCCAAAATCGATGGAATTGTCGGACATTTCTAGCGAGAGCTAAAAGATCATTATATTATCGTGGTGCATTATTCAGATCTATTGACATCTTACAAAAATGTTATAACCTTAATATGAATGTTCTAGCACAACAAACACACCATAATATAAATACACATAGTACTACCATGGTATGTTAGCCCATTAACGTGCTAGATGTCGCTACTGGTATCGTTTTAAAATAATCAAAATATTTTTATATGTATAATCGCCTAAATGTCATATATTTATTCTAAATGTTGACGAGATTCTATCAATCCGCCATCTGGAATATCAATGAGTAAACTGTTTTTTTATTATGAAACTAACGGGAACTAACGGAGATATTGTAACTCTCCATATGCGATGCTAAAAGCCTGTATCGTTAAACTCGATCTGGTATTCTCGTAAGCTGATTTACGAGCTGTGTTATAGTTGGTCAAAACTGCGATCATTTTAGCTTGCTAACCAGCCCATGTATTGGACTAAAATATGGACGCTACTTATCATTGTGGACATTGAAATCATTTGATTTCTGAAGGATATGCCCAATGAATTCGAAAATGAAAATCCAAAATGAGCGGAGCTGTTTGCAATATTAGGGCTTCGATAAATACCTTATAGGAATAAGAGGCATTTCGAGAAATGGATTTCAATCCATATAAAGCTGTATCAACAACGGGAACAGAACTGAAGCTTTTTTGGAAAGCCTTACTCGAATTAACGAGGAACTAAATAAGATGGGAACCGCTCAGAACTGAACATTTTAAAACTGGATATTTCAAAATAGGATTTGACAAAACGAGATAAGGTACAAAACGAGATATGGTATAACACTGAATATTTCAAAACAGGATATTTTGACATGTGATTTAAACTTAAAATGATTTTTTGGAAAAGTTCTGGAATATGGCCAATTAGGAAGGAACTCGGCGAGTTCTTAACCGATTTTGATGAAATACGATACTTAGGAAGAAAATGGGATGTTAAAATGATTTTTGGAAAAGTTCTGGAATATGGCCAAGTAGGAAGGAACTCGATGATTTCTTAACCGATTTTGATGAAATTCGATGTGTAAGATGAAAACTAGATTTTAAAATGATTTTTTGAAAAAGTTCTGGAATATGGCCAATTAGGAAGGAACTCGGCGATTTCTATCCGATTTTGATGAAATTCGATACTTAGGATAAAAATGGGATTTAAAAATGATTTTTTGGGAAAGCTCTGGAATATGGCCAGTTAGGAAGGAACTCGGCGAGTTCTTAACCGATTTTGATGAAATTCGATATGTAGGATGAAAATGGGATTTAAAAATGATTTTTTGGAAAAGTTCTGGAATAAGGCCAGTAAGGTTCCATACTTGAATATTTCTAAGGAGAAAAATAGCATTTTCCTCCACCTAATGTTTTCTTTCTTTAATTGTATAATTAAATTTGATTTTAAAACCTTTTTTGGGAAAACCTCTGGAATATGGCCAGTAAAGTTTCATACTTGAATAATTTTAAACAGAAGGATAGAATTTTCCATACTTAATGGTTTATTTTGAATTGCTGCTTTTCTCATCCTATTAAAATAAACTCGATCGAGTTTACTGTCAGTAAAATGTATCTTCATCTATTTTTTATTCTTCTACTTAATATAATTTTTTTTCACTATAGAGAATCTATTTTCATCAACATTTTTATCCTACATATCAAATTTCATCATAATCGGTTAAGAACTCGCCGAGTTCCTTCCTAATTGGCCATATTCCAGAACTTTCCTAAAAAATAATTTTAAGTTTAAATCACATGTTGAAATATCCTGTTTTGAAATATCCAGTTGTGTACCATATCTCGTTTTGTACCTTATCTCGTATTGAAATATCCAATTTTGAAATATCCAGTTTTGTACCATATCTCGTTTTGTACCTTATCTCGTTTTAAAATATCCAGTTTTGAATTATCCTGTTTCGTCAAATCCAGTTGTAAAATATCCAGTTTCGACCGGTACCCAAACAAGATACATGGTTTATATAGAAAATGAAAGTTTTTCTGTGACCGGATTAAGACTAGATTTGACATAACGGCAAATAAAAGAATCTTTGAAAAGGACAAAATAGGAATATGTAATAAGAAATGTAGGATCCCATATTTTTAAAATGACCTATAAACAACCTTGAAAATTAATTCAATTCTTTAATCCAACCGCACATTTCCTCCAAAAAAGTTGCTCATTTTAGTTATACGCGCTTGTATACTCTTACCGAGTTGCTCAATTTAAAGTAGTTTTTCACAAAAATGTGGTGGCCGCCTCATATATTTTGTTATCAAAAAAATTTACGAACTTACCTGGAATTAGAACTCGCCACACTATTATTCGATCGGCTGCGTCGACTTTTTAACGAATCACCTCGATTTATAACACCTTTGCCCGTTATACTAAAATGTCGAAGTCGATAGTATTCTTCTTCGACACCCGTATTTGGCATCGATGCAACGCGTGATCGTTGTTGCGGTAACGTCAATTGATTTGGACGACCCGATGCCCGGCTACCCGGTGTTTTAACCGATTGCGAACGGCTATGGTGTGGTGAACCATATCTGAAAAAAATAAAAATAAATTATGGCCTCGAGTCATTTGCATTATAATATAATACACATTGTTGTTGTTGTGTTATTGCCATATGTAAATTTTTACTTGAATGGCGTATATACATTTCGGAATGTTTATTTATTTATATACGAATTTTGTTGTTGTTGTTGTTGATGGCGTTTTCCTATTTGCATTTGGGAAGTTGTTGAACATCTTTGTATTTAAAAGAGGATGTATAAGAGCACCAAAAAAATTATACATGGATGACAATAAGAATATATTTAAATGTCCTTAGTACATAAACACACATACATACACACATAGATTTTTTGTATTTTGCAGCTCAAGCACTATGTCGTTTATATTATGGAAATTTTATGCATGAAAGTTGAGTAGATTGTTGAAATTTTGCTGTGCATTTGATTTTCGTCGTGTGTATCACGCAAACAGCAAATGCATTACATCTCGTCGAGTACGCCATACATCATATATATTTCGACATATCTATTATTGGCGGATAAATAAACTAAATCAATCTATATGTGATGACTGTATATAGCTATATGTGTATATAGCTTTGTTGAACAAATAGATCAAAAAACCGTCTTTGTTGTTGAGTTTGTTTACATTACAACATATTTTTAAAACTACAAACGAATCGCAAAAATATTAAAACTACTATACTATAAATAAACTGTTGCCAATGAACTATCAATCATAAAATGGTGTTGTGAGGTAACCGCTGTCGTTCATACTCTCAAATCAATTTATGTATCAACGTATGGTTTCAATAATATACTGTGCAAGCGACATATGAACTATAACTGGGTCAAGCTGATTTCTATAATTAGTGGCAATGAAACTGAAAACGATTTATAAATAAATTTGACATCTTAAAATAAATCCACAAGAGCAGCGTACTCTGACAGAAATACATTTTTTTTTTTAATTTTCTTATTGGTATCATCGACGAAGAAATGTTAAGAAATGAAAATATTTATAATGGTCGGATTTTACAGGCCATTGCTGGCATGATGTTTTGTGCTTAAAAACATCAAGCATTACCACGTTATGACTCACTCGCGGGCAACCATGAATATATTTTCAACAATACTACCCAATAACCTTTCAACATCGTCAAAGTCGATATTTCTGTATTCGGTTTTATAAGTTCTTGTCCGTTTTGTATAAAAAAAGTCATCTGGTCCATCGAGTACTCAAAACACAACACCCTGAATGCCAAGAATATCTTCGTTCACAAAATCAATGTAGTGTTTATACTGATGTCGAGAGGTTTACAAAGTGCGCTATTGCCTTTTTCTTCATAATCATAAATTGGCAAAGGGGTACCACTATCCGATTTTGTTTGCTTCAAATCATTTGTCAAGGGGTATGCATATTTTAACGTAGTATTTATACTGATGTCGAATGCTTTTGATAAAGGTATCAATTGGACCTCTATTTCGCGCGCTATTGTCCTTTTCTTCATATTCAGAAATTGGCAAAGAGTACCACTGTCCGATTTTTTTTGCTTCAAATCATTTGTGAAAATATTTGAATATTTTAACGCAGTATTAAAACAGATATGGAGGGCTTTTGAAAAAGGTATCGAGCACAATAATCGGACCACTGTTTCGCGCGTTATTGACTTATTTTTAAAATCATTCACTGTGGTAGACTTGATCAAACTTCCTAAGTCAATCAGAGCGATTGGCCGGTGCATGCAGATATTGATTTATCCAAACTCATAGAAAACTAGAAATCAATTATTTAAGATATCCAGCACAGTAAAGAAGAGACAGTAAAGAATAACAGAGATAACCAGACTCTCGGCTATCTCTTCACAAAATGTTCATACAATTATGAAAAAAGGCGCTAGTCCAGAGACCAAATCATACTTGTGTGTTTTTGTGTGAAGTCTGAGCATTCATTTGGAGTTGTTTCAAATTAACAACCAATTGCTTTCTAGGAACATTAAAATGCTTTGTTGGCAGACGTGGATTGTATCACACAATATTTTGTAACGAAACGAGGAACTTTGTTTCCGTGGCAAACTTCCTGCAAGACATGCAACATTACCATCTATCAATTACAAATAAATTGATGGCTGATAGAATTTAGTTCAAAATTAACCCACCTGGTGCTCCTCATTTATGAGAGTACTATGGCAGTCAGCTGTTCGCATTTTGTCTTGCACTGATCAGCACAACAAGTACCTGACATAATTGAGGAGAAGAATTTGTCACCGAACGATCGATGAGATATGATCAGAACAATCACTTTATTCTTTTGGCTTCGTTCGCAACGTCAGTATCTCGTAAACCTACAAACTTAATGCAAGTGGCAGCAGTCATACCAAAATTTTGAAGAAGATGATGTCGTCATCATTTGTGAACTGAATTTACCACCTGGTAAGTGGATAACAGGACGGGTTACGAACGTATATCCGTCCAATGATGGAAAAGTAAGTGTGATCAAATTAAAAACTGGATACGGCATCACCCTAGAACAGTCAAAGTATGCAAATAGTTGGCACTTTGTTTGGTTTTGGATGTTCGGATCACAGGGATCTCTATTATAGGGCAACGATCATCATTTGAAAACTTATAGTCTTTAACTTTGGTAATCATGGTTTTGGAGTTCTCTCGAGATCCAATATAATACGCTTTGGTGACTGAGTCAAATGAATTTTGACATTTTGACCGGGTCTTGTAATATTTTGACATAAAATCATTAGTTTAGGTCATATGAATGCCCCCCTTCCACATGGGCATTATAAATATTGTTATATATAAAAAATATAAATTTTTTTGAGAGCTTTATCCTCTAAAACGACATTGAATTGAGAAAGGTCGAAGACGCCTATAAATTGTGCAAAATAGATTATTAGAAAATAGCAAAATGTTGACCTTGTCCAATCCGACAGCCAATATAATAAATTATGTTGTTTACAATTTTCTCACATTTTCACCTCGTGCGCGCTCACCGAAATGAGAAAATTTATAAACATTTCCCATTTCATTATAATATATAAATGATAAATTAAGTGTTCGGCCGTCTGTACTCGTAAACATAAAATCATTTCGTTTGAATTAAAATTAATTGTTATTCCTTGAATATTAAAAAAAAAAACTCGTATATTGTTTCGACGATCGACAACCTTGCATATTCCGACCCGCCTAAGCACGTACCAATTTTTCATTTTTATTTTGAAATGGTGTCAATACGAAACACACACCAAATCCTAAAAATATTTCCAACATTACAACGACATGATAATTTCGACACAACATGTTGTCGTATTAGTTAACCCAATATGTGATTCGATAATCAACACAGATCAACGAAACGACAAAAAAATTACATTTCAATGTCAATGTTCAATG